>OZ012737.1:106629180-107376680 GCA_963859935.3 Lathyrus sativus
CGCTTCATCTTAGTGGAAATTGATTATTTCACTAAGTGGGTTGAAGGAGGTTCTTTCGCCAACGTCACCAAACAGGTCGTGGCTCGATTCATCAAGAAGGACATCATTTTTTGTTACGGAGTGCCTGAAAGAATCATTTCTGATAATGGTTTAAACTTGAATAACAAGATGATGAAGGAACTGTGCCAGAGTTTCAAAATCGAGCATCACAATTCTTCTCCCAATCATCCAAACATGAATGGCGCTAGTGAAGCGTCCAATAAGAACATTAAGAAGATTGTGCAGAAGATGGTTGTGACCTTTAAAGATTGGCACGAGATGTTGCCCTTTGCATTACACGGATACCGTACCTCAGTACGTACTTCAACTGGGGCAACTCATTTCTCGCTAGTGTTTGTATGAAAGTTGTCCTACCATTGGAAGTCGAGATTCCTTCTTTGAGAGTATTGGTGGACGTCCAACTTGATGAGGCAGAATGGGTGAGGAACAAATAGAATCAACTCAGCCTGATGGACGAGAAGAGGTTGGCATCCATTGCGTACGGTCATTTGTATCAGAGCAGGATGAAGAAAGCCTTTGATCAAAAGGTGCACCACTGGAGCTTTCAAGCAGGTGATTTGGTGTTGAAGCGGATTATCCCTCCACAAACGAATCACAGGGGCAAATGGACTCCCAACTACGAAGGTCCATATGCCGTAAGGAAAGTTTTCTCCGGAGGAGCCTTGCTACTTTCTATCATGGATGGCGAAGATTTCCTGTCCCCTGTGAACGCAGACACAGTTAAAAAATACTTTGCTTAAAATAGACCCGCTGGAAAGAAAATGAAAATCCAGGCAAAAATGGGGCATCCCGGCGAACCATAAAAAGAATGTGTTCGAGCAAAAATTAGGGATAAAAAGCAAAAAGAATGTAAACCCGCAAAGTTGAAAACCTGAAAGGCGACTTTGGCTAAAATGGGTATCCCGGTGAATCGAAAACCCGCAAGGGAGATTCAGGAAAAAGTTAGGAATTTGAAAAGCAAATGACTGCAATTTGCGTATTGATCTTTCGAGCACAGTGGATTCTGGGAGGACCCGAAGGTCAATCATTCAAGTCAGTCTTTTCAGAGGACGAAGGGTTGGAGAAGCATCGAAGTCATGCGAGTCATAGTTTAGTCGACACATGGTGGTTGTCTGTACCACATTGTCGACATTTTGTATATCTGTTGCATTTCTGTACTATTTGCGCAACTTTCTCTTTTCAGGAGTTGCATCTGCTGTAAATATGCCTATTTTCAGGAGTTGCATCTGGAGTGAAATGCCTCAGCAACCTATGCTTTTCTGTGAGGTGTTTGACGTATGGGGATTTGACTTCATGGGTCCCTTTCCTGTATCATTTGGTTTTCTCTATATTTTACTTGTCGTTGATTATGTTTCAAACTGGGTGGATGCTATCCCCAATAGGACTAATGATTCTAGAGTTGTTGCAGATTTTTTCAGGTCTAATATCTTTTGTAGGTTTGAAATAGCACGAGCTATCACAAATGACCAACGCACTCATTTCTGTAACCGTGTTGTACCCCAAAATTTGACCAACCATTTCTTGTACTTGGCTTATGTTTCATTTCATTTTTGCATTTCTGCATATCATAGGATTTGTTCTTGAGGCAGGGGATCAAGGTATTTCTATGGCTCAGGGTTCTTTTTTTAGCGCAAGAGTCTAAATAGCAAGCATCAGAGGCTCCGGCATTTATTTTGCCCAGCGATCGAACGGTCGATTTTATTTTATTAAACAGGATAATTTTCAGCTCAAGAGACAGGTCACTGGCTATCTCAGGCGTCCTTACAGTTATAATATGCAAAGGCAAGTTTCAGAGGCCTAACGGGGCTTAAAACGGGAGAAAACAGGCAAATGTGCAAGATTCCCTCCAAAAGGCGCCAAAATTCAAATTTTCAAGGCGTTAACCGATTAACCAAAATGGTTAACCGGTTAACCATGGCAAATTTGACCCTGTACATGAATATTCATTGTGGCCACCTTTGGGGTCCATTGTGATCACTTGTAAGTTTGATTTTACACCAAAAGAAGGATCTAGAATTATTCTAAATTTGGACTAACTTTCAAAATTAATTCAATTTCCCTCCCACTTTCCATTCCTAATCCCATTCTAATTTCCATAACCTCACCCCAAACCATATTTATATTCCAAACCTAGAGCATATTTAAGTGAATTTTCTCCAAACCTCACACAATAATCCTGACAATTACATTTCATTTTCAGATTTCACTCTCATTCTTGAAATTTTCTCTCCACTTTTTCACTCCCAAAACCTCCATTAGAGCTCTCACTTGAGTTCTTTGATTCTTCATTGGAATCATAGAATTTTAGAGCTAAACCTCCATCCTTCATCTCCATTATCTTCATTTTACCATTTAATTTTCATTTGGATTTGGATCTGAATTTGGAAGCTAATTTGAAAGTGCTTATTTGGATCGTTTTTGCTTGATCTTGCTTTATCTTCATTTCTACAACAAGAAAGCTCTTGGATCTTGAAGAATCTCTGGGTTTCTTGCTTGGATCTACTCATTTCTAGTGAATCAACACTCACCAAAGCAAATCTCCGCTTTGTAGGTTGACAATTCTAGATCTAATTTTGTTTTGAGCTTATTTGCATAATCACAGTGTAGATCTATGGTTTTTGATGCTTTTTGATCCATTTTGTTGATTTTGATTTTTAATCTTTGTGAGCTCATTGCTTGTTTGAGTTGGATTAATGTTGGATCACTGATTTTTGGTGTTAAATTCGTGCATAATTGATTACATGATCATTTGCATGATTGCACATTGGATTAATTGCTGAAAGTACTTTTGGCTTGCTGTTTTTCTGCTTCTAGTGCAGTGTTAACCGATTAACCATTTGCAGTGCAAACTGGTTAACCGGTTAACCAGTGTGTTTTCCAAATATTTTAAGTGGTTAACCGGTTAACCAAGAGTGTTAACCGATTAACACTGAACCAGAATGCAACTTTTGTGTGTTTTCAAGCATGTTTGGATTCCTTCCCACCTTGAACCTTCATGTATTCATGTGATGCATTTATGTGGATTATTTTGACATGTTTCCTCACTCTTGGACGTATACTTTGCATCATAAGTCATTTTTGAATCATGTGTCTCCACTTGTTCTAAGTGTTGAGTTTGTGCTTGAACTTTGGTTCATCACTTGTACATGATCATTATTGTGAGTCCTTCTTGTTTTGACCTTGATTTGGATATTTCCCTTTGTGATTCACTTCTTCCCCTTGTGATTTGACACTTGTTCATGATGACATGGTGCTTATGTTTGCACTTTGAGTTTTTCATGAACATTGGTGTTTGTTTCGCATTGATCATTTGCATTGCTTTACTTGTATTTCAAGAATTGTATGGTTGAGATGTGCTTGTGGTGGTTGTTGCCCCACACTTTTTTCTCCCTCTTTTCTTTGTGTGTACATCTTAGGATATCACTTTTGCTTTGATGATTGATGGTTGATGGTTGTAGGATCTTGCTTCTCCAATTTCATCTCATCCTTCTTGTTGCATCTTTTGTGTTTGCGTCTCTTGTTGCATTCACTAATTTAAGTCACTTTCATCTCATTTTCTTTTCATATGTGATTGAATTGCTAAGTGTTTGCTTGGTCTTTTGGCATGATCCCTTAGGATTCCTAGTCCCTCCGTTTAGGATGGGAGTAGGAGAGACATTAGGTGTTCAATCCTTTGCATGATAACATTAGGATAGATTCTTCCCCTCTCAATCCCAACTTTAGGAGCATTTTGCATGACAACATTAGGGTTGATTAGTTTCCCCTTAGAGTTCGTGTCTTCTCATCTCATCTCATAATCTCTTAAGACACATAATAAAGGATAATAAATGTTGTACACTACGAGCCTTAAGTACTTGAGGAATGATAGTTGGGGGGGCTCCTCTCAATCTGTCTAGAGTCTTTAGCGTATTCCCTTTGGGCGATATGCGACACATTCGCTCTCAAGTCATAGTCTTTAGTGCAACATGAGTTACAAACTTAACTCAATTCACTTCTTCATAAAAAACACAAAACAAAACATCCATCAAACCTTTTTATCCTTCGGGTTGTTTGGAAAATCATTTTAAGAAAGAGTGTGTTAAGTCTTGGTTCTACCGCAAACAGGCATTATCCCTAACTGCTGGAACCACAATTTAACCTTACTCAGTTAAAACACTTGAACCAATCCGCGGTCGTGTCAGCCCGAACTACGTTTGCTCTGATTTCTCATACCAGATGTAGATACGTAGGCATAAGAAGACGATGTCTTGGCGAGCAACCTTTCCCCCCTTCAGCTGTAGTTTTCCGAACTACGTTGACTCTGACTTTCCCATTGCACGAGGGAATACGTAGGCATAGAGCGGCGATGCTCTATCGAGTCTCTTTTCTTTTCTTTTGTCTTTGTGAGTGTTTTGATAGATTAATACCCTTTTAGATAGATAACAAGAACGGATCCCATTGAGTACAACAGACGTGAGGGGTGCTCATACCTTCCCCTTGCATAACCGACTCCCGAACCTAAGATTTGGTTGCGATGACCTGTCTTTTCCCTTTTTCCGTAGGTTTTCTCTGATAGTTTCCTTTCCATCTCTTTGGGATAAATAACGAACTGTGGCGACTCTTCTGTCTTTGCCGACCCATTTTCGCAATAGCGACAAATCGTACCATGGAAGATTTTCTTTAGAAGTATGAATTTGTGCATAGAGTCTCTATGGCATATCATCAACAAACTAATGGGAAAGCTGAGATCTCTAACAGGGAGATCTAATAGATTTTAGAGAAAATGGTGCAAACAGAAAAGATTGGAGCCGTCGTCTAGAAGGCGCACTCTGGGCTCAAAGAACAGCTTTCAAGACACCAATAGGGATGTCTCCCTATCGACTTGTTTTTTGTAAGGCATGTCATCTTCCTCTTGAGATAAAACACTGTGCTTATTGGGCGGTAAAGAGTTGTAATTTGGAGATGCAACAAGCAGTTATTGAAAGAAAACTCCAATTACAACAACTTGAAGAGCTTAGGCTAGAGGCTTATGAAAGCTCTAGAATTTATAAAGAGAAAACTAAACACTTTCATGATAAAATGATTTATAGGAAGGAATTCTCTGAGGGCCCACAAGTTTTACTGTTTAACTCCCGCCTTAAGCTTATGGCTGGGAAACTTCGATCCAAATGGATTCGCCCTTTTGTTGTTACTAATATTTTCCCTCATGGTGCAGTAGAAATTAAAAGTGCAGGTACTAACAAGGTTTTCAAGGTCAATATTCAGCGACTGAAGCTATTCCATGAAAGTTTAGTGCCTGAAGATGCTACCATAGAAGAGTTTTCTTTAGAAGCACCTAACTACACTGCAACTTAACCAGGGAGCCCCCTTTCCTTTCTCTCACTCTTACTTTATAATTGAGTTCCTTTCATTGAGGAAAATGAATATTTTAAGTGTGGGGGAGGGAACCATTTGTTTTTGTTTTCTTTATTTCTGTTTGTTTCTTTTTTTTTAAAAAAATAAAATAAAATTATAATCGCATGCTTTTTCGTTGGTTATTTTGTTACAACTGTGAGTTTTCTCTATGTTCTTTGATGAAAGACTTGTGGTGTGATGTGATTGATTCTTTTTGTGCATTCTTGGTATGTATGTATGACTAAACTCTAAATTGTCCATCACCACTGGTAGATCACTAAACCTTGTGAGATTTTGAGCCTAATAATGGATATACATAAAAAATCCATCTCTTTCTTTCTTGGGTGATTTCACTCATGTTTGTTAGTCTCTAGAACTTGAATTGACTCTTGTTGAAGCTTTTTATTTGCTTATGCACATTGAAATGAAAAAGGCATGTTATTTTGTTTTATTTTCAGCCAGTTAGCCAAAAAGCCAACCTTGATAATATTATCCTTGTTTTCAAGCCCCTTTGAGCCTATTATCCTTTTTTTTGTTTAAAACTCATTACAAACCGAAATGTGAAAAACAATGAAATAACACTATTCAAAGGGTTAAGAGAGTCTTGTATGGAGTTGTGTGGGGTTTAGCATTGTCTTTGAATTATTATTGTAATCTTGTTATGATATTGGCACAAAATAAATAAAAAATTGAAAAATAGAGAAGGATGTCAATACATATCTCCTCCGAAAAAAAAGAGAAGAATAAAAGGGAAAAGAGAAGAGAAATAAGTTGTGAGATTGCTGCTTGAAAGAAATTGATGTATCATGTAGTTCAATTCCCGCAATTCTTTCAATTTTATTTTAAATCTTTGATTTTAGCCTAGTACCCCTTAGGATTTATCCTACCCTTACCTTGGCCACATTACAACCTTAATAAAAGTCCTTTTGATGTTTGTGTGCATGTAAGTCAATTGTGAATGTTAGAGTTTTTTTTTCAAGCTTATGGCAGTACTAGCTCTCATGTTGAGCTTTGAGTGTAAATGTGTAACCTAAACACTTGAGAGTTGAATGGAAACAGTTTATCTTATGAGGATCTTGATGCTTGTGATGTACTTTTTGGTAATTTTCTTTTCATATATTCTTTGAATGACACAAAAGAGTTAATCACTAATGTCATATTCTTGAAACTTAGAATTAGAAGTTTGATTGCAGTTCAAATGCAAAAAACCTTTAAGATTGCACGCTCTGTTTGGTTTTTGCTTTGAAGTTTCTGTTTTAAATTCTTGATTTTGCTCGGAGTGCAAAAGTTCAAGTGTGGGGGAATTTCATAGGTGCATTTTGATGCACATTCCTTTATGTTTAGACTTAAGCATTTCTATTGTTTGGTTTGTTTATTTTTCTATTTTGTGATGTTTTTATAATTTAATTTATTTTCAGCCTTATTTGATTTTCGTTTGTTATTTTCAGCATTAGCAGCTTTCAATAAAAAACTCATAACTGGAGCTTAACATTGTTGTTCAAAATCATTTTCAGAAAAGAGTACGTTACTTTTCTATTCTATTGCAAACATGCATTGACCCTAATTGCTGGAATGAGAGCTTAACTTTGCTCATAAAAAAACACTTAAAAATTAGTTAGCCAAACTACATTTTCTCTGATTTTTCGTACTAGACGAGAATACGTAGGCACAAGACGGCGATGTCTTGGCGAACACCTTTTTCCCCCTGTAACCCATAGTTTTCGAAACTATGTTGACTCTGACTTTCCCATTGCACAAGGGAATATGTAGGCATAGGGCGGCGATGTCCTATCGAGCCTCCTTTTACTTTTCCTTTTCCCGTTCCTGTTTAGCAGTAGGCTTTAGATGACACAACCTTTGAGTAGACAACAAGTTTGGATCCCATTGAGTACAACGGATGTGAAGGGTGCTAATACCTTCCCCTTGTGTAACCGACTCCCAAACCCAATATTTGGTTGTGATGACCTTGTCTTCTCACTTTATTTAGGTTTTCTTTGATTGTTTCCTTTCGCTTAGTTAGGATAAATAACATTCGGTGGTGACTCTTTTGTTTTCTCCACAAGGTGTTTTTCGCAGTTGCGACATGTAGCCTTAACAATATCCTTCTCACTTGGCGTATCTTCTACTCTAGAGAACGAAGGATGAGAGGTGACATGGAGTCCCATCAAGGTAGAGCACTCCTCTAGAGTAGGCATCAGTTGGTAATCTGAAAACATGAAACAATGATACAAAGGGTTGATAGCGCAAAATTATATCGTTCATTTGACTTGACTTACATGAATTTATTTTGCGATTATTGTTAATTTATCTTGATTTATGTTCTACTATACATTTAATTCACTATGTTTTGCAGATTGTGGAGAATTTGGATTAAAGAAAGAAAACAAGAAGAAATGGAAGGAAAAGAAAGAAGAAAGGAAGAAATATAGCAGAAAGTAGCAGAGAAGACAAATTTTGTGAGTGTGACGCTCGTCACAGCTCCATGACGCCCGTCACGGCCATCACGGTTGTCACACTCCATTACACTCGTCACGAATAACACGTTCGTCACAGCCTCATTACAGTCGTTATGAACCAAATATCAAAATAACGTCCAAAACAGAAGTGGCCACGAACACCCTCAACTTAATTTCTTCCTGCACATTCTCCACTAACTATCCACTATAGGAAGTTACTCCCACTTCCTCCATAACTCATGCATGATCTCTGGAAGTTGAGAAATGAAATATTCCCTATAAATATGCCTTAGATCCACAACTTCCAGGGGGTGGATTCTACGTCCCGAAGGGCTGCCAAAGTTATGTTGAAGTCATTTTTCCATTTCTATTGTTTCTTTTATTTCCTTTCCTTTATCTCTTTTATTGAGAGCATTGTATTTTCTTCTACACTTTTATTTCGCCATAGTAAAATCCTGTCGACATTGTGGAGGACTGCTCGAGAATTCAATTTCAGTACTACCTTCCAAGTTCTTATTAATTGAATATTTATTTTATTTCCTTCATTATGCCTGTTATATCATTTTGTTGTTTATGTTTATTTCCATTCGTAGTAATTATCATGTCTAGCTAAATTAGTTTTATCAGTATGTAAGCAAATTAGTAGGACGGGATTCGATAATACCCAGTCCACCTTACCTTTTTACAAAAAATCTTTCTGGACGTGGTTTTAATCTGAATTTCTAAATAAACCTTTGTCACGACAGTGAGAAGTTATTTACAGCAGTTTTTCCATGAGAGTGGGAAACTTATTAAAGTTCGAGCCAGCACGTGAGAGCGTGGGGTTTGAACCGGATAGTAAAAACTAGGCATTGATTATGACCCGACATTATGCGAGAGCGTACATTCCGCCTTAGAATTATGACCCGAGTCAACAACCATCGTGAGGCAAAGGTCTTTAAACTAGTATTTTCTCCTGAAAAGTGTTTGCAAAGATTAAAAAGCACTGGCGACCGGTCGAATCCCCGAAAACTAAAGCATTACATACCGATATCCCTTTACAGCTTTTCCTCGAACCAATAACCTTTGTTTCCTTTAAATTTAATTTCATTCGCATTTAACTTTCCTAATTCCATTAGCCTTAACTTTACACCAAAACAATAGATAACGGTAGGTTGACATTGGTCTCTGTGGGTTCTACAAATCTTTTTCATTACTTCGATATTTTCGTGCACTTGCAGACGCATCAAGTTTTTGGCGCCGTTGTTGGGGACCAACAATTAATATTGTGATTCCATTGTTGCATAGTATAGACTAAGGCACTCTTATCTCAATTACTATGTGTAACCCAAATTTCCCTTATAATTACCACCCCCAATACTATAATTAACACCCCCAATATTTTGAGGAACCACAAGATCCGCTTAAATCTGACCTTGAAATATTATTGGAGGATTTCAATACGACGCATTCTCACCCAAATTCCCTCTACAATTACCACTCCCAATATTTTGAGGAACCGCAAGATTTTGATACATCCAACCTCGAACTATTACTAGAAGAACTCAATGAGACGTTTACTCACTCTAGGATAGAATCTATGATGGAGCACTTTGTGGAGACACAAACTCTCCAAAATGAAGATTTTAGAAAACAACATCTCCAAATGAATGAAAATCTTAAGCAGATGAGCACTATGGTCGATTCCCTTGTGATTCACAGCGAAACTTTTGAGACTCAAACCTCCCTGCTTACACGAACACCTCTAGGACGCTTCCCTGAGAGACATGTGGATGTTGTAACAACCAGTAATGAAGAACAATTAGAAAATCCTGGGTATAGTGATAATAAATCTGAGGAGAGTTTTGGTAAGAAAAACATACATATTGAGAAAAATCCACCGACACCAACCATAAGGGAGGTTGTCAAAGAGGTAGAGAAGGAAGCGCCTATTGCTGCTCCTCCTCCCTATATCCCACCTATTTATTTCCCACAAAGGGTTGTGGAAGCTAAGGTAGACTCCCGACCCAAAACATATGTGGAGGTATTGGAAAATACCCACGCCAATGCACCTTTGTCTAAAGACCTTCATAAAAAACGAAAATTCAAGGACCAAGAAACTAGGGTCATCATTACTCTTAAAAGGGTGAGATTAACTTTTGAGGTGGTGGATGAAATAACTAAGCCCAAATTTGAAAAACTGATACTCAGGATAAATTCAGAACCACCACCACAAGTTTTAAACAATGAACCACCCTACAGAAGAAAGAAAATAAAAGGTGAAGGATATGAGCGATGGCTTGATAAGTGGCCATGGAAACCGAAGACTATTCAAAGTTCGATCGAGGAACCATTCTCAAAAGAACCACCATGCGTACTTGCACTTCTTAGCCGTCAAGCTATCGATGTTAAACAAAGCGTTGCGTGGGAGGCAACCCATGAAGTTTTTATATTATGTTTCTATGTTTGTCTGTTTGAATTTGCAGAAAATAAGGATCATAGAGGATTTGGCACACAGTAGCATTCATACAGGTTCTATCTTTCCTTTTTCCACCTTTTATTAAAACATTGAGGACAATGTTTGGTTTAAGTATGGGGGAGGAACTCTACCGCCTTTATTTTATCGCTTTTTAGTTTGATTTATTTCTTTATTTCATACTTCTAGGAATTTTATATGTTTTTAACGTTATGTCAAAGTCTTTGCATGTGATGTCAAGTCTTTATGCATGGTTTTCACTTGTTACTCAATTTCCCCATAATTTCAAATTTTCAAAATTTTAACCTCCAACAAAATTTTGCTTCGATTCATGACATGGTACTTTGAGAGTATATAGCCTGTTCAGGCTATGTTGAAAAACCTGGGAAAGTTTTGATAAAATTGATATCATCCAGACACCCTTAACCCCCTAAATATGCAAAATCAATTTGAGTACCCATTATGCCGAAACCTTAAAGCTCCAGTTCTTTTTAGTAATTCTTAAGTAGTTTATTTAAGAAGTCAACACCATCCTAAACACACTAAGTAAGAAACCAATGCAAATAAGTGTATGATCTCTGGTTTAAAATGAGAAATTAAGAAAGAAACAATTATGAATAAAAAGACACGTTCCTCCTAACTTAGGTGCTCCTCACCCGATCACTTAGCCCAACGGTACAAACTCTTTATGTTCAATTCATGCTTAAGCGTATTTGCAGAAAAAAATGAAATAACAATGAGATCATAGTCACTAACAGGTTTACTTGCCATGAATGTGTATGGGATAACGGGCTTAATGTGATTGCACTAGAACAAAATGGGGTGAAAGAGAGCATGAGATATAGGTTGAGTTATAATGGCATGATTCAGGTTTGTTTGCATAAGCAGGGAGTTTTTGAAATTGTGTCGTTACGGTATCCTTGGTATTGATATTTAGTACCTATCGATCTAACATTAGCCTAGAAGCCACGTATGATTAGAGTCACATCATGTCTTTATATTGAATTATGCTTACTTCTTTTTACTGTGTTGTTTGATTGCTTGAGGACAAGCAATGGTTTAAGTGTGAGGGTATTTGATAGCGCGAAAATATATCGTTTATTTGACTTGACTTACATGAATTTATTTGCGATTATTGTTAATTTATCTTGATTTATGTTCTAATATATGGTTAATTCACTATGTTTTGAAGATTGTGGAGAATTTGGATTAAAGAAAGAAAAGAAGAAGAAATGGAAGGAAGAGAAAGAAGAAAGGAAGAAATAGAGCAGAAAGTAGCAGAGAAGACAAATTTTGTAAGTGTGACATTCGTCACAGCTCCATGACGTCCGTCACGGCCATCATGGTCATCACAGTCCATTACACTCGTCACGAGTAACACGTTCGTCATAACCTCATTACGATCATCATGAACCAAATATCAGAATAACATCCAAAATAGAAATTGCCACGAACACCCTCAACTTAATTTCTTCCTGCACTTTCTCCACTAACTGCCCACTATAGGAAGTTACTCCCACTTCCTTCATTACGCCTGTTATATCATTTTGCTGTTTATGTTTATTTCCATTTGCATTAATTATCATATCTAGCTAAATTAGTTTTATCGGTATGTAAGCAAATTAGTAGGACGAGTTTCGATAATACCTGGTGAACCTTACCATTTTACAAACAATCTTTCTAGCCGTAGTTTTAATCTGAATTTCTAAATAAACCTTTGTCACGACAGTGAGAATCTATTTACAGTGGTTTTGCCATGAGAGTGGGAAACGTATTAAGGTTCAAACCGGCATGTGAGAGCATGGGGCCTGAACGGGATAGTAAAAACTAGGCATTGATTATAAACACAGCGAAAGCGCTTTAAAAGAAATCATAATTTATTTGTTTTTAAAAAGTAGTTTTATCCCCGAATGGGACTGCGAGAGCGTACATTCCGCCTTAGAATTATGACCCTAGTCAACAACCAGCGTGAGGCAAAGGTCTTTAAATGAGTATTTTCTCCTGAAAAGTGTCTGCAAAGACTAAAAAGCACCGGCGACCTGTCGAATATCCGAAAACTAAAGCATTACATACCGATATCCCTTTACCGCTTTACCATGAACCAATATACTTTATTTTCTTTAAATTTAATTTCATTCGTATTTAACTTTCCGAATTCCATTAGCCTTAGCTTTAAGCTGCAATAATAGATAACGGTAGGTTGACATTGATCTCTGTGGGTTCGATAAATATTTTATATTACTTCGATATTTTCGTGCACTTGTGGATGCATCAAGGGTCATAAAACTGGACGAGCGTAACTAGCGGTCCATCAGCCATTTGGAGTCGCAACAATGGAAAAATCCGCCCATACTTGTCTAAAGGTTGCAGGGGATCCTCTATTAGACCTCCTTATTCCTTTAGACTTTCCAGTTTCGAACTCTTGAAGGGGACTGTTGGTTTCCTCGTCTTCCAAAATCCACTTTATAATGTTTGCAAAACAAATTTAGTTCCTTGAAGGGTTAGAAAAATACATAATTGTGATGCAAATGCAGTTGGTTTTAAGAAACTCGAGAAATAAATTGCAAAAACGAAACATTTCCAAAAGAAATTTCAATTCATTAATAATGAGAGAAGTTACAACTTCGAAGTACAAATCAAAAAACCTAAAATACAAGAGGAGAAGCTGGGCCTAATGGGTCCTGAGGAATCCCATCTAAGAAGGTCTCACTTTATGCATTCTCTTATGCCTCTTCCATTCGGTGTTTTCCAAAACCAGCTTGTGGATGATCCCCTTCCACGCACCTGATGTCAGAGGAATGTCTGAATACTTATGAGTATTGGGAACCGGTTGCATGCTAGAGAAAAATAAATTCTCTTGCGCCACATACCTCTCTACAACACACCTCTCGAGTAGCTCAATCAAATTATCTTTCTACTTTAACTACTTCTTCATCTCCATTTGTTCAGCATAGATGACATGGTACTTTCCCTCCCAGGTTTCTCATTCAAGCTTCACCCTTACCAACACTTCCTGATACTCTTCCACGTGCTCAATAGGGATAGTAAAAGATGATGCAACAACAGGTTGTGGAGGCTTTTCAAGAAGATACGACATCTTGAGGTCACGAGCTTAAGATCGAGCCCACTGAATGAAAGCCTCAAACGATACACAGTTCTTCCTTTCCAAATCGTTCTTAGTCCTCTTATGAATTGTCCCCTAAGCATGTAAGACTCTATCCTTAGTTTCTGCACTGGCCTCCTCATTAAGATAAAAGAAACTAGACTGTAGGATGTTGCTAGGCTTTTCCTTCATAGGGAACCCAAAATTGGCGCCTCGCACGAATATGATTGTAGTTAATTCCCCCTTGGATACCAAGAAGAGGTACGTTAGGAAATGAACCACAACTCTCAAGGATGGATCATACCAATTCACATCAGTATGAGTAAGAGACATGAGTCTTTAAGAGCATTAAAGCTTATTTGAATTCTCCTTGAAGAGCTCAGTCTGAGGCAAGTGTGAAATAAATCACTTGTAAAGTAGAGGAGCGCAACACAAGATGGTCCCACACCCCTTAAGAGTCCTATGACTAATGGAGTGATAGGTATCACCGAGTAGTGTAGGCACATGATTCCCACTTAGAAAGATCCGAATGGCGTTGACATCAAAAAACTCTTCAACGTTCGAGAATAAAACTAACCCATAGATAAGTAATGTGAGGATAGCTTTGAAGGCGTGCATACTGTTCATATTGGCTAATACGAAAGCTTTCTCTATCAAGAACTTATAGGGAAGCCCCTTAATTCCTCCCTTGGTGGTAAGGTTAGCTTTGACTTCGGATATCTCCAAGTGAATAGCATCGGCAATGTCCTTTGGTGACGAAATATTTTCTAAACTATTGAAAGGCTCATTATCCAATACCATTAGACCAACCCAATATGAATACTCCTCCAAAGTTGGGACGAGCTGATAGTTGGGAAAAGTAAAGAAATGTTAGAGAGGATCATAAATTTGCACAAGAGTTTCGAGAACACCCTCTTCCAACTTAGTCTTGACAATACTTAACAGTCTTCCATGGCGCTTTTTGAAATCATCAGGATATGACACTGAGGCTCCTAGCTTTCTCAGCTCTACCAAATCAAGTTTCTTGAAGTTGAACTTCTTAGTGTTTCTCTTCCCAAAATCCATGATACCTATGATTTTTGCAAAGGAAAAGACAATTGAGTTCCTTGAAACTAAAAGAGGGTCATGAATGCATGAACGGATGCAATGCACAAACACATGTATACATATATTCACATAATCACATATATACATGCAAACAAACAAAAGGATTAGGTTTGGAGATCATGAGCATGGAGCCATGATCTAACCCACCCCAAAAAGGTATGTACTATGGGTATGTTCCTACACAACGGGTTTTACAAAGTTCCTAGAGTCATAGATAAATCTTTCGGATATTATCGGATTGCATGACTACTTATGTGAGCCAATAATATTCTCAAGATAAACTCGTCTGAGTGTAATATCGCATGACAACCACCACAGGTCTACACCTAAATGATCACTGCACTACGTTCTAAAAAGGCCAAGTAGGGTAAAGGGTAACTAAAGGTTCTCAGCTTCATGGACTCCCAGGTCGGAAAAAGTGATGCCAATATGAATACCTGCATCAAACACTAGTAATCCTAAAAGGGCCTCCATTGAGCATGGTTATCATATGCTAGACATGTTAGGACTACTCCCAATAGCTAACTATTAATCATACCATAATCCTATCATAGGTGTACTCTCAAGTACGGGTTAGGACTTATCTCACCACTCAAGGTAACCACCTTGCATACAAAAGAACCCAAGCACAACAAATATATATACATACATTTACAAATATACATGTATACAAGCAAGCAAAACATATAAAGTAACACAAGTACAAACAAGGTGGGCTTAACCCTCTTAGGAGAGATTCTTCCCCAATGAAGTCGCCATATTTGTTACGGCGAGAATCAGATATCAAGCTATTAATTAACTTGAATCACAAATCATGAAATTCACCACCGAGGTTTGATTTATCCAAAGAAAAGGGTAAAGATAGAAAAAAAACCCTAAGTATGCTATGTAACAACAAAGCTAAGAGATCTAAGGTTCGGAGGCCGGTTATACCTAGGGAAGGTGTTAGAATCCTATGTACTTGTAATACTCTACAATAACATCTTGTTAAGTATTTGTGTTATGCTAAATTTTTCTTGCTAAGGAAAATGCTAAGGTAAAGACCTAAGGTATATACACTAAATATGATCGCCAAGACATCGCATCTCGTGCCTACGTATCCTGACTATGATGGAATCAGAGCATTTATAGTTCACCTAAATAGGGGTGAGGAACTCTTAACTATGGTCAAGGTTCCAAGGGGAAGTAAGTATTCATGACCATGATACTCACATAGAGTTAAAAAACTCTCTAAGTCTATGTTGAAAGACTAGCTAAGGTATTGACTTTCAATAAAGTCAAAGGGGAAAGTGAGTATACATGACAATGGTACTCACATAGAGTTTACAAACTCTAAACATATTTCTAAGTTGTAAAGGAACAATGGCTCTAACAAGGCCAAGAAGGGAAGGGTAAGTACTTATAATAATAGTACTTACATAGGGTTTACAAAGCCTAACCTAAAGTTAGGTTGAAAAGGTAAATGGCTCTAACAAGGCCAATGGAGATGATCCTAACAAGGTCAATAAGTAAGCAAGGAAAAGTATAAACTATCCTAAAGATATGACTTACAAGTCAACAAGGGAACCCTTCCTTTGGAATAAGGGACAAACAACTTATAACAACAAGTGATTAAATGATAAGCTTTAAGGTAAGGATGATAACAATCACAGTATCAAAGCCAAAGAAATCAAATGAGATAAAAATCCAAGAACGGAAGTAGCTACATCATGTTATGTTAAACATGCTCAAATGACTAGGAAAAGGTCATAAACATATCAAACATACACCAAAACACAAGCATACTTGCTACAAACTAAACCACACAAAGATAAAAGCAAATGATGGTTCAATCATGGATGTTACAACTAAAGAGCCACATGGACATTAGCATAAAAATCATGTAAAAATATTATTCAACATTAATATGTCAATGGAAACACAAACAAGAATCACGGCAAGGCATGCACAAAACTATAGGCAAGAAACAAGCTAAAACATTCATAAAAGGACTCAAACAAACCAAGACATACATAGATGATCAAATGGGCAAGTAAGTGTTGCGGTGAGAATTGTGATACCAAGCTATTGATTAACTTGAATGTTAATTAATTAAATTCACAATCGGACTTTAATTTATCGAAAGGAAAGGTTAAAGAAGGAAAGACCTTTTGCACGATGTAACAACAACGCTAAGAGATCGGGGATCGGGGGTTGGTTATGCCTAGGGTAGGTATTTCACATCCTAAACATCTGTAGTACTCTACAGGAACCTTTTGTATGTTTGTATGCTAAATACTTGCTAAATGTTTGTTATGGTTTGGGATAGGGTACAAGGGCAAGTTGTAGGTAAAAACCTAAGGATAATTTATAAGTTTGCTCGCAAAGATATCACATCCTCTTCCTACGTATCCTAACTAAGATAGAAAGAGCAACCGTAATTCACCTCACTGAGGATAGAGAACACATTGATTATGATCAAGGTTCAAGGGCAACAAACATAACAATGCATGTGTAGAGTTTAACAAAACTCTCTATTCTAAGTTGCACACTCAAAGGATATGACTTTCACAAAAGCCAAGAGGGGAGTAAGTAATCATGACAATGATTCTTACATAGAGTTAACAAACTCTATCTTAAAGTTTTAGTTGAAAGATTTTCCTAACAAGGGGTAGGTCTTTTAAACTTAAGCAAAGTTTAGTGGCTAGTGGATTCTAACTTAACTAAGCTAGGGTTCAAAATGACTTAACTAAGTCAAAAGGGAGGGTAATGAGCTATCTATGACCCAAGGGTCAATAGAGAGACTTTCCTTTGGAATGGGAAAAGAGGAGACAACTTGATGACAACTAACAAGTTCCATCACTTGGGGAATAACTTAACAAATCTAAAAGCATACATAAGCATTCACTCAAACATGATCAACATATAAAAGAGCATGGCGACAACCAAGAAGAGATATGCAAGCATGTAACAACATCAAGCAAATATTACAATTAAATCAAATGGTTACAACCAATAAAGCACAAAGATATTAAAATATCTAGAGAGGGAACATGGTAGAGGTTCTTACAAGACCAATCATATAAGGTAAAATCAACTTAAAGCATCCTACAAAGATGAATAGAAATGAGGTAACAACCAAACATGTATAAATGAAAACAAGTAAAAACTTGAGGAAAGCATGTCATAGGGTTCAAAGAATTTCAAATGTAACAACATAAGACCAATATCATGCATTGATGACAATCAAGCACAAATAGGCACACAAGAAGTGTTACCACAGTTCAAGTGGAAAGTTCAAAGTTCATGGGGAGTCATACATGTTCAAAGGTAAATTTCAAAGCAAGACTCAATCCTAAGGATGTTATGGTTATAACAAGACATCATAAAAAGTAAGGTAAAGACATGGGATCATGTTCAATAGGTTACAACATCAAGGAACACATAAAAGTAATCATGAGCAAGTAGAAATCCAGCATATGAGTTACAACTCAAACCAAACATGGGACATGAATCAAGTAGAAACCAAACAGTTGAGGTGTTATGACTTTGCTATGATTAAGTTGTACCACGTTTGTCATTTATCTTTTCATAAGGATTTGAGTTTGTCAACTCAGATTTGGTTGGTATTAGTGTAGCTCCTTGTGGTAGAGGGTTTGGTTCTTGCTGTTGTGGCTTCTATCTGATGGTTTTTGTTTGGAACAGAGGGGGATAACCAAGTTGGTGTTGTCATTAGGGCTTTGGACTAGTTGGTGCAGTCAACCCTCTGCATATGTTGAGGTTTTTGTGCTTACTAGGTTTTTACTATGAGTTGGTGTTTTGAGTAGAATGTTGAGTTTAGGTTGGTAAGACTCAGCATGTTACTCCTAATGATATCCCTTTTGGTTAGGAGACTGTTACACAAGGGCTACTTTTTTTTTAGACTTGTTGTTTTAAATTGACTGTTTGAGCCTTAAGTGGACTTTTGAGTTGCAACTGTCATAAGGACCTAGTCTTGGATATGTGGAATCTGTGATAAACAGGTTGTGTTGAGTTTGACTTATATTTGACTGTTGAGTTATGACTCATAAGAAGAGCATGGTTGGTTTTGTGTTTATCATGTGGAAAATGCCTCTAGACCTGTCATGCTTGCTGTTTGTTTGGATTAGGCTGCCTTCATAATTTTGCTCTAGGGTTGTTGCTTAGTTGCCAGGTTTTTTCCACTCCCTTCATTTGATTTAACCATTGTACTGATGCTGGCATAGTGTAGTTTGGTTTGTGCCTATGGTCCAATTTTGTTAGGAATTACCAGCTTGAACGTTCTCATCAGGCTTCACTTTGGTTTTTAAGGGGTACATAGATTAACTCATGGTATGTTTGTTTGAACTATTAGTTTGCATTACCACTGATACTTGAAAGAGCCTAGGTTGGATTCAGTGTGATGTTTGGTATGTTGGTAATCAAACTTTCACCTTTGTTTGAGGAAGTTGCAACTCTTTGTTGGATTTGTGCTTGAGTAGATCTGTCCAACTTATGCGTAACCTGCTGTTGAGTAATTTTGAAGTCATGTGTGTGATCTGATGCTTGGCTTGCTTCCAAGTTGGTAGGATGGTTAGTCAGCATTGATTCCTTTAGGACTTGGTTATGTGGTTGATACATGATGGTGAGAGCACCATGACAGGATCTGTTTAAGTTTTTAGGCTGATATCCATGTTTGAAAGCATAACCTTTATTTGGTGCCATTGATTGTTGTTTTAGAGCATAGCTGCCAGTATGCCACTATGCATTGGTGGTTTGGATTTTTGTGGGATGGATCTACATGGTGGCTGTGAGGATCAACATAATCTTGTGTGCAGATTTTGTTTTGAGGCTTAAGTGGACAATTGAGTTGATGACTATCATGAGGGTCTTGGAGCTGATTAGAGCAGTTAGCTTCCTGTTTGATTTAAGACTTTAGTTTACATCAAGATTATTAGGTTTAGCCCCTTTTTTAGAGTAGTCAGCTGTTCAGATTAGCCCCTTTTTTAGAGAGCAGTTTGTTGTTGGTTTGAAGCAGATTTGAAGCTTGTTGGTGTTTGAGGTGGTATATATTGGCTTCTGCTGATGTACCTAGGGGAGAGGTCTATTACCTTGAGTTCATAACAGATTAGAGTGTCTCTCAATTTCATTGAAGTTATCTTGATGTTTAGGTTCACTGTCTAGGTTGTTGAGAGTTAAACCAGTCCAGTTCCCACAAGAGCCTTGTTTAATCCTTTTTGGTTGATACCTTGATGAAGAGTAGGATCAGGTCTAGACCTGTTAGAATTTGTTGGTTGGGTTTAGGTTCAACATTTTAATAACTATCAGGTAGCAGTAGTATGCCCTTACAACCATATCTGCCTTGATCTGCTTGGTTTGTAGTATTGGCCATTTGATTTGAAGGTTTGTGCCAGCATCCTGTTAAGAACCAAATATCCTGTTTTGACCACATCCTTCATTCAATATGTATCTTTGAACTGCTGATCCAGGTTCATAATTGCTTGAGACAATTGGGATTTGTGTTTTCAGTTGGCTTTGTTTGCTTAGAACCCTGATGTGTGCATTGGTAAAGACAACTAGTTCATATTGCTTGCTGATTGAATTCATACCCTTGAGGTTTTGTAACCATGTGTGGCAGTTTGAACTCATGCCAAGTTTGAGTTGCAAACATTGATGGCATAGTAAGGTTGGTGCTGCTGTCAAAACACTTGATAATCAACATTACTTTGTGTAGCTATTTTTGTCCTTCTCACTGTTGTTTAAGTAGTCTGGGAGCTGTCTTTAGATTTGAGATAGTTTGGGCTCATGAGATTTTAATTGTTGGTTTTGGCCTTGATTATTTGAAACCTTGATGTCTGAGGTGGTATGTAACAGCCCAATTTTCCAATAATTAATTATTCATATTAGCTAATTGATTTATTTGGATTATCTTAATTATTGGAGGATTAATTAAATGAATTGGTAGATATTCTAAGAAGAAAATATTGGAGAGAATTAGAAGGGAAAGACATATAAGAGGAAAAGTGGAAAGAAAAGAAAAGATAGAAACATAAGAGAAAGAGAAGAGAAAGAAAGAGGAAGAGGAGAAAATGAGAAGGAAAAAGAGGAAAACTTGGATTCTTCAAGAACAACTTCCAAATTTCGATTAATCGAGGTAAAGGTGTGAAATGTTGTTATTCTATCAATGTTTATGATTATGTATTGATTGTTTGGGTGTTTTCTCCATTTTCAATTCAAGGGCATAATGAGTTTAATCGGTAGAATCGAAGTTTTAACAGTTAAAATTGAGGATAAACGGTGTAGTTTAGTCGGGTAATGTTGGGCTAAGACTATTGGAACTGATTGGAATTGAATCGGTAAGTTTTGTGAGGATTGGATGATTTTCGACAGTTAGGGATTCTAAGTTCACAGATTCGCTAACGTTTGCTAGGTGAGCATAAGCGAAGGTTCGCCAGGCGAATCCCTGCGAGTGGGTAGCGTTTCATTACAGTAGCCAAAATTAGCCTTCGCTGGCGTGTTCGCCAGGCGAAGGAGGTGGCGAGAGGTTTCTCCAGGCGAGTATGGCAGTGAGTAGTAGCGAACACTTCCAGTAGCTATTGTCTGCCTTCGCCAGCATGTTCGCCAGGCGAAGGACCGCGAGCGTGACAACATTTTTGTTTTCTTTGAGATTCCATCCAATGTGGATTCCTTGGTTCGATTGTGTTCGATCCTTGTCAGAAATAAGTAATTGTAGGCCGTGAATCATATGTTGTGGGTAGCCGTAAGGCGTGAATCCTAGATTGTGGAATTGATTATGAAATGTGGCATTTTGGTGTATATAATGCATTGTTTTAATTTGATTAAAAATGCATGATGAATTGTGATAAAGATTGTTTCCGTTTGGCACGATGTTGTGAATATATATATATATATATATATATATATATATATATATATATATATATATATATATATATATATATATATATATATATATATATATATATATATATATATATATATATATATATATATATATATATATATATATATATATATATATATATATATATATATATATATATATATATATATATATATATATATATATATATATATATATATATATATATCGATTATATGTTATAGTATGAGAAGAATGCATGGGAATATATTGTGAATATGTGTGCATTGCTTGATAATGTGGTGATGATATTGAATTATAAATGCATATTGTTTGTATGCGATGTTGTGAAGAATGCATGGGAACATATTGTGAATATGTGTGCATTGCTCGATGAATATGATGTTATTGAATATGAATATGTTGTGTGTGCAATCATGTTATAATTCTTGAGTGATGAATTATTTGAATGCATGGGATTAAGATGCGGGAGCGATCTTAAGTGCATTTGGTGGTCGATTGCATATGCATCATTTAGTCAAGAGGCAGTGTTTGCTAGTTTCATGGAGACTAGTGACTTGTCCCAAACCTAGAAGGGTGAGTTTGAAAGCTTAGGGAACATGCTTTTGTAGTTATCGGTCTAGAAGGGTGGACCCGGTTTAAGTGTAAAAACTGAAAAATGATAACAAGTGTTGGTACCACATAGCATGAGTTGCATTGAGTCACATGATTAATGTGTATTGTTGTATGAAAGTATACTTGTATGTGAAGTATTGAATTGAGAATTATGGATGTACCCATGATGAAATGTGGTTGGGGATTTCCCATGTTTGTTTATACATATGTTGTGATGTATATGATGATTGGAATGAATTGTGGTGAGAAAATGTGGAATATATGTATTATGTACTTGTGTAAGTATATATATATATATATAATTATATGCATTGATTATTATGATAATATTTCTCACCCTTCTGTTGTTTTATAATGCTCTATGAGTCATTGCAGATTAGGTTTTGCTGGAGGTCTTTTGTGAAGTATAACTTCATTCTTTTGTCGGTTAGCTCTGATATGTAGCACCGAGTAGTTAGGATTATACAATATTCTTTTGGGATACATCTTGTATATGTTTCTGATGGCAAATGATGTGATGAAACAAACTGAATGATATGTATTTATATGATTACATGTTTTAAGTGATTCAATGTTTAGATTTTCCAATTTAATTCTAAATATTGAGATATGGGTGTAAGGACTAAGTTCCTCTGTTGAAGCTACCCCACTGTTACATGTCTTTTATAGAGTAGGTGGTGTATGTTATTTTGTGCATGATGTGGCATACTTCTTTTATACCATGTTTCAAATTTACTCTGATGAAAGTTTATTATGCCATATATTTGTTTATTTGGGGGTATAGAAGGGGGTGTTACATGGTAAACCAAACTGGTTCATCTTGTTGTTGGATTTATACCTTTGAGGCACGTTCTTGCTGTTTTCATTATAATGTATTGCTTAGCACCTCTGTTGTCCAGCCTTTGTTGAGGGATCATGATCCTTGTTGTTTGTTCTTCCTAGTTCAATCAGTCCACATGTTTAAACTTTGCAAAGAGGGCTTTGGTTGGTTAAGAATTGCCTTGTTGATTTTCAAAACTAAATACCTGCTGAACAGAGAATCTTTGTTTGCTATTCACAGCAGTCATGTTGTTTCAGTAAGAGTTTAGGGCCTCTTTGTAAAACATCATCATGAACAACAGGTTCTGAACTGGAGCTGGCCTGCGTTGGTCTTTGATCACTTTGTTTTGTTTTAGATTCAAGTCATGTTCATGATAGCAACTCAAATACCATTTCTTGCTCTGCTGCTTTTTTAATCAAACTTGCTGTTAGAACCTATTCCATACCATATTTGAAAATTGCTCAGACCCTAACTTGCTCTTGATTGCATCAGTTTTTGAGTCTTGAACTCCAAATGCATTTCAAACTCCATAATTGCATGAGCATTCGAATTTTAAATTCGAGACATCATTTGGAAAATTGGATTGCACCATCATGATCCTCATGAAAAATCAAGCAAGATAGGCTTTTGTTTCATGGAATTTGGTTGAGTTTTGAATATGTTGAGATCAAATCGTATTTTGAATTTTCACTTGGTTTGTGTTCTTGTTTTGCCCAGCCATGCGTTTGTTCAAATATTTGATTTAAAGGGGTGGCATTAATACATGGATGTATCGCCACCCCAATGGTTGTGACTTTTCCTTGCCATGCCTTTGTCCTGAGTTCGACCCCCCGCAGGGATATTTTTGCTTTGAGTTTCCATATTTTTCACACGCGTGAAAGTGTCCTGTTGGTATTGTGTTGTGTTTCCAATCCCAAGGTTAGGGGTTCAATTCTTGGTGGGAGCATTTCTTTTTAGCACTTATTTCTTTTTCTTATTTTCATTTTCTTATTTTATTTTATTTCTTTTCCTATTTTATTTATCTATTTATTTTTAATATTTTAAAAAAACAAAAAATCTTATTTCTTTTTAAAGGTGTCGCTACCGCGAAAATAAGGTGCCGGAAAAACAGAATAGTCGCCACCTTTCGTTATTTATCCCTCGGAATGGGAAAGGAAACGATCGGAAAAACCTGACAAAAAAGGTATAAGACAAGGTCATCGCAACCATTGTCTGGGTTCGGGAGTCGGTTACGCAAGGGGAAGGTATTAGCACGCCTCACGTCCATCGTACTCAATGGGATCCACGCTTGTTGTGTTTATCTGACGGGTTGGTTTTATCTATCTACCTATCAAGGCTGGCTTAAAAAGAAAACAAAATGACTTGGAAAAGCGTCGCACTTTATGCCTACGTATTCTCATCAGAGAATGAGAAATCAGAGTCAACGTAGTTCGACTAACTACGGGTGATGGGGGAAGGTGGCTCGTCAATACATCAGTATTGTGCCTACGTACTCTCAACAGGCTTGAGAGATCAGAGCTTACGTAGTTCGGGACAATACGGATTACGGGAATTCAGATTCATCTGTTTTATCGAGTAGGGTTAACAAACAGTTCCAGCAGTTGGATGTACGCAGCTCGACCCTTGGAGACTTAGGCGTTACCGTTTGCGGTAGAACTGGGAGTTAACGACACTCTTTTCTTCAGAAAAGCTTCCTTTGAGTTACGGGCCCACGGGGCAAAAAGGTTTGAAGTTTGTTTTCTGTCTTTTACGAAAGAACTGTTTTTTATGGATGTTTGCAACCAATATCGCACTAGAGACTATGACCTGAGAATGAATGCGTCGCATGTCACCCAAAGGGTGCCATACTAAACATTCAGACTGTTGGAAAGAAACTCTCCAACAATCCTTTCTCAGATAGCTTAAGGCTCGTAACGTACGATGTCAGTTAACCTTTATTACTGTATTTTGATTTGTTTTGAGATGAGAAGAGAGAGGGACAACTAAGGGGAGACTATCAAGTCCTAATGTTGTCATGCCAAGGATTCATCCTATGGTTGAAGTTTGAAACAGAGAACTCCTAGAAGTTATCATGCATAGGTTTCAACCTAAAGTTCTAATCATCACTTCCTTATCAAAGGAAGTGAGATTCCTAGGGGATCATGTCAACGATAAACAGAAACAGATAAAGCATCAGCTTAAACAGTAAATAGTAAACGACTGTAAAATGCAATGCAATGCAAGTGAGGGAGGAAATGTGTGTGGGGCATCAGCCTCCACAAGCTCATCTCAACCTCAAGCCAGATATGAATAACTGTAATCATACAGAGAAATAAAATGCTATCAAGCAAAATATGAGTAACTGCAATCATACAGAAGTAACATGCCATCAAGCAAACACAATACCACATAGGCAAGGGAGCAGGGCTCTACCGAATACCCGCAAGCAAAGCCATACATTAAAAATACAAGCAGAGGGAGCAACTCAACCTCTAGTGCAATCATTCTCCTAGCTTAAATCAGTCTAAATATGAACTTAATCTAATGCATCAAGCAAATCAAACAAGCCACAACAATACAGTTGCACAGAAAGAAAACAGACAGGAAAGAAAGCAGATCAACAGCCCCCACAGATTCACAGCAAAGCAATCCTTTGACAGCAGTTCAGTCCTCAGTCTGCAACAGCTCTTCAGGTCCATCATCTTCCATAGCAAGTATTAACTTGCTTCTTCAAGCTTTCAACACATCCAACATAAGTATCAACTTATTCTCTCTTCTTTAGGCCTCAGCTCCAAAGTGAACTCCACCTTCAGGCTCCAATCCTAATATCAAGTATCAACTTGCTCCTTCAGGGACTTAATGCATTAAACTCACAAGTATCAACTTGCTTCTTCCTCCAGCTTCAGCTTCTCCATTCAATCTTCAATGAATTCCTCTCACAAGTATCAACTTGTTCTTCATCTTCTTCAAGCTTCAGCTTCAATGGTAGTCTTCAAACACAGAGAAGCATCAACCTCTAGCCTTCAATATTCTTCAAACAAGGAACTCCATCCTCTAGCAAGAGAGAAAGATTCATCTAACAAGAGCAAAGTTTGGATAATTGGTAGCAGAGTGAAGACCCAAGGTCACCACTAAGCATCCTATCATCAGAGAAAGGGACCCTCAAAGGTTCTACCAATGTGTAAATAGCCACACATCCTACCAAAGGAGGGATGAGGCCTTTACAAAGGGACCTTACATCATAGGGAAGAATGGAAGTGATCAACTTCTTCCATGTTTGTGAAGGAAGAGAACTATCTAGAAGCTCTGCCTACAAACCCTAATCTTATCACCTAATTAACACTACACCAAAAGAAGGGAAATCTTCACATCCAAGCTTCTTCAACTCAATCCATGGTATCCCAAGCTTGTCTCCAACATCATCCAAGAGCAAGAGAGGAAAAACCCTAATCTAAGGGAACTAAAGAAGTCAATCTAGTTGAATTAGAGCATTAGAATCATCTAAAGTTAGCACCTAATCTAAAATCAAACAAAAATAGTAAACTACATTTTAAATTCCTACAAAAATTCCTAAGGGACCCTAATTCAATCATGAATCTACCATACAAAAATCAGAGGTTGAATCATCCACCAAGTTCTAGAAATAAAACCTAAATCATATGGTATCAATCATAAACCCTAAAAATGGAGCTCCTAAAGTTTCAACCTAAAACTACCACTTATATTCATCACAAAAATGTGAAAAAAATCTAGGGGGAGCATGCATATCTATGCTAGCTACATATAAAAAATCAGGGCAAGAACCACCAACCATGGTCATTTTAATATCAATTAAAATGTAAAAAATGCTAATAAAATTAGAAATGCATGGAATATTAATATTTTTTTATCTAAAACAAACTAGATTCAATCATGAATCCATGGCAAAAAGAATGGAATTAGTTGAGTCATATTTCAATTATTTATGAATTTTCCAATAACCATGAATGAAATGAGAAATTAAAAGAAAATAAAAAGAAAATGATAAACGCGTGGTGTAAATAGCATATGAATTCAGTTCATTATCCAGACTGGGCCATAAGGGGGTGGGGATATCAATTAGTGACTTAAACCCAAAACCAACAATTAAATGAAACGCATCGTTTCATCACTCAACATCCTTCACAAACTTAAATCAATTTGTGGCCGTTAGATCCCACTTTGGTCAAAGGTCCACCTCTAATACAATGGCCCTGAGGTTGTCTTCCTCATTTCAAATTTCTGAGTTTTCCTCCATCTGCGCGCGCTAGAGTCACCTCCAGTGACTTCTCCGATCAACCATCCCCAACCCTAACTCTCTCTAGAATCCTCCATCTCAAATGGTCTCTACATGAAAGTTGTTCCAAATTTCACAAGGAATCTTCCTATGCTACTTAATCATTCTAAAAGTTCAAGATTTGCAAGAACCAGATTTCAACCGAAAATGGCATAAACCCTAATTGGTCACTAATTTCCAAATTAATGATCCAGAAACCTTCCTACATCAATCTACAATGCATCTAACATAACAATTCCTATTACTTCTACTTAAATTAAGCCATGGAATAAGAATTGCATACCTGGTAAAATCGTGTGAACAGAGTGGTTGAATCTTCAAATCAACCCACAAGAACTTGCAGACTCCTTCACTAGCCTCCAAGGAAGGTTCTGTATGCAACCAAATGGATTGAAATACTCTGAATCTTTGAACCCGACTATGATTTGCAGGTGAAGAAATCCAAGTGCCAACTCCCAATTCTCCCACGATCTTGCCTTGAATTTGATCTGGAATCACTCTCTAACCCTAGAGCAAGCTACTGGGATCAATATCTTGGATTGAAATGGCTTCAAACCTTGTAACAGATTTTGATTTGCAAGAAGAAAGTTCACAATGCAATCTCACTCTCCTCTCTCAATTCTCACCAACCTTCACTCTGGACCACTTCATAATCATATATAGAACATGACTGAATGATCTAGAAAGTTCTAGATCAATCTAATGAGTATTTCAATATCTCATCTCACTTGAAATATCATGATATGCTATGTGTATGACAGTCCTTGCAGCAGCTTGTATTCATTATGCTCTTCATCCAAATTCTCTCCAAATGAGATTATGAAAGTGCTAGGATGTGTTTGTACCTTGGTTTTGATCTGATGAGAAGTTTGGCATATGTTACTTAAGTCTTAAGCAAGCAAAAGAAACTCCATGATTTTGACCTCAAATGAAAAAGGTGCCATTGCCATTGCCTTTAAAATGCATTTTACAATCAAAATGACATATAGGTTTGTCTCATTTGGTCATCAAATGAAAAATCCCAAATTTGGTCCTTTCAATGATCTTTAATTCTTCCTTTTTAAGTCAATTTTGCAATTTTGAGTTACAAGCAATTCCAACCTCTCATGACCACTTGACTAGCCTTAAAACATCATTTTGAACAAGTTTGATGTTGGACATTTTCCCATTTGAGGCTTTCAAATAGGAGTTATAGCCTTATGCTTGAAATGACCTGTAATCTCCCAATGACCAAAATACCCTTGACTTGTCAAAGCCATAACATGAGTTATACAAATCCTATCAAGGACTTCTAGTACTCTCTAGAAATCTAGGAGGATAAGGAACAACATTCATGTTGACCAAGAGTTCATAGGAATCATCCTTCTTGGGCAAAAGTTTCATGCAAGTTGGGTAACTTTCAAGCTCCAAATTCACATACCTCAGATGACTTGTAATTTGTCAAAGTCATAACTTGAGTTCTACGAATCCTATCAAGGACTTCTAGCACTAAAATTAAATCTAAGATCATGCCCTACAACAATCATTTTGGGGTCAAGATGAGATGACAATCACATCTAGAGCTAAATTGCCTTGAAGATAGGGGTCAAACTAGGGGATTTTACACTGTCAAGCCTTAGAAACCCTAGCTTGAAACTTCTCAAACTCTTCAATCATGATGAGTTGACCTTGGAATCATCCTTATAACATCTAAATGTATCAATCCATGATCACATGGCTCTTGGATTAGGTCTCAACCTTCTTCAAATCATCAACTGACTTAGGGTTGACCCAGTCAAACCCTAGCTGCACCACGCATGGTTGAGCCTTCTTAATCTTGCACAATGACCTGTCTAGGCCTCAAAGTGATCTTCAACACTTCTCATGAGCTCTCTCAAGACCTCAAGTCTAACTTCATGGCTTCAGTCAAACCCCTTGGCTTCAATCACTCTCTCTGATGATCTCTTAACTTCTCTGACAAGGATATCAACCCTTGAATACTTGAACAACCTTCTTAGCTTAGCTTCATAGTCTTGCATAGCTCTTAATTGGTGATCATACCTCTTAATCTCCTGCATACATGTCAATGAAATGCAAATGATAATGCTAATGTGAATGAAATGAAACACAAGCTAGGTCAAGAAATGTTGGGCAAATTTTGGGGTGCAACAAAAGGTGTTATTTTTTATTTTCCATCCTTTTTTATTTTATTTCATTTTATTTTCATTTTTATTTTCATTTTAATTTTGAATTAACAAATTAATGTGTTTTCTCTTCCATTTTATTTTATCATTTCCTTTTCTTTTTCATTTCACTTGTGAGTGAATTATTTAGTGTTTACTTGGGCTTGTGCCATGATCCCCCTAGGATTCCTAGTCCCTCCGTTTAGGATGGGAGTAGGACAGACATTAGATGTCCAATCCTATGCATGATAACATTAGGATAGTTTCATTCCCTTTCATCTAAATCTTAGGATCACCATTGCATGACAACTTTAGGTTTGAGTTTACTCCCCCTTTAGTGTCCTTTCTCTTCTTATCTCAAAACAATCACAAAGCACCTAATAAAGGTTAATGATTATTATGTGTTACGAGCCTTAAGTACTTGGGAAAGGGTTGTTGAGGGGTTTCCTTTCAATGGCTTGGATGTTTAGTATAGCACCCTTTGGGTGATATGCAACGCATTCACTCCTAAGTCATAGTCTCTAGTGCAATATGAATTGTAAACAATTCAAAAACACTTCTGTAAGTTCAGAGTATGCCTAAGAGGGGGGTGAGTTAGGCTTATAGAAACTTTTTCAGATTTTTGGTGTTCATTAATTTTTCTTTCGTTATATTCTTGGTGATGGATGCAGTAGAAAGCATAAAGAAAGTGGACACCAAGATTTATAGTTGTTCCCTTCACAATTCGAAGGTATTCCACTCACGTTTTCACATGAAAGAGAGTTTTCACTATTGTTTAAGAAAGTACAACCTATCACACCATCAACCGGTGAGGCCTACAATCTAACAACAAAACAAACTAGTGTGCAAGAACAATCCTCTTGCAAAACACTAACCCTTGTATCCAACAATCCTGGATCACAAGTCACAACATACTATTCTGTAATTCTTTTTATAATTTGAGAGTACAATAGTAATATCAATACAAAGATTGATCTTCTCCTTTAATCAGAATTCACAACTTAATCTCAATACAAGTGTTCAAACAAATGGATGTGAAAGGTTATGCAAGTATGAACACTTTTTGAATGTATTTGAAATTATTTGAAAAGTAGTGAATATGATTCAATGATTGTTTTTGAAAATTGTTGGAGGTGTTTTTTGATTTGAAATTATCAGAATTTATATGAGCCAAAACACCATTTCAAAAGGGTATAATTGAGTATGAGTTAACACATGGAAAGGTATAACATTCAAATAATTTTTGAACTTGAAAGGAAACAATTTTTCAGAAAACGTTCAGTGTTAATCGGTTAACAATATAGGTTAATCGGTTAACACTGTAACGTTGGCCCAAAGAATTTAAAATTTGAGGGCGTTAATCGATTAACCTATATGGTTAATCGGTTAACAATGTAAAAACTTTGAAAAATAATTAATTTAAAAGTGTTATACCAATTCCAAATGATTTTAAAACATGTTAATGCATTATGATCAAATGATAAAATATTTGAACACTTGTATATCAATTAAATTAGAGAATTTTGATATACCATAGCTTGTGTCCATGTCTTGAAAGATGATCGAGCAAATGTACATGAAGCTTGAATGTTGATCACTTCCATAATACTTTGATCTTGGTCTTTTGAAAGCTTTTGACTTTTTGCACAGATGAAATGATCTTGAGTCTTATTGTTGTTGTCATCAAAACCTTGAAACCTTGAGATGAAACATGCTTCTTCAACTTCTTCTCTAAAAAACACAAAAACAAATGATTTAAACTTCTTTTTTCCCTTTGGGGCCTTTGATCTTGGAAAATCATTTTCATAAGGAGAGTGTTGTTAACTCTTGGTTCTATCGCAAACGGTAACGCCTAAGTTTCCAATGGTCGAGCTTGATACACCAAACTGCTAGAACTAATTGTTAACCCTACTCGGGTAAAATAGTTGAATAAACTTGTGTTCCCTTTTAGCCCGAACTACGTTTGCTCTGATCTTTCATACCAGATGAAAGTACGTAGGCACAAGACGCGATGTCTTGGAGAGCAACCTTTTCCCCCCTTCACCCGTAGTTAGTCGAACTACGTTGACTCTGACTTCTCACTTCAAATGAGATACGTAGGCATAAAGCGTCGTTGCTTTGCTGAGTCACTTCTTTTTATTTTATCCTCAAGCCTGTAGTTAGATAGTTTCAATCACCCTTTTAGATAGACAACAAGCGTGGATTCCATCGAGTACGACAGACGTCAGGGGTGCTAATACCTTCCCCTTACGTAATCGACTCCCGAACCCAAAATTTGGTTGCGATGACCAATCTTATCCCTCTTTTCGTTAGGTTTTTTCTGAGCATTTCCTTTCCATCACTTGGGATAAATAACGCACAGTGGCGACTCTTCTGTCATTGTCGGCCTCGATTTTCGCAGTAGCGATAGCTGGCAACTCTGATGGGGACTGGAATATCCCTTATGCGAGTCAATCCTAGCGCTTGTTTGTTTATTTTTGGGTGTGTACATATGTGCTTTATCTTTATTTACTTTCCGCATTTTACTTTCCGCATGATTCATTATTGCTATGCTGTGGGGAGGGATTGTTCCAGTGAGAGATAAGCCAGACCCAGGCTTGAGTATAGACTTAGCATTAGAAGTGGAGATTAGTGGTGGGCATGTATGATTTGCATGCACCAGCTAGCCATGAAATTCGCGCTCAGACGAGATTCTCTTTGACAATTTTATTTCTGGCCCTTTGGGCTCGAAGGGATTTTGGATCTGAGGATTGTCGACTCTAGGGACCGATCATTTGGGGTTCAGCTAAGTGATGCCTCTTCGGGAGGTGATGATGCCAATCCAGAAATGGTCAACGTATCATCATTTCTCGAAATTCTGTGACGCTGATGAACGCATAGGATGTCATACCGTATCAGTGAATAGGTCCATACCTATGAGTGGGACTGGGGTTATGCAGGAAACTTTTACCTTCAGATTACCCGGCTTTCTCCACAGCACGAATCTTTGTTCTCGATATGAGAGGTTCCTATTTATCAGGGTGATGCTAGTGCTCTTGTCAAAGCGGAGCGCTTTTTCTTCTCGACCAACAGCACAACAGTCTTGATCCCCTGTCTCTGCATTTGCATCTGCATCGTCATAACGTGTTTCCATTTTGCATCTGGCATTCATATTTGCATCGCAGGTTGTTCTCGGTGGCCTCGTGTTCTTATCTCCGCTTGGTGTTCTTCAGTAACAGGTTTGAGCAGTTCAGTGTCCACGGATATCCGACTCAAGAGAATCAGCTACCCGAGGCCACAGCAAAAATGCGTGTTCCGCTTGTGCCTGTGGAACCTGTGCCAAGGTGTGATAAGCCTTAGGTATCTCATGCACGACAGAGAGCTCTAGGATTTTCTCGTCAACGTCTTGCTTCTCAGGATAATCATATGCCTAGGAGGTATTAGAAGACAAGGCCATGTAACAGAGTTTTTGATCAGATTCCTACAACGTATGCTCAGCTGTTGCAACCTTTGCTTCAACACCAGGTGATTAAGCTTCGGACCATGAATCCTTTGACTCGTGAGCCTCCATCAGGTTTTGATGTGAATGCCCATTGCGATTTCCACTCTGGGGCACTGGGGCATAACATTGAGGACCGTAAATCTTTTAAGCATAAAATCCAGGACCTGATTGACTCAAAGGCAATTGAATTCACGCCGAGCGGAAGGCTAGTCATAGACGTCAATTGCTTATCTGCTTGAGTTTGAAGACTTCAAGGGGCGCATCCTCTAGCAACAAATCAGTTTGAAAACCCAGTTCCCAGGAGCTGGCAATTTTCGTTTTATCTTGTCGTTTCTTTATATTTGTAGTTTCTTTCCTGTTTAAATTGCAATCTTGTGTGTAAAACTTGTTTGTTTTCATGTGATAATGATAATGGAATGAGTATGCTTGTTTTGTTTAAATCCATTTGTATTCACTAATTGTTTTTTATAGATATCCAATGCTTAGTTAAGCAGAATCCGGGGAGGATGACAAAGTTTAAAGACGTGTAAGCTTCCGATTGTATGCTTTTGAAACCGAACCTACTGATGATGTACAAGCATTCTTTCAAATTCCTAAACACCGGAGATATAAGGATGATAATTCCTTGTCAACCCCTTTGAGGCCTAGTAGTAGGATTTTCTTTCTGAAAATGAAAAAACCCTCAATCTTAACCTGGGGTAGGGTTGCTGTCAGCTAATTGGACCGAGCATCCAAATTGCAGAAGGAGTGTTCCCGTTCGAGGATAAATCATGTAACGCCCCATATTGCTTTCAGGATTACCGACTGACCCCACAAACCAACACGGGTCTTTTCAGCATGCTTTTTCCTCCCAGAAGGTCACCCATCCCTAAATTTATCCAAGTCAAGCACGCTTAACTATGAAGTTCTTATGAACGGGCTACCGAAAAGAAGATGCATCTTGTTGGTATAGGTAGTACCAATTAATCCTTATAAGCCTTCATTCAAGGATGCAGTCACATACCTGCATAGCCTCAGGGTCCCTCTCATTCGGATGTGAATTCGGTTTTCCCCTACAAGCTGCTAGGAGTATCCCATTGTCATGCCTCATGACACCGACAACCACTCCCACGCCCACGGGTGTTACATGTAACCACCGTCCTCTTTCACCTCAGGTATTACATGCCCACCAACTTCCGCTTGGTTCGTCCCCGAACCACATCGTACTGGGAGAGGTATGGCTCTGATACCATTTGTAACGCCCCATATTGCTTTCAGGATTACCGACTGACCCCACAAACCAACACGGGTCTTTTCAGTATGCTTTTTCCTCACTCACATGCTTTCTGGGAAACTTCCCAGAAGGTCACCCATCCTAAAATTTCTCCAAGTCAAGCACGCTTAACTATGGAGTTCTTATGAACGGGCTACCGAAAAGAAGATGCATCTTATTGGTATAGGTAGTACCAATTAATCCTTATAAGCCTTCATTCAAGGATGCAGTCACATACCTGCATAGCCTCAGGATCCCTCTCATTCGGATGTGAATTCGGTTTTCCCCTAGAAGCTGCTAGGAGTGTCCCATTGTCATGCCTCATGACACCGACAACCACTCCCTCGCCCACGGGTGTTACATGTAACCACCGTCCTCTTTCACCTCAGGTGTTACATGCATGTATTTTACAATGCGGTGAACGTGGATCAAACACATGATCTTCAGATCTTCAGTCTGACGCTCTACATTCGGTAGCTCGTTCATAAGAACTCCATAGTTAAGCGTGCTTGACTTGGAGCAATTATGGGATGGGTGACCTTCTGGGAAGTTTCTCGGAAAGCGTGTGATTGAGGACAAAGCATGCTGAAAAGACCCGTGTTGGTTTGTGGGGTCAGTCGGTAATCCTGAAAGCAATATGAGGGCGTTACAAATGGTATCAGAGCCATACCTCTCCCAGTACGATTTGGTTCGGGGACGAACCAAGCGGAAGCTGGTGGGCATGTAACACCTGAGGTGAAAGAGGACGGTGGTTACATGTAACACCCGTGGGCGAGGGAGTGGTTGTCGGTGTCATGAGGCATGACAATGAGACACTCCTATCAGCTTCTAGGGGAAAACCGAATTCACATCCGAATGAGAGGGATCTTGAGGCTATGCAGGTATGAGACTACATGGTTGAATGAAAGCTTATAAGGATTAATTGGTACTACCTATACCAACAAGATGCATCTTCTTTTCGGTAGCTCGTTCATAAGAACTCCATAGTTAAGCGTGCTTGACTTGGAGCAATTCTGGGATGGGTGACCTTCTGGGAAGTTTCTCGGAAAGTGTGTGATTGAGGACAAAGCATGCTGAAAAGACTCGTGTTGGTTTGTGGGGTCAGTCGGTAATCCTGAAAGCAATATGAGGGCGTTACAAATCACACCTGTATAGGTCATGCCTAAAAAACCACAATGGTTAAACCTTACCGACCAAGGAGTGAAACAGTCACAATCCCTTCAACAAGTCAGACAAGCCAGTGTCACACGATTTGCTCCGAAAAAAAGAGAAGAACCAGAAAAAGATGCCCGCTAAGTCGAATCTTGGAAACAAGCGACTTAGGCAAAAAGTAAGGCATTCCGCTGGACTTTGAAATCAAAAGAAGCTCAAAAGAGCCAGTCCAGGCAAAAGTTAGGGAAATAAAAAACTGATGATTAAAAAGCAAGTCGTGTGATTCCAGGCATCAAAGACGAAAAGCGAGTGAATTGTAGTTTCCCGAATCATCACTCCTGTCATTCAACCTTTAAAAGGTGAGTGCAAGTGTCGAATTAGCTGAATATAGGATCGGAGAACTCCAAGGGGAATAGTTGGGTTAAAATAAACTTTGAAACGGTCCTAATTGAACCGTGAACCTGACCACGTTATAACCTGAAAAAGTCCTAATTGAAACAGGTTTGTTTCGAAAGCATACTTCGGTAAAGATCGCATCGAAACTGACTCCTAAAAGGATTCCTCTTACAACATTGTATTAATGTTGACATTTTGATAAGTAATTCATACATTTTATGTCACAAAATTTTTTTCGGTGAACAGACTTGGATTTAAAAACTGTCATATATGCAATGCATTTAATATATCCTTTATGCAGAATAATTTGTTTTACTTGCGAGTAAGCTCTTGACAGCAGGAAAGCTTCCACAGTGGAAAGAGTGATCAGGATAGAATGCAGAACGCCTGGTACATCGTGGAAGTTGGGAGTCAGCCACCCAAAAGTCAGTTAATTTGGGGCAATCAGGTCGAGATTCGACGAATCTCTCTCGCAGCTAAAGGTACTGCTCTATAAACTAGTCAATCAGGGGCAAAGTCATTGCAAAACTGAGGCAGGTCACCTTAGGTGAAAAGGAAATGTTCTTTTCCATATCTTCAGAGCTTATCAGAATTATTCATCCAAAGACAGATCCTTTCACGGTACAGATTTGAGAAAAGCCATCTCGAGACCGTGTCATGGAAAACTACTTTTTTTCTCAAGATGAACTCTTTCCCACAAATCAAACTAGGGCAGTTTGTTCAAGCAAGTTTGTTCTCGTCAGCAAGAGTTGAGTGTTGTGGAATTGTGTCATTACCTCATCAAATAACTTGAACCTGTTACATGTCAAACTTTGTAACCGAAATCATTTCCGAAGCGCAGTCCTCGCCTGACAAACCAGTTCTTGTCTGGTCAACCTTCAGTAAATACCAGTTCCTATCCGGTACATGTCAGATTTTCGATTAGTTCTCGTCCGGTCACCCTTTTTGTAGCTCACTATTTAATCAGTCCTCGACTGGCAAACACAGTTCCAAAGTCCAGTTCATGTCTGGCCAACCAGAAAGCAACTCTCGTCCGATATCCAAAACCATAAATCAGTTCTCGTTTGATACCTGAAGTTAGAAGCTCAGTTCTTGCTTGACAACCTAACCTCTAGATTCTAGTACCCGCCTGGTAATCCGTTCTCGTCTAACCTTTTGGTAGATTCTAGTACCCGCCTGGTAATCCGTTCTCGTCCAACCTTTTGGCAGATTCCAATACCTGCCTGGTAATCCGTTCTCGTCCAACCTTTTGGTAGATTCCAGTACCCGCCTGGTAATCAGTTCTCGTTCAACCTTTTGGTAGATTCCAGTACCCGCCTAGTAATCAGTTCTCATCCAACCTTTTGGTAGATTCCAGTACTCGCCTAGTAATCAATTCTCGTCCAACCTTTTGGTAGATTCCAGTACCCACCTAGTAATCAGTTCTCGTCCAACCTTTTAGAAGATTCCAGTACTCGCCTGGTAATCAGTTCTCGCCTGGCCTTGTTGTTTGAACTCCAGTTCTTGCTTGGTAGTCAGTTCTTGTCTGATAGCCTAACCTTGTTGACACCAGCTCTCCTCTGGTGGTCTATCCTCGGATACTAGGTCTTGTCTAGTCATTCCCCTTTTAAATCCATTATTGTTGGTAACCAGAGATAAATCCAGTAATAATAAACCTGGCCTGTCTTCCTTTTGAAGCTCAGTTCTCGTATGAATAGTCCTCATGGAATACAAGTTCTCGCCCGGTAGACAACGTTTGAGTCCAGTACTCGCCTGGTAAACGCCAGCTGTTTAAAGCCAGTGCCCGACTGTTGTACCCAAAAATTTTCCCAAACTTTCATTTACATGGTTTATGTTTCATTTGTTCTAGCATATTGCATTGCATAGCATTTTGCATTTTTACAGGGGATCAAGATATGTGTGAGCAACAACGGAGATGTGCCAAAGGTTCTAAACCTAATCTTGAGGTTGTATTCAAGTCAACAAGAAGGGTATCATCATCTGAGACAAGGCAAAGCCCTTTGGATAAGCAGATAAGTGTATGTGGTCCACCTCGTGTCTAAGAGGCCATTTGAAGGTCATATGAGGATCCCCAAGCCCATGGTCATGAGGGGAGAGGCTCATTTAAGCTCATTGGAGGCTTTGAGACTCATTGTGTAGTTCATTTAAGTGTTTATGACAAGTGTGAAGAGCTACAGTTGAAGATTGTGCAATTAGGGTTTTCATCTGGTCAACCCTGAGTCAATTGTGAAATTGAAGGAGATCAAGACCCAATTTCAAGTATTTATGGTAAAGGAATGTTGTGTTAAGGTACATGTGATATCATTTCAAGATCAATTTATCAAGAAGCAAGAGTATGAGGAGTGACTGAATTAGGGTTCTCAGGGTAAAATCCCTTGTTCAGTGCCTAACTTCAAGACCACCTATCTCAAGATACAAGCCTCATCTCAACTTTTATCTAACATGGGACTTGAAGGGAATGTTCTTAGCTTTAATTTGAGTACTAGAAGTCCTGGATTAGATTTATAGAACTCAAGTTATGATCCAGACAAGTTACAAGTCATCAGAGGGATGTGATTTCAGTCAACAAAAGTAAACCAACTCCAAGCCATTTTTGACCTAGAAGGATATTTCTCCTTTACTTTTGTTCAACATGAAAGTTGTAGGGAATGGTCTTATCTTTCCAAAAAGTACTAGAAGTCTTTCATCGGATTTGTAGAACTCAAGTTATAAGGCTTGCAAGGCAGGGGTATTTTGGGAAAGTAAGATTACAGGTCATTTTCATTATAGGTCCATTTCACCACTTTGCACACTTCAAATGAAAATCTTCCCAACATCAAACTTGCTCTAAATGGGGTCATTTGCATTTTAAAACATCAAGGTATCAAAGATTGGGCTTGGATTGAAGAATCCCCAATGGAAATTCATGAAAAAAAGCCTTAAAAGATCAAAATTGCACTTAATTCATTTTTAAACATTTTTGTGTAAATAAGTGCATATTTTGAGTGCAAAACATGTTTTAAGAACATTGGCAATTTCATAATTTGGATTTGAGTTGTTTTGACATGCCATTTTCAAGGTTTCTTCAATAATAAGCAACACATCAAAACCTTGCCATAAGATCAAACCAAGGGGCAATATTCAGCCTTTGGATCAGCATTGACATTATGCAAGTCAGCCATGCCTTCTTTACAGCTGGGCAAGTACAAATTCGTGTACCTTGCAAGTGGGAAAGTTTGAAAAAAGTGAAACTTAGTTTGGGCTTAAGGAGCTGTCATTGGGCTTCTTTTTGATCTGAACCCAACATATATTATCCCAGGAACATTTCCATACTCTCAAAAGTGAGTTTGGTGAGAGAGAGAGAGAGCAAGAACAACTTTGAAAAAGTGAGAGCAAGAGTGAAAATCGTGTTTGGCATTTCACTGAGTTTCAATCACTTTTAAACATCCAAAAACATTCCTTGAGTGTTGTTGAACGTTTCTGAACAATTTATTACAAGCTTTGGCCACTCATTGAGCTCTGAGAAAGTTTGTTTTTAGGTTTCTTACTTTTCATTTTATCTCACTGTTCAAGCATCTATTTCGTGCCATTTTTACATGTTTACAATCCTTGCATGTCATAGTTCATTTTTGGGTTGCTTTGGAGGTTGATTGTTGAACTTTAAGTTTTGAGCTCCAAACTTGTGATTTTCGTTTTTACTTATTCTTGTGCTTTTAAGTCTTTTTAATGGTAGAAATGAGTTCCCCACGAGACGTAGATGATTTTTGATACAAAAAACATGCGAAACGGTGGAGAAATGATGAAATCGTATGTTGTTGTTGTTGCGTGGCCGGCCGGAGCTTGTGAGGAAGACGACCGGAGATGTTTTCTGGCCATCTGAGCTTTCCCTCCATGTTTGAGGTTGAAGACAATGAGGTGTCATCCCCACGTGCGTCCGATTGGCTTCCTTTTTGTTCCAATAGCTGTGATTAAGACCCACGGTGGTCTCTCTTTGACTTGCCACACTTTGTTCACTTTTAAAACTTCATTAAATGAGGTGTCATCCCCACAGCCACATGATTGGATTATTGAATGGTCATGCGCGCGTGATTGAATTCCATGATGGTCTTTAGTTGACCCTTGCACACACAAGTCACCAGATTTTATTTTATTTTTTATTTTTCTATTGGGCTTAAAACAACGCGCGCTATTCACACCCCCTTGTTGGGCCCTGTTTCATTTTGAACTGGTTTTTGTTGCTATTAGCACCAACGTTTTGTCTTATTTAGTTTATTTTCTTTTTTATTTTATTTTTGTATCTGTTTAGAAATTAAGTCATTAAAAATACTTCCAATGACCACAAAATTCCACAAAAATACATTTTGGATTCCTTGAGATGTCCTCTAAATTTAGGTTATTTTTATTTTATTTTTTGAGTTATTTTTAAATTAAAAAAGGGATTTGTCTTTGGAAGTGTCTTTTTTTAGCTAGTTTTTGACATACTTGGTTCTTGAATTTATTTCTCTCATGTCCCTTTGATCCAATGAATAAGATTCAATCCTCATATCAATGATGAGTGAAGGAATTTTTTAGGACCATTTTGCCCCTGACTTGTTAACTTTTTAGTTGACTTTTGATGCTTTACATTTGACCCTATGCAATCCTCCTTCACAATGGAACACCCTTGTAAATCAATTTCTATGGAGATGTTGTGAAGTGAATTTGATTGAGTTCTTTTGGCCTCTGATTGACAATGCATTTATGGTCTTCTTGCATTTTATTTGATGATTTTTGGATCATTTTCCTATTTTTAGAATAGCTTGCAAGTCAAGCTATTCCAAGGAATGTCCATACAAACATGATGGCCTAGTTTGCTTGGGATATGACATTTTTGGATCCTTTGAGCCTTCAATGCCTTTTGATTCATGTTGATAACATGTTAAGGATGATTGTTGCGGTGAAAATCGGATATCAAGCTATTAAATTAACTTGAATCTTAATTCTTTTACAACAGAACTTTATGTTATCCAATGGATATATAGCCACCCCAGTGGTAAGAGCCTTGCCATAAAACACGCCTTGTACCCATTGAACCTAGGTTCGATCCCTGAGGAGGATCAACCTTTTATCTTTTTTCATTTTTCATGCGCGTGCCTGTTTAGGCCAAAGGGCGTGGGTTCAACTCCCACCCCTTGCATTATATTTTTATTTTTTACTTGCTAACCATGTTGTGTATATTTAATTCATCCAATTTTCATATTTTTATAACTTGATCATTTTTTATTCTTTTCCACTCATTCTTTTTGTGTTGTGCTCATGTAAATGTCTACTTTCATGTGATAATTTGAAATTCCATTTTGTTTGTATTTTTAATACCCCTTCACCACTTGCAAATTGTTTACGTTTTAAGATCATTATCGCACGTCTTGATGAATTTCTTTCTCACCATGCTTATTCATGTTTGTTTATTTGCTTATCTTTCATCCTCTTTGTGTTAGTCAACATGATAGGATGTTTTGTCAGTTGTTACCATGAATTATTTTGTTCTCCTCTGAGAAATCACTTTAAGGTTGATATGTCATCACATTTCTTGCTTTGCTTGTTTGCTTTGATCGTCATCAATGCATCTTTGGTTTTTACCTTTAATATGTTGCCACCATGCTTATTTTCTTCATGATATTTTCTTTGTTAAGTTTTTTCTTTTCCCCAAGTGATGAAACTTGTTAGTTCTCATCCAAGTTGCCTCCCCTTTCTCCCTCCAAAGGAAAAGTCTTTCCATTGACCCCTTGTGTCATGGATAGCTCATAACCATTCTCTTGACTTTGTTAAGTCACCTTAAACCATAGTTTAGAAGCCATTAGACTTTGCTTTAAGTCTAAGAAACCCACCTTTATTACGAGTGTTCTTCATCTAGAACCCTAGGATAGAGTTTGTCAACTCTATGTAAGAATCATTGTCATGAATTCTTACTTCCCCTCTTGAGTGTTCAACTTAGATTAGGGAGTTTTGTCAAACTCCACACAAACATTGTCATGTTTTTCCCCTTGAACCTTGATCATAATCAAGTGTTCTTCATCTCTTGCGAGGTGAACTACGATTGCTCTGATTCTATCCTAGTTAGGATACGTAGGCAGAGGACGCGACGTCTTTGCGAGCAAGCTTAGTGTACATATCTTTAGGTTTTCACCTATACCTTTTCCCAATCCCTAGCAAACATTTTAACAAACTTCAAACACAAACAAACAAAAGGTTCCTGTAGAGTACTACAGATGCTTAGGGTGCTAACACCTTCCCTAGGTATAACCAACCCCCGATCCCCGAATCTCTTAGCGTTGTTGTTACATCACGAAAAGGGTTTTTCTTTCTTTAGACCTTTCCTTTGGATAAAATAAAGTTCGGTTGTAAAAGAATTAAGCTTCAAGTTAATTTAATTGCGTGATATCCGATTTTCACCGCAACAGAAATGGCGACTTCACTGGGGACGTAATGAATCACACGGAATCCACAAAACAAAGGTGTCTGTAGATTTTTGGGAAATAAACCCACTTTGTTTGGAGAAAAATTTCAGAGATACTGGCCAGGATTGACAACGTAACTCTAAAATGGATGCTCTGAATTCTTCTACTGTGGGTGAGACTGCCATCACAAGAACACGTCTCATAAAGAAACTTGGGGAAAAGGTCTTCAATCCTGGTGACTACACACGACCAAATAAGCAACTTATCAAGTTAATTTAGACATTCAGTAGGAGAGGTAATGAGACTGCACGTCAAAGTTTCTGCCACTTTAAAACTTTCGAGAGGTATGATCTCCACCGAGTCTTTCCGTAAGCCAAAGTGTTTTATGTTTTGTCAGTATTCAAAAAGTTATTTTTTAAACTCGAACCTGGTGCTTTCAAAAATTATCATTGATCAATAAACGATGTTTTGCATAACAAAAGAAATAAAGACACTAGTAATTTTGCAAAAAGAAAGGTCCAAAAACGGATTTCGTTTAAGAATGGAAGTTTGTCAATGACAGAACTCCACAGAACTTTTACAATTAAAAATGGCAACATAAAAAGAAAAAGGTTACATTGAATCTACTGACAATTCTACCCCTAATGACTAAAACTTTCAAAAACCTTGCTTCTGACAAGAGCGGTTGAATTGGGCTTCCTTGTAAAATCTTCTGCAGAGGTAACAACCCATCTAATGCAGTGAAACGCCTTTGTCCCTAACTTTTGCCTGGATTTCCCTTTCAGGTTTTCAATCCACCAGGACGCTCTTTTTTGCCTAAGCCGCCCTTTCGGGTTTTCAACTTAACGAGCTCATCATCTCTTTTTTATTTCATCCCTAACTTTTTCCTGGACCTCCTTCATAGGTTATGATCCAGCAGGATACCCATTATTGCATAAGCCGCCCTTGTGAGTTCTCGACTTATCGGGTTCTTTTAGGCGTAATATTTTCGGACTGCATCAGAATTCACTGGGTGTGCAAGCTGTTCCCCATCCATTGTTGTGCATCAAACGATCCTCCTGAGAAGACTTTTTTTACAACAAACGAACCATCATAGTTGGGCATCCATTTTCCCCGTGCATCTTTGTGAACTGGCAAAACCCTTTTGAGTACAAGCTTTCCTTCTCGGAATTCTCGGACACAGACCTTTTTGTCAAAATCTCTCTTGATCCTTTTCTGATATAACTGCAAGTGACATACCGCAGTCATGCACTTTTCATCAATAAGGTTCAACTGGTCAAACCTTTCCCTCACCCATTCAGCCTCTTCAAGTTTGGTTTCCATTATGACTCTTAAGGAAGGTATCTCAACCTCAATAGGAAGTACTGCATCCATCCCATATACCAAGGAAAAAGGGGTTGCCCCTGTTGAAGTGCGAACAGATGTTCTATACCCATGCAAGGCAAACGGAAGCATTTCATTTCAATCTTTGTAGGTTTTCACCATCTTTTGCAAGATCTTCTTGATGTTCTTATTCGCAGCTTCGACAGCTCCATTCATCTTGGGACGATAAGGAGAGGAATTGTGATGTTCAATTTTGAAGTCACCACACAGTTCTTTCATGGTTTTGTTATTCAGATTGGTATTGTTATCTGTTATGATTCGGTTTGGGATTCCGTATCGACAGATAATCTCCTTTTTGATAAAACGGGCTACCACTTGTCGAGTAACATTGGTGTAGGATGCCAGTTCAACCCACTTTGTGAAGTAATCAATAACGACCAGAATGAATCGGTGTCCATTAGAAGCCTTTGGCTCGATTGCCCCAATCACATCAATGCCCCACATAGAGAAAGGCCAAGGTGATGACAACACATTTAACAACGTCGGAGGCACATGCATCTTATCTGCATAAATTTGGCATTTGTGACATTTCCTGGCATATTGAATACAGTCAGTTTCCAAGGTCAACCAGTAATACCCAGCCCTCAAAATCTTCTTGGACATGGCATATCCATTTGCGTGAGTGCCAAATGTTCCTTCATGAATATCTTGCATTAACAATTCTGCTTCTCGTTTGTCGACACATCTAAGCAGGACCATGTCATGATTTCTTTTATAGAGTATACCATTGCTGAGAAAAAACTTAGAGGCTAATCTTCTCAAGGTTTTCTTATGAAGTGATGTAGCATCGACCGAATACTCTTGCTTTAACAGATAATTCTTTATGTCGTGGAACCATAGCTTGTTATCAACTTCTTCTTCAACCATCTAATAGTAGGCTGGCTCAGTCTTGCGTTCAATTCTAATGAGAGTGGAATCATTGAGGTACTTGACTTTCCACATTGAGGCTAACATGGCTAGAGCATAAGCAATATGATTTTCAGATCTCGGAACATGTTTGAAGGTGATCTCATCAAAATATTCAATCATTTCAATGATATAGGCTCTGTAAGGGATCAAATTCTCATGTCTGGTCTCCCATTCACCTGTAACTTGATAAATAACCAAGGTTGAATCCCCACTTACTTCGAGAAGTTTGATTATGAGGTCAATAGCTGCTTCAAGGACAAGAATACATGCTTCATACTCGGCAATGTTGTTTGTACATTCAATGTCTAACCTTGCTGTAAACGGAGTGTAACCACCTTCGGGATTCATCAGAATGGCTCTTACGCCATGCCCACTGTAATTTGAGGAACCATCAAACATTATTTTCCACCAAAGACCCGGCTCAGGACCTTCATCAGGACCTGGTTCTTCACAATCTTTTACCAACATAGTGTCTTCGTCTGGAAACTCAAACTTGAGAGACTTGTACTCTTCAACTGGTTGATCTGCAAGATATTCTGATAACACACTACCCTTGATCGACTTCTGGGCCACATACTGGATGTCATATTCTGATAACAACATATGCCATCGGGCGAGCCTTCCTGTTTGTGCGGGTTTCTCAAATATATACTTTATCGATTCCATTTTTGAAATCAATAAAGTAGTATGACAAATCATATACTGCCTCAAACGTCTGGCAGCCCACGCTAAAGCACAACGATTTTTTTCCAGAAGTGAATACCGGCTTTCACAATCAGTAAACTTCTTACTCAAATAATAGATAGCATGTTCTTTTCGTCCGGACTCATCTTGCCGACCTAACACACAACCCATTGAATTCTCGAGTACTGTCAAATACATGAAAAGAGGTCTTCCAGGAACAGGAGGTATTAAAATCGGAGTCTCTTGAAGATAGCCCTTAATCTTATCAAATGCTTGCTGGCAATCTGAATTCCAAACAACCGTTTGATCCATTCGTAACAACTTGAAGATGGGCTCACAAGTAGGAGTCATATTGGAAATAAGTCTGGATATGTAGTTCAATCTTCCAAGGAAACCTCTGACTTGCTTCTCAGTTTGCGGAGCTGGCATATCTTGAATGGCCCGAACTTTATCTGGATCTACCTCAATCCCTCGGTGACTGACAATGAAACCGAGTAACTTCCCAGATCTCACCCCAAAAGTACACTTGGCTGGGTTCTGCCTCAACTGATATTTTCTGAGTCTCTCAAACAATTTTAACTAATGGTTCAAATGATCCTCTTCACTCTGAGATTTGGCGATCATATCATCAATATACACTTCTATCTCTTTGTGCATCATGTCATGAAATAAGGTTACCATAGCTCTTTGATAAGTGGCACCGGCGTTCTTCAAACCGAACGACATGACTTTGTAACAATAAGTTCCCTAAGGAGTAACGAAAGTGGTTTTTTCCATATCATCTGGATCCATCTTGATCTGGTTGTATCCGGAGAAACCATCCATAAACGAGAAAATCGCAAAGCGAGCTGTATTATCCACTAATGTATCAATATGCGGCAAAGGGAAATCATCTTTCAAACTGGCCTGTTCAGGTTTCTATAATCCACACACATTCTGACCTTCCCATCTTTTTTCGGCACAGGTACAATATTAGCTACCCATTCAGGGTATTTGGATACTTCCAGAAACCTGCATCAATCTGCTTTTTCACTTCATCTCGAATTTTGAGAGCCATGTCAGGTCTAGTTCTTCGGAGTTTTTGTTTGACTGGCATGCATTCGGGTCAAAGCGGTAACTTGTGAACCACTATGTCAGTGTCTAAACCTAGCATATCTTGGTATGACCAAGCAAATACATCCACATATTCTTTTAAAAGCTCTACCAACTGGTGCTTGACTTCTGTCCCCAGTGTTGCCCAAATCTTGACCTCTTTCTTGTCTTCTTCAGTACCTAGATTAATAACATCCACCTGCTCTTTGTGAGGTTGAAACTATGGGTGCTCATAACATGCCATTTTTGCCAGTTCATCAGGGATTTCAAAATCTTCGTCCTCATCTTCGGCTTGGTAAATTGGCGAGTCAAAGTCAGGAGGGAAAGCAAAGTCAATGGATTCAACGGATTTTGGGGTATCACTACATGTTGGAATGGCTTAATTTATTAAAACACACAAAGACAAATGCAACAATCAAGAAAACTGTTTTGATGATTTTTTAGAAAAATTGCCATCTTCCTTTTAAATATGGAAACAAAAGCAAATAAGGGAACAACAACAAAAGGATTTAACAAAACCATTCATTAATCATAATATTCATGAAAGCATGGGGCCCTTACAAAATGCATCCTATAGCCTTGGGCACGGCTATGGAGGTTTAAAGATAAAAGCAACAACAAGTTTAAAGAAAAACAAACAAATTGCTTCGACATGGGAAAGACCACTAAAATTTCAATAGCCTCCCAATTTCCTAAAGCAGCTTCACAATGATACACCAAATGCGCAATATCTTCTTCTTCAAAATCTTCTCCCACGGTGTTGACTTGGAATCCTCCACTGATGAACACCTCTTGGATAGTCTTCGAACGTCCTTTGGTGTGTGTTGATGTTTTGATATGAGTTGGTTTGTAACCCAACCCTTGGCGACCCAGCCTTGCCTTCACTTCAATGACCTCTCCCCAACCTGCAGGAGTACCTTCTTCTAATGTAGACTTGATGCTTTGAGCGGATGCAAAAGATGGACCACTCCTTGCCATTGTATCTTCTACCATCACTGCATTAGCTATCTCAAGTTCCTGGAAAGAAGTTTCCAATGCACCTTCATCTGCCTCAATATGCTTGAATGATGACAGATTGCTCACCATTAGGTCTTCCTCACCATGCACAATTACCAGTTTGTCATTCACAACAAATTTCATTCTTTGATGTAAAGTGGAAGTTACTGCCCCAGCCGCGTGAATCCACGGTCGTCCCAACAAACAACTATAAGCCAGGTTAATATCCATGACCTGGAATGTAATATCAAACACATGAGGTCCTATCATGATTGGCAATTCCACCTCTCCAACAATCGTTCTTCTTGAACCGTCAAAAGCCTTTATAATCAACGACGTCGGCTTCATTTCTGCCCCTGCATATGCTAACCTTGCGAGCGACCTTGCAGGCAATACATTCAATGAGGATCCAGTGTCGACTAAAACTCGTGCCATTGTGTCTTCTTGGCACCTGACAGATACGTGCAACGCATGGTTATGATTACGTCCTTCTTTTGGCAATTCTGTTTCACTAAAACTCAGTGTGTTACATGTCGTAATGTTGGCTATCACTAAATCAAATTGGCCGAGAGTTATATCTTTTGTCACATGTGCCTGCCTCAATACTTTTTGCAGAGCCTCTCTATGAGCCTCAATAGAGACAAGATCGATATCTTCGATGGGGTTTGATGAAGTTGATCAATAACCCTGTAATCACTTTTCGGAATAATCCTTTAGAATTCCTCGTCGTCTCCTTCGGTACTTGGTACCTCTTTTTATTTTGTCGCAGCCCGAGTAACCTCTTTTGGAGCGACTACTGTTACCTTTAGTTGATAGATTCGACCACTACGGGTCATCTTGCTTGTACCTACAATATTCGTCACATCCACTTGGTCATCTTTCGCTCTCTCTTTCTGACTAATCTTCCCAGATCCTCGGTCTATCACAGTCATGTCATATTTCCACGGAACAACCCTTGTGCTTTCAAGAGGAAATGGTCTTGGTTTTTGAATAATAACCGGCCGAGGTTGATCAATAGCAGTTTTGCTGAAAACGGGCTTCACATTTTTGTTGGTCATATTCAACACCGGAACTTTGTCACCTTTCTTTGGTAAATTAAAAACAGGCTCAATTACCGAAACTTATTCTTTCCTCACCTTGCTACACACTTGCAAAACTCCATCATCAATCAATATTTGTATATCCCCTCGTACCATATCACACTCTTTAGAATCAATAGAACATTCTTCACAATCATTATGGGTACCTTCTATCAATCCTGCTTTCAACAACTTCTCATGAAGTAACTTTACCGGAGTCTTGATCTCTGACACACCTCGGACTATCCTTTCATCTGAAACTTCTTCTACTGCATTAACCCCTATATGATTCGGTAATGGATTACTTTTAACATTAGGGGGTACATCATTGAAAGACAAGATCTTCTTTTCTATTAACTCCCTGACAAGATGTTTTAAGGCAAGACAACCTTATAAATCATGATCGGCAGCACCTTCATGAAAGGCACAATGAGCATTTGGATTATAGTGAGGAGATGTAGTGTCTGGATTTAGCAGTCTCGTTGTTACCAACCCTTGCTGCACCAAGGAGGGGTACAACTCAGCGTAAGTCAGCGGTATCTGAGGAAGTGGAGGTTTTGTTGTTGGTCTCCAATTCTGGTAGTTCTGTCTGGGTGCCTGAGCTCTAGGCTGATGATGTTGCTGATAGGGTGGAGCGTTGGGTGCTCGTTGATACCCTTGTTGAATTTCCTTATATACGGGTGCTGGCACTGCCTGATAACTTGGAACAGGGTGATTGAAAGCTGGTGTTACAGCTGCCACATATGGTTGTTGGGCATACTGCAATAAATACATTGGTCGCTGTTGTTGAGATTGTTGAACATAACTTGGTTGAGGCTTCTGAACAAAGCCTAGCTGAGGTTGTTGATATTGTTGGTAAGGCTGTCTCCAGGTGCGACTCTTTCTTCCCACTGTTATGGCATTTGTCTCCCCTTCCTTCTTTTTATGAAAATTACTGCTGAACTTCTTGACATTGTTGTTGCTAGAACTACTGGAACCGCTAGCCACCTTTCCATTCTTCATTCCTAACTCCACTCTCACCCCCACTGCTACTATATCAGAGAAACTTGTGGTTACACTACTAATCATCTTCTCATAAAACTCTGGTCTTACCGTATCGACAAACCAATCTGTCAACTCTTTTTCACTCAAAGGAGGTTCTACCTGAGAGGCAGTCTCTCTCCACCGTTGTGCATATTATTTGAAGGATTCTGAACTCTTTTGCGACATACTCAGTAATTGTCTTCTATCAGGGGCCAAATCCATGTTGTACTTGTAATGTTTTATGAAAGTGTCAGCTAAATCTTGGAAACTATGAATACGAGACTGATCCAGACCCAAATACCATTTAGCAGGAGCTCCTTTCAAACTATCTTGGAAACAATGAATCATCAACTTATCATCTTCTACATGTGCGGCCATTCTTTGGTAATACATAATCAGATGCGTCCGAGGACAAGTAGCACCAGAATACTCATCAAAATTAGGAACTTTGAATTTCGGCGGAATTACCAATCCGGACACTAAACACATATCTCTGGCATCAGTACCAAAGATGTCATTCCCTTCCATTGCTCTGACCTCCCTGCCTATAGTCTCTACACTCTCTTTCAACTTTTCATGCCGTCCACTCTCTTCTTCAGACCCATCAAGACCTTCATACACTGGTGGAGGGTTATGGAAAACAGGGCGTACTTGAGCTTGAACAGAAGCTGGAGTATACGTAGAAATAGCTTGAGGAAATTCTGCCCCTAGGGGAACTGCTTGTTGGTTGACTGCCGGTGGAGGTACAAAGCCAGACGGTAACCCATATGGTGGAACATTTGCAACAGTGACTGCCGTTGGGATCGGCTCCACAGCTATGCTAGTGATTTCAGAAACAACAGTGGCTTGAGTGTCTAGTTTTGCACGAATGATTTGTAAGGCTTCCATGATCTGTCCCATGCCTCCCCGTAGCTCTCCAAGTTCATTATCAATCCTGTCCACATCCAAATTATGTCCTTCCATTCTTAGGCGAGCTTGGGCTCGAGTGTTGTATCGGTGTTGAGGATTCAGTGTGATTCTCTGGAGACAAGACAGCGAGATGAGACACAACACAAGAATATGCACATGCAATGCTTATGAATGCAAAAATGCAAATGAAAAATTAATCATTCAAGGAATTTAAAGATATATTTTGCAAAAATCATAACAATGGGTGAGTCAGGCTCAAAGCGAGTATAGAACATCTTCAATGCTGCTTCTTTCACCCATGATAAGTAGGATTCTGAAACAGTAGTGTCGTGGTAACCTAGGGCAGTTACTCCCCTTGTGTGGATATGACGCCAAGCATACACAGTCCAAGCCTTGTAAGCAGGATTCTTCCCCTCTTCAATGTAGAAGCTTTTCAAAAAGTCTGGGTCTGGTTCATTCTCCATCAGGTGTCCCAACTGGAGACGAGCTAAAATAGGATTATAGCTGATGCAACCATTAATGCTGATAAGAAGTACATTCGGGAAATCCCCACAGCTTTGAATCATGGCAATTCCCCCATACATAGGGTCATACCACTTAATATCTAAATGCTTGAGTAACAATAGTTTTTCTATCCATGAGAGCCCATTCTGCCTATCCCAGAGTGCTGGAATACTTGGCAAGTGCGAAATAAACCACTTGTGCAAGAGAACGGTGCAACACTCAATCTGACCAACTCCATAACGGTTCCTACAGTGGATGGAAAAGTACACATCAGCCAACAAGGTAGGTACAGGATTCTTGATTAAGAAAAGGTTAATTGCATTTGCGTCCATGAAATCATTAGCAGTCGGGAACAGGAACAGTCCGTAAATTAGTAAAACCAGGATGGCCTCAAATGCTTCAGAATTCTTCGACATGGCATAACTTCGAGCTTTTACATACAGGAACATAGCTGGAAATCCATATAACCCTCCCTTAGCAATCATATGAGATCGTACTTTGTCCACCTCCAAATACGCGGCCTCTGCAACTGCTCTTTCATTAGGAGTCCCTTCTCTTCCAGAAAATGGTCTAGGAGTGACGCCTACTCCCATCAGGGCAGAATATTCTTCCAAGGTTAGCAGCAACTGATAATCTAGAAATGTGAAACAATGATAGGTTGAACCATAGAATTGCACGAGTGCGGACAACATCTCTTCATATACTTGAACTTCTAGAAAAGACAGCATATTTCCATACTTCTCTTTGAACGCCTCAGGGTCTTCTACTAAGCTTCCCAGTTTCCTCAAGTTCTCCAATTTTGGGCTTCAGAACACAATCTCTACTTTCTTTCCAGAATCCATCCTATAATATCTGCAAAACAATCTTTAGTTCCTTGAATGATTAATAAATGCGAATGCAAATGCGCAAAGTGTCATGGGACTCAGATTCGATAAACATCAAAACATTGTTGATTCAAATTCATTGGATTACAAAATTTTAGTACATCTTACAAAAGTCTTAAACAGAAAGCTAAATAAAAGCTAACAAAAACCCTAAGAAGGTTCTCCTAGCAGCTTCAAGTTAAGCTTCTCAATCTCTTTCTCCATCTGCGCCTTCTCAAAAATGAGCTTGTCCATGATTAACTTCCATGGAGTAGTCTGGGGGCTAGAAGAAAATAAATCTTCTTGCGCTTTTCTCTTCTTGCTGGAGAGCACCTCTTCATTCTTCAACTCTAATTGCTTCTGGAGCTCTGCGTTCTCTTCAACAACCACTTAGTACTTGTGCTTCCAAGCGTCCTCGGTTTGTCGTGCCTTGCTCAAAGCTATCCTTAACTTCTCCTCTTCAGACATGAAGACCAAGGTGGGCTCCTCTTTTAAAGCCATAGGTTCTTGTCGAGAATACGGCATCTTCAACTCAATGGCTCTCTTTCGAACCCATTGGAGATAAGGTTCCAAGGAGACACAATTAGGCTTTCCCAAGTCCTTCTTTCCTTTCTTGTGCAAATGACCCTAGGCTTTTAGAATCTTTTCTTTCTGCTCTTTATTATTACCTTCTTCTTTGAAGAAAATATTTTCCACATGAACACTGTTGGGCCTATCTCTTAAAGGGTATCCCAACTGTCGACGAGACAAAACAGGGCTGTAACTGATTCCTCCATTGGTACAAAGAAGAGGTACATTACAAAAATTCCCACAACTGTCAATGATCATTATGCCATCATATTCACGATTATACCAATCAATATCAGAGTGCGTGAGAGCCATAATCTTTTGTGACCACCACCCCTTCTTCGGATCCCAAAAGGCATGAGCTTTGCGCAAGTGTGAAATAAACCACTTGTATAATAAAGGAGCACAACAAGTAATCCTTTGTGAAAATTCATGAGATGAACAAAATGATACGCGTCTGCGAGCAGAGTAGGCACAAGGTTTTTCTTCAAGAAAATCTTAATGGCGTTGAGGTCTACAAATTTCTCAAAGCTGGGAAACAGAAAGATACCATAAATGAGCAAGGAAGGAATAGTTTCGAATGCATCCATACTCAAATGATCGGCGTAGTATTGAGCTTTTTCAACCAAGAATTCTGCACTCAACCTAAAAACTCCTCCTTTTGTGATCATGTTCTTTTGAATATCCACTAATCCCAAACGTGTGGCTTTGGCAATATCTTGTTCTTTAGGGTCCTTCTCCATGATCGAAAAAGGAGAATCTTCAAGAATAGGAAAACCAACAAACTGAGAATATTCTTCTAGCGTAGGCACTAACTGATAATCAGGGAAAGTGAAACAGTGATAAAGCGGATCATAAAACTGGAGAAGCGTAGAAAAAAGTCCACTATCCATTTTTATCTTTAATAACAACAACAGCTTCCCATACCTACTCTGGAAACCTTTGTAAGTGTACTTTAATGTTTTCTTTCTTCCACTATCCATAGTGATCCCTGATGTTTACAAACAAAAAGAATCTGAGTTCCATGAAAATTTATGAGATGACATTATGAATGCAAAGATGCATAAACACAAGTAAATGCAAAGATCACGTATATGCACAAGCACAAGTCTAGGTTTAAAGGTCAAACGTGGATCCAAGGTCTACCCATCCCCAAAAGGTATGTAATAGGGGTTTCAAACCTGTAGAACAAGGTTCTAAAATGTTTCCCAGAGTCATTAACCCATCTTTCGGATATTATAAACTTCCCAAATTACTTGGTAATCAATAATATTCTCAAGAGAGTCTCGTCTAAGTGTAGCATCGCGTATCAACTATTTTGGAAATACTTCCTTATAGCCATCGCACTACATCCTAGTAAGGCCAAAGTGGGGTAGAATGTAATCTAAAAGTCCACAGTGCCATGGGCTCCTTCGTTGAAAGTAGCATTGTTTTCACGAGTACTCGATCAACAATAATCTCTCAAAAAGGGCCTACACTGAGTGGTGGTTTCTCAAGTTAGCTTGGTCGGGAATCAACACCCTATAAGCCTCCTTGAATATACCACCATCCTATCATAATTGCACTCTAGTCCGAGTATAGGACCATCTCACCACTCAAAAGGTCCCATGATCCAACAACAAATATACACAAATATACATGTAAAGCAAATATTCACAAATATGGCACATAAGCAAACAAAATAGGCTAAAACCCTCAAGTTAGTATCCCCAGTGAAGTCGCCATTTCTGTTGCGGTGAAAATCAGATATCAAGCTATTAAATTAACTTGAATCTTAATTCTTTTACAACCAAACTTTATTTTATCCAAAGGAAAGGTCTAAAGAAAGAAAAACCCTTTTCGCGATGTAACAACAACGCTAAGAGATTCGGGGATCGAGGGTTGGTTATACCTAGGGAAGGTGTTAGCACCCTAAGCATCTGTAGTACTCTACAGGATCCTTTTGTTTGTTTGTGTGTTAAGTTTGTTAAAATGTTTGCTAGGGATTAGGAAAAGGTATAGGTTAAAACCTAAAGATATGTACACTAAGCTTGCTCGCAAAGACGTCGCGTCCTCTGCCTACGTATCCTAACTAGGATAGAATCAGAGCAATCGTAGTTCGCCTTACAAGGGATGAAGAACACTTGATTATGATCAAGGTTCAAGGGGAACAAACATGAGAATGTTTGTGTGGAGTTTGACAAAACTCCCTAATCTAAGTTGAACACTCAAGAGGGGAAGTAAGAATTCATGACAATGATTCTTACATAGAGTTGACAAACTCTATCCTAGGGTTCTAGTTGAAGAACACTCCTAGTAAATGTGGATTTCTTAGACTTAAAGAAAAGTCGAATGGCTTCTAAACTAAGGTTTAAGGTGACTTAAAAAGTCAAGAGAATGGTTATGAGCTATCCATGACACAAGGGGTCAATGGAAAGACATTTCCTTTGGAGGGAGAAAGGGGAGGCAACTTGGATGAGAACTAACAAGTTTCATCACTTGGGGAAAAGAAAAAACTTAACAAAGAAAATATCATGAAGGAAATAAGCATGGTGACAACATATTAAAGGTAAAAACCAAATATGCATTGATGACGATCAAAACAAACAAGCAAAGCAAGAAATGTGACGACAGATCAAGCTTAAAGTGATTTCTCAGAGGAGAACAAAATAATTCATGGTAACAACCAACAAAACATCCTATCATGTTGACTAACACAAAGGGGATGAAAGATAAGCAAATAAATAAACATGAATAAGCATGGTGTGCGATAACGATCTTAAAACGAAAACAATTTACAAGTGGTGAAGGGGTATTAAAAATACAAACAAAATGAAATTTCAAATTATCACATGAAAGTAGACATTTACATGAGCACAACACAAAAAGAATGAGTGGAAAAGGATAAAAAATGATCAAGTTATAAAAATATGAAAAATGGATGAATTAAATATACACAACATGGTTAACAAGTAAAAAATAAAAAGAAAATGCAAGGGGTGGGAGTTGAACCCACGCCCTTTGGCCTAAACAGGCACGCGCATGAAAAATGAAAAAAGATAAAAGGTTGATCTTCCGCAGGGATCGAACCTAGGTTCAACGGGTACAAGGCGTGTTTTATGGCAAGGCTCTTACCACTTGCGGATTTCTGGGCAACATTCAAAGGACCAAGAACAAGTAAAATCATGGATGCATTTTGATGTGTAACTTGGTCAATTCTTTATGGATTGCAATGAAATTTTTATCAAACTTGAGTATTTTTTAACAAGGAACACAGTGGTGGCATTAATTTTGAAAGATCATGCTTCTATTTTGAAATTCGATAGCACAAGCAAATGTGAGTGTGTGAGATGCATATTGATGTGCAGGTCAAATTCCAAGCATTCTCAGACCAAGCCAAGTACATACACACATTAGAAACATATTGATGAATGAGTGTGAGCAAAAAAATTAAATTCAAAACAGGTTCTTGTGAGAAATGACTATCAAGCTGCAATAACAGTTACACACACAATCTTCAAACATGTTGACAAATGATTTCAAACATATAAATTAGTCACAATAACAGTTGGAATGAGAATGACCTGCTAAATGCAAGAATGACATGTTAAGCTGCAAGTTAGTATGCATGAACCAAAACAGATTTTAAGTGTCCAGACCAAATGAATCACATACACAAATCATATACAGGGTAACAAGTGATCTTAAGCATAAGGATTGGTTTCAACTTCAAACAGAATATGAAATGGCTTGCAAGCTGCAGTTCTTATATTTTTGAAATGTATGAGGGAAGTTCAAATCATTTGCAATGCACAATTTGACCAAACAAATCACACACACAAGTCATACGCATGTTGACAAATGAGATCCAACACAAAATTGAGTTCAACACAGGTGGTAGTGGAAAATGATGTTCATGCTGTAATTCAACATTTTTGACAAATCATGAGAAACTTCAACATCAGTTCTATGCACATTTTGGTCAAGTGAATCACACACGCATATTACATACATGGTAACAAGTGAATTCAAACACTAAAAATAGTTTAAAAATGGTTATGGTGAGAAATGAGATTCATGATGCAATATTGGCATTTTGGGCTGCAAGTTTGAGTTCAAATCAGTGTTAATGCATAATTACTTCAAGTAAATCACATACACATATTGCAAACATATAGACAAATGAGTTTAAGCACATGAGCTGGTCTAAAACAGGCTGGTATGGAAAATGGTGATTTTGCTGCAACATGGTATTTTTGAAATGCAAGTTGGAAGTTCAAAACAAGTTTCATGCATATCAGGCCAATCAAATTATGCATACAAGCTATACACATGTTGAAAGATAATTCTATGCCAAGGATTCAAGATCAATCTCTTTAAAATAAAAACTGATGTGGTGATGGCTCATTTTGTTTGAAAAAATGCATTTTGAAAGTAATGACCTAAATTAGATGCAAACAGATCAAACCAATCATTTATGCACATTACAAACATGGTCCTAAGGGTGACTAGACCTTCAAGACAGTCACAAAGCAAGTGTGGCAAAAACTAGCACATTGATGGTATGAATGTAAAAACAGTTTTGGTGACAAAGTTATGCAACAAGGTGTTTTTAAGATGATGAAGTCTCTGCATAAATCAATGATGCAAACATTTTTCATATGCAATATCAGTTGATTTCATGCTGATAACTCAAACACATTTTCCTCAAAACAGAAATTTGCACATTGAATGACAGTTAAGATACAAGTGATGCATTTTGAATGTGAAAAGTCACAACAAGTAGAAACAACTCATACAAATCATCTACACACCTCATAAATATGCATTTAAGTGTGATTGGACTTACAAAACAGGTACATCTCAAGCATAGCAGAATTTGGCATGTGAGTGGAAAATTCAACAGTTTGGTAGATGAGAGGCAGTAGGGTGATTTTCCAAGTAGTGAGATTTCAGACCAAAACAAACATCCACACATATCATAAACATAGAAAGGAGGGTGTTTTAACCTCAAGAAAGAGCATGTATCCACTAGAGTGAAAATTGATGTATTGTGGTAAAAGTTAGAAAAATCTGCCTTGGCAAGACTTTGGCCGCAAGTGATTTTTTTAGGTAATGAGTTTTAAGCCAAGATACAACATACATTCATCATAAACATGCTAAAGAAACTGATCATCCATTGAAAATAGGTTCATAGCAATTGGGGGGCAGAATCATGATATGCTGTTTGAAATATGAAATATTTGGGACACCATGAGTACATTTCAACACATGATCTCAAATTTATGCAACATGGCAATGTAATGTATGAGATGAGGTTTAATGTTACATACCTCTTGTAGACAGTCTTGAACAAGCAAAATAGCCAAGAAAACCAGAGAATCTTCTTGCACAACCTAGCTTTGAACCCTTTCTTCCTTTTGAAGCAAAATACAACTTTTGTGACAGTTGGAGCAAACTCAATTCCAGCTGGTTTTTTGAGCTTTTGGATAGTTAGAACATCATAAACATGAAGTGTTGGGAGTGTTGAAAGGTTCAAAACTTGTCCAAGTGAGGATTTGGCAGATTTTATATGTGAAGTCAAACTTTCTTGAATTGAAAATTGACTTTGTGGAAAATGGTGATTTTGAGTGGTTTGAGGGCTTGAGCACCTTCTATATCACATTTATGGATTGTGTGGATGACTTTTGGAGAGTTTGAAGGTGTTGAAATGAGTTTAGGGGCTGGGTTGCCAAGACAGCTTTTTTGTGTTTTTGTGATTTTGGAGATTTTGTGAAATTGAAGTAAAGAGGGAAAGAGTAATAACTTGTGATTACGATGGTTTTTAGAAGTGTTATGATGTGTTGAATGAGGTAGGGGGTGCTCTATTTATAGGGAAATGAGAGAGAAAATACATATTGGATGTTTCCTTCCTAAGAGGGAAAAGCTTGGCAATTTGGCAATTTTGATCAAATCTTCCAAAAGTGTTTTCTTGCCTTGGAGGTAAGCTGAAAGTCAAGTGTGATGATGAATTTAGACTGGCTAAAGTAAGGCTAGAGAGAGTAGGAACATGGCTGGTTGCAGATTTTCACTTTCCACCTTTTACATATTTACATTATTTTAATGCAAGTTGTATTTGCAACTTGCAAGCCCACTTGTAAGCTTCTAACTTTCACTTCCTCTGCATTTCTTTCACAATTCAATGCTTCAAAACATCTAAATATCAGAAACAATAAGATCCAAGGGCTGAGAAATGGTCCAAGTGACCAAAGAATGAATTTATGAAAAATTACCAATGTGGGACTCAAGTGTGAAAACACCATCTTGCCAAATCCATAACTCTCAACTCAGAAATGCCATTGAGATGTTCTAGTACTTTCTATAAAGCCCTCAAATAGCTCTAAAACATTCATGTTTTCATGACTTTCATATTCCCAAAGGAACTTGGCCAAAAAGCCTCTCAAAGTTGCTAAAAAACAAGCTTAAAAGTGAAATTTCTCTAAGTCATTTTCCCTTCTTGAAATGAATTTGATCATAACTCCAAATCTATGCCTTTTCTGATCATGGACCACTTTGAGGCTTTTGTAGGATTTGTCAAGAGCTTTCTAATGAGCTTTGAACCACTTCATTTGGATGTGTGGTTGAGGAGTTATGGGCTTTCCCCTTTCGAAACCCTAATTCCCGACTTTTGCGATTACTCCTCAACCCTTGATCCAATTGTCATGAAATTTTATGGGTAGATGCAACATGTCATTAGGAACATTTTTGATTCACATATTGAGGTCATATTCCTTATCATTGAAGAGTTGGGGTATGACAATGATGCTTGTTCATTTTAAGGTCATTATATTGTGTTTAGCTTGTTCTTTTGGTTGCTTACATTTGAGCTTTCAATTAGGTTTCTTTGTGAAGCATGTGTGCTTCCCTTTGGGAATTAACTTGCACTCCTTTGTGCTTTGCTTTGCTTTGGCCTTTGAGAGCTTTTAATTTATGTCCCTTTTTGTCCAATGACCTAGGCATATCATTTAAGGTGGCTTGGTATCTCCTTTGGAGGTACTTGAAGCATACCTAAAATGATGGAATCCTTGAGGACTTTTCTTGGTGATTTCTTTGTGCTTCTTTGTATTTTTCTTGTGATGCTCATGGTTGAGTGTCTATTGTTTGTTCCTTGATGTGCTCACATGATCTCCCATCCTCACTTTGCCTTAGGCTTTGTTTATATTTCATTTGTGTTTTGTTTTGTGCCTTATGGTTGATGTTGTTTGGTTTATACCATTTCATCCTATTTTAGTGCACTTGTTTGTTTTCATTAGTGCATTTCCTTATATTTTCTTTTCTTGCACATTTCATATTTTTGTTTGAGGTTGAGATGAGCTTGTGGTGGTCCTTGACCCATACCAATTTCCTCTCTCATTCCATGTTTGCATTCTTACACTGTTTACATTGTTTTTGTTTCTTCTGTTGTCTCTTTTCCCTTAGGACCTTTGATCTCTCTTGTTCAAGAGAGGTTATGATAGACATTAAGATCTTAACCATGCATGACAACACTAGGATAGTTTCATTCCCCTTTCATCCCAACTTTAGGAGCATTATGCATGACAACTTTAGGGTCAAGTCTCCCTTAGTTTGTGTCTCTCTTTTCTCATCTCTTAAACAATCCAAAACACCTAATAAAGGTTAATGGATATTGTACGGTACGAGCCTTAAGCTACTTGGGAAATGGTTGTTGAAGGGTTTCCTTTCAATGGCTTGATTGTTTAGTATAGCACCCTTTGGGTGATATGCGACGCAATCACTCCTAGGTCATAGTCTCTAGTGCGATATGAATTGCAAACCAATTCCAAAACACTTCTTCTTTAAAAAAAACAAAAACAATCATTCAAACTTCTTTTTACCCTTTTGGGGCCTTTAATCCTTTGAGAAATCATTTTCATAACAAGAGTGTTGTTAACTTTTAGTTCGACCACAAACGGTGACGCCTAAGTCTCCCATGCTCGAGCTGTATACACCAACTGCTAGAACTACTTGTTAACCCTACTCGTCTAAAAAATAGTTGAACAAATCTGTGTTCCCCGTTAGCCCGAACTACGTTTGCTTTAATCTTTCATACCAGATGAAAGTACATAGGCACAAGACGCGATGTCTTGGCGAGCAACCTTCCCCCTTTTTCACCTGTAGTTAGTCGAACTACGTTGACTCTGACTTCTCATTTCAGATGAGATACGTAGGCACAAAGCGTCGTTGCTTTGCCGAGTCATTTATTTTTCTTTTGTCCTCAAGCCTGTAGTTAGATAGTTTTAATCACCCTTTTATATAGACAATAAGCGTGGATCTCGTCGAGTACGACGGACGTGAGGGGTGCTAATACCTTCCCCTTGCGTAACCGACTCCCGAACCCGAGATTTGGTTGCGATGACCGATCTTATCCCTCTTTTCGTCAGGTTTTCTCTGAGCGTTTCCTTTCCCTCTCTTGGGATAAATAACGCACGGTGGCGACTCTTCTGTCATTACCGGCCTCGATTTTCGCAGTAGCGACAGCTGGCGACTCTGCTGGGGTGTGGAATATCACCTAGCGCTTGTTTGTTTATTTTTGGGTATGTGCATATGTGCTTTATTTTTCTTTATGTGCTTTCCGCATTTTTACTTTCCGCATGATTCATTACTGTTGTGTTGTGGGGAGGGACTGTTCCATTGAGAGATAAGCCAGGCCCAGGCTTAAGTATAGACTTAGCATTAGAAGTGGAGATTAGTGGTGAGCCTGTATGCTTTGCATGCACCAGCTAGCCATGAAATTCGCGCTCAGACGAGATTCTCTTTAACAATTTTCTCTCTAGCGCTTTGGGCTCGAAGGAATTTTGGATCTGAGGATTGTCGACTCTTGGAACCGATCACTTGTGAGTCAGCTAAGTGAGGCCTCTTCAAGAGATGATGATGCCAAACCAGAAATGGTGAACGTATCATCATTTCCAGAAAGTCTGTGACGCTGATGAACGCATAGGATGCCAAACCTTGTCAGTGGATAGGTCCTTACCTGCGAGAGGGATGGGGGTGCAGGAAACTCTAGCCTTCAAATTACCCGGTTCTTTACAGTTTGGATTTCTGCTCTTGATTGCGAGGGGTCCTAATGTCAGTGTGCGGTTGTGACTATAGCGAAGCACCGGTCGTCTCAAACTACAGCACAGCAAATCTTAATCCCCTGTTGCATGTGCATTTTGCATTTTCATTTGCATATCATTAACATGTATCTGTGTTGCAGGTGTAATTTTTCCTCCCTGATTCTAGTGACCTTGTTCCTGTTCTGACATAGAGGCTTTGAAGAAGACAGTTGCCTGCAAGGTCCCTTCTCTTGACATCAGTTCTTTGTTGCGTTTGGTTGCTTTAGCAGATCATAAGGTGAAAGCAGAGTTCAAGGAATCCTATGGGAAGTTACTCAGTTTGGTGTGCAAGCCTTCAGTGTTCGAGTTGAATGGTTTATATGCTCTGTTTTAGTTTTACGACCCTCAGTTGAGATGTTATATCTTTCTTGACAATGTTCTAGAACCGACATTGGAAGAGTATGTTGCGTTACTAGGGGTTACAGTATTGGATCAGATGCCTTTTTACCATGTTGATACCGAGCCTGATCTAGTTAAACTTGCTGCAATTGTTCATCTTGCCACTTCAGAGTTCTCAGGAAGATTGACCAAGCGAAATAGGACGTATGGGTTTCCTCTACCTTTTCTAGTTGACAAGGCTTTACAGCTCGCCAAAGACGGTTGTTGGATTGCGTTCAATGCCATTCTCGCTCTATGCATATATGGTATCATCCTGTTCCCCAACTTGCCTGAATTTGTGGATACAGACGCTTTCTATATCCTTGCTTCAGGGAATACAGTGCCAACATTATTAGGAGATGTTGACCATTCCGTCCATTACAAGAATGAAAAGCGAAGAGGTAAAAATGTGTCTTGTTGTGTACCCCTGCTGTATAGATGGTTCTTCAGTCATCTTCCAAAGAAAGGTCTATTTGTTGCTACTACCAGCACCTCAGATTGGTCTGCTAGGTTGATGGGTTTATCTGCAGAAAACATCATATGGTTTGATCATGACATACTTGGCACTGAAATCGTATATAGTTGCAGTCGCTTTCCGAATGTTCCATTGATCGGAAGAAAGGGCTATATTAACTATAATCCCTCTCTATTTATCAGACAGATTGGATACGCTTTGAAGAATCCTCCTGAGGAAGAGGAGATATAGGAATCTTTGTATCTCACAGGGTTGCTAGAAGCCAATACTTTGGTCAGATTGGAGTATGCATGGAGTAACATTCACAGACGAGGTAAGACAATGTTAGGAAAGAGCAACAATCGAGCTTATGACCCCTACGTGGTTTGGATCAAGGATAGAGCTGCCAAGTCTCTAATGCCATTTCCCTCTGTTGCACCCTTGTACCCCGTCGTGCCTGAAGAACCTACTACCGTGGATATTCAGAAGTACAACCAGCTCTTGCATGAAAAGGAAGAATTGAAAAGAGCTAATGAAGAGTTAGAGAAAGAAGTCATCCAAATCCGAAGTGAGAAGATTGATGTCGTTCATTCCTTCAAAAGACAGGCTGAACTTGTTAACAAACTAGGTACAGACCTGACAAAGGAGACCGACGACAGAGAGCGCCTAAGCCGAGATTTGCATGATGTCTATAGTGTGCTCGCCACTAAGAAGGAAGAGTTGAAAAAGGCTTACACAAGGAACTCCAAGTTTGAATCAGTATGGAACGCCACGCTCACTAACAACAAGGAGCGAGAGGATAAGCTTAAGCAACAGATCACCAAATTGAAGAATCAACTCAGAGCAAAAGACGAGAAGATCTCAGTAGAAGAAGCTCTCAGATATCACAGTGAGCATAAATTGAACCAAGCTATCGCAGACCTGAAGGAGTGTAGGTTGAGGGCAGATACCAAGAGAAGCAGACTTGAAGCATGCTTTGGAAAAGAAGCCTGGAACGACCGCGTTGATAGTCTACAGCACACCATCAGCCAGCGAGAGCAACTCATTCAGGGTCCACTTGCCCGACCTGATCATCCTGAGACGATAAAGCTGCTTGTGGATTTCCGGACTCGCCGTCCAGCTTGACTGCCCTTGTCTTTCTCTGTATCTTGTTGTTCTTCTTACATATCGACCATCATCAGGCTTGTTGATTGAGGTTATCTCTATTTTATACTCAACTGATGTATGTGTGTTATGGATTGGCTTGTTATTATACAAGAAGTTGTTATTCTGGTGCGAAGAAGAGAGATAACGAGACAAATGCAGTGTCCGACTTTAACAATCGAAATAGATATCATAATCAGCGTCAACAGCGACCGTATTATCAACAACAAAAACAACCTCCACAAGTAGCTAGTATTGCCATCCCGGCAGTACAACCTCAACAACAACCACGTCAGCAGCAGCAACAACAACGACCTCAACAACAGAATTATGCACCGAGACAGTTCCAAGATCGGAGAAGGATGATGGATAGGCATTTTGACACACCACCGATGCCCTACGCTCAGTTATTACAACACTTAATTCAGTTGCAGTTGGTCCAGCAAAGGACGATGGCACCTCTAACTGGCCAACCACTTCCCGGATATGACGCCAACGCTAGGTGTGAATTCCACTCTGGCGCCCCCGGCAACAACATCGATAATTATAAAGCTTTCAAACACAAGATACAAGACCTTGTTAATAGTAAGGCTATCAATTTCAATCAAGATGCGCCAAACATGAATCAAAACCCCATGCCTAACCATGGTAGGGGTGGTGGTGTGAATGCTATTGTCAGTGAAGAAGGCCTGAACTTGGTGTCCAATGTGGAGAATCTGAAGACACCGTTAGGTTTTGTGAAGAACAAGTTGTTAGAAGGAGGGGTGTTCCCCGGCTGTAGAGAGGATTGTGAAGACTGTATGTTTTGTCCCAAAGGATGTAAGAATCTGAAGAATCATATACAACGCATGATGGATGAGGGCATATTGCAATTTGATAGAATCTGTAAGAAGAATGTGGAAGAGGTAGTCATTGAAGATGAGGACGAGGTGGCCACCATTTCCATCCCTATCAAAACAATTACAATTTCTGCGTCTCCAGCAAGGCCAACTATTGTATTCACAAAGGCAGGGCCTGTACCCTATGAGAGCACAAAAGCAATCCCTTGGAACTATGGGGCTGAGGTCTATTGCAATAGTCAGAAGTAAGAATTAAAGAATTCGCCCCTGGACTCGATTGATAATATGGTAGGCACCGGAGGAATGACTCGAAGTGAAAGAGTGTTTGCACCTCCCGAGGCAAATGCAGACAGAGCTGACAAAGGAAAAGGGAAAGTAGTGGTTGAATAAAGTTCTCAGACTAGAGAAAAGGAATCTTTGCTAAAGGATGCCGAGGAATTCATGTGTTTGATAAGGAAGAGTGACTACAAAATTGTGGATCACTTGCAACAGACTCCTTCAAATATTTCCATCTTGTCGTTACTATTGTGTTCTGAAGCTCACAGGAATGCTTTGCTCAGGGTTTTGAATAATGCTTATGTACCTCAAGAGATATCCCTGAATCAGTTGGAAGGAGTGGTGGCCCACGTCAATGCAGGTAACGGGTTGGGATTCACTGATCGTGATTTGACACCTAAAGGAAGAAACCACAACTTGGCTTTGCATATTTCACTTGAGTGCCGAGGAACAGTGATGCCGCACGTCCTTGTTGATACAGGGTCATCCTTGAATGTGTTGCCAAAGAAAGAATTGATGAAGATAGATCATCAGGGTCTTTATTGTACGCCTAGTGATTGATTGTGCGAGCTTTCGATGGAACCCGGAGATCTGTTTTTGGGGAGATAACCCTGCCTATCCAAGTAGGCCCGGAGGTGTTTGAAGCAGTTTTCTACATCATGGACATTCAGCATGCCTATAGTTGTCTGTTGGGTCGACCCTGGATACACTCGGCAGGAGCTGTGACGTCGACATTGCACCAGAAGTTGAAGTACATAGTGGATGGGAATATTCTGACTGTTTGTGGAGAAGAAGAAATCGTGGTGAGCCATCTGTCCTCATTCAAGTATGTGGAGGTAGATGGTGAGATTCATGAAACATTGTGTTAGGCCTTTGAAACTGTTCAAATCAAGGAAAAGGCGCCAATCGAGGTCAAGACTCCAGAAATTTCCATGTCATCATACAAGGAAGCCCAAGTCGTAGTGGAATCTGGAGCAGCACAGGGATGGGGGAAGGTGGTGAGCGTCCCCAATAAACAAGATAAGTTCAGATTAGGATACAACCCGTATGCATCTTCTTCACAAGACGCTCCACGTTACAAAGGACCTGTTCAGTTCACTAGTGGTGGGGTGATATTCGAAAAAATCAACGCTGTATCTGACGAGGAAGGAGACAACGATTGTGACATGGATGCGTGGATCAAGCCATGTGTCCCTGGCCAGGGTTTGAAGAACTGGACTATGGAGGAAGTCATCTCTGTGACCTATGAAGAGTAATTGCTTTGTTTTGATTAATGTATTGCCCTATGTTTTGCCCAGAGCATAGGGGTCTTTATTTTGTAGGGGCCTTATCTGTTATGTGCGCAAAAAATATTTTATCATTATCAATCAAAAAGGCGTCTTTTCATTCAAAATTTTGTGATCTTTGTTTTTCTTGTTTTTATTTTTTAACAGTAAAATAGCAATGTGGTTGGTGTCTTTTTGTTTGCATATCATTTAAGCATAAAATCATCATCATTGCAGGTTACACATTTCAGATACCATCAACTTAGACTTGCCTATGACTCAGTGTGACTTTGACAATCTGAAGAGCTTGCCAGATTGTTAAGACAAGAGGAGAAGGACATCCTGCCTCATCAGAAGGAAGTTGAAGCCGTTAACCTGGGAACTGAGGAAGATAAGAAGGAGGTCAAAATAGGGGCCGCGTTGCAAAGCGATGTCAAGCGAAGACTGGTTGAGTTACTCCAAGAGTACAAAGATGTATTTCCTTGGTCGTATGAAGATATGCCTAAGCTCGACACAACTATTGTAGTTCATCGTCTGCCTCTTTGAGAAGAGTGTCCTCCTTTTAAATAGAAACTGAGAAGAACTAGGCATGATATGGCAGTGAAGATCAAAGAAGAAGTCCAGAAGCAGTTAGACGCCGGATTCTTGGCTGTGACAAACTATCCTCCGTGGGTTGCAAACATCGTGCCGGTGCCTAAGAAGGACGGCAAAGTCAGGATGTGAGTTAATTATAGAGACCTGAATAGAGCAAGCCCGAAGGATGATTTTCCTCTCCCTCATATTGATGTGCTTGTTGATAATACCGCACAATTCTCAGTGTTTTCTTTCATGGATGGTTTTTCGGGCTACAATCAGACTAAGATGGCGCCAGAGGATATGGAGAAAACGACTTTCATCACGCCATGGGGGACGTTCTGCTATAAGGTGATGCCTTTTGGTTTGAAGAACGCAGGGGAAATTTATCAACGAGCTATGGTGACTCTCTTTCATGATATGATTCATCATGAGATTGAAGTATATGTCGACGATATGATTGCAAAGTCCCAAACGGAGGAGGGGCATCTGGTGAATCTTCTAAAGCTGTTTGAGAGATTGAGGAAATTCAAGTTGAGGCTGAATCCAAACAAGTGTACCTTTGGCGTACGGTTAGGGAAGTTATTGGGGTTCATCGTCAGTGAGAAAGATATAGAGGTTGATCCTGCAAAGATCAAAGCAATTCAAGAAATGCCAGCACCAAAGACCGAGAAACAAGTTCATGGTTTCTTAGGTAGATTGAACTACATCGCTCGGTTCATATCTCACCTCACAACCACTTGTGAGCCATTATTTAAGTTATTAAAGAAAGATCAGGCGGTCATATGGAATGAGAATTGTCAGAAAGCGTTTGAAAAAATAAAAGAGTATCTGCAGGAGCCTCCAATACTAATGCCCCCGGTGGCTGGAAGATCGTTAATAATGTACTTAACAGTTCTTGAGAATTCCATGGGTTGTGTTCTCGGTTAACATGACGAGACTGGAAGAAAAGAGCATGCAATTTATTACTTGAGTAAAAAGTTCACGGACTGTGAGTCCAGATACTCAATGTTGGAGAAAACTTGTTATGCACTGGCTTGGGCCGCCAAACGCCTAAGGCAGTATATGCTAAACCATACAACCATGTTGATTTCAAAGATTGATCCAATTAAGTATGTTTCTGAAAAGCAAGCATTGTCAGGAAGGATTTCTAGATGGCATATGGTTATGAAAAAATACGACATTCATTATGTGTCTCAGAAAGCTATTAAAGGGAGTGTTCTGTCCGAGTATCTCGCAGAACAACCAATTGACGACTATCAGCCAATGAAGTTCGATTTTCCCGACGAAGACATTATGTACTTGAATATGAAAGATTGTGATGAGCCGCTACCAAATGAAGGTCCTGAGTTGGGTTCCCAGTGGAAATTGATCTTTGACGGTGCTGTTAACTCCTACGGCAGTGGAATTGGGGCAATCATTACAACTCCCCATGGGACGCATATACCCTTCACTACAAGGTTGACATTTCCCTGTACAAACAACGAGGCCGGATATGAAGCGTGTATCATGGGTATCGAGGAAGCAATCGATTTGAGAATCAAGAATCTTGATGTCTACGGTGATTCGGCTCTGGTGGTCAACCAGATCAAAGGAGAATGGGAGACGCGCCAACCAAATCTGATCCCTTATATGAACTATGCGAGAAGATTGCTACCCTTCTTCGATCATGTAGAGTTTCACCATGTGCCGAGAGCAGAAAATCAGATGGCTGACGCCTTGGCTACTTTATCTTCAATGTAAAAAGTGAACTTTTGGAACGATGCGCCAAGAATCATTATCTCGCGCCTCGATAGGCCGACATTCGTTTTTGCAATAGAAGAAGCTTCTGATGGCAAGCCATGGTATTACGACATCCAGAACTTTCTCAAGAACCAAGAGTATCCGACCGAGGCATCTATTCGAGATAAGAAGACCTTGAGGAGATTATCTGGGAACTTCTATTTGAATCCAGATGGAATGCTTTATCGAAGGAACTTTGGCTTAATGCTGCTAAGATGTGTGGACGAAAAAGAAGCGAATTTTCTTATGGAAGAGGTCCACGAAGGAGCCTTTGGAACACATGCAGGTGGGCACGCCATGTCTCGAAAGCTGTTGAGAGCAGGGTATTATTGGTTAACCATGGAGTCCGATTTCTTCAAATACACCAAGAAATGCCACAAGTGTCAGATTTATGCCGACAAGATTCATATGCTGCCATGTCCTTTAAATGTTATGTCATCTCCGTGGCCTTTATGCATGTGGGACATTGATATGATTGGCATGATCGAGCCAACTGCGTCCAATGGGCATCGTTTCATCTTAGTGGAAATTGACTATTTCACCAAATGGGTCGAAGCAACCTCCTATGCTAATGTCACAAAGCAAGTTGTAGCCCAGTTCATCAAAAGAGACATCATCTGCCGCTATGGGATACCTGAAAGGATCATTACTGATAATGGTTCCAATCTGAATAACAAGATGATGAAGGAGTTGTGCCAGAACTTTAAGATTGAGCATCACAACTCATCTCCTTATCATCCGAAGATGAATGGCACTGTGGAAGCGGCCAACAAGAACATAAAGAAAATAGTGCAGAAGATGGTGGTAACTTACAAGGATTGGCACGTGATGTTACCTTTCTCTTTACATGGATATCGTACTTCGGTGCGTACTTCAACCGGGGAAACTCCTTTCTCGTTGGTGTATGGTATGGAAGCTGTCCTACCATTAGAGGTCGAGATACCTTCCTTGAGAGTTCTGGCTGATGTCAAACTGGAGGAAGTAGAATGGGTGAATAGTAGGTTGAATCAGCTCAGTCTGATGGATGAGAAAAGGTTGACGTCCATCGCATACGATCGTCTATACCAAATCAGGATAAAGAAAGCCTTCGACAAGAAGATACGTCCTCGAAGCTTTCAGGTAGGTGATTTGGTGTTAAAACGAATTCTCCCACCACAGAACGATCACAGGGGCAAATGGACTCCCAATTATGAAGGTCCCTATGTTGTGAACAAAGTCTTCTCCGGAGGAGCCTTGCTACTTTCAACCATGGATGGTGAAGATTTTACGTCCCCTGTGAACGCGGGCGCATTCAAAAAATACATTGCATATATAGAACCGCTGGAAAGAAAAAGAAAATCCAGGCAAAAATGGGGCATCCCGGCGAACCATAAAAAGATAGGTTCGGGCAAAAATTAGGGATAAAAAAGGAAAAATGTAAACCCGCAAAGTTGAAAACCTGAAAGGCCAACTTTGGCAAAAATGGGTATCCCGGTGAATCAAAAACCCGCAAGGGCGATTCAGGCAAAAGTTAGGGATTTGAAAAGCAAAAAACTGCGGTTCGCGCATAGATCCTTAAAGCATAGTGGATTATGGGAAGACTCGAGAATCATCCGTCCAAATCAATCTCTTCAGAAGACGAAGCATCGGAAAGGCGTCGAAGTCACGCGAGTCATGGTTGAGTCATTCTGTGATGGTTGTCTGTGCCACATTGCCGACATTTTTGTATATTCTTGTGCATTTCTGTATTTTGCTTACGCAACTTTCTCATTTCAGGAGTTGCGTCCCCTTGTAAATTTTCCTATTTATAGGCTATCCATCAATAAAGCATACTATCCAGAGAACTTTTGTCTTTGATTCAGCTTTTACCGTTTTGTTTGCAAAAGACGCCTAATGTTTTTGATAAAACTTTGCATACATAACTTTGTGGGCTTTTGCTAACCATAATCGAAACAATGTTTTTGCTTGAATAATGTCACAGGTGATAAGTAAGGTGACGTTTGCTACACAAAACATATTTGTTTGTTTATCATTTGCAGGACACTCATCCTCGAAACTTTTCCAGAAGTCCCGCATCTAAAGAAAGTGCGCAAGCTAAGTACGTTCACCCTTCAGCAGTTTGAAACTTCATACAGTTAGAGTCATCCTCAATAGGTCGAGATTGTGTCTCCAGCAGAGAAGGATCTTTTCTAACAGGTAAATGCGGATATATCTACAGCAGTGGAATGGATGCAGAATTTCATCTTCCTCACAGAACCTGAACAATTAGCTCCTGTCCCCTCAGAGTCCGGGACACTGTTTCATTTTCTCTAAGCAGAGGGTGATGTTGTTGAGTATTGTGCTCATTTTCCCTAAGCAGAGGTCGATATTGATTCCGTCCCTATCTAATCGCTAGCCAAGTCAGTGGTTTGGTTTTCTCCCCCGAGATTGTTTTTTCTCCATCCTCAGTAGAGTTTGATTTTGATCCCTAGTGGAGTGGATTTGTGCTTAGCAAGAGCAACTTTACCCGGAAGTTATTTCGGAGGCCATCCAAGGCTTATTTTTCCCCCAACGGAGTTGTTTTCCTCTCTTCAGCATTTATTTTGTTGATGTGGTTCCTTTGCATTTGCATCGTGCATAGCATCCTCCCAAACGCGTAGCATTTCCATTTCGTATGGAGCATTATGCCATATTCAAACATGTGCATTTGAAACATAAGTCAGGCCATTATCTATTTGTTTCAGGTGAATCTTACAGATGATTAATATCTTTGCCGGTGTGCTGGCTAGACTCTGGTTCATGTTGTTTCCCCGACAGAGTCCTTTTGTGATTATCATCATTGGATGGTCCTAATTTCGTTCGGATCTTGATGCTCGCTTTCATTTAGCGGAGGTTTGGCAGCAATGTCAAGTAACTCAGCTTTTCAGCTTTTCAGTTTCTCAGCGGCGATGTTGGATGTTTGTTTCTGGCGGCGATGTCAAGTGATTCGGTTTTTCAGCAGCGATGTTGGATGTTTGTTTCTGGCGGCGATGTCAAGTGATTCATTTTTTCAGCGGCGATGTTGGATGTTTGTTTCTGGCGGCGATGTCAAGTGATTCAGTTTTTCAGCAGCGATGTTGGATGTTTGTTTCTGGCGGCGATGTCAAATGATTCAGTTTTTCAGCGGCGATGTTGGATGTTTGTTTTGACGGCGAAGTCAGACTGTCAAATAGTGTACGACGAAGTCAGATGCTATCGAGAAGTTGTCGGTGAAGTCAAGTTATGTTGAGGAATGACGGCGAAGTCAAGTTGTTTTGAGAGAGGACGGCGAAGTCAGATTATTTTGAAAGACGGCGAAGTCAGATTATTCGAGAAACGACGGTGAAGTCAGACGATTGTTTTGAATGATAGCGAAGTCAAGTTGTTTCAAGAATGGACGGCGAAGTCAAGTTGTTTCAAGAATGGACAGCGAAGTCAGATTATTTTGAGAAAGGACAGCGAAGTCAGATTATTTTAGAAGTTGACGGCGAAGCCAGGTAGTTTTGAGAAATGACAGCGAAGTCAGGAGACATTAAAAGATTGACGACGAGGTCAAGTGTTTTACCAATTTTATGCAGAAAAGGACGGCGAAGTCAAGTGTTTTACAAATTTAATATGGAGGAATGATGGCGAAGTCAAATTATTTTGATGAATGACGGCGAGGTCAGATGTTTACTGGGATGGGGACTGATGGCAAAGTCAGATATTCTACTTGATACAGGCTCCTGACGATGATGTTAGAGGTTTCTTTCTGCGGTCGGCAAATTTCTGGGGTCTTTGGTATTCAACCGTCTTTTACCTTGATGGTGTGAAAGTCGTTCGCTTTCCACTCATTAGGTCTAAGTCGTTTGAATAGGGGCAGTTGTGGTACCCTAAAATTTGCCCAAACTTTCCTTTACTTGATTTATGTTTCATTTGTTCTAGCATATTGCATTGCATAGCATTTTGCATTTTTACAAGGGATCAAGATATGTGTGAGCAACAAGGGAGATGTGCCAAAGGTTCTAAACCTAATCAAGAGGTTGTATTCAAGTCAACAAGAAGGGTATCACCATCAGAGATAAGGCAAAGCCCTTTGGATAATCAGATAAGTGTATGTGGTCCACCTCCTGTCTAGGAGGCCATTTGAAGGTCATATGAGGATCCCTAATGTTGCACCCCAAAATTTGACCAACATTTATTTGTTCATTGAGTATTTGGAAGTTGATACCTTCATCAGAAAGTTCAAGAGATCTTCAGAGGAAGTGTTTTGAAACCAGGGTTGTGTGCTTCACAGTTTGAAAGTTGTGGGTGCTCCTCAGATGATTCTGAGACTTGGAGAATGAACTTGATGTTTTGAGAAAGCCTATGAGATGTCTTGATAGCCATCATGAAGCCCAGAGAGGTCATTGAGCAAGAATTCAGAAGATTCAACCATGAGTGATAGAATTAGGGTTTTGACTGGGTCAACCCTAGACCAGCTGAAGATTTGGAGAAGGTTGAGACTTAATCCAAGGGCCATGAGATCATGGAATGATGCATAGAGATGTTATAAAGATGATTCCTAGACCAACTCATCATGATTGAGGAGTTTTGAGAAGTTTTGAGTTAGGGTTTCTGAGGATTGTCAGTGAAAAAACCCTAATTTGATCCCTATCTTCCAGGCAGTTTTAGCACTAGATGTGTTTGATATCTTATTTTCCCCACAACATGAATGTTGTAGAGCTTGTTCTAAGCTTTAATTTGAGTGGTGGAAGTCCTTGATAGGAGTTACAGAGCTCAAGTTATGGTTTTGACAAATTGCAGGTCAGCAGATGTGTGTGAATCTGGGTCCTTGAAAATCACCCAACTTCCAGACAACTTTTGCCCTAGTAGGTTGATTCCTATGGTTTCTTGGTCAACATGAATGTTGAAGAGGATGTTCTTAGCTTTAATTTGAGTGGTAGAAGTCTTTGATTGGATTTGTGGAACTCAACTTATGGTTTGAACAAGGCAGGGGTATTTTGGTCATTTGTCAGTTATAGGTCATTTTAGCCAATGCCTAAAACTCCTATTTCCAAGCCTCAAATGGAAAAACTTAAAACATGAAAGTTGCTCAAAATGTGATTTTAAGTCTAGAAAGAAGGTCACAAATTGTTGAAAAAGCTCATAGCACAAGATTCCATGATTGGTCAAAAATGAACTAAAAATGACTTATAACTTTGAAAAGTTGAAATTGAAAAGTGATTTGGGAGATCTACAAATCCAAAATAGGTCATCCAATATATCATTTTGATTGGAAAAAACATTTTGAGAAGATTGGTTTAAGTGGATTTTCCATTTGAGGTCCAAAAAATGAGGTTTCTTTGTTAATTTGTTACTTGCAAATGAAGTTAACTTTGAAAATCTTTACACAAGCCAATGTAAAGCCTTATTTTGGTTCATGACACTTGAATATCTCATGTAAGGAGTATTTGGCACGAAAATAAGGAGTAAGAGCATGAGATAAGAGGTTTTGAACTTATCATCACATGATACTTTCATGAAGTTTCTAGATGATTCTAAGGAGTTCTAGATCATTCTTCCAATTGTTATTTAAAGAGGGTAATACACTAAATGCAAGGTTGGTGATAGTGATTGAGGTCAGAAGAAAGAGAGAGGGAGAGATAGCCATTGAAGCCATTTCTTCAATTTCAAGCAAGTTCAAGTTTCTTCCACATCAAGCATTCTCCTTCACAAGCATTGCAAACAGAGATCATAGCACCACAAGAGGATCATCTACAAGCCATTGCAAGCCCTGAATCGTGCTCAACACCACCTCATCTCCTCTTCTTGACAGGTTCTTTCTCCATCCATTTTCTCTTAAATTATGAGGCATTAGTTAGCATTCGATGCATAGAATCATTGTGCTAGGATAGATGACCAAACCCTGGTAGTTACAGCCCATTCCATTGAGTTCCATGACAGGGCATACAATCTTTAATTCTCAAGAAATGATTGGATATGGAGTTTTAGTGATCAAGACTTGGTTTAGAATCTTTAGGGTAACATGTAGAGCATCTGTCAATCATTAATTCGAAGCTTGGTGAAGGTTGGTTACAACTGGTATGGGGGGATTTTCATTTGGACCACGACATTGTAGGGCTCTGTTAGAACAATCTAGGTTGGATCAAGAAATTTGGCACGCGTGATCTTGTTCTCCATGATGAGAGGATCATTTTTCATCTTTGGATCGTGGAAAAATATTGAGAAACGAGGGAGATACGATGGGTGGAAGGTCTGTGCATGGAGGCTGTTATGAAACCCTAGGGTTTGGTCCAAGGTTGAAGACGGGTTCGTGGCCGTTAGATGGAAGTCAAGGGATTGACTGGAGGGAACGATCCAATGGTCCACGTTTGAATCAGAATTGGAGGGAAGAGAGCTAAATGAAACGCATCGTTTCATTTAGCTGAGTGACATTGGGCTCAGCTTCCGCCTGCTAGACACACCCCCGTGACTGAGGCCCACAACCATAACACGTGAAACCTTTCCTTTTCCCACCTCCCTGCGTTTTTTTTTATTTTTTTTTTATTATTTTTGATGGTTTCTGAATTGGATGGGCCTTGCGCCAATTGTTAAATGCACCCCACCTTTGAGCCCATCATTAAAACTGAACTGAGCGAAGTTACTAACCTCACCCCCCTACCCTTTATTCATTTATTTTCTTTTATTTTCCTTTTAATATTTTCTGTTTTTGAATAATTCATTAAAAAATGATAGAAAATGATTTTTAATTTCTTCTTTTTTTCCTGAGTAGGTTAAAATGAGTAGAAAATTATAAAAATAAAATTGAGATTTTATTTTTTTGTTTAATATTTTTAGTAGATTTTCCAATTCAATAGCTTTTTAAGTGTTTCATTTTGATATTTGATTTTGTAGGAATTGTTTTAGTACTTTCCATTAATCTTTTTTACCCATTCTTTTTGGTACAATTAGATGTTTAGTCATACTTCCCCATAGGATTTTTTCTAGATTTTTTTAGAATTAATCTTGATTAGTTTAATTAGGGTTGATTTAGGATAGTCTAATTAGGGTTTAGAATTGTGCATAGGTGATGAATCATTTTCTTTGAGCAAGTTTTATCTTGATTTTTAAGTAGAAACCTTTGTAGATGTTAGGAGTAGGTGTTGAGGACCCTTGTGATTATTTGTTGATTTTTTCCCCATTAGTTTAGTATTTTTAGGTATTTTCTGAGTTGCCTGATGATTTGGCCTGTTCAGTGGGTTATCTGTTCATCTGTGGGGTTCTTTCTGAGGAATTTGCTGAAGGGCTTGGGTTGCCTTGAGGATATTGATGGGGGGCATCATGAAGAGGAGCTTGTAGACCAAGATGCAGAGACCCAGAGCTTGGCTGATGCCTTGTCTGTGAGGTTTGAGAGCCTGAAGTTTGAAGGAGGTTCATGGTACTTTCCTGAGGAAGGCACTATGAATGACTTTCATCCTTCCTTCTCACCTCTTTCTTAAGTATCCAATGATGTTGGAGCCAACTTGTGAGTTTAATTTCTCCTGAGGAGGAATGTAAACTGATCACTTGTTGTTGAGCCACACGGGATACAACTCCTAAGTGGAAGCCTCCTAGTACTTTCCTGAGGAAGGTCCTATGGGTCTATTCACTTAGTTCCACTAGTTGATCTAGGACTTCTCAAGTATCCAATGATGTTGGAGCCAGCTTGTGAGTTTAATTTCTCCTGAGGAGGAATGTAAACTGATCACATGTTGTTGAGCCACATGGGATACAACTCCTAAGTGGAAGCCTCCTAGTACTTTCCTGAGGAAGGTCCTATGGGTCTGTTCACTTAGCTCCACTAGCTTAAATAGGATTTCTTAAATATCCAGTGATGTTGGAGCCTGCTTGTGAGTTTAATCTCTCCTGAGGAGGGATGTAAACTGATCACAGTGGTTGAGCCACATAGGGTATGATTCCTGAGTATACACCTCCTAGTGTTCTCCTGAGGAAGACATTATGAGTATGATTGCTTAGCTCCCTTTCTTTGGTAAGCTTATTCTGAAGCTTGAAGACTGGGAATGATTTCTCCTGCCTAGGGTTCTGCTTGAGAGTTTTTGCTTAGGTTTGTTTAGATCCTGTGATTAGGGTTAGGGTTAGAGAATAGATGATTCTTTCTCATGTGAGATTTGTTTGCCTGATGGTACTTCATTTCCTTTATCTGTATGATTGCAGTTTACTGTTTTGCTTGATAGCATGTTGTTGATCTTCAGTACGATTACTGTTATTTCATGACTGGCTTGAGGTTGAGATGAGCTTGTGGAGGCTGAAACCCCACACACATTTCCTCCCTCACTTGCATTGCATGCATTTTACTGTTTAAACTGATGTTTTTGTCTGTATTCTATGTATCATTGACATGATCCCTTAGGGCTCTCATTTCCTTTGATCAGGATTTGATGATAGACTTTTAGGTTGAAACCTATGCATGACAACATCTAGGAGTTCCCTGTTCAAACCTCAACCATAGGATGAATCCATGGCATGATAACAGTAGGACTTGATAGTCTCCCTCCTAGTTGAGTTATTTTCCCTGTAGTTTCCCGAACTACGTTTGCTCTGATCTTTCATACCAGATGAAGGTACGTAGGCACAGGATGCGACGTCCTAGCGAGCAACCTTCCCCACCTTCCCCCGTAGTTAGCCGAACTACGTTGACTCTGATTTCTCATTCTCTGATGAGAATACGTAGGCATAAAGTGCGACGCTTTGCCGAGTCATTTTTCTTTTCTTTTTCAGCCAGCCTTGATAGGTAGATAGATTATAACCAACCCGTCCAAGTAAACAAACAAGCGAGGATCCCGTCGAGTACGACGGACGTGAGGGGTGCTAATACCTTCCCCTTGCGTAACCGACTCCCGAACCCAGACAATGGTTGCGATGACCTTGTCTTACCCTTTTTCGTCAGGTTTTTCCGATCGTTTCCTTTCCCGCTCTGAGGGATAAATAACGAAAGGTGGCGACTCTTCTGTTATGCCGGCACCTTATTTTCGCGCAAGCGACAGCTGGCGACTCTGCTGGGGACTTATAGCATCTAGGGACTTTTCCCATCCCTTATGCTGGGACCGTTTCCCATCCCCTATGAGAGTCAATCCCATCGTTTGTGTGTTTGCTTGTTGGTTTGCGTTTATTTATCGCATCTTTACTTCCCGCATTTTATTTCCCGCATTTTATTTCCAGTTTGGTATGATTATCTGTGCTGCTGTGGGAGAGGGATGTTACTGTGAGTGAAAAGCCGGACCTGGGCTTGAGTACACACCTAGATATAGTTGCGGAGAAGTAGTAGACGAACCTGTCTGCTGAGCAGGCACAGTTCCCTACGAAAATCTGCGCTCAGACGAGATTCTTGCAGAGGTGCTCCTTTCCGGTCCTGAGGATCTGAGAGGAGTCCAGACGTGAGGATTGTCGACTCTGGGGACCGATCATTTGGAAGTCAGCTAAGAGAGGCCTCTTCATGACTTGACGATGCCACTCCTTCTGGGAATCGTATTGTCACTCATGAAAGTCTGTGACGCTGACGACCGCATAGGATGCCGTACCTTTGTCCGTGGATTAGGTCCATCATACCTGTGAGTGGGTTGGGATATTGCAGGAAACTTTGACCTCCAGACCACCTGGTTTTCTTGACAGTGGATCAGTATGTTGGGTTCTCAGTTGCAGAGATGTTCTTGATAGAGCAAGGGTTTGATCAGAAGATCTTATCATCGGGTGTTCGTCTGTTCCCGATGGAGCAGGGTTTGATCAGAGGATTTTATCATCAGGTGTTTGTCTGTTCTTGATAGAGCAGGCTTTGATCAGTGTATTATTATCAGAAGTTTGTTCTGGATGGAGCAGATTTTTGAGTGAGGTCTGAAGATCTCGTCAGCAGTTGTTGTTTGTTCTTGATAGGGCAGATTTTGAGTGGGGTCTGAAGATCTCATCAACAGCTGTGCATTTGTTCTTGAGGGGGCAGATTTTTGATTTGGGGTCTGAAGACTTCATCAGCGGACGCTTTCTGATCATACATCCCGGGTCCTTATTATCAGGCACTTATGCTTGTCAGAGCAGAATTTTGATCTCGATCCTATCAGATGGTTATTCTCAGCCGATCAGATCAGTGGTTTTACACCGGGGTTTCCTCCTCATCAGTGACTGTTGACACCGAATCTCCACAGCAGCCACCTGGATATATTATTGCATGCCTGCATTTTGCATTATTGCATATTCATGTTTGCATTCCATTAGCATGTGTCTGTGCTGCAGGCGCATTTCGTACCCTGATTCTGGTGTCCCGAGCAAGATGAGATATTTTCTTCCATGAATGGATCCAGTCTTATCATTGCAGTGACACTATGTTGGCACGTTGACACCAGAATTAGGGGTGATCTCCTAAACGTACAGACACCCATGACATTAGCATAATTCATCTTGCATGACAGAAGTCGGGGCTTGTCTTCTAACCCTTGTGTTTGCAGGTTTGACTCAGAATCAAGCAGCTCAGATTGATGGAGCAGGTACAAGCTGAACTGGGGAAAATCCGAAGCCAACTGGGGCAGGTCATGAATGACATACGGGCAGTGCGTCTGGACCAACAAGTACTCAGAGAGGAGAATCAGCAGCTGCAGAATCAGTTGAGCTTTCTCATGGGAGTAGTGAGAAGTATGCTAAATAAGGAGAGGGGTCAAGCACCCAAGGAGGAGACCAAAGTGCTTCCTCCGTTACCGTCAGTGCCACCTGTGCCGAAGCCAAGTGGACCGCATAGATCCTCTACACAGCATGAAGCTCGAGGCCTGTCTCGTCAGCAGCCGCGCCAGGCATCTCAGAATAACCCTGAAGGTTATGGTCAAAAGAAGAAGCTACTTGATAGAGCTGTGGACCCACTACCTGTGAGTTATGCCCAGCTGCTGCCGCTGTTGGTTCAGAACCGTGTTCTCAAGCTTCGGACCTCAAATCCACCAGATGACGTGTCACCAGACGTTGATCTAAGCATGCGTTGTGATTTCCACTCAGGAGCACCAGGGCACCATGTTGAAACATGCAAGGCTCTCAGGAATAAGATTCAGGACCTGATCGACTCGAGGACAATTAGGCTTGTGCCGGGCGGCATGAGAGCATCGGGAAAGTTTATCCCCTACCCTGCAGGAGAGGTGGATGATTCCACTCCTTTGCCCGAAGCTGGGAAAGATCTTGAATACGTCCCGCGACCTTTGGTGACTGAATCGCCTCGCTCGCAGTTCCTACCTGGATCAAGTTCAAGGACGCAAGCGCCTAAACAAGGGACCTTAGCCACTCAGAAACGACGACCTCTTGCTCCTGGGCGGAAAGAATACCAGCCCCAGGGTCACAAAAGGCCTCGCAGCCTCGTGGAACGAAGGAACGCTTCTCCCCATCCAGTGCCTGTGCCGTATAGCCAGATTCTTCCGATGCTGGTTCAGAATTCCTTGGTGGAACCGAAAGCTCTCAAGCCCGTGCTAGAGCCTTACACTCCAGGGTACGATCCTCATGCTCAGTGTGGCTACCATGGTGGATCTCTGGGGCATTCGACTGAAGATTGCAAGGCTTTCCAGGCGAAGGTACAACAATTGATCGACCAAGGGTGTATTTCCTTTCCAGACGGAGTCTTGGTTGTGCGTAACGACCTATCAGCTGCCTGAGCTCACAGATTCAGAGGGTTGTTTCCAGGAGCCGGTGATCCAGACAGGCAGACGTCCTCAACATTGGCAGTCCTCGGACTTTTTACCATTTGCACTTGTAGTTTCTTTTCTGTTAGTTACTACTTGCTGTTAAACATTGTATGTTTCGAATGGTAATGATAATAAAGTGACTATGCATTTCTTCTGAATTAGTTATGTCGTTGTCACTCATTTACTGCATTGCACTGATTTGCATTTTATTTACTCCACTTTATTACTATGATTAGCAATGAGCGAAGGGAGGATGATGAAAATGAATACTCATAACCGATGATCGTATTGTTTTCAGATAAAACTTTGCCGATGACGTACAAGGCATTGTTTCAAATCCCCTAAACACCGGAGAGATAAGGAAGAGAATCCCTTGTTAACCACTTCGAGCCGAGAAGTAGGAGTTTTCTTTCGGACTTTTTAACCCTCGCATCTTCACCCGGGGCAGGGTAGTTGTCAGTTAGCTTGATCGAGCGTTCAAGTCTTATAGAGGAGTGTTGTCCTTCGAGGACCAATCACATCATGTTCCTCTCCAGAGGTCGTACCTCATCAACCACAATGGTTAAACCTCACCAATCAGGAGTGAGACAGTTATAATCCTTTCGGAGCAATCAAGACAACCAGTGTCGCACGACTTGTTCCAAGAAAAAAAGAGAAATAAGAAAGCCCGCTAAGTAAAAAAGAAAAGCTAGAAAGCAAATACTTAGGCAAAAATCAGGGCATCCCGCTGGACTTCAAAAGAAAAAATCGAAAAGAACTCAAAAGGAGTCAGTCCAGGCAAAATTTAGGGAATCAAAAGAATGAAAAAGAAAGGATTATAAAAAAGGAAAATCCCCGAACAAGGACGAAGTCGTGTAGACACAGACACCAAAAACGAAAAGGAGTAACTGTCACTCCGAAACACCTTGAGAATTCTTTAACCAGTTGTTCCCAATGTTCAACATACCTCTCGAAGAGGAGAGCGCTCGAGCTAAGTTAACTGAACTTTAAGATCGGAGAACATCACGTAGAAGGGGTGGGTACAAATCATGATTTGAGCCAAATATCCTTTGCTTCACGAACCGTGAACCCGACCACGATACAACCCTTAAAAGACCTAATTGAGGCAGGGTTTATTCTGAGAGCGCATTACGATAAGGTTGAGTAACCTGACTCCTTCATGATTTGCTAATCATATCCTTATTGCATTTTTCACTGATCGCATCAGCACTACGTTTGAACTCTTTGGTTCACTCGTCACTCACTAGCATGACACGTAAATGAGTGACAGTACAACATTTTTCGAAATTTGCATGAACACTGCATTAAAATTACTATTCGTGAATAAACAATTTTAGTTGCAGGTTAGTAGCTGATACAAAGGAACTTCAGCAAGGAATAGTCAATCAGGACTGAATCGCCAGAGGTCTGGGTCAGAATGGTATGCTGCGAAGCCCTGTGAATCTGGGGCAATGACTTCCAGTAAGTTTGGAATCAGTTTGTCTGAGGACAAGTCCCGGAGCATCAGTTGATCATGGGGCAGTTTATGCAAGCAGCGGTTGATCGGGAATGAATCTTCTCGAGACCCGATCAGGGGCAGTTATCCATAATTCTTGCGATTTGGGGCAGATCCCTCCAGTGTTCGATCAGAGCATGTTGAGTCGCTCATCGCTCGTTCAGGGGCAAACTACTTCAGAGATATTGAAGCCGACCATGCTGAGAGTTGATTAGTTGAGGATGAATCCTCCCGTTGTGCAGATGCTGGGGCAAGCCCTCTGAAGATTGTCTTGTTGCCAGTTGTTTTCGGCTCAGATTGAATTATTCCCAAAGGTCGGATTGGGGCAAGTTGAATTGCGCTGGGACAAGTTGTTCAAATGAGTTTGTTCACCCTAGAAAGAATTGAGTACCGGGGAATCGTGTCATTACCCTGCCAAAACCTGAACCTTCTGAAGAAGCCTTGCGGTCATTGGATTACCATCCTACAGCATAACCTGTTACTTGACTCCATGATTGGTAGCCTGTATTCCCTGTGTTGACGTTGTTGAATCAGGATTGTTTTCTCAGCAGAGATGTACGGTTTGAGGTTGTTCCCCCCTGTACAGTTTGAGACTGCAGCAGATCGAGATGGCGTTTATCCCTTATCAGATTAAGGGTCAAGATAAACCTCGGCAGACCAGGATTGACATCCCCGAAGCAGGACGAGTCCTCCTTCTCCAGCAGAGTTCAGTGGTCTCTTCTCCGCAGAACCTGAACGCAGATAGTGAGCATTGATACGTCCCCCCGCGCAGAGATGATTCTCTTCCCCAAGCAGACGCATCCTGAGGGAGCGTCACCTCATCAGCTGAATCAAGCACCGAAGAATGATGTCGTCTTTCCCCAGCACCGGGTCACAAGTGCAGATTTCAGAAAAGTGTTCGGGAGCTGAAGCTCGTGTTTTCCCCAGTAAAGTTGCTGAAGCAGGATTTCCCCCGCACCGGGTCACAAGTGCAGGTTTAGCAGGAAGCTAGTCGTATACCGAAGTATGCAGTAACTGATAGTGCCAGACTGAAGTCTCCAGTGGAATTGAGATTCCTCACCAGAATCAGGCTCTCTCCTGAAGACGGACGATTCCTTCTTCCCCAGTAGAGTGTTGGAACAGCTGATGTTGTATTCCCCGGCAGAGTTGTACTCTCCCCCGAAGTCAGATGATTCTTTCTTCCCCAGCAGAATGGAAATTCCCCATCAGAGTCGTACTCTTCAGTGAAGTAGAATGATTTCTCTCCCCGGCTGAGTCCGCAAAGAAGCCGAATCCTTGGAAGTTGATCAGGTCATGATCAATTTTCCTCAGCAGAGCATAGAGCAGCTGATGTTGTATTCCCCCAGAGTCGTACTCTATCCAGCGGAGCAGAACGATTTCTCCTTCCTCAGCCGAGTTTGCAGATGCCCAAGAGAGCCGAGTCCTTGGAAGTTGATCGGATCATGATTAGTTTCTCCCCGGTGGAGTGTTGAGCAGCTGAAGTTGTTTCCCCACAGGATGGTCATCACCAGAAGAGTAGCCGGGACGGCCGCGCAATGCATTCTCGCGATTGATATCGACAGATCCAAGTTCTCGTAGAGCTTCATCCCCTGCAGAAATCAGCTGAAGTTGTTTTCCCCTGCAGCAATTCGCGGAAGATCAATTCCCCAGACAGAGCCTAATTGATATTGGCGTGTTCACATTCTCCTCAGCAGGACGATTCCTCCATCTGAGCGACTCTTTCTCCTTGACAGGAGGATTCCCCCCTCGGCATTTATTTTGCTGACGGGATCGTATCATTGTGCATGACTGCATAGCATTCAACACTGCATAGCATTGTGCATGATTGCATGGCATTTAGCATAAATACATGTCATTCCCACTGTATGGGGCATAGTGCAGAAGCATACGCATCATAAACATGATTTAGGTCATTATCATCCTTGTTGAACAGGTGTATCCCAAAAGACCGGTTGCTCAGGACGATTCTTGATGTTCTCCCCAGCCAGGTTGTTTTCTTAGATGATTCTAAAAGACCCCGGTGTGATCCCCGCAGTTCGCTCGCTCAAGATGATTTTTTTTTGAGATCCCCAGCGAAGTCTTCGGTTCAAGATGATTCTCGAATTCCTCAGCAGGGCCGTTTGCTTAAGATGACTCTTAAGACCTCAGTACAGTTTCCCGTGTTGTTTGCTTAGTATGGTTCTGGAGCTCCCCAGTAGCATCCCCAGCAAGAGTTGCCCAGGATGATTTCTGGAACCCCCAACAGAGTGGAGGGCTTTCCCCCAGCAGGTGGTTGGCATTTCCCCAGCAGCAGGCAGGTAGATTGATATCCCCAGTCGAGCACAATCATGATTGGCAGATGGAATGTTTCCCCGAACAGATTCCGAAGGATTATCCAGCAAGCTGAAGTTTGTTTATCCCGCAAGTTTGAGAACTTAATGACATGAGTGTCTTGTAGCCTGCCAGCTATGTTCCCCCAGAAGGGTCATTTCCCAAAATTCGTTCGGGGCATCTATCGCTTTCCCCATGCAGAGTATAGCAGAGGATAGTGTGTTGATCAGCCTGATGTGCTGTGCTCTCCGGAGGAGTCCGTCATCCTCAAGTATAAGTCCAGATGAGATCGGTAGAAAATGCAGCTCCCTTGAAAGGTAGCTCTCCCTTAGTAAAGTTGGTAGGAATCGTCTGAGTGAACTCTGTCGTTATTCCCCAGCAGTTGTTGAAGTCATTTGGGTGAACTCTCTCGTCTTTCTGCAGCAGAGTCTACAAGGTTGTTCGGGTGAACCCTTCTTCCTTTTTCCCCAGTGAGTCGTCAGGATTATTTGGGTGAACCCTCATTCCTCTCCTCAACAGAGTTGTTAACGTGATGATTATGTCCGGTGACCCGACATGTTTGCTTTTAGTTAGCAACGACTTGACAGGATGTCAAGCGAGTAGCAGCGTGATATGTCTGCTCCAACAACGATGTCTAATCTGAAGATGGATTTCGTAAGCGCCAGAAGGCGATATCAGAAGGTTCCTGTGAAGCCAGATTTCCGTGTGGATGAAGCAACGGGTGGCTGAAGACAAGGTTCCAGGGTTGTAGATACAACAGAGATTTCCGTGTGAGTCTGAAGACCACGTCAGTTATCCTGAGGTGATGATTGAGTGCGATCAAGGGAATAATACGTCTTCTGATTGAAGTCGAAGATGTTCCTCCAGCAATGATGTCTAATCTGAAGATGGATTTCATAAGCGCCAGAAGGCGATATCAGAAGGTTCCTGTGAAGCCAGATTTCCGTGTGGATGAAGCAACGGGTGGCTGAAGACAAGGTTCCGGGGTTGTAGATACAGCAGAGTGATTCGTGTGAGTCTGAAGACCACGTCAGTTGTCCTGAGGTGATGATTGATTGCGATCAAGCGAATGATACATCTTCTGATTGAAGTCGAAGATGTTTCTCCAGCTGAAGCGGAGTTTTGCCTATAGGCAAAGTGTTTGAATCCCCGTGGAGTTATGAATGGCTCAGGATACCATTTCTCTGACTAAAGTCACAGATTTCTTATGCTGAAGCAAAGGTGCCTAAAGGCAAGGTTATCCCCCAAGGTCGTGAAGGACCTAGGATTCATTATTCGGGCTGAAGGCCGAAGTATATCCCTGACTGAAGTCTCGGATGCTCTATAGCAGAGGTGGAGTTGCCTGAAGGCAGGTCCTTGTATCCTTGAAGGGCAAGGATCACTTTCTTCAGACTGAAGTCGAAGGATACCTCCTGCAGAGTTGCCATCCTTGGAGGCCAAGGATGCTTATCTTCAGAAGTACTTGAAGATCTTTGCTAGCTGAAGCTGGAAGTGGCCAGGGGCCAGGGTTTCATCTATCTTCATAAGTACTTGAAGATCTTTTCTAGCTGAAGCTGGAAGTGGCCAGGGGCCAGGGTTTCATATATCTTTAATGTTGAAGTTCTACGGCGGGCAGTGTGCAGCAGTATTCCGATGTTCGTTATGGTTCTGAGGGTGAACCCCGGATCAGAGTGTGCTCGGTTAAGTCTCTCCTTCCCAGCGGAGTAGCTTCAGGTATGCAAGTGTATTTTGTGTTCCATTTACCAGGGGTGAACCCCAGGTCAGATGTGTTTGAAATCATGTTTGTTTCCGGCGGCGAGGTTGGATGTTTGTTTGACGGCGAGGTCACACTCTTTAAATCCCCAGCAGAGATGATGTTTGTACGACGGCGACGTCGAGTGTCTCTCAGAGCGATGTTTGCTTCCGACGACGATGTCAGATTCAGTTTTCCAGCGGCGACGCGGGGTATTCTGTCAGATGTGTTTCTTCAACGGCGATGTTGGGTGTTGTGGTTGTCTGAAGGCAATGTCAGAAGAATTTAATGTGGATAACTGACGGTGACGTCAGATCGATATTTCTCCAGCTAGTTGTCGTGCGGCTAGTGTTGCAGTATTCAAAGACTTGTTCCCCGCAGAGTACCGTGTGCTCGTGCAGTTGGCAAATTTTCGGGTTTACCGATATTCAACCGTCTCGTACCTTGATTGGTTGAGAGCCGTTCGCTTCTCACCCAGTCAGGTTCAAGCCGTTTGAATAGGGGCAGCTGTTGCACCCCAAAATTTGACCAACATTTATTTGTTCATTGAGTATTTGGAAGTTGATACCTTCATCAGAAAGTTCAAGAGATCTTCAGAGGAAGTGTTTTGAAACCAGGGTTGTGTGCTTCACAGTTTGAAAGTTGTGGGTGCTCCTCAGATGATTCTGAGACTTGGAGAATGAACTTGATGTTTTGAGAAAGCCTATGAGATGTCTTGATAGCCATCATGAAGCCCAGAGAGGTCATTGAGCAAGAATTCAGAAGATTCAACCATGAGTGATAGAATTAGGGTTTTGACTGGGTCAACCCTAGACCAGCTGAAGATTTGGAGAAGGTTGAGACTTAATCCAAGGGCCATGAGATCATGGAATGATGCATAGAGATGTTATAAAGATGATTCCTAGACCAACTCATCATGATTGAGGAGTTTTGAGAAGTTTTGAGTTAGGGTTTCTGAGGATTGTCAGTGAAAAAACCCTAATTTGATCCCTATCTTCCAGGCAGTTTTAGCACTAGATGTGTTTGATATCTTATTTTCCCCACAACATGAATGTTGTAGAGCTTGTTCTAAGCTTTAATTTGAGTGGTGGAAGTCCTTGATAGGAGTTACAGAGCTCAAGTTATGGTTTTGACAAATTGCAGGTCAGCAGATGTGTGTGAATCTGGGTCCTTGAAAATCACCCAACTTCCAGACAACTTTTGCCCTAGTAGGTTGATTCCTATGGTTTCTTGGTCAACATGAATGTTGAAGAGGATGTTCTTAGCTTTAATTTGAGTGGTAGAAGTCTTTGATTGGATTTGTGGAACTCAACTTATGGTTTGAACAAGGCAGGGGTATTTTGGTCATTTGTCAGTTATAGGTCATTTTAGCCAATGCCTAAAACTCCTATTTCCAAGCCTCAAATGGAAAAACTTAAAACATGAAAGTTGCTCAAAATGTGATTTTAAGTCTAGAAAGAAGGTCACAAATTGTTGAAAAAGCTCATAGCACAAGATTCCATGATTGGTCAAAAATGAACTAAAAATGACTTATAACTTTGAAAAGTTGAAATTGAAAAGTGATTTGGGAGATCTACAAATCCAAAATAGGTCATCCAATATATCATTTTGATTGGAAAAAACATTTTGAGAAGATTGGTTTAAGTGGATTTTCCATTTGAGGTCCAAAAAATGAGGTTTCTTTGTTAATTTGTTACTTGCAAATGAAGTTAACTTTGAAAATCTTTACACAAGCCAATGTAAAGCCTTATTTTGGTTCATGACACTTGAATATCTCATGTAAGGAGTATTTGGCACGAAAATAAGGAGTAAGAGCATGAGATAAGAGGTTTTGAACTTATCATCACATGATACTTTCATGAAGTTTCTAGATGATTCTAAGGAGTTCTAGATCATTCTTCCAATTGTTATTTAAAGAGGGTAATACACTAAATGCAAGGTTGGTGATAGTGATTGAGGTCAGAAGAAAGAGAGAGGGAGAGATAGCCATTGAAGCCATTTCTTCAATTTCAAGCAAGTTCAAGTTTCTTCCACATCAAGCATTCTCCTTCACAAGCATTGCAAACAGAGATCATAGCACCACAAGAGGATCATCTACAAGCCATTGCAAGCCCTGAATCGTGCTCAACACCACCTCATCTCCTCTTCTTGACAGGTTCTTTCTCCATCCATTTTCTCTTAAATTATGAGGCATTAGTTAGCATTCGATGCATAGAATCATTGTGCTAGGATAGATGACCAAACCCTGGTAGTTACAGCCCATTCCATTGAGTTCCATGACAGGGCATACAATCTTTAATTCTCAAGAAATGATTGGATATGGAGTTTTAGTGATCAAGACTTGGTTTAGAATCTTTAGGGTAACATGTAGAGCATCTGTCAATCATTAATTCGAAGCTTGGTGAAGGTTGGTTACAACTGGTATGGGGGGATTTTCATTTGGACCACGACATTGTAGGGCTCTGTTAGAACAATCTAGGTTGGATCAAGAAATTTGGCACGCGTGATCTTGTTCTCCATGATGAGAGGATCATTTTTCATCTTTGGATCGTGGAAAAATATTGAGAAACGAGGGAGATACGATGGGTGGAAGGTCTGTGCATGGAGGCTGTTATGAAACCCTAGGGTTTGGTCCAAGGTTGAAGACGGGTTCGTGGCCGTTAGATGGAAGTCAAGGGATTGACTGGAGGGAACGATCCAATGGTCCACGTTTGAATCAGAATTGGAGGGAAGAGAGCTAAATGAAACGCATCGTTTCATTTAGCTGAGTGACATTGGGCTCAGCTTCCGCCTGCTAGACACACCCCCGTGACTGAGGCCCACAACCATAACACGTGAAACCTTTCCTTTTCCCACCTCCCTGCGTTTTTTTTTATTTTTTTTTTATTATTTTTGATGGTTTCTGAATTGGATGGGCCTTGCGCCAATTGTTAAATGCACCCCACCTTTGAGCCCATCATTAAAACTGAACTGAGCGAAGTTACTAACCTCACCCCCCTACCCTTTATTCATTTATTTTCTTTTATTTTCCTTTTAATATTTTCTGTTTTTGAATAATTCATTAAAAAATGATAGAAAATGATTTTTAATTTCTTCTTTTTTTCCTGAGTAGGTTAAAATGAGTAGAAAATTATAAAAATAAAATTGAGATTTTATTTTTTTGTTTAATATTTTTAGTAGATTTTCCAATTCAATAGCTTTTTAAGTGTTTCATTTTGATATTTGATTTTGTAGGAATTGTTTTAGTACTTTCCATTAATCTTTTTTACCCATTCTTTTTGGTACAATTAGATGTTTAGTCATACTTCCCCATAGGATTTTTTCTAGATTTTTTTAGAATTAATCTTGATTAGTTTAATTAGGGTTGATTTAGGATAGTCTAATTAGGGTTTAGAATTGTGCATAGGTGATGAATCATTTTCTTTGAGCAAGTTTTATCTTGATTTTTAAGTAGAAACCTTTGTAGATGTTAGGAGTAGGTGTTGAGGACCCTTGTGATTATTTGTTGATTTTTTCCCCATTAGTTTAGTATTTTTAGGTATTTTCTGAGTTGCCTGATGATTTGGCCTGTTCAGTGGGTTATCTGTTCATCTGTGGGGTTCTTTCTGAGGAATTTGCTGAAGGGCTTGGGTTGCCTTGAGGATATTGATGGGGGGCATCATGAAGAGGAGCTTGTAGACCAAGATGCAGAGACCCAGAGCTTGGCTGATGCCTTGTCTGTGAGGTTTGAGAGCCTGAAGTTTGAAGGAGGTTCATGGTACTTTCCTGAGGAAGGCACTATGAATGACTTTCATCCTTCCTTCTCACCTCTTTCTTAAGTATCCAATGATGTTGGAGCCAACTTGTGAGTTTAATTTCTCCTGAGGAGGAATGTAAACTGATCACTTGTTGTTGAGCCACACGGGATACAACTCCTAAGTGGAAGCCTCCTAGTACTTTCCTGAGGAAGGTCCTATGGGTCTATTCACTTAGTTCCACTAGTTGATCTAGGACTTCTCAAGTATCCAATGATGTTGGAGCCAGCTTGTGAGTTTAATTTCTCCTAAGGAGGAATGTAAACTGATCACATGTTGTTGAGCCACATGGGATACAACTCCTAAGTGGAAGCCTCCTAGTACTTTCCTGAGGAAGGTCCTATGGGTCTGTTCACTTAGCTCCACTAGCTTAAATAGGATTTCTTAAATATCCAGTGATGTTGGAGCCTGCTTGTGAGTTTAATCTCTCCTGAGGAGGGATGTAAACTGATCACAGTGGTTGAGCCACATAGGGTATGATTCCTGAGTATACACCTCCTAGTGTTCTCCTGAGGAAGACATTATGAGTATGATTGCTTAGCTCCCTTTCTTTGGTAAGCTTATTCTGAAGCTTGAAGACTGGGAATGATTTCTCCTGCCTAGGGTTCTGCTTGAGAGTTTTTGCTTAGGTTTGTTTAGATCCTGTGATTAGGGTTAGGGTTAGAGAATAGATGATTCTTTCTCATGTGAGATTTGTTTGCCTGATGGTACTTCATTTCCTTTATCTGTATGATTGCAGTTTACTGTTTTGCTTGATAGCATGTTGTTGATCTTCAGTACGATTACTGTTATTTCATGACTGGCTTGAGGTTGAGATGAGCTTGTGGAGGCTGAAACCCCACACACATTTCCTCCCTCACTTGCATTGCATGCATTTTACTGTTTAAACTGATGTTTTTGTCTGTATTCTATGTATCATTGACATGATCCCTTAGGGCTCTCATTTCCTTTGATCAGGATTTGATGATAGACTTTTAGGTTGAAACCTATGCATGACAACATCTAGGAGTTCCCTGTTCAAACCTCAACCATAGGATGAATCCATGGCATGATAACAGTAGGACTTGATAGTCTCCCTCCTAGTTGAGTTATTTTCCCTGTAGTTTCCCGAACTACGTTTGCTCTGATCTTTCATACCAGATGAAGGTACGTAGGCACAGGATGCGACGTCCTAGCGAGCAACCTTCCCCACCTTCCCCCGTAGTTAGCCGAACTACGTTGACTCTGATTTCTCATTCTCTGATGAGAATACGTAGGCATAAAGTGCGACGCTTTGCCGAGTCATTTTTCTTTTCTTTTTCAGCCAGCCTTGATAGGTAGATAGATTATAACCAACCCGTCCAAGTAAACAAACAAGCGAGGATCCCGTCGAGTACGACGGACGTGAGGGGTGCTAATACCTTCCCCTTGCGTAACCGACTCCCGAACCCAGACAATGGTTGCGATGACCTTGTCTTACCCTTTTTCGTCAGGTTTTTCCGATCGTTTCCTTTCCCGCTCTGAGGGATAAATAACGAAAGGTGGCGACTCTTCTGTTATGCCGGCACCTTATTTTCGCGCAAGCGACACCTAAGCCCATGGTCATGAGGGGAGATGGTCATTGTTGCACCCCAAAATTTACTCAACCTTTTCTTACCTGGTTTATGTTTCATTGCATTAACATTTGCATAGTTATATCATTTGCATATCTTGGTATCATTCATATGTAGTGGATCAAATGTGATTCTTATCCAGGGAAGCCTAGCAAGAGGTCTCATTCAAGATTGAGAAGTTGTCAATGTCATCAGAAGGTGGTTTGAGTGCCTAAGGGTTTAGATGTTTGAGTGTGAATTTGCTCCTAACTTGAGGATCAACTGAAGACCATCAGAGGGTTGTGAAGTGCTGAATGTAAGAAGAGTGTATGGAGCTCATAGAATGCCTAGAGGGCCATGGGAGAGTTGAATCAAGTCATTGTGTCAAATGCAAGAGCCACAGTTGAGGTGCAAGCAATTAGGGTTTCATCTGGGTCAATCCTAGGTCAACTGTGCAATTGAAGAGTATCAAAGCCTACTTTTAGGTCATGGAGTTCATGAAATGGTATGTTAAGTCATTTGTGGTGTTGTGCCAAGATCAAATCAAGAAGAATCAAGAGTGTGGGAAGTTGCTAAATTAGGGTTTCAGTGTAAAATTCCCTGTTTAGTGCCTAACTTCAAGACCACATAAGTCAATATAAAAAGTTTCAAATGGATCTTTGGCCAATATGAAACTTGTATAGTATCTCAATACCTTTAATTTAAGTACTAGAAGTCCTCCATTGGATCTACGGAACTCAAGTTATGGCCCAGACAAGTTACAAGTCCTCAGATGCCTCTGAAATCATCTGACTTCAAATCTATTTTTGACCTAGAAGGACGTTTCACCTGAACTCTTGGCCAACATGAAAGTTGTTCCTCATGACCTTAGATTTCTAAATTGTACTAGAAGTCTTCCATCTGATTTGTAGAACTCAAGTTATGAGGTTTACAAGTCAGGGGTATTTTAGGAAAGTGAGATTATAGGTCACTTTCAATCACAGGTCAAAATCTCCAACTTGCACTTGTCAAATGGATTTTTGTTCAACATGAAAGTTGTTCAAAATGTGGTTTTTAGGCTAGCCAAGAGGTCATGATGGATTGATTGGGCTCATAGCAAGACTTGGTTTGAAATGGTTAGAATAAGGGAGATTTTTAAAGGATTCAAAGTTGAAAAATTCAAAATAATTGGTTAAGTGACCAAAACAAGTCAAATGAGTACTTGATTTGATCAGAAATCATGTTTTGGAAACATTGTCTCTTTTAGATTTTTCAATTGACCCTTAATTCATGAGTTTTTCACTTGTTTCTTCACATATAAGCAACCTCATGGCAATTCATTCACCAAGGCAATGGGGAGGTTCTTATTGGTCTGAATACACTCCAAAGGTGGTATGCAAGTGATACAAAGTGTTGCACCCTAAAATTTTCTCAACCTTATTCACTTGGTTTATGTTTCAATATCATTAGCATTTGCATATAGAGTCATGTCCATAGCCTAACCATCTGCATAGCATAAGCATAGCAAGTCATCCAGCAGGGGTCGAATCATCATTATCATCTCTAGAGGCCTATCAAGAGGTTATTATCCTAATTCCATCTCATTCAGGTCATCAGAAAAGAATTTGAAAGCAGGGAGTTCAGTGGATCAAGCATTGAGTATATCTCCTAACTGAGGGTATCTGTGGGTCAACCAAAGAAATTGTGAGCTATGGGATGAGCATGGGGAGTATCTAGACATCTTGGAGGACTTAGAAAGTCATTTGGAGAAGGAGACAAGTCATTGATTGCAGTTGAAGACAGTCAACTAGGGTTTCATCTAGGTCAACTCTAGGTCAACCCTAGGTCAATTGATTGATTGAAAGGCATTAAGGTCTATTGGAGAGATGTGGGGTTCATCATTTGACATGGAGAATAAGGATATGCTAAGAAGAATTCAAGAGAAATCAAGGAGAAGAGGAGGGTCTAAATTAGGGTTTCTATGTAAAATCTCCTAGTTTAGGTCAAATTTCCAAGCAAGATAAGTCAAAATGCAAGCTTCAAATGGATCCTTGGCCAACATGGAACTTGTATAGGATCTCAAGACCTTTAATTTTAGTGGTGGAAGACATCAAGGAGATTTATAGAACTCAAGTTATGGTCCTTGCAAGTTACAGGTCATCTGAGGTATCTGAAATTTTGTCTGTGAAAGTGACTTGACTTCCAAGCAATTTTTACCCCTCAAGGAGATTTCAAATAAATTTCTGGTCAACATAAGAATTGTTCCTTATTGTCTTAGCTTTCTAGAATGTTATAGTATGCCTTCATATGATGTGTGGAACTCAACTTATGGTCTGGGCAAGCAAAGGGTATTTTGGTCATTTGTGAATTACAGGTCATTTTAACCTATGCCCAAAACTCATACAAGGAAGCTTCAAATGGAAAACTTTACAACATCAAACTTGCTCCAAATGACATTTTGAGTCTAGAAAAGTGACCATGAGAGATTGGAAAGATTCAGAGCACAAGGTTTCAAAATTGTTGAATTTAATGAATAAAAATGGCCTTAAAAATGAGATTTTTCATATCTTGGCCAAATGGAGCAAAATTATAGGTCATTTTGAATGGAAAGATCATTTTAAAGACATTGGCTAAAGTAGAATTTTGATTTTGGTTCAAGATTTAAGAGTTATCCATGGTTGCTTGAATTGAAAGTTACATAAACCAAATTGAAAGGGAAAAGTGCAAGGGAAACTTCTCCAAGTTTCTAGGAAGTTCTAATCCCCATCTATATATTCATACAAGTTGGTTCATGCAAGGGTTGGTGCTTCCATTTGTTCAAAAACCTCAATTTTCATTCACTTTCTCATTTTGGCATAATCTTCACAAACTCTCACAAATCTCTCAAAACTCTCACATCTTTGGATTGAATCTTCATCATCATCATTCAAACACTATGATTCACATCAAGAAGTGGTTGAATTGATCAAGAATTGTACCATTTATCTTCTTCACTCCAAGTTGCATTTTCATCAAAACTCCATTAAAACTTCCTCCATCATTCCAATTTCTGTTATCATCATCATCCACCATCATCATGGAGTAATTGGCACAAGAACTTGGATAGAATTCGTGGCTGTTTAAAGAGATTCAAGTTGATACTCCAATTTGCATGAAGAATGGAATAGAGTAATTCATAAGGATTGAGCAAGAATCACTGCAAACAGAAGCACATACACTCATTGGAGATTACTTTCAGCAAGTATCAAGGCTTGAATTGGAGTCTAACCACCATTGCCATCATCACTTGCAAGGTATGCATAATCTTTCGAATCTCATTATTCAGGCTGTTGTAGATCATGTGGTTAGGATAGAATTGCTTAGAAACCATAGGAGTTTAATTCTTGAAACTTAGGGAGAGTAATATGGAGTTTGGAGGCAGAGTGATGAAACTTGGATGAGCAAGAAAACCTAGTTTAGGGGATGATAATTATGGAAGATGAGCTCAGAATGATCAGTGCAACGTAGTGATTACATTAGGATGAAAATTGGCAAGGTTTGGTTGAGTTGATCACAGGTGCGAAGATTGGATCCCAACTGTTATCTCCATCGAATTGTTTGATTGCTTGAGTTTTAATGGAAACTATGGTTATAGCTGTGTAGAGGGAGAGAATTAGGGCAAAATTGCATTTTATATCGTGTGCATCCATGGCGTGTGGAGAGAGAACAGAGGGAGAGAAGATCATGCATGGTTAGGGTTTTCTGAAACCCTAGGTGGCTGGAGGTTGAAGAAGGGTCAGGAGCCACACGATGGGATGCTGACCTTTGACTTGGAGACCCAATCCAACGGATGCGATTTAATTTCAGAATGGAGGGAGTTTTTGAAAGATGAAACACACCGTTTCATTTAGTGGGGGGAAAATGGGCTCTGATGGCTATTGACACCCCCCCATTTTGATGGGCCCAACGCGCTGAACTGGATTTCCTTACTTTTCTCACCCCCCTTCATTTATTCCTTTATATTTTCTTTTTATTTTCTTTACATTTTTCATGCATCTTCTAAAAATCATAATAAATGGAAAAATCATTATTTTTAATTCGTTCTTTTTGCATTATTTTCTTTAAAGAGTCAAGAAAATTATATTAAAATAAAAATTGCATTTTATTTTTATTTGATATTTTTCCCATATTTTCCAAATAAATAGCATTTTAAATAGTTTCATTTCATGCATGATTTTGTTAATTTTTGTTCTATTAATTGCTTTAATATTTTTCATCCATTCTTTTTAGGTTGTTTAGTTTAGACATTAAACTTGTAGATACAATTTAGTTCCCATTTTTAGAAATTAATTTTAGGTGTTTAGCTTAGGTGTGAACAACATGAACAAACTAGGGTTTTAGGTGATGACTTAGGAGAATCAATTCATTTCCCTTAGGACTTAGGGTTTGAATAGTTTAGCTATGGGACTATAGGGGTTATGGGTAGTTATTAGATCCCCTTAGAAAAAGTCAGGACTCCCCCTACTGCTATTAATGTACTGTATATCTGATTGGATGGTGTGGTGTGCCCTCTGGGGATTATTGATTTGTCTGTGTGGGTATTGGGATTGTCTGGGGATTTGGGAGAGCTAAAGACTTGAGAAGATGAAGCCATTGGAGATTCAGATGTTGAAGTCCAACTTCCAGAGTTGAAGAGGAGATTCTTGCTAGCAGATGCTGAAGAGACTAGGGTTTAGGAGCTAGGCAGAGCTCTAGATTAGAAAGCTTGTTTCTCAAACATGGATTGCCTTGTCTGCATCCATTCTTCTCTGTGATTCAGAGTCTCTCTAAGATACTCCCCCCTTCCTTTGGAAGGCTTGGTGATAGTGTCTAAGAGATAGAACTCTTGAGAGAAAATGTCTTTTGTGTTAGAAGCAGTCTGTTCACCACCTTTGGTAGTCAACTGATTGCTTAACACCCAATTCACTCTTGTGACTGATCCCTCATCCTGGAGGTTTGAGCTTGAAGAAAAGCCATTGCAGATAGAATACTGATGATCAAAACCCTTGCCTGAAGGCCATGAAGATGGAGATTGATGCTTGTTGAAGCCTGTAGCTGATGGGAGATTACTTGGAGCCAGATGTTGATTCAAAGCTGCTGAAGCTGTTTTTTTTTATTGCTGTATTTCATTTCTGATGTATCGATTGGTTTTCTGGACTGCATTGTTTGCTGTTTACCCTGTTGGGTTGAAAGTGAAGTCTGTTCACTTTTGCCTATTGTTTTCTAGGTTCGAGGTTGAGTGAGACTCCCTTGCCTCGCTTGTATTGTTGCATCCATGCATTTTACTGTTTTACTGTATATATCTGTCATTGTTTCTGTTTCTGCCTATCCCTTAGGATCTCTGTTTCTCTCTGTGCAAGAGAGGAGCATGATAGACACTAGGTCTTAACCCATGCATGATAACATTAGGTTAGTTTGTTTCCCTTTCGCAACCACAGGTTAGAGTTCTGTCTCTTCTTCCTCAAAACAAACAGAAAAACACCATAAAGATTTCAAACACAATAAAAGACACTTCTTCTGTAAAAGAATGTGAACTCATCAAGAAGTCATTTTTGTCCGCCGGGACTGTTAATCAAGAAAACCTTTTTCAGAAGGAATAAAATCAACCAAGACAAGCTTGTGTCGTACGTGGTCCGAACTACGTTTGCTCTGATCTTTCATGCCGTGTGAAAGTACATAGGCATAGGATGCGATATCCTAGCGAGCAACCTTCCCCTCCTTTCCCGTAGGTAGGCGAACTACGTTGACTCTGATTTCTCGTTTCAGACGGGAATACGTAGGCATAAAGTGCGATACTTTGCCGAGTCATTTTTTTTCTCTTTTCTTTTTAACCCCTGACCTTTAGAGTAGATAGAATAACAATCCATACCCGAAAACAAGCGTGGATCCCGTCGAGTACGACAGACGTGAGGGGTGCTAATACCTTCCCCTTGCGTAACCGACTCCCGAACCCAGGTTTTGGTTGCGATGACCATACCTTTCCCGTGTTGTGCGAGGTTTACTCTGAGCGTTCCCTTTCCCTCCCGTGGGATAAATAACGCACGGTGGCGACTCTTCTGTCAGCCGGCGCCGATTTTCGCAGTAGCGACAGCTGGCGACTCTGCTGGGGATCCAACGTCCCCTGGCTGCTAAGGACTGCGATAGTTCTTATGCATTTGGGATCCAACGTCCCTTAAGAGAGTCAATCCTAACGCTTGTTTTCCCGTCGAGGACTTTGTATGGAGTTATTTTATATTTCTCACCTTGTATTTTCAGCTTTATATGTTGATTATTATTGTTGTATCCGGGGTGTGACGGGTGTTTTGATATTGAGAGATAAGCCGGACCTGGGCTTGAGTGCACCTAGAATTAGAGTAGAAATTAGTGGGTGCCCGCTTGCTTTGCTTGCTTTGGTGTCCCATGAAATCTACACTCAGACGAGGTTCCTCTGGTTGGCCTCCTGCCCCTTCCTTTGGTTGGCGTGGGTTGCTGGTTAGTTGGATTGTCGACTCTGGGGACCGATCATTTGGAAGTTGGCTAAGTGAGGCCTCTTCAGGAATTGATGATGCCACTCCTTCTGGGAATCGTATCATTAACCCTGAAAGTCTGTGACGCCGACGACCGCATAGGATGCCGTACCTTGTGCCAGTTATAGGGCCACCCACCTGTGAGGGGATTCAGGGTTATGCAGGTAACTAGACCTTCAGACCACCGGTTTGTTTCTTGATCAGGATCCTGGATATTTATGGAGGGTTCTAAGGTCTGTCAGAGACCAGGTGGAGATGTGTCCTAAGGTCTGTCAGAGACCAGCTGGTGTGTTCTGAGGTCTGTCAAAGATTATTTGGAGATGTGTTCTGAGGTCTGTCAGAGACCAGTGGGAGATATGGTTTGAGGTCTGCTAGAGACCATTCAGGTTATGATTATGGGGTCTATCAGAGACCAATATTGGAGCTTTGTTTGAGGCCTATCCTAGATCAGGATTGGATGACTTCTGGAGGGTCTGGGACTTTCTTGATATGGTTCAGGCTATTCAGCTACAACTTTGGTCCCTGTTGCATGTTACTTGCATTGCATTATTGCATATCCATTACCATTTGCATTTCGCTAACGTGTGTCTGTGCTGCAGGTGCATTTGCATTTCCCTAGTTCTAGTGCCCAGACTTCTGAGTGTTTGATCATGACTAGCTTGAGGAGGACAGTTGCTTACAAATTGCCTACTCCTGATATTGTTCCTTTACTGGGGTTGATCTCTCTTGCTGATGAGGGTGTTCGTAGGAGCTTCCGGATGAGCTATGGTAGACTACTGAGATTGGTGTGTAAACCTACAGAGGTAGAGTTAGATGGGTTGTATGCTCTGATGCAATTCTACGACCCTGCTTTGAGGTGCTTTACGTTCTCTGACTTTATTATGGGACCCACCCTGGAGGAATACGCTGAGTACGTTGAGCTGCCCGTGCAGAACCAGGTTCCATTCATTCATTATGACGCCAAGCCCAAGCCGGAGGATTTGGCAAAAGCCTTGCATGTTGATGCTTCTGAACTTGTGACTACTGTTTCCCGTGGAGTTCCAGGCTTCTCACTCCAATTCTTAGTTGGCAAAGCCCAAGAGTATGCCAAGAGCGGGTGCTGGGTTGCTTTCAACGCTGTGTTGGCCTTGTGCATTTATGGCATAGTATTGTTCCCCAATATACCGGATTTCGTGGACTTCGACGCCTTCTACTTGTTTGCCGCTGGTAATCCTGTACCTACCTTACTCGGAGATCTCTATCACTCACTGCATTACAAGAATGAGAAAGGGAGAGGAAAGAATGTTCATCTTTGTGTACCCTTGTTGAGTATGTGGTTTGAGAGTCACCTTCCTAAGAGAAGATCTGTTGCAGAGACTACAGTTCAGTTGGTTGGCCAGAGCGCCTGATGAGGCTATCGTCGGAAGATATGGAGTGGTTTGATCGAGACCTGTTGGGATCTGAGCTCATCTTCAGTTGTTCTGGGTACCCTAATGTGCCGCTGATAGGAAGAAAAGGGTGTATCAACTATAACCCTTCCCTATTCATTCGCCAGTTCGGATACGCACTGAAGAATCCACCTCAGGAGGAGGAAGTACAGGAATCTCTGTACTTCACAGGTGATTTGAAGGGGGAATTGCTAGCTGAGTTGCAGCATGCCTGGACACGTATTAACCGCAATGGGAAGCCACTGTTAGGTAAGAACGATTGCCAGGTCTATGCACCTTACAGGGTTTGGATCCAGGAAAGAGCAAGTCAGTTATTAATGCCATTTCCAGCTGCACCCGTCCTTGATCCTATTCCGGCAGAAGAGCCAACTACTGTTTCTAGGGAAGCCTATGAGCAAGTAGTGAGAGAGAAAGAAGCCTTGATGAAGATCAACGAAGGGTTGGAGCAAGAGCTAGCTCAGGTACGCAGTGAGAAAAACAAGGCTGTATATGCTTTCCAACAACAGATCGAGCTGTTAAACAGGTTAGGGGCTGAGTTGACTGAGGAAAAGAAAAAGCGCGAACGCCTGGGGCAAGAGTTCAGAAGCTCCCATGACATGCTGGAATCCAAGAAGAAGGCGCTTGACATAGCTCACCGAGAGATCTCTTCTTGCAATAAGACTTGGAATGCTACACTCACCAACAATAAGAAAAGGGAGGATAAGTTGAAGCAGCAAATCTCCGACCTCGAAGAGAAGTTGAAGTCTAGCATCAAGAAGTGTGAGGAAGAAGTGATGACCCGGTATAGTGTCCAGCATGCACTGAACAAGGCAATCAAATGCAGAGATGAAGTTGTGTCTCAAAAGCGAAAATTAGAAGATTGCTTCGGAGAAGCGACATGGGAAGAAACTGCTGAAGACGTGCGCCGTGTTCTTAAGAAGAGAAACCAACTTGTTGAAGGGCTGCTTGATCGACCAAGTCATCCAGATACCAAGAAGTTGGTAGAAGAGTACCAGACTTTTGGGAGGATTTGATCATTTCATGTAGTAACTTGTATGCTTTAGTTGCATAGTGCTGACCATCACCAGGATTGTTGGTTGAGGTTATGCCTTCTTGTTGTACTCTCAGCGACATTGTATTCTGATTTTCTCAGCAATATATGAGGCTTTCTATGATTCAGCTCCGATATTCCTATTGTCAGCACTGTCACTGCACTGGCACCTTCACACTAGAACTGGGGGAATGAACTTCCCTAATGCACAGACACATTGCATTGCATTCATATCCATATTGCATTACAGGTAATCATTGAATGTTATCTTATTTCATGCTTTGTGCAAGGTACTTTCCAGGATTGCAGATCAACACCCGCACCGCTATTCTACCCGCACCAACTGCCGAAGAATCATGGATCAAATGCAGAACGAGATGCAAGATGTGCGCGAGAAGCTCGCTCTCTTCATGCAGACCATGGAAGCTATTGCAAAGGGTCAGGAAAATTTGCAAGCCATGGTCCAACCCTTGTTGGCTCGAAATGCTGGTCACGGTAATGAGGATCATCAGTCCATGCGAGTTGATACAGTTCATGGGGATGGCACCCCCACACCAGTGGCTCCGCCTGTAGTCAATATACCTGCCGCTAATGTCAACAACGCTACCGCTGCTGTGAATGGTAACGTCGGAGTTGGGAATGAGACTGTTGTCCATAACGTTGGGCTTGGTGATGTCAACTTGGGTGATAATATGGGAGGCAACGGCTTTGTCAATGCTGGATTCGGGTTCAATGATCAGGGATTCGATAATGCTGGGAAGTATGGTTTCAATGCTCAAGGCTTTGGGCAAGATGGTTATGGTGCGACCAATCAGGGTCACGGAGGTTTTGGAAATGGAAACGGCGCGGGGTTTATGGCTTTTGGGCCTGCTGGAGGAGTTCAAGGGTACGGCAACAGAGGCCGAGGTCCGGGGATGAATCAGATTAGAGCTGGCCGCAATAATGAATATGATGGGTATGGAGCCGGGAATGGTATGTGGCAAGAAGATCAGCAGGAGGACGCTTTCTCCGGCGGAGGTTTCGAAGGGCCGATGGATGACTCCCAGAAGATCAGAATGCTGGAAGAGCAGATGAGGGGAGTCCTGAACCAAAGTGCTGTAGGTTTGAACATGGCAACAATGGGTTTGGTACCTGGCTTGAGGGTGCCAATCAAATTCAAAGCCCCTGCGTTTGATAAGTATAAAGGGGACACATGTCCGAAAGTGCATGTACGAGCTTATTACAGAAAGATGTCTGCATACTCAACTGATGAAAGAATGCTAATGCATTTCTTTCAAGATAGTTTGTCAGGCCCTTCCCTAGAATGGTATATGGGGTTGGAGCCAACTAATATCAAGACATGGAAGCAATTGGCGGAGGCGTTCGTAGCTCACTACAAATATAACAGCGATTTGGCGCCCAATCGGGTCCAATTGGCAGGGCTGTCTCAGAAGAAGGGGGAGAGCTTTAAAGAGTACGCGCAAAGGTGGCGCGATATGGCTGCCAGGGTCCGTCCTCCTGTGGAAGATAAGGAAATGAATGACATGTTCGTTGGCACATTCACAGGCTTATTTCATGACATGCTATTTCACACATCTCTGGCCAGTTTTTCAGACCTAATTCTGATGGGAGAAAAGATTGAGCGTAATATTAAGCAAGGAAAATTCCAGGTTGAGGAATCGACTGCATCTGGCAGTAATAGGAAGGCTTTTGGGGGGCGCCGTCAGGGCGAGGCAAGCGCAGTGTTTGGAGGCCGAGGCCGAGGCAGAGGCAGAGGACGAAACCAATATCGTCAGCCGCAGCAGGTGGCGAGTGTTACTATTCCATATCAGCAACAACCACTTCAGCAACAACAACCGTCTCAGCAGCAGCCAATGCAGCAGCAGCAGCCTCAGCAGGGGGCACAGCAGGCTCAGCGAAGATTCCAGGGTGGCAAACCAAGAAGAGTGTTTGAGAAGCCTCCCTCAACCTATGCAGATTTGTTGCAGACATTGTTGGGATTGAACCTGGTAGAGAAAAGAACTCTGGCACCGATAACGGGAGCTCCCCCGTTTGGCTACGATGCAAGCAGGCACTGTGAGTTTCATTCTGGGGCTCCAGGCCACGATATAGAGGGTTGCCATGCTTTTAAGCATGTTGTGCAAGATCTTTTGGACAATAAGACTATCAATTTCGGAACGGCAGGTCCGAATATAGTGCAGAAGCCCATGCCTAATCACGGGGCAAACGCCATTCTGACTGAGGAAGGGTTAAATCTGATTATGAATGTCGACGATTTAAAGACGCCGCTGAGCGAGACAAAGAGACGACTGTTACAAGGGGGTGTTTACCCAGGATGTGACGAATATTGTTTGGAATGCTGGTCCCTAGCTGGGGGGTGTGATGATTTGAAGAAAGGCATTCAGGCTTTAATTGATGAAGGTTTATTGCAGTTTGACCAAGCAGCAACTGAAGAGCCCGCAGGGGCAGTAGCATATGATCAGAGTGATGTGGCCACTGTAACGATTCCTCGAAAGACAATCACTATCGCAGCATCAGCCCAGCGACCACCGATCACCATAACTAAGGCCGGGCCGATCCCGTACGAGAACACGAAAGCAGTCCCATGGTCATACGGGTTGGAGGTGTATTGTGACGGGATAAAGATTGATGTTAATAAGTAGCCAGCCGAGACTGTGGAAAATGTTGTTGGTTCAGGAGGTATGACAAGGAGTGGTAGGATCTTTATATCCCCTGAAGTGGAGGCCGAAAGACTAGCAAAAGGAAAAGGGAAGGCGGTTGAGAATGTCCCAGTGCAAGCAAGTGACAAAGAATCGGCATCGAAGGATGTAGAAGAGTTCATGCGCTTAATTCGAAAAAGTGATTATAAGATTGTGGAGCATCTGCAGCAGACGCCGTCCAAAATATCTATCCTGTCATTGCTGTTGTGTTCGGAAGCTCACAGAAATGCTTTGTTGAAGGTCTTGGATACTTCTTTTGTACCTCAAGACGTCTCTGTGAATCAGCTGGAAGGAGTGTTGGCACATGTGAATGCAGGCCACAGCTTGGGCTTTACCGATTTCGATTTGACCCCAAAAGGGAGAGATCATAATATGGCGCTGCACGTATCTGTTGAGTGTAGGGGATCAGTAATGTCGCATGTGTTGGTCGACACCGGATCGTCTCTGAATGTGCTGCCCAAGAAGGCGATGATGAAACTGGATGTTAGAGGAATCTTGTGCACGCCCAGCGACTTGGTAGTCAGAGCGTTTGACGACACGCGGAGAACAGTCTTTGGATCGATCACATTGCCTCTACAGGTGGGGCCGGAGGTGTTTGCAACTGAGTTTTATATTATGGATATACAGCCTGCGTACAACTGCTTGCTTGGAAGACCCTGGATTCATGAGGCGGGGCAGTCACGTCTACCCTACATCAGAAGCTAAAATATATGGTCGGAGACAGCGTAGTCACTGTATACGGAGAAGAAGACATCTTGGTCAGCCATCTGTCGTCAATTAAATATGTGGAAGTCGACGGAGAGATCCACGAAACACCCTGCCAGGCATTTGAAGGGTTGCGCATCAAGGACAAATGTCCCGGGCCGAGCAAAGTGCCAGAGATAGCCGTCTCATCGTATAAAGAAGCTCAAGCTCTAGTAGAAGCAGGAGAAGCAAAAGGCTGGGGCAAAGTGCTGGACATTCCTGTGAAGATGGACCGGTTCGGGCTAGGATACCAACCGTCGTCGTCAACTCCTGCCGTGGGGGCACCCCGTTTCAGAGGGCCAATCACCATCTCTGCCAGTGGAGTATGTCATGAGACCGTCAACGCTGCTTCTGAATCGGATGAAGGAGACAGCGACTGTGATATGGATGCCTGGATTCAGCCAAGCACGCCAGGACAGGGCTTGTGCAACTGGTCTATTCAGGAGCTTGTTCCTGTGACTTTTAAACAGTAATGCTTTGCTTTATTAATTGTTGAATAATCTGATGTCGTGCCCGGGGCATCAGGATTTGCTTAGGGCTGTGTTGTTATGAACATTGCGTGTTAATCATTAAATAAATGGCGTTTTTTCATGTGCAAATACTGTAATCCCTGTCTTTTTTATTTTATATTTTTTCAATAAAATGGCAACGTGGTTGTTCTCTTTATACCCATTTTGAAGCACTTAACCATTCCTTTTGCAGGATAACATTTTCAGATGACATCCTTGAGCCACCTATGACTCGTCCCGACTTTGAACACCCGGTGTTTCAGGCCGAAGAAGAGGTTGTCGAAGATAGCGACGTTCCTGAAGAACTGTCTTGGTTGGTGAAGCAAGAGGAAAGAGCCATTCTGCCTCACGACGAGGTCATCGAAATTATCAACTTGGGGTCGGAAGGGGTTGAGAAGAATATTCGTATTGGAGCCGCACTGCAGAGTGATATCAAGCGAAGACTGGTTGAAATGCTCCGAGAGTATAGTGATGTATTCGCTTGGTCGTATGAAGATATGCCAGGGCTCGATACAGATATGGTTGTGCATCGCCTGCCACTGAAAGAAGATTGCCCGCCGGTCAAACAAAAGCTTCGCAGAACTCGACCAGATATGGCAATGAAGATCAAAGAGGAAGTTCAAAAACAGTGGGATGCTGGTTTCCTGGCTGTGACAAAGTATCCCTCATGGGTTTCCAACATCGTACCAGTGCCAAAGAAAGATGGCAAGGTTCGGATGTGCGTGGATTATAGGGATTTGAATAAAGCAAGCCCAAAAGACGATTTTCCACTTCCTCACATTGACGTGTTAGTCGATAATACTGCTCAATACTCCGTATTCTCCTTCATGGATGGCTTTTCAGGCTATAATCAAATTAAAATGGCGCCAGAGGATATGGAGAAGACCACTTTCATAACACCTTGGGGAACATTTTGCTATAAAGTGATGCCCTTTGGTTTGAAAAATGATGGGGCAACATATCAGCGGGCGATGACGACTCTTTTCCATGATATGATGCATAAAGAGATCGAAGTTTATGTTGACGATATGATTGCCAAATCCCAGACGGAGGAAGAGCATCTGGTGAATTTTCTAAAGTTATTTAAAAGGCTTAGGAAGTTCAGGCTGAGACTGAACCCTAATAAATGCACCTTCGGGGTGAGATCGGGTAAACTGCTGGGGTTTATCGTAAGTGAAAGAGGAATAGAGGTCGATCCTGCTAAAATAAAAGCAATTCAAGAAATGCCGACGCCTAAAACAGAGAAAGAGGTGCGCGGGTTTTTAGGGAGGTTGAACTACATCGCCCGGTTCATATCTCACCTAACTGCTACGTGTGAACCATTATTCAAATTGTTGAAAAAAGATCAAGCTGTAACGTGGAACGAAAATTGTCAAAAGGCGTTCGATAAAATAAAGCAGTATTTGCAGGAGCCTCCTATTTTGATACCCCCAGTGGCAGGGAGACCCTTGATCATGTATTTGACGGTTCTTGAGGGAAGCATGGGTTGTGTTCTCGGTCAGCACGAAGAGACAGGGAGAAAAGAGCATGCAATCTATTACTTGAGTAAGAAATTTACAGACTGTGAATCTCGGTATTCAATGCTGGAGAAAACTTGTTGCGCGCTAGCCTGGGCCGCCAAGCGTTTAAGGCAGTACATGCTGAATCATACAACCATGCTCATCTCGAAGATGGATCCTATCAAATTTGTATTCGAAAAGCAGGCGTTGTCAGGAAGAATTGCCCGTTGGCAGATGGTCTTGACTGAATATGACATCCAATACGTCTCGCAAAAGGCAATAAAGGGGAGTGTGCTGTCTGAGTATCTGGCAGAGCAGCCTATTGAAGAGTACCAATCAATGAGGTTTGATTTTCCTGACGAGGATATCATGCACCTAAAGATGAAAGATTGTGAAGAGTCGTTGCCAGACGAAGGACCAGAGTTGGGTTCCAAATGGAAGATGATATTTGACGGAGCTGTGAATGCTTACGGTAGCGGAATAGGGGCAATCATCACTACGCCACACGGGTCGCACATCCCGTTTACTGCCCGATTGACCTTTGCTGTTACCAATAATGAGGCCGAATACGAAGCTTGTATAATGGGGCTTGAAGAAGCCATTGATTTGCGAATCAAGAATCTAGACGTATACGGAGACTCAGCCCTGGTGGTGAATCAGATCAAAGGGGAATGGGAGACACGTCAGCCCAACTTGATACACTACATGAATTATGCAAGGAGATTGTTGCCTTTCTTCGACAAGGTTGAATTGCATCATGTACCGCGGGCAGAGAATCAAATGGCTGACGCCCTCGCCACTTTGTCTTCCATGTACAAAGTCAACTTCTGGAATGAGGCTCCCCGAATCATTATCTCTCGGCTTGACAGACCAGCTTATGTATTTGCTATTGACGAAGCATCCGACGACAAACCATGGTATTTTGATATCCTTAACCTCCTGAAGAATAAAGAGTATCCGGCTGGGGCATCCAGTCAAGATCAGAAGACTCTCAGGAGATTAGCAGGCAATTTCTATTTGAACCCGGATGGCGTCTTATACAGAAGAAACCACGACTTGGTGCTGCTGCGTTGTGTAGATGAAAAAGAGGCAAAGCTGCTCATGGAAGAAATACACGAAGGTACCTTTGGTACGCATGCTGGTGGACATGCTATGACGAGAAAGCTGCTGCGGGCAGGTTATTTTTGGCTGACTATGGAAACTGATTGTTTCAAGTTTGCGAGGAAGTGCCACAAGTGCCAGATCTATGCCGATAAGATCCATGTGCCTCTGAGTCCTCTGAATGTGATGTCATCGCCATGGCCATTCTCGATGTGGGGAATCGATATGATTGGAAAGATCGAGCCAACAGCTTCTAACGGGCATCGGTTCATCCTAGTAGCAATCGATTATTTCACCAAGTGGGTAGAAGCGGCGTCTTACGCAAACGTAACTAAGCAAGTGGTGGCCAGATTCATCAAGAGAGATATCATTTGCCGATATGGGATTCCCGAGCGGATAATCACGGACAACGGTTCAAACCTGAACAACAAAATGACGAAGGAGCTCTGTCAGAATTTCAAGATCGAACATCACAACTCCTCCCCTTACCGACCCAAGATGAATGGCGCTGTCGAAGCGGCCAATAAGAATATCAAGAAAATCGTCCAGAAAATGGTGGTGACCTACAAGGATTGGCATGAGATGCTACCCTTCGCATTGCACGGTTATCGTACGACGGTACGCACATCAACCGGGGCAACCCCGTTCTCGTTAGTGTACGGAATGGAAGCAGTGCTACCATTGGAAGTTGAGATCCCTTCTCTGAGGGTATTGCGAGACGTTCAGCTGGACGAGGCAGAGTGGGTGAAAGACAGGTTGAACCAATTGAGCTTGATGGACGAGAAGAGGCTAGCTTCTCTAGCATATGGTCGTTTATACCAGAGCCGAATGAAGAAAGCATACGACAAGAAGATACATCCGCGAAGCTTTCAGACGGGCGACCTTGTGCTGAAAAGGATTCTCCCGCCGCAAGCAGATCACAGGGGCAAGTGGACCCCCAACTACGAAGGGCCATACATTATCAGGAAAGTCTTTTCAGGAGGAGCGTTGTTGTTGTCCACCATGGACGGAGAAGACTTCACGTCGCCTGTGAACTCGGACGCAGTTAAAAAATACTTTGCTTAAAATAGACCCGCTGGACAGAAAAAAGAGAGTCCAGGCAAAAATGGGGCATCCTGGCGAACCAAAAACAGAATGAAAGGTTCGGGCAAAAGTTAGGGATAAAATTGAAAAAATGTACACCCGCGAAGTTGAAAACCTACACTGGGCGACTTCGGCAAAAAGGGGTATCCCGGTGAACTGAAAACTCGTAAAGGGCGGTTCACGCAAAAGTTAGGGATGTGAAGAGCAAATGACTGCGGTCCGAATTTGGTATTACAGTGAATATCAGCGCGGGAGAATACGCCTGAAGGGGCGATTATCAGATACAATCTCTTCGGAAGTGTGAATGTCGGGGAAAGCATTAGAGTCGGGCGAGTCATAGGAGGATCAGTTCGTGGTGTTCGTCTGCGTCCCGTTGCCGACATGTGTACCAAATTTAATTTGTCAAAATATTTATGCTTCTTGTGCATACTTGTGTATTTGCTTTGCGTAGCTTCCTCTTTTCAGGAGTTACATCCCGTGTACAAAAAAACTTCTGCCCATTCAGGGGCCCAATCAATAAAATACGTTATTCAGTACTTGACACTGTTCTTTACTGTTTTGTGCATGATTAACGCCTAAGTTTGATGAAACTAGCATGTGCATAACGTCACTGGCCCTTGCCAACAGTTGTTAAAGCTTTGAATTAATTGAAAATAGCGTCACTAACCTGAATCGACTTGGTTGCATAGATTTGTCTTGTCTTGTTTGTGTTGTTGCAGGTTTCATAGCCGTACGAGGAAGATGATCAAGAGACTGCAGTAATAAAAGACTCGACCCTCACGCAGGTCATGCATGTTCTTCCTGAAGAAGGATAGAATTCCCCAGCTAGTCGTAGCTTATCCAAAGGATATTCTCCAGCAAAGTCGTTTACCTTCAGCAGAATTGGCGGTTCCAAGATTGTGGGTGGTATTCAGACGGTGTATCTCAAGCAGAGTGGTTTAGCCGCAAAAGATTAACATTTGTGAGTTGTATTCAGACGGTTCACCTTCCCCCGCAGGGTCAGTTACTCTCCCCCAGTGGAGTCCGTTAATTTTCCCCAAGAGAATCATCCCATCCCCAGCGGAGTTCTCTTTTCAACCAGGGTTTTCATTCCTCCCAGTGGAACTCAAAGATTAAGGCTCTCCCCGGCAGAGTTGGTGAGTCCTGACATTTATTTTGTCAGAATACCGAGTGATATCCGGTCACTCTCCAGCAGAAGTTCAATCATACCAAGCGCAGCTATTATTATCCAGCAGAGTTATATTCCCCAGCAGGGTGTTACCTCAACAAGGTGCCTGGTTAAGTTCCCAATTTCCCAGCTGAGTTGACTTCACTCTTCTAGCATTTATTTTGCTGGAATAATTCTGTAGCATCTGGCTATCCCCAGCGGAGTTGGCATTATCTTTAGCGTTTATTTTGCTGAAGCAGCTCCTGTATCTCAACAGTTCGAGTCTGCATTTGCATTGGCATATAGTGTCATCCACTAAATGAAAAAGCGTAGCATTGCCATGTCGAATGGAGCACTGCATCGCCGTCAAGCATACGCATTTTTGAAACATAAACCAGGTTGGTTAACTGTTTGTTTCAAGTATTGTTTCTTTTGCAGGAAGAGAGAGCCCTTGCTCAGGTTAATCAATAAATATTCAGGATTTCGACGTGAGATATTCCACGAAGTGTCAGCTTTGGCACTACTCCCCACGGAGTTGTCAAGATGGAGTTCTCTTTGTCTCCGAACAGAGTTATTTATGAATTTCTTGCGTTTTCCCCGCCAGAGTCAGCCGGATAAGTTTCTCCTTATCCCCAAGCAGAGCTATTGGTCATCAAAGAATTCATGAATTAGAATTTCAGAGGCTACCGCCGGTTGTCAGAACGGGCGTCCGGAAGTATGATTTTCAAATATCCCCCAGTAGAGCCAGCCTCAAAGTTGCTGTAACGTCAGTGATAAGAAATTTGCGGACCAATGGAAGGATGAGTCCCAACGTGGACAATTTTATTGACGGGTTTTCTGTGTGCTAGAGAAGGTTGTTGGAATGTGGAGTCCTGACGTGGACATTTCCTTAAGTTGACGATGGGTGTTAGTCCTAACGTGGACAGGTTCGAGTTATCGGTATTGATTGAGTGTGGAGTCCTGACGTGGACAAGATTGATTACTCTTCGTGTTGGTATCCTGACGTGGACCATTTACTTTCAGCAAATAGCTTTATTCGTAATGGTGAAAGGGGTGTCCTGACGTGGACAAGTTTATAGTTCTTCGTGATGACAAGATACGAGAGTCCTGGCGTGGACCAAATTTATCCTTCTTTGTGTTGTGGGCAAAATGTGAGTCCTGACGTGGACAAGTCTCATTTCCCCAGTGGGTCAAAGGTGCATGGGTCCTAACGTGGACGAGTTTTATTTCCTCAGCGGAGTCCTGACGTGGACAAGGTGATTCCTCACGTGGAAAGAGAAGCTTCAGCTCCTTACGCGGAAAAGCAAGTTTAGTCCTGACGTGGACAGATCATAGTTTGATTCCTAACGTGGAAAGATTGAGTCCTTACGTGGACATATCAAGAGCGTTCTTTACGTGGAAGGAAAAAGGTTTCCTAACGTGGAAAGATGAGTTTATTCCTTACGTGGAAAAGTTGAGTCCTTACGCGGACATATCAAGATTGATCGCCAACGTGGGCATATCGAGTTGATTCCTCACGTGGAAAGAGAAGTCGTTTCCTTACGTGGAAGAGTTTAGTCCTGACGCGGACAGTTTGAGAAAAGGTTTCCTTACGCGGAAAGATAGTATTCCTTACGTGGAAAGAGGCTTGTATTCCTGACGTGGAAAGGGAAGTTGTTTCCTTACGTGGAAAAGTTAGTCCTGACACGGATAGGTCAAAGAAGTTATTCCTAACGTGGAAGAAGAAGATGGACTCATTACATGGACGATGTTATTCCTAACGTGGACGGTGTTATTCCTAACGTGGAAGAGTTTACTCCCAACGTGGACGATTTATCTCTGACGAGAAGGCGGACGAGCCATCCCCAGCAAAGTTATGGAGGTTTTCCAAATCAACGAAGCAGGCGTCCTGACGTGGACAGTGTTCTGTCTCTGCGATGATAGAATCTTTTTCAGAATGATGAAAATAATCCCTAGCAGTGGTCGCGCGAGATCAGTGGGTTGTCGTAATAGTCAGATTCAGCTGATGAATGTCGTTCCCTCAAGCAGGAGCGTAGTTTGTTTCTGCGGTTGGCAAATTTCTGGTTTCACTGGTATTCAACCGTCTCGTACCGCGAATGTCTGAAGGCTATGGGCTCTTCACCCAATCGGGTCCAAGTCGCGTGAATAGGGGCAGCTGTTGCACCCTAAAATTTGCTCAACCTTATTCACTTGGTTTATGTTTCAATATCATTAGCATTTGCATATAGAGTCATGTCCATAGCCTAACCATCTGCATAGCATAAGCATAGCAAGTCATCCAGCAGGGGTCCAATCATCATTATCATCTCTAGAGGCCTATCAAGAGGTTATTATCCTAATTCCATCTCATTCAGGTCATCAGAAAAGAAATTGAAAGCAGGGAGTTCAGTGGATCAAGCATTGAGTATATCTCCTAACTGAGGGTATCTGTGGGTCAACCAAAGAAATTGTGAGCTATGGGCTGAGCATGGGGAGTATCTAGACATCTTGGAGGACTTAGAAAGTCATTTGGAGAAGGAGACAAGTCATTGATTGCAGTTGAAGACAGTCAACTAGGGTTTCATCTGGGTCAACTCTAGGTCAACCCTAGGTCAATTGATTGATTGAAAGGCATTAAGGTCTATTGGAGAGATGTGGGGTTCATAATTTGACATGGAGAATAAGGATATGCTAAGAAGAATTCAAGAGAAATCAAGGAGAAGAGGAGGGTCTAAATTAGGGTTTCTATGTAAAATCCCCTAGTTTAGGTCAAATTTCCAAGCAAGATAAGTCAAAATGCAAGCTTCAAATGGATCCTTGGCCAACATGGAACTTGTATAGGATCTCAAGACCTTTAATTTGAGTGGTGGAAGACATCAAGGAGATTTATAGAACTCAAATTATGGTCCTTGCAAGTTACAGGTCATCTGAGGTATCTGAAATTTTGTCTGTGAAAGTGACTTGACTTCCAAGCAATTTTTACCCCTCAAGGAGATTTCAAATGAATTTCTGGTCAACATAAGAATTGTTCCTTATTGTCTTAGCTTTCTATAATGGTATAGTATGCCTTCATATGATGTGTGGAACTCAACTTATGGTCTGGGCAAGCAAAGGGTATTTTGGTCATTTGTGAATTACAGGTCATTTTAACCTATGCCCAAAACTCATACAAGTAAGCTTCAAATGGAAAACTTTACAACATAAAACTTTCTCCAAATGACATTTTGAGTCTAGAAAAGTGACCATGAGAGATTGGAAAGATTCATAGCACAAGGTTTCGAAATTGTTGAATTTAATGAATAAAAATGGCCTTAAAAATGAGATTTTTCATATCTTGGCCAAATGGAGCAAAATTATAGGTCATTTTGAATGGAAAGATCATTTTAAAGACATTGGCTAAAGTAGAATTTTGAGTTTGGTTCAAGATTTAAGAGTTATCCATGGTTGCTTGAATTGAAAGTTACATAAACCAAATTGAAAGGGAAAAGTGCAAGGGAAACTTCTCCAAGTTTCTAGGAAGTTCTAATCCCCATCTATATATTCATACAAGTTGGTTCATGCAAGGGTTGGTGCTTCCATTTGTTCAAAAACCTCAATTTTCATTCACTTTCTCATTTTGGCATAATCTTCACAAACTCTCACAAATCTTTCAAAACTCTCACATCTTTGGATTGAATCTTCATCATCATCATTCAAACACTATGATTCACATCAAGAAGTGGTTGAATTGATCAAGAATTGTACCATTTATCTTCTTCACTCCAAGTTGCATTTTCATCAAAACTCCATTAAAACTTCCTCCATCATTCCAATTTCTGTTATCATCATCATCCACCATCATCATGGAGTAATTGGCACAAGAACTTGGATAGAATTCGTGGCTGTTTAAAGAGATTCAAGTTGAAACTCCAATTTGCATGAAGAATGGAATAGAGTAATTCACAAGGATTGAGCAAGAATCACTGCAAACAGAAGCACATACACTCATTGGAGATTACTTTCAGCAAGTATCAAGGCTTGAATTGGAGTCTAACCACAATTGCCATCATCACTTGCAAGGTATGCATAATCTTTCGAATCTCATTATTCAGGCTGTTGTAGATCATGTGGTTAGGATAGAATTGCTTAGAAACCATAGGAGTTTAATTCTTGAAACTTAGGGAGAGTAATATGGAGTTTGGAGGCAGAGTGATGAAACTTGGATGAGCAAGAAAACCTAGTTTAGGGGATGATAATTATGGAAGATGAGCTCAGAATGATCAGTGCAACGTAGTGATTACATTAGGATGAAAATTGGCAAGGTTTGGTTGAGTTGATCACAGGTGCGAAGATTGGATCCCAACTGTTATCTCCATCGAATTGTTTGATTGCTTGAGTTTTAATGGAAACTATGGTTATAGCTGTGTAGAGGGAGAGAATTAGGGCAAAATTGCTTTTTATATCGTGTGCATCCATGGCGTGTGGAGAGAGAACAGAGGGAGAGAAGATCATGCATGGTTAGGGTTTTCTGAAACCCTAGGAGGCTGGAGGTTGAAGAAGGGTCAGGAGCCACACGATGGGATGCTGACCTTTGACTTGGAGACCCAATCCAACGGATGCGATTTAATTTCAGAATGGAGGGAGTTTTTGAAAGATGAAACGCACCGTTTCATTTAGTGGGGGGAAAATGGGCTCTGATGGCTATTGACACCCCCCCATTTTGATGGGCCCAACGCGCTGAACTGGATTTCCTTACTTTTCTCACCCCCCTTCATTTATTCCTTTATATTTTCTTTTTATTTTCTTTACATTTTTCATGCATCTTCTAAAAATCATAATAAATGGAAAAATCATTATTTTTAATTCGTTCTTTTTGCATTATTTTCTTTAAAGAGTCAACAAAATTATATAAAAATAAAAATTGCATTTTATTTTTATTTGATATTTTTCCCATATTTTCCAAATAAATAGCATTTTAAATAGTTTCATTTCATGCATGATTTTGTTAATTTTTGTTCTATTAATTGCTTTAATATTTTTCATCCATTCTTTTTAGGTTGTTTAGTTTAGACATTAAACTTGTAGATACAATTTAGTTCCTATTTTTAGAAATTAATTTTAGGTGTTTAGTTTAGGTGTGAACAACATGAACAAACTAGGGTTTTAGGTGATGACTTAGGAGAATCAATTCATTTCGCTTAGGACTTAGGGTTTGAATAGTTTAGCTATGGGACTATAGGGGTTATGGGTAGTTATTAGATCCCCTTAGAAAAAGTCAGGACTCCCCCTACTGCTATTAATGTACTGTATATCTGATTGGATGGTGTGGTGTGCCCTCTGGGGATTATTGATTTGTCTGTGTGGGTATTGGGATTGTCTGGGGATTTGGGAGAGCTGAAGACTTGAGAAGATGAAGCCATTGGAGATTCAGATGTTGAAGTCCAACTTCCAGAGTTGAAGAGGAGATTCTTGCTAGCAGATGCTGAAGAGACTAGGGTTTAGGAGCTAGGCAGAGCTCTAGATTAGAAAGCTTGTTTCTCAAACATGGATTGCCTTGTCTGCATCCATTCTTCTCTGTGATTCAGAGTATCTCTAAGATACTCCCCCCCTTCCTTTGGAAGGCTTGGTGATAGTGTCTAAGAGATAGAACTCTTGAGAGAAAATGTCTTTTGTGTTAGAAGCAGTCTGTTCACCACCTTTGGTAGTCAACTGATTGCTTAACACCCAATTCACTCTTGTGACTGATCCCTCATCCTGGAGGTTTGAGCTTGAAGAAAAGCCATTACAGATAGAAGACTGATGATCAAAACCCTTGCCTGAAGGCCATGAAGATGGAGATTGATGCTTGTTGAAGCCTGTAGCTGATGGGAGATTACTTGGAGCCAGATGTTGATTCAAAGCTGCTGAAGCTGTTTTTTTTTATTGCTGTATTTCATTTCTGATGTATTGATTGGTTTTCTGGACTGTATTGTTTGCTGTTTACCCTGTTGGGTTGAAAGTGAAGTCTGTTCACTTTTGCCTATTGTTTTCTAGGTTCGAGGTTGAGTGAGACTCCCTTGCCTCGCTTGTATTGTTGCATCCATGCATTTTACTGTTTTACTGTATATATCTGTCATTGTTTCTGTTTCTGCCTATCCCTTAGGATCTCTGTTTCTCTCTGTGCAAGAGAGGAGCATGATAGACACTAGGTCTTAACCCATGCATGATAACATTAGGTTAGTTTGTTTCCCTTTCGCAACCACAGGTTAGAGTTTTGTCTCTTCTTCCTCAAAACAAACAGAAAAACACCATAAAGATTTCAAACACAATAAAAGACACTTCTTCCGTAAAAGAATGTGAACTCATCAAGACGTCATTTTTGTCCGCCGGGACTGTTAATCAAGAAAACCTTTTTCAGAAGGAATAAAATCAACCAAGACAAGCTTGTGTCGTACGTGGTCCGAACTACGTTTGCTCTGATCTTTCATGCCGTGTGAAAGCACGTAGGCATAGGATGCGATATCCTAGCGAGCAACCTTCCCCTCCTTTCCCGTAGGTAGGCGAACTACGTTGACTCTGATTTCTCGTTTCAGACGGGAATACGTAGGCATAAAGTGCGATACTTTGCCGAGTCATTTTTTTTTTCTCTTTTCTTTTTAACCCCTGACCTTTAGAGTAGATAGAATAACAATCCATACCCGAAAACAAGCGTGGATCCCGTCGAGTACGACGGACGTGAGGGGTGCTAATACCTTCCCCTTGCGTAACCGACTCCCGAACCCAGGTTTTGGTTGCGATGACCATACCTTTCCCGTGTTGTGCGAGGTTTACTCTGAGCGTTCCCTTTCCCTCCCGTGGGATAAATAACGCACGGTGGCGACTCTTCTGTCAACCGGCGCCGATTTTCGCAGTAGCGACACAAAGCTTCTAATGCAAGCTGTCTAAGCAAATTCGTGCATTTGCCATGTTCAAATATTGGAGAGGTTGGATTTTTTGGATCTTCCAATTTGGGCCTGGGCTTGGACTCTAGAAGGTGCAAACAATTCTATAAATGTTCAGAAAAAGAATTGGGCAAGGGTTGGTGGTTGTTAGAGGCTGAGCAGAGAGATTGAGATTGGAAATTTGGAGCTTCGACTCAAAATCAAATTTGAGATTCAAGGAGGTTTCAGATCAAATTGAAGTTGCAAGAGGTTTCTATCATCATCAGGGAATGATTCTGGAAGTTGTTGGAGCAAAGATCGAGTCAGAACCATCTCCATGATGTAGACATAGATGAACATGTGGTTAGGTTCCTTTTGACTTGTAGAACGATTTAGAATCCATTTGGTAGCATCTGGTGATGATCAAGAAGGTGTCACGATTTCTGTTTGGATTCAGTTATGGTTGATCTTGAGGAATCAATGCAATTGTGATAGCTTAGGATGATCAGTATAACATGAGGAAGAGATCTATACCATTAGTTTAGGCTTTGGTGACATTCAAGAATATGACATAGTTTAGATCTTGTATCTGTTTTGAAATTGCATAAGGATTTAGGGAATTCTAAGCTCATAATCGTGATCACCATAAAATTTTGAGTGAGATTGGTATAAGGTTTGGAATTTTTGGTCACCTGCAACTTGGCCTTCACTAGAGAAGACGGTGGCGCCACCGTCTGGGCCACCGTCTGTGTCTTGGACCTTCACCTGAGCTCAAGGTTGAAGATGAGTTCGTGGCCATTGGATGTAGCTGGACAGAAGACTTAGTAGCCAGATCGTGTGGACGAGATTTAAAGCTGAGAATTTCCTCCAAGGGATGAAACGATGCGTTTCATTAATCCCAGTCAGCTGGTGACTGGGACGCTCACGTGGACACGCGCTATGCTCTTGGATCTGCTTACCAAGTCCCCTCATCTTGTGGCTCACGTTTTATTTCAGTTTTAATATTTCTTTTATTTGATTTTGATTATTTTAAATGCATTATTGATTCTAAAAATCACAATAAATTCAATTTTGATCCAAAAATTATTTTAAAAATATCTCCATGATCTTGAGAGAATTTGTGATTTTTTGAAATCAATAAAATGCATTTTCATGCATTTTTCAATTTAATTTGATTTTTCCTATTTTGTTTAATTCTTTAATATTTGCATATTTGATCATCTGTCTTGTTGAATTTTGTTCTCTCAATTGGTGTTGGTTCTGGCTGAAATTTTTTAGTATGTTTTAGGGTAGATATTTATGTTCCCTTAGGATTTTTGTTAGAATTTTAGAACAATTTTGGTTCTGTTTTAGGTGTTGAGATTAGAGTCTTCCCAAACTTGTGGATCACCTTGATTCCCTTCAATCTAGAAATTATTTAGGTGACTTAGAAGTTGAATTTGGCTTTAATATTTTAACCCTAGGTTGTTAAAACATGTATGTTCCCCTAGGAATTTCATTAGAATGTTACAACTTTGTTTTCTATTTTAGTTGTATTTTGCAAGTTGCTTGTGCTTGTGGTGCTTAGGACTAGTTTTGATTCTTTCATCAAACATAGAATGCATTGTGTGCTTCTATTCTATCCAATGATGTAAAGTCCTCCTAGGGAAACTCCATCTCTCCTTTGGAGGGATGTGTGGTATGCCCATAGTTGAGTAGAACTTTGAGGATTCCTTTCCATTTCAATGTTGGTACTTGATGATTTCCTTTGGTTTTCATTTGGTTCTCAACATTGCAACCTTGATCTTAGTGATTGATCTTTTGCTTGGAGTGTACTTGCTAGAGCTCCAAGATGAAGTTTGATGAGGCTTGAAGATAGAAGCTAGCTTGGAGATGAAGTCATTTTGCTGTCAACTTTGCTGTCAAGAGGATTTGCTGTTTAGAGCTGCTGTTGAAGTTGCTGTCTGCTGAAGACTGTTGCTGCTGCTTAGGATGCTTTCTCTGTTTATTTTCTTTTGTTGTATTGTCTGTTTGCTTGTGTTGATTACCTCTAGGTTTGAGGTGGATCTTGTCTCCTCTTGCATGTTGTCTTCTTAGGTTTGAGGTTGAGCCGGACTCCCTTGCCTCGCTTGTACTGTTGCATAGCATGCATTTTACTGTTTACTATTTATTGCTTGCTTTCTTTTGCTGTTTCCCCTAGGATCTCTGATTTCCTCTGTGCAAGAGGGAATTATGACAGACATTAGGTTTTGACCCATGCATGATAAGTGTAGGTAGATTCCCTTTCAACCATAGTTTTAGGGTGTCTTTCTCTTTCTTCTCAAAATAGTTCAAAAACACATTAATAAGGTAATTGAAGTCGTGCGTTACGAGCCTTAAGCTATCTGGGAAAAGGTTGGTGGAGGGTCTCTCTCCAGTAATCTGGATGTTAGTGTGGCACCCTTTGGGTGACATACAAAGCGTTCACTCCTGGGTCATAGTCTCTAGTGCGACTAAGATTGTAAACATCATAAAAAACATTTCTTTCGTAAAAGACTCGAACAAACATTCAAACTATGTTTTTGTCCTCTTGGACCTTTAATCAGGAAAACCGTTTCATAAGGACATAAAAAACTATCAGACAAACTTGTGTCTTCCATAGCCCGGACTAAGTTTGCTCTGATCTTTCATGCCGTATGAAAGTACGTAGGCACGAGACGCGACATCTCGGCGAGCAACCTTCCCCCCTTAACTCGTAGTTAGGCGAACTACGTTGACTCTGATTTCTCGTTCCAGACGGGAATACGTAGGCATAAAGTGCAAAACTTTGCCGAGTCATTTTCATTTTCTTTTTTAACCCAGACCTTTAGCGTAGATAGATAAACACACCCTTAGATAGAAAACAAGCGTGGATCCCGTCGAGTACGACGGACGTGAGGGGTGCTAATACCTTCCCCTTGCGTAACCGTCTCCCAAATCCAGGATTTGGTTGCGATGACCATTCCTTTCCCTCTTTGCATTAGGTTTACTCTGAGTGTTTCCTTTCCCTCTTGTGGGATAAATAACGCACGGTGGCGACTCTTCTGTCATAGCCGGCGCCGATTTTTGCAGTAGGGACAACTGGCGACTCTGCTGGGGACTCCAACGGTTCCCTATGCGAGTCAATCCTAGCACTTGTTTTCCCGTCTGGGGTTTTGTATGTATTTATCTTTCTGTCTTTACTTTTAGTACTGTATATTATTGTTATTCTGCTGTGGGTAGAGGGTTAGTTTGAGAGATAAGCCGGACCTGGGCTTGAGTGCACATAGACTTAGAAGTAGAAAGTAGTGGTTAGCCTGCTTGCTTTGCTCGCACCAGCTAGCTATGAAATTTACACTCAGACGAGATTCTCTTTGATGGCATCTTGCCTAGCCCTTTGGGCTCGACAGGTTGTTGGATTTGAGGGTTGTCGACTCAGGGAACCTATCATTTGGGATTCGACTAAGTGAGGCCTCTTCAAGGGATGATGATGCCACACCTTCTGGGTATCGTATCATCGGTCTTGAAAGTCTATGACGCTGATGACCGCATAGGATGTCGTACCTCGTCTGCGAGTTAAGTACATACCTGTGAGGGGTAGGTGGGTCTTTTTGCAGGAAAACTCTGGCCTCAGAACACTTGGTTTGTCTCTGTCAGTGAGAATTGGTTATGAGAGTTCTTTTGTGGTTGGTTTGGTTTGAGGAGGAGATTTGATGGTTCTCAAGTTGCAGATTGATGGGATTGTGTGCTGAGAACATTGTTTGGTTTGATCGGAACCTGCTCAGAGTGAATATTATATATAGTTGCAGTGGCTTTTCGAACGTTCCTTTGATTGGACGGAAAGGTTGTATTAATTATAACCCTTCTCTGCTTGTGAGACAATTTGGCTATGCTTTGAGGGACTCTCCGGTTGAAGACGAGATACAGGAATCTCTGTATCTCACGGGTTTATTAGATGGAGATATTTTAGACAGATTGAGGCATGTTTGGGGTAATATTCATAGAAGAGGAAAGACACTGCTTGGCAAGAGTGACAGTCGAGCTTATAATCCTTATCGGCTCTAGATCCATGAAAGAGTTGAAAAGTCTTTGATGTCGTATCCTGCTGTAGAGCCTTTGTATCTTCCGGTGATTGAGGAACCTACTTCAGTAGAGATTGAGAAGTATAACAAGCTGCTGGCTGAAAAGGAAGAGTTGCAGAGAGCAAATGAAGAGCTAGAGAAAGAGATTTTCCAGCTTCGGCATGAGAAGAATGAGGCAACCTTCACTTTGAAGAAGCAGACTGAGATGATTAATATGTTGGGTTCAGATTTGACTAAAGAGACCAGCAGGAGAGAGAAAGTAGGAGTAGCCCTGAATGGTGTTAGTAGTGTACTTGCTACTAAGAAAGAGCTTATGAATAAGGCTTATTCTCGACTTTCCAAGTGGGAATTTTTGTGGAATGCCACGCTTACTAGCCGGAAGGAGCGTGAAGATGAGTTGAAGCTTCAGATTTCCCAGTTAGAGGAGCAGCTCAGCGCTAAGGATGCGAAGATTGCTGAGGAGGCATCTCTTAGACGTGACGTTGAGTCTAGAGTGAGCAACATGGTCAAAGAAACTAGGGGTTGTCAATTGAAGGCTGGCTTCAAGAGATGCAGGCTTATGAGTGTTTTGGAAGGGGAGCCTGTGTAGAGAACGCCAAAAAGTTGAGATCCACTGTTGAGCGACACACATTACTGATACAGGAACTAATCTCTAGACCAGTTCATCCGAATATGTTGAGGCTATTGGAAGATGTTCGGGCGCGCCATCCGTCCTGATTTATCTTTGCTTTTCTCTTGTAGTTTGTTATTTGTACTTATATTTTGACCATCGCCAGGTTTGTTGGCCGACGTCTTTTCAGTGGTATTCAGTTGTATCTTTGTACTCTGCCTCTGGGCATTTGTTTATGTATGAGGTTTATGATTCTGCATTTGCTTACTAGGGACTTCATTGTCGTTATGGCTTCTTATTCGGAACTAGAATGGGGGGGGGGGGTAATTAACCTGTGGCATAATTACATGTGTGCATTTGCATATTCATATTGCATGGTAGGTACCTTTTTTGAGCTCGAATCTTATCTCATACGTCTTACAGGTTGTTTCAAGATTGACGAACAGAGAATTCACCAGTACGCTACAAGAAGCAACAGTAAGAAGATCATGGATCAGGTACAGTCTGAGATGCAGGAGATCTGAGATAGGTTGGCCCAATTCATGCAGACTATGGAGGCCGTGGCTAAGGGCCAGGAACATCTTCAAACTCTGGTGCAACCGCTGTTGGCGTGGGCGGCTGGTAATACTGAATACAACTCTGTTCGTGTTGAGACCCCTCGCAGGGAGGAAGTGATACCAAATGCTGATGAGACTGGTACCGGCAATGGCAACGGCAACGCTGGTAACAGAAATGCTGATAATGTTAATAGGAACGTGGAAACCAACAGGAATGTTGGTATCAATGCTGGTTTCGATGACAACAATCAGGGTCTTGGCTTTGGCAATCGGGATGGCAATGATGGCTTCAATAATCAGGGCTTCGGCAACGGAGGGTTTGGTGATAATAATCAAGGTTATGGTAATAATGGCTACGACAATGTTGGGTTTGGCAATGTGAATACCAATGGTGCTGGGATGGGTCCTTTCAATACTGGTTTGGAACAGCGGCTGCTAATCAAGAGCTTGGCAATCTGAGGTATGATCCCAGGTTCTTCCAAAATGGTCATGGTCATGGTCGTAAGGCTGCTTATGATGGATATGGTAATGAGGGTCCGTATTGGAATAGAGATCGTCAGGAAGATGCCTTTTCTGGGCAGGGCATGGGTTTTGAGGGTCCCACTGATAATGATCGGAGGATTAAAATGCAGGAAGAGCAGATAAGAGGTATAGCCAATCAAAATTCTGCAGGTTTGGACATGGCTACCATGGGGCTGGTTCCTGGGCTGAGAGTGCCTTTGAAGTTTAAAGCTCCCACTTTCGATAAATATAAAGGGGATACATGCCCACGGGTTCATGTGCGTTCATATTACCGGAGGATGTCTGCTTACTCTGATGATGAGAAGATGCTTATGCATTTTTTTCAAGATAGTTTGTCAGGACCATCACTGGAATGGTACATGGGACTAGAGCCTGCACAGATCGGAAGTTGGAAAGAATTGGCTGATGCTTTCGTCCGGCACTACCAATACAACAGTGACCTTGCACCAAATAGGGTTCAACTTCAAAGTCTTTCACAGAAGAATGGGGAAAGTTTCAAGGAGTATGCCCAGCGTTGGCGGGATCTGGCGGCAAGGGTCCAACCACCTATGGTTGAAAGGGAATTGATTGATATTTTTGTTGGGACATTCTCGGTGATGTACTATGATAAATTGCTCAATTGCTTGAGTGGTAGTTTCTCTGACATGATACTCATGGGAGAACGGATTGAAAATGGCATCAAAATTGGTAAGATTCAAGCCGGTGAATCGACCTCAGCTGGAGGTGCAAAAAAGGTCTTTGGTGGTAAAAGACAAGGAGACACCAGTGCAGTGTATGGTGGTCGAGGACGAGGTAGAGGTAGGAATCAGTATCTTCAACAACAGGTTGCTAGTGTGACGATCCCTATACCACAACAACGACAACAACCACAACAAAAGCAGCAGCAACAACAAAGGTATAATCCTGCTCAGAGAAGGATCCAGAATGGGAAGCCGAAGAGGGTATTTGATACACCTCCGTCAACGTATGCAGAACTGCTTCAAACGCTGTTAAGTTTGAATCTGGTTGAGAAGAGAACGTTGGACCCACCCACATGAGCGCTTCCTTATGGGTATGATACTAGTAAGCAGTGTGAATTTCATTCCGGGGCACCCGGACATGATATCGAGAGTTGTCATGCTTTTAAACACAAAGTCCAAGATTTGATTGATAGTAAAGTCATTCACTTCAGTAATGATGGTCTCAACATTGTACAGAAACCAATGTCGAATCATGGAGCGAATGCTATTCTGATAGAAGAGGATTTGGATTTGGTTATGGACGTAAATGATCTGAAGACGCCTTTAAGCTATGTTAAAAGCAAATTGTTGAAAGGAGGGGTCTTCCCCGGATGTGATGAGTACTGTTTGGATTGTTGGACCCGACTAGAGGGCTGTATTGATTTGAAGAGAGGTATTCAGGCTATGATTGATGAGGGAACTTTGCAGTTTGACTGCACTGCTATTGAGAAACCTGATGAGGTAAGATTTGAAAAGCAGGGTGAGGTCGCAACAATTACAATTCCACGAAAGACTATTACGATATCAACGCCCGCCAAGCGGCCAACTATCACGATAACGAAAGCAGGGCCTGTTCCTTATGAAAGTACGAAAGCCATTCCATGGAATTACGGGTTGGAAGCTCTTTGCAACGGGGAAAAGATTAATGTGGATAGCCAGCCAGCAGGGGCAGTGGGAAGTCTTGTTGAAGCGAGAGGTATGACCCGAAGTGGTAGAATCTTCACTTCACCTGAAATCGAGGCTGAAAGGATTGCTAGAGGCAAAGCCAAATTTAATGAAGGAGGACCTTCCCAGTCAAAAGAAAAAGAAACATCGATCAAGGATGTAGAAGAGTTTATGAGGTTGATCCGCAAAAGTGACTATAAGATTGTGGAGCACTTGCAGCAGACGCCCTCCAAAATTTCAATACTATCATTGTTGCTTTGTTCTGAGGCCCATCGGAATGCCTTGTTAAAAATCTTGGACACGTCTTTTGTACCTCAGGAAGTAACTGTTAATCAGCTTGAGGGGGTACTGGCGCATGTGAATGCCGGACACAGCCTGGGATTTACTGATTTTGATTTGACGCCTAGAGGTCGGGACCATAATATGGCTTTGCACATTTCAGTGGAGTGTCAGGGCACTGTTATGTCGCATGTTCTTGTAGACACCGGATCATCTTTGAATGTGTTGCCAAAGAAGGCTATGATGAAGCTAGATGTTCGAGGAATCATATGCACGCCAAGTGACTTGGTCGTGAGGGCTTTTGATGGTACCAGGAGGTCGGTGTTTGGATCCATAACGTTGCCGCTCCAGGTCGGGCCGAAAGTGTTTGACACTGTGTTCTACATCATGGATATACATCCCGCTTACAGCTGTTTACTCGGGCGACCATGGATACATTCTGCAGGGGCTGTGACGTCCACGCTGCATCAGAAGCTTAAATACATGATCGGGGACAGTGTTGTTTCTATTTGCAGAGAGGAGGACATTTTGGTTAGTCATCTTTCGTCATTCAAGTACGTCGAAGTGGATGGGGAGATCCATGAGACGCCATGCCAAGCCTTCGAGGGGTTGCAGATCAAGGGCAAGTCTCATGTTCCCATCAAAGGGCCAGAGGTGGCCATGTCTTTGTACAAAGACGCTAAGGCAGTGGTTCAGGCTGGAGAAACCAAAAGATGGGGCCAAGTCTTGGAAATTCCTGTCAAGATGGACAAGTTTGGGTTGGGGTATCGCCCGACATCGTCACCTTCCGCATCAGGCGTGCCAAAGTTCAAAGGACCAGTGGTGATCACTCCAGGTGGGGTCTGTTATGAAACAATCAATGCTGTTTCCGATGCTGAAGACGAAGATAGTGACTGCGATATGGACTTGTGGATCAAGCCCTGTGTGCCAGGACAGAATCTATGCAACTGGTCTATCCAGGAACTTGTCCCACTGACTACAAAACAGTAATAATTTGTTTTCTCAATTATTGTATAGTCCTATGTCCTACCCGGGGCATGGTGATTCTGTTTTTAGGGCTACCTGCTTATGTGTGTACTTTGTTTAATCATTAATAAAGGCGTTTTTCTCATGCAAATTTTGTGATCCTTGTTTTTCCTGTTTTTGCTTTAACAATAAAATGGAAACGTGGTTATGTGATTTGTTTGCATTATTTGAAACATTTAACCATTATCATTGCAAGATTCATATTTCATACGACACCGATCACGAACTTCCTATGACTCGCTTCGACTTCGAGCACCCGATATTTCAAGCAGAAGAAGAGATTGTTGAGGATAATGACTTATCAGAAGACCTGACACGACTTTTGAAACAAGAGGAGAGAATCATTCTGCCTCATCAGGAGGAAATTGAAATTATCAACGTGGGGTACGAAGAGTTTGTCAGGAATATCCGGATAGGGGCAGCACTGCAAAGTGATATCAAGAAAAGTTTGATCGAGATGCTTCGAGAGTATAGTGATATCTTTGCTTGGTCTGACGAAGATATGCCTGGGTTAGATACTGATATGGTGGTGCACCGTCTGCCATTACGTGAGGAATGTCCGCCGGTTAAGCAGAAACTCAGAAGAACTCGACCAGATATGACTGTGAAAATTAAAGAGGAAGTTCAGAAACAGTGGGACGCCGGTTTCCTAGCTGTCACAACTTATCCCTCATGGGTCGCCAATATAGTACCTGTACCAAAGAAAGATGGTAAGGTGCGGATGTGTGTGGACTATCGAGATTTGAATAAGGCGAGCCCAAAAGACGACTTTCCGCTTCCTCATATTTATGTGCTAGTCGACAACACCGCTCAATTCTCCGTGTTTTCCTTCATGGACGCCTTTTCGGGTTATAATCAGATAAAGATGGCGCCGGAGGATATGGAGAAAACAACTTTTATTACCCCGTGGGGAACGTTCTGCTACAAAGTGATGCCCTTTGGTTTGAAGAACGTCGGGGTAACATATCAGCGAGCTATGACAACACTCTTTCATGACATGATGCATAGAGAGATCGAAGTCTATGTTGACGATATGATTGCCAAATCCCAGACGGAGGAAGAGCATCTGGTCAATCTTCTGAAATTGTTCAAGAGGCTTAGGAAATTCAAGCTGAGGCTGAATCCTAACAAGTGCAACTTTGGGGTGAGATCTGGTAAGCTATTGGGGTTTATTGTGAGCGAAAAAGGAATTGAGGTTGATCCTGCTAAGATAAAAGCAATACAAGAAATGCCAACACCGAAAACAGAAAAGGAGGTTCGTGGCTTTTTAGGGAGATTGAACTACATTGCCCGGTTCATATCTCATCTAACAGCCACGTGCGAGCCATTATTCAAGTTATTGAAAAAAGATCAGGCTGTGACCTGAAATGAAGATTGTCAAAGGGCGTTTGAAAAAATAAAAGAATATTTGCAGGAACCTCCAATATTGATACCCCCAGTAGCTGGGAGACCATTGATTATGTATTTGATGGTTCTTGAGAAAAGTATGGGTTGTGTTCTCGGTCAACATGACGAGACTGGACGTAACGAGCATGCGATTTACTACTTGAGTAAAAAGTTCACAGACTGTGAGTCCCGTTACTCAATGCTCGAAAAGACGTGTTGTGCGCTAGCCTGGGCTGCCAAACGTTTGAGGAAATATAAGCTAAATCATACAACCATGCTAATTTCAAAGAATTATCCGATCAAATACGTGTTTGAAAAGCAAGCACTTTCCGGAAGGACTGCCCGATGGTAGATGGTACTGACAGAATATGATATTCAGTATGTTTCTCAAAAGGCTATTAAAGGTAGTGTTTTGTCAGAGTACCTAGCTGAGCAGGCAATTGATGATTACCAGCCGATGAGGTTTGATTTTCCTGACGAGGATATCATGTACTTAAAAATGAAGGACTGTGAGGAACCGTTGACGGATGAAGGTCCAGAGTTGGGTTCCAAATGGCAATTGATACAGAAGTGGAATAGGGGCAATCATTACTACTCCCCATGGGTCGCACATCCCATTCACTTCTAGATTAACCTTTCCAGTTACCAACAATGAGGCCGAATATGAAGTGTGCATTATAGGGCTCGAAGAAGCTATTGATCTGAGAATTAAAAATCTTGATGTGTACGGAGACTCTGCTCTAGTTGTGAACCAGATCAAGGGAGAGTGGGAGACTTGTCAACCCAATCTGATACCCTATATGAATTATGCGAAAAGGTTGTTACCTTTCTTTGACAAGGTAGAACTGCACCATGTACCACGAGCAGAAAATCAAATGGAAGACGCTCTCGCGACGTTGTCTTCAATGTATAAAGTTAACTTCTAGAATGAGGCTCCCAGGATCGTTACCTCTCGCCTTGATAGGCCTGCTTTCATATTCTCCATTAAGGAAGCTTCCGATGGCAAACCGTGGTATTTTGATATCCAGAATTTCCTGAAGAACCAAGAGTATTTGGCCGGGGCATCCAGTCGTGATCAGAAGACTCTTAGGAGATTGGCTGGCAATTTCTATCTGAATCCGGATAGTGTTTTGTACAAGAGAAACCACGATTGGTGTTGTTGCGGTGTGTTGATGAGAAAGAGGCTAAGTTGCTCATGAAAGAAATCCACGAGGGTACATTTGGCACGCACGCCGGCGGACATGCAATGACGAGAAAGTTATTAAGAGCAGGGTACTACTGGCTAACAATGGAAACAGATTGTTTCAAATTCGCAAAGTGTCATAAATGCCAGATTTATGCAGACAAGATTCATGTGCCTCCGAGCCCTTTGAATGTTATGTCGTCACCTTGGCCTTTTTCCATGTGGGGAATTGATGTGATTGGAAAGATTGAGCCCACGGCATCCAACGAACATCGTTTTATCTTGGTAGCTATTGATTACTTCACCAAATGGTTTGAAGCGGCATCGTATGCTAATGTTACCAAGCAGGTGGTGGCCAGATTTATCAAGAAGGATATTATCTGCAGATATGGAATCCCGGAACGGATTATCACTAACAACGGTTCGAATTTGAATAACAAGACGATGAAGGAATTGTGCCAGAATTTCAAGATTCAACATCACAACTCTTCTCCTTATCGGCCCAAGATGAATGGTGATGTTGAAGCGGCCAATAAAAACATAAAGAAGATCGTTCAAAAGATGGTTGTGACCTACAAGGACTGGCATGAAATGTTTCCTTTTGCTTTGCACGGTTATCGTACGACGGTACGCACATCAACCGGGGCGACTCCTTTTTCATTGGTATATGGTATGGAAGCTATCCTACCATTGGAGGTTTAGATTCCTTCTTTGAGGGTTTTGTGTGATGTCCAACTTGATGAGGAGGAATGGGTAAAAAATAGACAGAATCAACTCAGTTTGATGGATGAGAAGAGACTGGCTTCTCTAGCATATGGTCGGTTGTATCAGAGCCGGATGAAGAAAGCTTACGACAAGAAGGTGTGCCCTCGAAGCTTTCAGATGGACTCCCAACTATGAAGGTCCATATGTCGTTAGAAAGGTTTTCTCTGGAGGAGCCTTATTGCTATCCACCATGGATGGTGAGGATTTTACATCCCCTGTGAACTCGGACGCAGTTAAAAAATACTTTGCTTAAAGAGACCCGCTGGACAGAAAAAAGAGAGTCCAGGCAAAAATGGGGCATCCCGGCGAACCATAAAAAGGAATAAAAGGTTCGGGCAAAAGTTAGGGATAAAGTTGAAAAATGTACACCCGCGAAGTTGAAAACCTGAAAAGGGCAACTTCGGCAAAAAAGGGTATCCCGGTGAATTGAAAACCCGCAAAGGGCGGTTCACGCAAAAGTTAGGGATTTGAAATAGCAAATGACTGGGGTCCGAGTTTGATACTGTGTTGCTTAGTGGTTTGGGAGTACCTGAGGGTCGTATATCCGAAACAATCTCTTTCGAAGATCGAGTATCGGGAAAGCGTCAGAGTCAGGCGAGTCATAGGAGGATCAACTCATGGTGTTCGTCTGTGCCACGTTGCCGACATGTATACAAATTTTCTTTGTGCTTCTGTATATTTGTATTTTGTTTGTGCGTAACTTCCTCGATTCAGGAGTTGCATCCAGTGTACAAAATTTTGCCTATTTACAGGCCTGTTATCAATAAAGCATGTTATTCAGTACTTGATGCTTGTTCTTTACTGTTTTGTTTGTGAAAAACGCCGATGTTTTTGATGAACTTGCATGTGCATAAACTTGCTGGCCCTTGCCAATAATTGTTAAAACTTCGATTTGACTGAACAAATGTCATGGATACTATCCGGGATAGATCTTGTTGTGTAGATTTGTTTTGTCTGGTTTGTGTTTTGCAGGGTCCTCACCTTTGAAGCAAACAGTCAGGGAATTTGCGTTTCCCCAAACAGAGTCCTGTGGCAAAGTGACTGTATCACTCCTCAGCAGAGGGAAGTCACATCTTATCCCAGAGGTAGTTGAGATGGTAAATATCACTATTGGATGCGGGTGGTTCTCCCCAGAAGAGTATTCCCTAGGAAAGCTGCTCAGAGAGTTTCCTCAGTGGATCTTGATGTCCCCGACAGAAGGTGTATTCCCAGTGATGGGTATGTACGCAATCAATCCCTACTATGGGTAATTCCCGCAGAATATAACCAGGTCGTCTTAGGTTCAGAAGGATTATCCCCACGCAGACTGTTTTTCCTTCTCCCCAACAGGTTGTTTTTTCCTCCGACAGGATGATCATCCTCAGCAGAGTTCGTAATTTCAAGCTTGTGAGCCATTCCCCAACAGGATAGTTATCCCCAGCGGGGTTGGTTGCACCGTTCCAGTATTTATTTTGTTGGAATATGTCTGTGATACCCGTCCATCCCTAGCAGATTTGGTCTTGTCTTCAGCATTTATTTTGGATGAAGCGCCTCTTGGCATCTTTGCATTTTTCATATATCGTCATATTTGCATCTATCCAAAAGCGTAGCATTTCCATGCCGTATGGAGCATTACGCCATTGTCAAGCATATGCATTCTGAACATAAACCAGGTTGGTTACCTCTTTGTTTTCAGGTGTTGTTCCTTGTAGAGGAGTGGGATTCTTGCTCAGAAGGATTTCTAGATATTCAAATTCTCAGCGTGAGATAGGTGATGATAACGTTCGTCCCCTAACAGAGTTGCTTGGTTAAGTAACGTTTCGTCCCCCAGCGGTTTTCTTTTCAGGTTACTGTTACGTCAGCATTAAAAGATTTCATGCCTTAAACTTTCGGAGTTGTCACTAGTGATTTCCCCGGTGAAATACTTCCCCACAGAGTTGTTTGCTTAAGTTTCTCGTATTCCCCCAGCAAAGTATTCTTCAAACAGATCTGTGTTGACGGAGTCGTACCTGTGTTGACAGTGATTATTATTCGTGTTGACGGAATCGTTTCCCTGTGCTGACGGTGATTGTTATCCATGTTGACGGAATTTTTACCTGTGTTGACAGTGATTGTTATCCATGTTGATGGAATTGTTACCTGTATTGACAGTGATTGTTATCCGTGTTGACGGAATCGTTTCCCCGTGCTGACGGTGATTGTTATACGTGTTGACGAAATTGTTACCTGTGTTAACAGTGATTATTATCCGTGTTGACGAAATTGTTACTTGTGTTGACAGTGATTGTTATCCGTGTTGACGGAATCGTTTCCCCGTGCTGACGGTAATTGTTATCCGTGTTGACAGAATTGTTTCCCTGTGTTGACAGAGATTGTTATTCGTGTTGACGGAATCGTTTCCCCGTGCTGACGGTGATTGTTATCCGTCTTAACGGAATTGTTGCCTGTGATCGACAGAGATTGTTCTCCGTGTTGATGGAATTGTACCTGTGTTGACAGTGATTGTCACCTGTGTTGACAGTGATTGTTATCCGTGTTGACGGAATCGTTACCCGTGATTGGCGGAGTCGTCCCCAGTGAAGTCGACAGTGATAAGTATCCGTGTTGACGTGATCGTTACCTGTGATTGACAGAGATCGTTATTCCAGTTATGGACGGAATTGTACCCATGGTGATGGAGTTTCTCCTCGTGTTGACGAAGTTTAGTTCAGTTGTGAACGGAGGTGTTTTCTTGCAAAGTTGATTCGATGCCTGTGGCGTCACACAGGGGGTTAATATTGAAATCCAAAGTTTTTATCACATGATTGATCAGTTGTTGCCGTAACAACTGGGTTCAGCGTAACGGATGTTGTTCCCCGAGCAGTTTTTGCAGCTTATTTCTGTGGTTGGCAAATTTCCAGGTTCCTTGGTATTCAACCGTCTTCTACCTCGATTGTTTGAAGGCCGTTCGCTCTTCACCCAGTCGGGTCCAAGCCGTTTGAATAGGGGCAGCTGTTGTACCCTAAAATTTGCTCAACCTTTTCTTACCTGGTTTATGTTTCATTGCATTAACATTTGCATAGTTATATCATTTGCATATCATGGTATCATTCATATAGCAGGGGATCAAATGTGATTCTTATCAAGAGAAGCCTAGCAAGAGGTCTCATTCAAGATTGAGAAGTTGCCAATGTCATCAGAAGGTGGTTTGAGTGCCTAAGGGTTTAGATGTTTGAGTGTGAATCTTCTCCTAACTTGAGGATCAACTGAAGACCATCAGAGGGTTGTAAAGTGCTGAATGTAAGAAGAGGGTATGGAGCTCATAGAATGCCTAGAGGGCCATGGGAGAGTTGAATCAAGTCATTGTGTCAAATGCAAGAGCCACAGTTTAGGTGCAAGCAATTAGGGTTTCATCTGGGTCAATCCTAGGTCAACTGTGCAATTGAAGAGTATCAAAGCCTTCTTTTAGGTCATGGAGTTCATTAAATGGTATGCTAAGACATTTGTGGTGTTGTGCTAAGATCTAATCAAGAAGAATCAAGAGTGTGGGAAGTTGCTAAATTAGGGTTTTAGTGCAAAATTCCCTGTTTAGTGCCTAACTTCAAGACCACATAAGTCACGATACAAGTTTCAAATAGATCTTTGGCCAACATGAAACTTGTAGAGTATCTCAATACCTTTAATTTGAGTACTAGAAGTCCTCCATTGGATCTATGGAACTCAAGTTATGGCCCAGACAAGTTACAAGTCCTCAGATGCCTCTAAAATTTGTCTGTGAAAATCATCTGACTTCAAAGCTTTTTTTGACCTAGAAGGATGTTTCACCTGAACTTTTGGACAACATTAAAGTTGTTTCTCATGACCTTAGCTTTCTAAATTGTACTAGAAGTCTTCCATTTGATTTGTATAACTCAAGTTATGAGGTTTACAAGTCAGGGGTATTTTGGGAAAGTGAGATTATAGGTCATTTTCAATCATAGGTCAAAATCTCCAACTTGCACTTGTCAAATGGATTTTTGTTCAACATGAAAGTTGTTCAAAATGTGGTTTTTGGGCTAGCCAAGAGGTCATGATGGATTGATTGGGCTCATATCAAGACTTGGTTTGAAATGGTTGGAATAAGGGAGATTTTCAAAGGATTCAAAGTTGAAAAATTCAAAATAATTGGTTAAGTGACCAAAGCAAGTCAAATGAGTACTTGATTTGATTATAAATCATGTTTTGGAAACATTGGCTCTTTTAGATTTTTCAATTGACCCTTAATTCATGAGTTTTTCACTTGTTCCTTCACATATAAGCAACCTCATGGCAATTCATTCACCAAGGCAATGGGGAGGTTCTTATTGGTCTGAATACACTCCAAAGGTGGTATGCAAGTGATACAAAGCTTCTAATGCAAGTTGTCTAAGCAAATTCGTGCATTTGCCATGTTCAAATTTTGGAGAGGTTGGATTTTTTGGATCTTCCAATTTGGGCCTGGGCTTGGACTCTAGAAGGTGCAAACAATTCTATAAATGTTCAGAAGAAGAATTGGGCAAGGGTTGGTGGTTGTTGTGGGCTGAGCAAAGAGATTGAGATTGGAAATTTGGAGCTTCGACTCAAAATCGCATTTGAGATTCAGGGAGGTTTCAGATCAAATTGAAGTTGCAAGAGGTTTCTATCATCATCAGTGAAGGATTCTGGAAGTTCTTGGAGCAAAGATCGAGTCAGAACCATCTCCATTTGAAGTTTGAAACAAGGTTAGTAACTTTCAAAATTCCACACGATCAAGCATGATGTAGACATATATGAACATGTGGTTAGGTTCCTTTTGACTTGTAGAACGATTTAGGATCCATTTGGTAGCATTTGGTGATGATCAAGAAGGTGTCATGATTTCTGTTTGGATTCAGTTATGGTTGATGTTGAGGAATCAATGCAATTGTGATAGCTTAGGATGATCAGTATAACATGAGGAAGAGATCTATACCATTATTTTAGGCTTTGGTGACATTCAAGAATATGACATAGTTTAGATCTTGTATCGGTTTTGAAATTGCATAAGGATTTAGGGAATTCTAAGCTCATAATTGTGATGAGCATAAAATTTTGAGTGAGGTTGGTATAAGGTTTGGAATTTTTGGTCACCTGCAACTTGGCCTTCACCGGAGAAGATGGTGGCGCCACCGTCTGTGTCTTGGACCTTCACCTGAGCTCAAGGTTAAAGATGATTTCGTGGCCATTGGATGTAGATGGACAGAAGACTTAGTAGCCAAATCGTGTGGACGAGATTCAAAGCTGGGAATTGCCTCCAAGGGATGAAACGATGCGTTTCATTAATCCCAGTCAGCTGGTGACTGGGACGCTCACGTGGACACGTGCTATGCTCTTGGATCTGCTTACCAAGTCCCCTCATCTTGTGGCTCACGTTTTATTTCAGTTTTAATATTTCTTTTATTTGATTTTGATTATTTTAAATGCATTATTGATTCTAGAAATCGCAATAAATTCAATTTTGATCCAAAAATTATTTTAAAAATATCTCCATGATCTTGAGAGAATTTGTGATTTTTTGAAATCAATAAAATGCATTTTCATGCATTTTTCAATTTAATTTGATTTTTCCTATTTTGTTTAAATCTTTAATATTTGCATATTTGATCATCTGTCTTGTTGAATTTTGTTCTCTCAATTAGTGTTGATTCTGGATGAGATTTTTCAGTATGTTTTAGGGTAGATATTCATGTTCCCTTAGGATATTTGTTAGAATTTTAGAACAAATTTTGGTGTTGTTTTAGGTGTTGAGATTAGAGCCTTCCCAAACTTGTGGATCACCTTGATACCCTTCAATCTAGAAATTATTTAGGTGACTTAGATGTTGAATTAGGCTTTAATATTTTAATCCTAGGTTGTTCAAACATGTGTGTTCCCCTAGGAATTTCATTAGAAGTTTACAACTTTGTTTTCTATTTTATTTGTATTTTGCAAGTTGCTTGTGCTTGTGGTGTTCTATTTTTTTTAGTGCTCTTGTTTGTTTGGTTTTGTGGGTGACTTTGGAGCTGGATTTGCTTGGATTCCTTCTTGGGATGTCTTCTAGACTTGGTGTAGCTGCTGTGTCTTGAAGATTGGAGCTTGGAGTTGAAGTTTTCTTTTCTTTTAGGAGCTTTTTAGGAGCTTAGGAAATGAGGGTTTTAGGAAGAGCCATTAGGACTAGTTTTGATTCTTTCATCAAACATAGAATGCATTGTGTGCTTCTATTCTATCCAATGATGTAAAGTCCTCCTAGGGAAACTCCATCTCTCCTTTGGAGGGATGTGTGATATGCCCATAGTTGAGTAGAACTTTGAGGATGCCTTTCCATTTCAATGTTGGTACTTGATGATTTCCTATGGTATTCATTTGGTTCTCAACATTGCAACCTTGATCTTAGTGATTGATCCTTTTCTTGAAGTGTGCTTGCTAGAGCTTGAAGATGAAATTTGATAAGGCTTGAAGATAGAAGCTAGCTTGGAGATGAAGTCATTTTGCTGTCAACTTTGTTGTCAAGAGGATTTGCTGTTTAGAGTTGTTGTTGAAGTTGCTGTCTGCTGAAGACTGTTGCTGCTGCTTGGGCTGCTTTCTCTGTTTCTTTTCTTTTGTTGTATTGTCTGTTTGCTTGTGTTCATTACCTCTAGGTTTGAGGTGGATCTTGTCTCCTCTTGCCTGTTGTCTTCTTAGGTTTGAGGTTGAGCCGGACTCCCTTGCCTTGCTTGTACTGTTGCGTAGCATGCATTTTATTGTTTACTGTTTACTGCTTGCTTTCTTTTGATGTTTCCCCTAGGATCTCTGATTTCCTCTGTGCAAGAGGGAATTATGACAGACATTAGGTTTTGACCCATGCATGATAAGTGTAGGTAGATTCCCTTTCAACCATAGTTTTAGGGTGTCTTTCTCTTCTCTTCTCAAAACAATTCAAAAACATAGTAATAAGGTAATTGAAGTCGTGCGCTACGAGCCTTAATCTATCTGGGAAAAGGTTGGTAGAGGTTCTCTCTCCAGTAATCTGGATGTTAGTGTGGCACCCTTTGGGTGACATATGAAGCGTTCACTCCTGGGTCATAGTCTCTAGTGCGACTAAGATTGCAAACATCCTAAAAAACATTTCTTTCGTAAAAGACTCGAAAAAACAATCAAACTCTGTTTTTGTCCTCTTGGACCTTTAATCAGGTAAACCCTTTCATAAGGAGATAAAAAACTATCAAACAAACTTGTGTCTTTCGTAGCCCGAACTACATCTGCTCTGATCTTTCATGTCGTATGAAAGTACGTAGGCACGAGATGCGACATCTCGGCGAGCAACCTTCCCCCCTTAACTCGTAGTTAGGCGAACTACGTTGACTCTGATTTTTCGTTCCAGACGGGAATACGTAGGCATAAAGTGCGATACTTTGCCGAGTCATTTTCATTTTCTTTTTTAACCCAGACCTTTAGCGTAGATAGATAAACACACCCTTAGATAGAAAACAAGCATGGATCCCGTCGAGTACGACGGACGTGAGGGTTGCTAATACCTTCCCCTTGCGTAACCGACTCTCGAATCTAGGATTTGGTTGCGATGACCATTCCATTCCCTCTTTGCGTTAGGTTTACTCTGAGCGTTTCCTTTCCCTCTTATGGGATAAATAACGCACGGTGGCGACTCTTCTATCATAGTCGGCGCCGATTTTCGCAGTAGCGATATCCATTTAAGCTCATTGGAGGCTTTGAGAGTCATTGTGGAGTTTATTCAAGTGTTTATGACAAGTGTGAAGAGCTACAGTTGAAGATTGTGCAATTAGGGTTTTCATCTGGTCAACCTTGAGTCAACTGTGAAATTGAAGGAGATCAAGACTCAATTTCAAGTCTTTATGGTAAAGGAATGTTGTGTTAAGGTACATGGGATATCATTTCAAGATCAATTTATCAAGAAGCAAGAGTATGAGGAGTGACTAAATTAGGGTTCTCAGGGTAAAATCCCTTTTTCAGTGCCTAACTTCAAGACCACCTATCTCAAGATACAAGCCTCATCTCAACTTTTGGCCAACATGTGACTTGTAGGGCATGTTCTTAGCTTTAATTTGAGGACTAGAAGTCCTTGATTGGATTTATAGAACTCAAGTTATGATCCAGACAAGTTACAGGTCATCAGAGGGATGTGATTTTGGTCAACAAAAGTCAACCAACTTCCAAGCCATTTTTGACCTAGAAGGATGTTTCTCCTCCACTTTTGGCCAACAAGAAATTTGTAGGTCATGGTCTTAGCTTTCCAAAAAGTACTAGAAGTCTTTCATCTGATATGTAGAACTCAAGTTATGAGGCTTGCAAGGCAGGGGTATTTTGGGAAAGTAAGATTACAGGTCATTTCCATTATAGGTCCATTTCACCACTTCAAATGAAAATCTTTCCAACATCAAACTTTCTACAAATGGGGTTGTTTGCATTCTAAAACATCAAGGTATGAAAGATTGGGCTTGGATTGAAGAATCCCCAATGGAAATTCATGAAAAAAAAGCCTTAAAAGATCAAAATTGCAGTAAATTCATTTTTAAACATTTTTGTGCAAATAAGTGCATATTTTGAGTGCAAAACATGTTTTAAGAACATTGGCAGTTTCAGAATTTGGATTTGAGTTGTTTTGACATGCCATTTTCATGGTTTCTTCAATAATAAGCAACACATCAAAACCTTGCCATAAGATCAAACCAAGGGGAAATACTCAGCCTTTGGATCATCATTGACATTATGCAAGTCAGCCATGCCCTCTTTACAGCTGGGCAAGTACAAATTCGTGTACCTTGCAAGTGGGAAAGTTTGAAAAAAGTGAAACTTGGTTTGGGCTTAAGGAGCTGTCATTGGGCTTCTTTTTTATCTGAACCCAACATATATTATCCTAGGAACATTTCCATACTCACAGAAGTGAGTTTGGTGAGAGAGAGAGAGAGAGAGAGAGAGAGAGAGAGAGAGAGAGAGAGAGAGAGAGAGAGAGAGAGAGAGAGCAAGAACAACTTTGAAAAAGTGAGAACAAGAGTGAAAATCGTGTTTGGCATTTCACTGAGTTTCAATCACTTTTAAACATCCAAAAACATTCCTTGAGTGTTGTTGAACGTTTCTGAACAGTTTATTACAAGCTTTGGCCACTCATTGAGCTCTGAGGAAGTTTGTTTTAAGGTTTCTTACTTTTCAATTTATCTCATTGTTCAAGCATCTATTTCGTGCCATTTTTACATGTTTACAATCCTTGCATATCATAGTTCATTTTTGGGTTGCTTTGGTGGTTGATTGTTGAACTTTAAGTTTTAAGCTCCAAACTTGTGATTTTCGTTTTTACCTATTCTTGAGTTTTTAAGTCTTTTTAATGGTAGAAATGAGTTCCCCACGAGACATAGATGATTTTTGATACAAAAAACATGCGAAACGGTGGAGAAATGATGAAATCGTATGTTGTTGTTGTTGCGTGGCCGGCCGGAGCTTGCGAGGAAGATGACCAGAGATGTTTTCCGGCCGTCTGAGCTTTCCCTCCATGTTTGAGGTTGAAGACAGTGAGGTGTCATCCCCACGTGCGTCCGATTGGCTTACTTTTAGTTCCAATGGCTGTGATTAAGACCCATGGTGGTCTCTCTTTGACTTGCCACACTTTGTTCACTTTTAAATCTTCATTAAATGAGGTGCCATCCCCACAGCCACATGATTGGATTACTGAATGATAATGCGCGCGTAATTGAATTCCATGATGGTCTTTAGTTGACCCTTGCACACACAAGTCACCAGATTTTATTTTATTTTTGATTTTTCTGTTGGGCTTAAAACAAAGCGCGCTATTGACACCCCCTTGTTGGGCCCAGTTTCATTTTGAACTGGTTTTTGTTGCTATTAGCACCAACGTTTTGCCTTATTTAGTTTATTTTATTTTTTATTTCTTTTTTGTATCTGTTTAGAAATTAAGTCATTAAAAATACTTCCAATGACCACAAAATTCCACAAAAATACATTTTGGATAACTTGAGATGTCCTCTAAATTTAGGTTATTTTTATTTTATTTTTTGAGTTATTTTTAAATTAAAAAAGGGATTTGTCTTTGGAAGTGTCTTTTTTTAACTAGTTTTTGACATACTTGGTTCTTGAATTTATTTCTCTCATGTCCCTTTGATCCAATAAATAAGATTCAATCCTCATATCAATGATGAGTGAAGGAATTTTTTAGGACCATTTTGCCCCTGACTTGTTGACTTTTTAGTTGACTTTTGATGCTTTACATTTGACCCTATGCAATCCTCCTTCACAATGGAGCACCCTTGTGAATCAATTTCTATGGTGATGTTGTGAAGTGAATTTGATTGAGTTCTTTTGGCCTCTGATTTCCAATGCATTTATGGTCTTCTTGCATTTTATTTGTTAATTTTTGGATCATTTTCCTATTTTAAGAGTAGCTTGCAAGTCAAGCTATTCCAAGGAAGGTCCATACAAACATGTTGACCTAGTTTGCTTGGGATATGTCATTTTTGGATCCTTTGAGCCTTCAATGCCTTTTGATTCATGTTGATAACATGTTAATAATGATGCTTGTTCATTTTTAGGTCATTATATTGTGTTTAGCTTATTCTTTTGGTTGCTTACATTTGAGCTTTCAATTAGGTTTCTTTGTGAAACATGTGTGCTTCCCTTTGGGAATTGACTTGCACTCCTTTGTGCTTTGATTTTCTTTGGCCTTTCAGAGCTTTTAATTTATGTCCCTTCCTGTCCAATGACCTAGGAATATCATTTAAGGTGGCTTGGTCTCTCCTTTGGAGGTACTTGAAGCATACCTAAAATGATGGAATCCTTGAGGACTTTTCTTGGTGATTTTGTTTGTGCTTCTTTGTATTTTTCTTGTGATGCTCATGGTTGAGTGTCTATTGTGAGTCACTTTCTGTCCTCAAATGATCTCCCATCCTCACTTTGCCTTAGGCTTTGTTTATATTTCATTTGTGTTTTGTTTTGTGCCTTATGGTTGATGTTGTTTGGTTTAGGCCATTCCATCCCATTTTAGTGCACTTGTTTGTTTTCATTAGTGCATTTCCTTATCTTTTATTTTCTTGCACATTTCATATTGTTGTTTGAGGTTGTGATGAGCTTGTGGTGGTCCTTGACCCATACCAATTTCCTCCCTCATTCCATGTTTGCATTCTTACACTGTTTACTTTGTTTTTGTTTCTTCTGTTGTCTCTTTTCCCTTAGAACCTCTGATCTTTCTTGTTCAAGAGAGGTTATGATAGACATTAAGATCTTAACCATGTATGAAAACACTAGGATAGTTTCATTCCCCTTTCATCCCAACTTTAGGAGCATTATGCATGACAACTTTAGGGTCCAGTCTCCCTTAGTTTGTGTCTCTCTTTTCTCATATCTCTTAAACAATCCAAAACACCTAATAAAGGTTAATGAATATTGTACGTTACGAGCCTTAAGCTACTTGGGAAATGGTTGTTGAAGGGTTTCCTTTCAGTGGCTTGATTGTTTAGTATAGCACCCTTTGGGTGATATGTGACGCAATCACTCTTAGGTCGTAGTCTCTAGTGTGATATGAATTGCAAACCAATTCCAAAACACTTCTTCTTTAAAAAACACAAAAACAATCATTCAAACTTCTTTTTGCCCTTTTGGGGCCTTTAATCCTTTGAGAAATCATTTTCATAACAAGAGTGTTGTTAACTTTTAGTTCTACCGCAAACGGTAACGCCTAAGTCTCCCATGCTCGAGCTGCATACACCAACTTCTAGAACTACTTGTTAACCCTACTCGTCTAAAAAATAGTTGAACAAATTTGTGTTCCCCGTTAGCCCGAACTACGTTTGCTCTGATCTTTCATACCAGATGAAAGTACGTAGGCACAAGACGCGATGTCTTGGCGAGCAACCTTCCCCCTTTTTCACCTGTAGTTAGTCGAATTACATTGACTATGACTTCTCATTTCAGATGCGATACGTAGGCACAAAGTGTCGTTGCTTTGCTGAGTCATTTCTTTTTCTTTTGTCCTCAAGCCTGTAGTTAGATAGTTTTAATCAACCTTTTAGATAGACAACAAGCATGGATCCTGTCGAGTACGACGAACGTGAGGGGTGCTAATACCTTCGCCTTGCGTAACCGACTCCCGAACCCGAAATTTGGTTGTGATGACCGATCTTATCCCTCTCTTGGGATAAATAACGCACGGTAGCGACTCTTCTGTCATTGCCAGCCTCGATTTTCGCAGTAGCGACACTGCCCGGTCGCTTTCTCTTTAGCCTACAGTTGAAACTCTAGTCCTCGTCTGGTGGTCAGTTATCCTTAATACTAGTTCCTGCCTGGGAAAGAGGGTTTCAAAGTCTAGTTATCGTCTGAAAAACCACAAAAGTAGTTCATGTTCAGCACAGAAATAGGAACCAATTCTCGCCTGGTTGTTAGTCCTCGCCTGACCTATCTAATTCAGATCCAGGAAGTTTTCCTCAGTAGAGTTTGATTTGATCCTCAGTAAAAGTCCAATTGTACTTGGTACACCCGGTCTACCCAGCGGAGTTAGCTTTCGTTCCTCCAGCATTTATTTTGCTGGAGCAGTTCCTTTGCATTTGCATTTTGCATAGCATCTACCCAAACGCGTAGCATTTCCATTTCATATGGAGCATTACGCCATATTCAAATATGTGCCTTTGAAACATAAGTCAGGTTATTACCTCTTGTTTCCGTTTCATCCCCAATAAGAGTTTGCGGTTTTATTTTCTGCGGTTGTCAAATTTCCGGGTTCTTTGGTATTCAACCTTCTTTTACCTTGATGATGTGGAAGTCGTTCGTTTTTCACTCATTCAGGTCTAAGTCGTTTGAATAGGGGCAGTTGTTCTACCTTAAAATTTGACCAACCTTTTTCTTAATGTTTGGCTTATGTTTCATTGCATCTTAGCATCTTGCATTTGCATAACATAGTTCTTACAGGGGATCAAGTGTTTGTTTGTGTAGCATCCAAGAGGAGAGTCTTTATTGGCTTCAAGCCCAAGAAAAGGCACTGGTACAAATCATCAGAAGATTTTCAAGGGGTCCATAGGGTTTTATCATTGGTGTGAGCATGAGGTAGAAGCTTGTTGAGTGTCTTAGAGGTTATAGTGAAGTGGAATGGTTACTCAGTTCATCTGCACAATGCCTAGGCCAAACAGGTTAGAATTTGGGTTTCAATTTTAATCAGGATAAAGTTTTTTTCTTCAAGCAAACTTGTTTCCATGACCCTTTATATGTCCTAAGGTGTTTCAGGATGGGTGATTGACCATCAATTGTAATCAGAAGAGCTCAAGTTGATCAGTTGATTGAAAATCGGGAGATTTGGAGAAAAGGTAACTGTGCAGTGAAAAAAGTCAACTCCTGACTTTTTGAGGTCAAGATCATGATCCTTAGTTTCAATATGACTAATGAGTGGAATTTGATCAAGGAAAGTCAAGGGAATCATGAGAAATCAAAGGTTGTTGAAAGTTGCCATTTTGGGAATTAGGGTTTTAGAAACTTTCCATTTTTGGAAAGTTTTATACTTGGAGCAGTCATCTTCAAAGCCATTTTTCTTCATGATCAAGGTTTCAAATGAACCTTTGACCAACATCAAAGTTGTTCCTTGTGTCTCAAGCTTTCTTTTGAGTATCAATTCATAATCATATGATATTTGAAGCTCAAGTTATGATTAATCAAAGTTGGGGATTTCAATGATTTCAAAAACTGTTAAGTTTGAGCAGATTTTTGCACCACTTTGCAAGCCAATTTTCATCACCTTCTTGATGTCAACTGAAGCTTTGTCCCAAATGAAAGTTATAGAGTGTGTTCCAAGCTTTATAAATAGTACAAGAAGTCTTCAATTGAATTTGAGAAGCTCAAGTTATGGATGTGCAAAATTGGGAAAAAATACGTCAATTTCATAACTTAGAATTTTTTCTAAGTTATTCATGAGCAGTTTGCTTGCCACGATTTTCAACCACAAATTTCATGATCTTCCAATCCACAAATCAAGATAACTCCAACATGGAATTTGTTCTACTTCATACCCTCTTTCATTTGAGTCCAAGATCAAAGCAATTGGATTTGTGAGCACAAATTTATCATTGATCAAAGTTGGTACGTTGAACATTTTTGCCAAAGAATGAAAGATGGTTTTGTTGTTTTGCTTTTGTTCATCAGCCTTCACACTCTCCCATGCGCATGGGAGGTTGTTTTTGTTGCTACCAAGTTTTGCCAAAACCAGCATAATCCCCTTTTTTGCCATTTTGTCATTTTCAAATAATTGCCCAAATGAGCTATGAGCCAAAATCAACACAGCCCAAGGTCTTCCCACACTACTGCAAGGAAAGAAACTGATGCAGCAGCTGCAACACCATTTCTGCATCCACCCTTGATTCAAAAGTGACCATGGAGATGAAAATTTGTCCATTCACTTTCTTGCCTTGGTGAAACCCTAAAAACCTAATTTTCCTTCAGTCTTTAAGCTAAGCATCAGTTCCCACAAACCCTAGCCACCACTTTTGTGAAAATCAGAATTTGTGTTTTGATCCTCAACAAGCTTTCCCATGAAAACCCTTAATTTGTTGAGCCATGTTGACAAAATAATTCCATTCCATCATCACCTAAACACCATTCAGTTATTGTTTCACAAAAGAAGCAATTTTTGAGCACTCTGCTTCTTGCTGCTCAAAACCACTTGCTGCTACAAGAGAAAAGGTGACTTCAAATTTTAGCCAAGAACCAACTGGTGGAGGGACTGTTCTGAGGCTTGCATCAAAGGAAGGTATTTTGCTCAATCAAAGCTGTGTTGAGTTTGACTTATATTTGACTGTTTAGTTATGACTCATAAGAAGAGCATGATTGGTTTTATGTTTATCATGTGGAAAATGCCTCTAGACCTGTCATGCTTGCTGTTTGCTTGGATTAGGCTGCCTTCGTAATTTTGCTCTAGGGCTGTTGCTTAGTTGCCAGGTTTTTTCCATTCCCTTCATTTGATTTAACCATTTTACTGATGCTGGCATAATGTAATTTGGTTTGTGCCTATGGTCCAGTTTTGTTAGGAATTACCAGCTTGAACGTTCTCATCAGGTTTCACTTTGGTTTTTAAGGGGTACATAGATTAACTCATGGTATGTTTGCTTGAGCTATTGGTTTGCATTACCACTGATACTTGAAAGAGATTAGGTTGGATTCAATGTGATGTTTGGTATGTTGGTAATCAAATTTTCACCTTTGTTTGAGGAAGTTGCAACTCTTTGTTGGATTTGTGCTTGAGTAGATCTGTCCAACTTATGTGTAGCCTGCTGTTGAGTAATTTTGAAGTCATGTTTGTGATCTGATGCTTGGCTTGCTTCCAAGTTGGTAGGATGGTTAGTCAGCATTGATTCCTTTAGGACTTGGTTATGTGGTTGATACATGATGGTGAGAGCACCATGACAGGATCTGTTTAAGTTTTTAGGCTGATATCTTTGTTTGAAAGCATAACCTTCATTTGATGCCATTGACTGTTGTTTTAGAGCATAGCTTCCAGTATGCCACTATGCATTGGTGGTTTGGATTTCTGTGGGATGGATCTATATGGTGGCTGTGAGGATCAACATAATCTTCTGTTCAGATTTTGTTTTGAGGCTTAAGTGAACAATTGAGTTGATGACTGTCATGGGTGTCTTGGAGCTTATTAGAGCAGTCAGCTTCCTATTTGATTTAAGATTTTGGTTTAAATCAAGAATGTTAGGCTTTGATAGGATTATCATAAGCAGGTTGGTTAATGATTTCTTTTTGTTAGCTCCTTTGAATTGAGTCCTTAAGTTGGGAGTTCTAGTTTTTTAGCTGTGACTTACTGAAGTTACAACTGTTGGCAGTTGGTTGCTTTCTAAGGATGAGTTTGTCAACTCACTACCATCTGTTGCCAGGTCTGGCTGTTCAATTTAGCCCCTTTTTTAGAGAGCAGTTTGTTGTTGGTTTTGAAGCATATTTGAAGCTTATTGGTGTTTGAGGTGGTGTATATTGGCTTCTGCTGATGTACCTAGGGGAGAGGGCTGTTACCTTGAGTTCATAACAGATTAGAGTTTCTCTCAATTTCACTGAAGTTATCTTGATGTTTAGGTTCACTGTCCAGGTTGTTGAGAGTTAAACCAGTCCAGTTCCCACAAAAGCCTTATTTAATCCTTTTTGGTTGATATCTTGATGAAGAGTAGGATCAGGTCTAGACCTGTTAGGATTTGTTGGTTGGGTTTAGGTTCAGCATTTTGATAATTGTAAGTTAGCAGTAGTATGCCCTTACAACCATATCTGCCTTGATCTGCTTGGTTTGTAGTATTGGCCATTTGATTTTAAGGTTTGTGCCAGCATCCTTCTAAGAACAAAATATCCTGTTTTGACCACATCCATCATTCAATATGTATCTTTGAATTGCTGATCCAGGTTCATAACTGCTTGAGACAGGTGGGATTCATGTTTTCAGTTGGCTTTGTTTGCTTAGAACCCTGATGTGTGCATTAGTAAAGACAACTAGTTCATATTGCTTGCTGATTGAATTCATACCCTTGAGGTTTTGTAACCATGTGTGGCAGTTTGAACTCATGCCAAGTTTGAGTTGCAAACATTGATGGCATAGTAAGGTTGGTGCTGCTTTCAAAACACTTGATAATCAACATTGCTTTGTGTAGCTGTTTTTGTTCTTCATACTGTTGTTTAAGTAGTCTAGGAACTGTCTTTAGATTTGAGATAGTTTGGGCTCATGAGATTTTGATTGTTGGATTTGGCCTTGATTATTTGAAACCTTGATGTATGAGGTGGTAAACCAAACTGGTTCATGTTGCTGTTGGATTTATACCTGTGAGGCACGTTCTTGCTGTTTTCATTATAATGTATTGCTTAGCACCTCTGCTGTCCAGCCTTTGTTGAGGGCTCATGATCCTTGTTGTTTGTTCTTCCTAGTTCAATCAATCCACATGTTTAAACTTTGCAAAGAGGGCTTTGGTTGGTTAAGAATTGCCTTGTTGATTTTCAAAACCAAATACCTGCTGAACAGAGAATCTTTGTTTGCTATTCACAACATTCATGTTGTTTCAGTAAGAGTTTAGGGCCTCTTTTGTAAAGCATCATCATGAACAACAGGTTCTGAACTAGAGCTGGCTTGTGTTGGTCTTTGATCACTTTAATTTGTTTTAGATTCAAATCATGTTCATGATAGCAACTCAAATACCATTTCTTGCTCTGTTGCTTTTTTGATCAAACTTGCTGTCAGAACCTATTCCATACCATATTTGAAAATTGCTCAGACCCCAACTTGCTCTTGATTGCATCAGGTTTTGAGTCTTGAACTCCAAATGCATTTCAAACTCCATAATTGCATGAGCATTCGAATTTTAAATTGGAGACATCATTTGGAAAATTGGATTGCACCATCATGATCCTCATGAAAAATCAAGCAAGATAGGCTTTTGTTTCAAGGAATTTGGTTGTGTTTTGAATATGCTGAGATCAAATCGTATATTTGAATTTTCACTTGGTTTGTGTTCTTGCTTTGCCCAGCCATGCGTTTGTTTAGATATTTGATTTAAAGGGGTGGCATTAATACACGGATGTATCGCCACCCCAGTGGTTGTGACTTTGCCTTGCCATGCCTTTGTCTTGAGTTCGACCCCCAGCGGGGGCGTTTTTTATTCATTTTCATTATTTTTCCATGCTTTGATATTTTTGCTTTGAGTTTTCATATTTTTCACACGCGTGAAAGTGGACTGTTGGTATTATGTTGTGTTTCCAATCCCAAGGTTAGGGGTTCAATTCTTGGTGGGAGCATTTCTTTTTAGCACTTGTTTCTTTTTCTTATTTTCATTTTCTTATTTTATTTTATTTCTATTCCTATTTTATTTTTCTATTTATTTTTAATATTTAAAAAAAACAAAAAAATCTTATTTCTTTTTAAAGGTGTTATTTTTTATTTTCCATCCTTTTTTATTTTATTTCATGTTTTTTTTCATTTTAATTTTGAATTAACAAATTAATGTGTTTTCTCTTCCATTTTATTTTATTATTTCCTTTTCTTTTTCATTTCACTTGTGAGTGATTTATTTAGTGTTTAGTTAGGCTTGTGCCATAATCCCCCTATGATTCCTAGTCCCTCCGTTTAGGATGGGAGTAGGAGACACATTAGGTGTTCAATCCTATGCATGATAACATTAGGATAGTTTCATTCCCTTTCATTTCAATCTTAGGATCACCATTGCATGACAACTTTAGGTTTGAGTTTAGTCCCTTTTTGTGTCCTTTCTGTTCTCATCTCAAAACAATCACAAAGCACCTAATAAAGGTTAATGATTATTGTGCGTTACGAGCCTTAAGCACTTGGGAAAGGGTTGTTGAGGGGTTTCCCTTCAATGGCTTGGATGTTTAGTATAGCACCCTTTGGGTGATATGCGACGCGTTCACTCCTAAGTCATAGTCTCTAGTGCAATATAATTTGCAAACAATTCAAAAACACTTCTTCTTTAAAAAACACAAAAAAAAATCATTCAAACTTCTTTTTGCCCTTTGGGGCCTTTAATCTTGGAAAATCATTTTCATAATGAGAGTGTTGTTAATTCTTGGTTCTATCGCAAACGGTAACGCCTAAGTCTCCAATGGTCGAGATGCATACACCAAACTGCTAGAACTAATTGTTAACCCTACTCTGGTAAAATAGTTGAACAAACATGTGTTCCCTTTTAGCTCGAACTACGTTTGCTCTGATCTTTCATACCATATGAAAGTACGTAGGCACAAGACGCGATGTCTTGGCGAGCAACCTTTTCCCCCCTTCACCCGTAGTTAGTCGAACTATGTTGACTCTGACTTCTCACTTTAGATGAGATTTGTAAGCAAAAAGCGTCGTTGCTTTGTCGAGTCACTTCTTTTTCTTTTTTCCTCAAGCCTGTAGTTAGATAGTTTCAATCACCCTTTTAGATAGACAACAAGTGTGGATCCCGTCGAGTACGACAGACGTGATGGGTGCTAATACCTTCCCCTTGCGTAACCGACTCCCGAACCCGAGATTTGGTTGCGATGACCAATCTTATCCCTCTTTTCGTTAGGTTTTCTATAAGCGTTTCCTTTCCCTCTCTTGGGATAAATAACGCATAGTGGCGACTCTTCTGTCATTGCCGGCCTTGATTTTCGCAGTAGCGACAGACACAACCCATTGAGTCTTCCAATACTGTCCTGTACATGAACAACGTCTTTCTTGGCACCAGAGGAATTAATACTGGAGGCTCTTGTAGATACTTTTTGATCTTCTCAAATGCGGCCTGGCAGTTCTCATTCCATACCACTGTTTGATTTTATCGTAACAACTTAAAGATCGACATGCAGGTAGGCGTCAGATTAGCGATGAACCTGGAGATGTAATTTAGCACTCCAAGGAAACCTCTGACTTGATTTTCTATTTGAGGAGCGAGCATTTCTTGAATATATTTGACCTTATCGGGTCTACTTCGATTCCTCATTTACCAACAATGAAACCGAGTAGTTTGCGTGAACGAACCTCAAAGGTGCACTTAGCCGAATTTATCCTCAGTTGATATTTTCGGAGTCTCTCGAATAATTTCAACAAATGACCCAAATGGTCTTCTTCATTTCGAGACTTTGCAATCATATTGTCTATATACACCTCAATCTCCTGATGCATCATATCATGGAAGAGTGTGACCATATCTCGTTGATACGTTGCTCCTGCATTCTTCAAACCAAAAGGCATGACCTTATAACAATAGGTGCCCCATGGTGTAATGAAGGTTGTCTTTTCCATGTCGGCCGGATCCATCTTTATTTGGTTGTAGCCGGAGAATCCGTCCATAAATGAAAATACTACAAAACTGGTTGTGTTGTCTACCAGTGTGTCAATATGTGGAAGAGGGAAATTGTCCTTTGGACTTGATTTGTTCAGATCCCTGTAGTCTACACATATTCTGACATTTCCATCTTTCTTTGAGACAGGAACGATGCTGGCTACCCATTCTGGATGTTTTGACACTGCTAAAAAGCTTGCAATAATTTGCTTTTTGACTTCGTCTCAGATTTTGAGAGCCATGTCTGGACTAGATCTTCGAAGCTTCTATTTGACTGGAGGACAGTCTGGCTTTAAAGGGAGCTTGTGCATAATAATGTCGGTGTCCAATCCTGGCGTGTCTTGATATGACCAAGCGAATACATCAACATAATCTTTGAGGAGTGCTATTAGTCTTCTCTTGACTTTTGACCCCAACGATGTTCCAATCTTGACTTCTCTCTTTTCTTCTTCAGAACCTAAGTTGATGACGTCGATCTGTTCCTTGTACGGATGAAGGTAGGCATCTTCATATTTGATCATCCTCCTCAATTCTTCAGAGACCTCTGAATCTTCATCGCTCTCTTTTTCAGCTTGAAAGACAAATGGGCCACCACCAGAAGGAACCGAATGATCAATGGATTTTGTGGGTGGTGGAGGTGTTCTGTATGGTTTTACAGGTTTGAGAATGATCAGACACACACACAGACATGCAGATGATGGGTTGTTTTTAAATTTTCAAAAAAGAATCGCCATTTTTTCCTTTTAACAAAAAGAGTTAAAACGATAAAAAGGAAACAAAACAAGAGTTTTAACAAAAACACTTTTTCATTCATAGATCTTTAAATTGCAAAGTGACCCATACAAAATGATTCGCTGGACTTGGGCAAGACCAGGAATTTTTAAAGAAAACAAAGCTAAAAAGTAAATGAATTACTCTAAATGTAAAAAGATAGGGATTTCCACAGTTTCCCAATTGCACAAAGCTGCTCCGCCTCGGATCATCAGGTTGTCGATGTCGCTTTCTTTTTCTTCAGCTATGACGACATTCACTTGCATTCCGCTGCTTGTGAATATTTCCTTCAAGGACTTCTTCTTCATGGCGCCTTCTTCAAATGCATCTTCTTGAGTTGGTTTGTAACCCAGCCCTTGTCTGTCATTCTTCGCGCGAGCATTGATTTCTATGACCTCGCCCCACCCCAAAGGGATTCCTGTTCTCATTGCAACCTTGATGCTCTCAATAGAAGCAAAAGATGGACCACGAGTTATTATTGACTCGTTAATCAATACAGCGTGGGGAATTTACAGGGCTTGGAAATCAGTTTCAAGCGCGTCTTCATCGACTTCTATGTATCTGAAGGAGGATAGGTTACTCACCATTAGATCCTCTTCTCCATGAGTTATGACCAACTGGTCATTAACGATAAACTTCATCTTCTGGTGTAGAGTGGAGGTGACAGCGCCTGCTGTATGTATCCATGGCCTTCCCAGTAGACAACTGTAAGCCGGATTGATATCCATCACTTGAAAAGTGATCTCGAAGATCTGAGGGCCTATCATGATTGGCAAATCAACTTCCGCTATCACAGTTCTTCTCGAGCCGTCAAAAGCTTTTACAACTATAGAAGTAGGCCTCATTTTAGCTCCTTGGTAGGCTAATTTGGCTAGAGTCCTCTTAGGCATCACATTAAGCGTAGATCTTGTATCAACAAGTACTCTGGCTAGTGTGTCCTCTTCGCATTTGATAGATACATGCAAGGCCCGACTATGCTTGCACTTTTCAGCTGTCAGGTCACTATCGTCAATGCTCAAAGTATTGCAAGATGTGATGTTGGCAACAACTGAGTTAAACTGCCCCACTGTGATATCCTTAGTTACGTGAGCTTGTGTTAATATCTTCATCAAGGCTTGACCATGTGAAGGGGAGCTTAGTAACAGTGACATGATGGAAACCTTTAACGGTGTTTGATTAAGTTAATTCATCACTCGGTAATCACTTCGGCGGATGATCCTCAAGAATTTTTCCTCGTCATCTTTGAGGGCCTCTTTCCCTTTGCCGGTAGGTTCTTTAGAAATTGCTTATTTCAGAACGGCTTCCTTAGGAACAACGGTAGCGGCTTTAGGGATGGCAACAGTTAACTGAGGCACCGTAGGACTTACTCGAGGCTGATATATTCGACTGCTTCGGGTCATTCTGCTCGCCCCAGCAATGTTGGTGACATTTTCATACTTCTTTCCCATTATTTCATTGCACCATGAAAAATCATATTTAGGTGTTATAGCCCTCGGGTGAGGACCAGACCTTCCTCTTGGGTCGAACCTGGGTTGGTCCTTTCCAAATTTGGGCGTAGGATCATCGCAGAATACAGGTCGTACAGCTTGGTGCCTGGTTGTATCGTTGTTGTTGTTTCTGAAGACCGCTTTTTTGTTGGGTTCTTCAGGCATATTGAATACTGGCTCGATTAGTGCCACATCCTCCTTCTTTTTTCTGCTACTGATCTATAGCATTCTCTGGTCGAATAATGCTCGAACATCCTTTTGTACAAGGTCGCAACCCTGTGGGTTCAGCAGGCATCCCTCACATTTTTCACGAGAACTCTTGAGCACCCATGCTTGAGTAAGCCTTTTATGCAATTCTACCCAAGGTACTTTAACTTCAGTGATAGTTGTAACGGTCTTTATCTCGGATTCTTCTCCTTCTTCAGTGACGGTGTTTACCCCACCATGGTTTGGTAGAGGATTGTCCTTCACATTCGGGTGATCATCCTCAAATGACAAAATATTCTTTTCTATTAATTCTAGGACAATGTGCTGAAGCGCGAAACAACCCTCCAAGTCATACCCGGGGGCATTTTCATTAAAAGAACAATGTGCGCTCGGATTATAATAGTAAGGTAGAGGATTAGGTGGAGCACCTAACTTCCTTGTCTTGACGAGCCCTCATTCCAACAACATAGGAAACAGTTTCGTATATCTCATTGGTATATGTTGTATCCTCGGCCTCCCACTTTAGTAATTCTCCCTCAGAGCCTGAACTTGAGATTGTTGCGCTTGCTGGTTGTTGTACGATTGCCGATTGTATTGCTGGTACTGATTAGGTGCCCCTTAATGAGGACCCTACTAAGCTTGTTGTTCCTGGAAGACCGGTGTGACTACTGCCACATACGGTGGTTGTCGATACCGTTGTCGCTGATTTCTTTGGTATTGTGCTCTTCTTTCTTGTGTTACGGCGCTCACCTCGCCTTCTTTCTTTTTGTGAAAGCTGCTGGTCAGCTTTTTGGTAGCATCTGTGTTGGAGCTAGCGGTTGAATTTGACATTTTTCCAATCTTCAGCCCAACCTCAACTTTTACTTCCACTGCTATAATATCGGAGAGGTTTGTTGTGACACTACTGATTAGCCTCTCGTAAAACTAAGATCTAACTATATCTATGAACCAATCAGCTAGTTCTTTTTCTGTCAAGGGTGGCTCAACTTGAGCATCCATTCCGCGCCATCTTTGCGCGTATTCCTTAAAGGATTGAGTGCTTTTTTGCGTCATGCTAAGGAGATGACATCAATCTAGGGCCAGATCCATGTTGTATTTGTATTGCTGGATAAATACGTCGGACAGATCTTGAAATCAGTGTATCTTTGTCTGGTCTAAGTTCAGATACCACTTGGCAGAGGCTCCCTTGAGGTTATTCTGAAAGCAGTGTGTCAGTAGTTTATCGTTTTGGATATGCAGAGCCATCCGCCTGTAATACTGTCGCAACTGCGAAAAACAACCGGCGAAAAAAACAGAAGAGTCACCACTTTCGTTATTTGTCCCAAAGAGAGGGAAAGGAAACGATCGCAAAAACCAAAAGAAAAAGGGAAAGACATGGTCATTGCAACCATGTCTGGATTCGGGAGTAATTACGCAAGGGGAAGGTATGAGCACCCCTCACGTCCGTCGTACTCGACGGGATCCATGCTTGGGTTGTCTAGTCTATGGGTGAAAAAAAATCTATCTACAGCTGCTAAAGCTAAACGGAGAGAACTGACTCGATAGAGCATCGCCTCTCTATGCCTACGTATTCCCTCGTGTAATGGGAAAGTTAGAGTCAACGTAGTTCGGGAAACTACGGGGGAGATTGCTCACCAAGACATCGCGTCTTGTGCCTACGTATTCTCATCTGGCATGAGAAATCAGAGCAAAATGTAGTTCAGGATAACTACGGGTAAACAAGGGCGTTCTCGATCACACGGGGGCGAGAGAAAAGATTGACGATACTAGTGTGCGCATTCTAGCAGTTAGGTGTATGCTGCTCGACCATTGGAGACTTAGGCGTTACCTGTTTGTGCTAGAACGAACGTAGTATGTCGGGGTTTAAAGGTACGGGAACCTACGGGAACTAGAACTACGGTTTGGTCTCGATTGCGCTAGGGCAAGAGAAAGGGAAGATTAGTCGTCAGTGGGAGAGTCTCGATCGCACGACAGCGAGAGAACAGAGAAGTTAGTTGTTAGTGTGCTCACTAGGATATCGCATCCTATGCCTACATATTATCGCCTGGTACGAGAAATCAGAGCAACTGTAGTTTGGCCAACTATAGAAAACGGTCTCGAATGCACGGGGGCAAGAGAAAAGAAACTCAATCGCCAGGACGCGAGAGAAAAGGGGAAGTCTCAATCGCCAGGACGCGAGAGAAAAGGTCTGAAACGGGATGCGCACGCCAAGTCCTAAACGTAGGAGCGAGTGCGTCGTATATCACCCAAAGGGTGTACACTACACACTCTAGACGAGTGAGAGGAGGCCCCCCACTTAACATTTCCGACATATCTAAACGAAAACTCACAACACTCGACGGCTGAAAAGAAAGAGATGAAAGAAGTGATGTAAAAACAATGTTTTCGAACAGAGTGTTTCCGTTGACCCTTGACTATTGCGTGCAAGCTCCATTTCCAAGCTCTACTCTTTTATCCTTGATGATGATACTTCAAACCAAAACCTATGTGACGTTGAACCATCATAATTCGACTTATAAATGAAGTCAAACCCCAAGAGGTAGCGCATTGATATCCGTGTCAAAGACAAGATAGAGAAATGATATTGAGAATCATTCTCCGATTAAATCATGTCACACGGACAACACAACAGAAAAGCAAAATAAAATCAGAAGAAGAAGAAGAAAAGATGAGTAGAGAAAAAACGGTATCGGATCCTACATCATCCATCAACAAGTTGATTTATAATGGTTTACGGAAGTTGTTGCACCCTAAAATTTGCCCAACATTTCTTTACCTAGCTTGTGTTTCATTGCATTCATATTAGCTTTATCATTTGCATTTCATTGACATGTATGCAGGAGATCAAGAGGTATGACTACCTATCAAAGGGCTACACAAGATTATGAAGCCAGCTAAGAGGCTTATTCAAGTGTTCAAGGGTTGATCTCCTCACCAGAGAAGTCTAAGATCCTCAGAAAGAGTGGTTGAAACCAAGTGTGTAGATCTCCTAACTTGAGAGTTGTGGAAAGTCATCTATTGATGTTGAGTCCATGAAGATGGACTTGAGGTCTTGAGAGAGATCATGAGAAGTGTTGAAGTTCATTTTGGATCCTAGACAGGTCATTATGTAAAGGATATGAAGATATACCCAAGATTGGTAAAATTAGGGTTTTAGGTGGTCAACCCCAGGATAACTGATGATTTGAAGAAGGTTGAGACCTAATTCAAGAGCCATGTGATCATGGACTGATGTGTTGAGATGCCCAAGGGATGATTCCAAGGTCAAATTATAATGAATTAAGAGTGTGAGAAGTTGCTAGGCTAGGGTTGCTATGCTCGACAGTGAAAAATCCCCTGGTTTGGTGCCTATCTTCAAGACCACTTAACTCAAGATGTGATTTTCATCTCACCTTTACCCTAACATGATTTTTGTAGAGCACGATATTAGCTTTAATTTGAGTACTAGAAGTCCTTGATAAGGTTTATAGAATTCAAGTTATGAGCCAGACAAGTTACAAGTCATCTGAGGCATGTGAATTTGGAGCTTGAAAGTTACACAGCTTGCATGACATATTTGCCCCAGAAGGATGATTCCTATGAACTTTTGGTCAACATGAATGTTGTTCCTTATCTTCTTAGCTTTCTAGAAAGTACTAGATGTCCATGATTGGATTTATAGAACTCAAGTTATGGCTTTGACAAGTCAATGGTATTTTGGGTATTTGGAATTACAGGTCATATTTGGTTATGGGTCCATTTCATCAACTTAGGCACCTCAAATGAACTTTTGATCAACTTAAAAGTTGTTCAAAATGATGTTTTTAGTCCAACCATGATCTAAACATCCATGGATATGGATTGAAGATGGGAGAGTATGAAGAAATTTGGGAAAAAGATCACTTAAGGCATTTAAGAATGGAAAAAATTCAAAATAAATCATAATGACTCAAAACTTCACAAGTTTGTGCTTATTTTGATTGGAAATGATATTTTAAGGGAAATGGCAATTTCACATTTGTTATTTGAGGCTATTTCATGGACATTGAATGGATTACTTCATGATGAAGTAACATAACAAATCTTGGCCATTGGATCCATTCAAGCCCTCAATCTGGTCCATTCAAATCCAAGGAGGGTAGAGCAATGAATTTGAGTGAAGATTGAAGTGAAACAAAGTTGGAACACGCATATGCCAAAGTTGAATTTTGAAGGGAAGTGAAATTTTGGATTCTCCAATTTGGGCCATGATTGGGCCATCTTAAGATCCAAATCCATTCTATTTAAGTTCACAATGGTATTCATATCATTTTTTGGGTGATCATTTGGTGCAAGAGTCAGTTATGGAAGTTTGAGCTTTCAAGAGCAAAAGTGAAAAACCGCGTTTCCATTCTAGAGCAATTCAAGGCGAATCAAAGCTTCTATCATCTTCAACATATGTCTTTGAAGAAATATGCACAAGATTGGAGCAAGAGTCACAGCATAACTGCCTCAATTTCAAGCTACACACCAGGTATGTACTTTTCACGATTGCACTAGTTCTAGGTTGATCTAGTTGAAATTGAAATGAGGTTAAACATTAGGAAGATGCCTAAAACGTTTTAGGATAGGAATTGTAGAGTTTGATGATGATTCATGAGGAGATGAGTTTTCTGTTTGGATTCGAATCTAGAGAATTATTGAGTGTTAGCATGAATTGACTGGTGATTCTTGATCTTTGAAGAGTGAGGATCATTTTTGTGTAAACAATTTTGAGTTTCGTGACAATTATGGAAGTGAGTGATTTTCTGTTCATCTTCATTCTTGAAGATTCATGAAGAATTGATAGAAATGGAATGGATATTATTGATCAGTGAGAAGAGGCGAGAAGATCCACATAATTTTCTTGAAGTTTGGTGAACTTTGATGTCTGGTGATTGTGTGTGCTCGCCGAAGAAGAAGGTGGCGCCCTTCTCCGGCCACTGTGGCTGTTTCCCCCCCTCTGTACCAGTTTCAAATGGAGAAGATGAACATGAGGCATTGGATCTTTCTAAGCTTGTTGACTGAGTCTCAACATCTGATGGACCAGGTTTAATGGAATTAGGGTTTGATGAGGTGTCGTGACAAGGAGCGCAAGATCAGCATACTTTTCTGTTGGACAGATACGATTAGGGTGTACCATAAGCTTTAGTCAACTGAAGCATACTTTGCCACATACCAAAATGCAGTAGTTTCATTTAACAGGTGTCACGCGCGCGTCCGTTGGATCAGTGGACTAGTATTTAGATCCTGTGGCCATGATATTTTCTGGTGTCTTTTATTTTCTTAATTGATTTCTCTATTTTATTTTAATTGTTTTTCCATGATTAATTCATTTTAATTAGTTTTAATGATCAGAAAAATGTGCAAAAAATATGTGGTTGATCCTTGTGGAGTTCCTCATTTATCCATGCCTCTGGATTTGATTTTGATGCTATTTTCAATTTAATATCCATTTTCCATTTTTTGATAAATGAATAAAAATGTATAATATGACTATCTTGCTTGTTGATTTTATTGTTAATTCATGCTTTTGATTTTGGTGCTGATTTTTGGCTGGCTGATTATAGACATGTTGATGATGTTATAGGATTTTTTTGTGTGATTTTTAGATGATTCTGAATAGGATTTTGAGATAGTTGTTTAGGAGGTTTCATTGATGGATCCCTTTAGTGCACTCTTTGGATTTGGATTTTGTTTGAACCTTTTGATTTAGGTTTAGCCCCTGGTTTTTATACCATAGCTTATTAACTCATGTAGGATGATGTAGTATTTTCCTTAGAATTTTTAGAAATGATTTTCTATTAGTTCCCCATTTTACAAGTTAGCTTTGGTTTAGGTGACCCTAACTTAGAGAACTTCATAGATTAGTCTTGTAAATGACCATTAGATGATTCTAAGTCTCATTTCCTTCCTTGATAGAATGTTATTTAGGTAGATACCTCTTTAGAGCTTTGAAACCTTAGTTTAGGTGATCCTTAGAAGGCAGTCATTAAGGTTCTTTAGAAGTTCAAGTAGGTGGATGATTCCTCCTATTGCGGTGAAAATTGGATATCAAGCTATTATATTAACTTGAACCTTAATTCTTTTACAACTGAACTTTATTTTATCCAAAGGAAATGTCTAAGGAAAGTAAAACCTTTTTCGCGATGTAACGACAACGCTTAAGAGATTCGGGGATCGGGGGTTGGTTATACCTAGGGAAGGTGTTAACATCCTAAGCATCTGTAGTACTCTACGGGAACCTCTTGTTTGATTGCTTGATAAGTTTGTGAAAATGTATTATGGATTTAGGATTAGGAGTTGAGTGTAAAGATAAGTAAAGACCTAATTGGTTTTCTAAGTTTGCTCACAAAGACGTCCCATCTTCTGCATACGTATCCTAACTAGGATAGAATCAGAGCAATCGTAATTCACCTCACAAGGGATAAAGAACACTTGATTACGATCAAGGTTCAAGGGAGAACAAACATGACAATGTTTGTGTGGAGTTTAACAAAACTCCCTAATCTAAGTTGTAATATTCAAAAGGGGAAGTAAGATATCATGACAATGATTCTTACACAAAGTTGACAAACTCTTTCCTAGGGTTCTAGTTGAAGAACACTCCTAGTACAGGTGGGTTTCTTAGACTCAAAGCAAAGTCTAATGGCTTCTAAACTAAGGTTAAAGTGACTTAACAAAGTCAAGAGTGGGATAAGGGATGTATCCATGACATGGGGGTCAAATGGACAGACTTTTCCTTTGGAAGTAGACAGGAGAGGCAGCTGGATGAGAGCTAACAAGCTTCATCACTTGGGGGAAGAAAACAACAAGAAAATTAACAACATAATAAAGATGCATCCATGGTGACAACTTAAATGAGAATGAGAAATTGATAAGATTTAAAAAATGCATTTGATGACAATCAAAGCAGGTAAACAAAACAGGAAATGTGATGACAGATCAAGTTCAGGTGAAATTAACAGATGAAGTAATATGAACGTGGTATCAATCAAAGATGAAGTTTTAACATGTTGGCTAACATTTAAGGGTATAAATGCAAACATATATCACAAAAAATTACAAGTACATCAAGAGAAAATTTCATCTGCATCTGTCAAAACGATCACAGAAAGTACACAACTTGCACATAGTTAAAAGAGATTAAACATTATGCAAACATGAAAATAAAAACTATGACATGAAAGTAGACATCAAGATGAACATAATGCAAAAAGTATGGGTGAAAAATGATTAAAATTGAGACAGATGTGATTTTTTGAATTTTGGTTAAAAATGACAAAAATTAATAAAAGAGTTGCCCTCCTCAGGGGTCGAACTCAGGTTAAAGGCGTGCAAGGCGTGTTTTGGCATATGGTCTTACCACTGGGGTGGCTATACATCCGTTTGTAAATGCCACCCCATTAAATTATAAGGGTGAAAATCATGTCATCTTGGGCAAAACAAGAACAAAAAACAAGGATTTACGTTTTCGACTGTAACTTCCTCAATTCTCAACCTTTTGAGATGAAATATATATGTATCTTGACCAGAAAAACATGAGGAACATCATGGTGATGTTGGTTTTCCTAGATAATGCACACATTCAAAAACTCGAAAGCTCATGCAAATTGACATTTTGTTATGCATTTTGAAATCCAAAACATAAACCAACTATTATTACAATCAAGTGAGGGCATGAACATGTTATGAATGATGTATTTGATGAATTCCAACAGTTAGTTTAAATCAAAACACAACAGAATGAGTAATGGCATGAGAGTTGCAGATGTAATGTTTGAAAATGCACTTTGAGACATAATGATCAATACATGTGCTTTTAAAGTTATGTAAAGGTTTGGGCAAACCACAAATATGCTATAGAAAGAGTTCTAGCAAGAAGATCAGTAAAAAACATCAGTGCAAAAATTAGGGCATGTGAGTGGCAATGAAAAGTATGAATTGGCTATGACCAAACACAAAAAGATCAAAACAGTTTCCTCTTCTTCCTGCTAAACTCAAACAAATGCCAGTGCAACTTGCAAATACATTCTTCATGAATAATATTAAAGCAAGGAAAGCAATTCTGCCATGTAATCATCCAGCTGTCAATGAAATGAGATAGTTTACAAAAGTGTAGTGTTCTACAATGCCAAAACAGTGGCAGCAAACCTTCTCAACCACAATGCCACCAACCTAAGATTTGTACACACACCAAATACATAGACCTTTGAAAGTGCTAGAGTGTTTAACAGCCTCAAGGCAGATAGTCATGCCCTTGTATTTCAAACAACCTTCACTAATGGATTCCCATCATGCCTTCAACAGTAAGTGACAAAACTAGCAGCCAAACATACAAACCCTATTAACATTCACAAAAGCATACAAAGCCTACTTGTTCTTCATGACAATTACCAATCCAAACTTTAAGCAAATCACCCTAACCTCCAACAGGCTGCTAAAGGTTAACAGCCACCTGAGCTTGACATATGTGGATTCTAAGACAACAACTGAGGCCCTGATAGGAATAGAGATTGACAACCACATGTGATAGGTCTGGTCAGTTTTTTACACATAGAACTCAAACACTCCTAAGGGACTCTCCCCCCAAACAAGCCAGTCTGAACTGATATCAAAAGGAGGGTAAGCTTCATCTGATTGGTGATTTCTAAGTTTATGGTAAACAGCCACATCAGTGTAGTAGCTTGCTCATGAATTGATCCTATAACCAATTCTGACACAAAACCAACCCAAACAACTTGTAAACTCCTCATGGAAATAATGTACCTCTAACAACAACAAGTTTGACATCAACAACTAACCCATACAATGCACATGATTTCAGTAAAGAGGCACCAATTTCATTGGTGATTTTAAATAGAAATAGCAGCCCTAGTGCATGATTTTGAAGACAGTCCCATACGCACCTTGTTAAAAACCAGAATGTGAAAATGCAACAAACAAAGAACAAGCCAGATACACCCAGGCCTAAACAGAACCACTGAGATTGGTATCACAAAGTCAAGTCCAAAGGGCAGTCAGACCAAAAATGGGAGTCAGCCACTATATCATGCAGGTCTCACAACAACATCACACCATATCCACCAATATTGATACTCCAACAGTTATATGCAATTCTTATTAAATACACCAAACTGAACAGCAATTAAACATGATCAACACAATGCCTAGAAATGTTTAGCATAGTCAACCTTAGAACAACAGGGCTTACTAATTTCCAAACATCAGGCCCTCATGAAACTTTAGCATGAAACAACAAGAGTGTTCAATTTCTAACAGCAAATGTCCTAAACTACCTCTCATGACAGTATTCATTTCACTGCATAATGAAATATCTTGCCCAGCACAACCATCTAAAAACCAAGATCTTGACATTATAAAACTAAATCTAAAGGAAATGTCAAGATAGTTCAAGGGGTCAACAACCCTAACAACAGAGGTGACATAAACCTGAATGTCTCCTCTGGTCATAGTCCTCACCTAAACCACACATGTATTCACAAGCAAACTGGATCACTGCCATATTCTAAATTCATGAAGAACATCCTGGCAGCAGCAAGGTTCAATCTATGACAGTTCTAGGCAGTGAAACTTAATGACCAGTTCATGAACTTTACAACAATACTAAACAGCTCTGAGGTATTTAAGTTGAATTCACAACAAGGAAACAACATGAGAACATTAAGCTTAAGCCTGAAGTAAACTTTGAAAAACAGCCCAATCACATGATTGTATTTAAAACCAACAATGTACACACCAAACTACCAACATACATGGTATGGTATAGCAGAACCAAGCATGAAAATATATATTAATGGAAGGATTCATCGAGACATACCTCTTGTAGGTCTCACTATGTTAGCAGCCAAGAGCAAGAACTCCCTCCTCTTTTGAGCAAACTTGTAGTTTTCTTTCTTTTGAAGTTAAAATGCAATCTTGTGGTTAGTTTGAGAAATAGGTTGTACCAATGATTCTTAATGCTTTGGACAGTTGAGAGATGATATATGTGAGGTGTTTGAGTGATTAAAACACCAAAGAAGTGTATAGAACAAGATTTGGCAGATTTTGTGGCTTTGGTCAAAGTAACTTGGTATGGAAGTTGACTTTATGAATGGTGAGGTTTTTGAGTGGTATAAGGTCTTGGAAACCTTCTATATCATATTAGGAGATTGTGCGAGTGATTGTTGGGGTGTTTGAATGGGGAGAAATGAATTTGGCAGCAAAACTACCAAGAATAATTTTTGGTGTTTTTGTGAAAATGAGATTTTGTGATTTTTGAAGCAAGGAGTGGAAATAGTGAAAGCTTTCAATTTCTCTGGTTTTTAGAATTGATATTATGTTGTAAATGAAGTGGTGAGGGTTCCTTTTATAGGCAAATGAAGAGAGGGGGCAGATTTGGAGGTTTCTTCACTTTGAAGAAAGGTTTTGGATTTTTTGATTAAACCTCCACAAGAGGGTTTCCTTGGCTGCAAGGCAGGCCTCAATAGTCAAGAAAAATGATGGTTTAGTGTGGCTAATTGCAGGCTAGAAGCATAGGCTTGTGGCTGGTTCAGAATTAGCTTTTACACCTCATGCTTGTTTTTCACTTTTTGGTGCAAGTTGCAAACCAAATTGCAAGGCAACTTGCAAGCTTGGAGAATTCACCACCTCTGCATAATTCTAATATTTTCAAGCTACAAACTCCTCACATATCATATACAACATGATTCACCAGCTGAGTTTGGTCAATTTTGATGAAAGAATGAATTCTTGAATTTTGACCATGTGGGACTAAAGTGAAAAACCGCCAACTTGCCATGACCATAACTTTCAGCTCACAAATCCTTTTGAGATGTCCTAGTACATTTTAGAAAGCCCTAAAATAGCTCTAAAACATTCATGTTTTCATGAGTTTCAATTTCCCAAAAGAACTTGTCCAAAAAGTCTCCCAAAGTTGCTAAAAAATGAACTTAAAAGTGAAATTTCTCTAAGTCTTTTTCCCTTCTAGAAATGAATTTGGTCATAACTCCAAATCTATGCATTTTCTGATCATGGACCACTTAGGTACTTTTGAAGGACTTGTCAATAGCTTCCAAATGAGCTTTGAACCAACTCAATTGGATGTGTGGTTAAGGAGTTATGGTTTAGCCCCTTTCAAAACCCTAATTTCCCGATTTTTCGATTACTCCTTCATCCTTGATCCAATGGTCATGAAAATTGATATGCAAGTCCAATATGACATAAGGAAAAATTTTGTTTCACAACTTGAAGTCCAATTCCTAAAATTTGGAGAGTTGCTTTTCAGTCAACCGTACGAGCGATCGGTGACTACCGAGTCGCCTGTTGACATTCTGGACCTCCTGTGACTTTGAAACTTCTTGAATGAACTTTACTAAGCTATATGAACTTCAAGGATCATAATCTCACCATTAAAACACCTTCCAACATCAAAGTCAAACTACAATTGACTTTTACTAGTTAGAAACCCTAATCGGGTGCCCGGAAATACACTGTTCTGGATTCTGGGGTAACAACCTCAAATTGGATTCTCAATTGTCTTCATATGATGTCCTTGATTTCATTTCATGATTGAATTAGCCCAAAACATTGACTAATCACAAACCCTAAAGCTTCGATTTGACTGTACAAAACCCTGATTCATCTGCAACTTGACAAAGACAAACTTGCACTGGGTTAAGGTTAGATAATTCATGAGTATGCTCCTAAAATGATAATGAGAATCTAAGGGGTCAAAATTTGGGGTGCAACACCTTCTATAGGGTTAGTTTCCCTTTCAATTTTCCTTGCTTGATTGGAATCCTGCTTGTGAGCATGTTTCCTCCTGTCGAGGAGTTCATTGCATTATCATAAAGGAGTTGAGTCTACGAAAGCTCTCTCTAAGGAAGTGGAGTTGGTTGAGTGCCCGTGGTAAGTTCCTGTGGACCTTACCTTGGTTCTCATCTCCATTCTCCTAATATTCTCTTATCCAGTTCTTTTTAGGAACCTTCTTGGGGTAGCATAGTCCCTCCTGTGGGGGGAATTTTGCACATCTCTTGAAGGAGCCAAACCTTTAGGATTCCCCCAAATCTCTTTTAGTTGGTTGAGTGCCTGGGATAAGTTCCTGTGGACCTTACCTTTGCCTCCCAACATTCAACTTCTTTCCTTAGGACAGAAACCTTGTCTGATTACTTGTGGAATGAATTCCTTATTTTCCATAAGTCCTTTTCCTCATTCATGATTGAGTGGTATGTTGCATTAGGATAGTTCATGTTTAGGATAGTTTAGGTGTAGGTGCATGACTGCATTAAGAGGTTGAGTGAGTCTCCCTCTGCTTGTTTGCCATAAGGGTTGAGGTGATCCTCCCCTTGCTTGTGTGTTGTTTTTCTTTTTCTAATTGACGTATTTGCATATAGAGGTTGAGTGAGCTCCCTTTACTTGTCTGTTTTGACTGTTTTTCTTTGCTTGATTGCTAAGAGGTTGAGTGAGTCTCCCTCTGCTTGTATTGTTGCATTGCATGTGCATCTTTACTGTTTTCTTATGTTTTATGATGTTTAAGCTGATGCTTTATCTGTTTTCTGTATACCATTGACATGATCCCCTAGGAGTCTCAATTCCTTTGATAAGGAAGTGGTGATTAGAACTTTAGGTTGAAACCTATGCATGATAACTTCTAGGAGTTCCCTGTTTCAAACCTCAACCATAGGATGAATCCTTGGCATGACAATATTAGGACTTGACAGTTTCCCCATAGAGTTCGTTTTCTTCTCATCTCAAACAACAGTAAAAAACGTAATAAAGGCAAGTTAGTATAAGCGCGTTACGAGCCTTAAGCTACTTGGGAAATGATAATTGAGCGGTCTCCTCTCAATCATCTAGAGTGTTTAGTATATGTCCTTTGGACGATATGCGACGCGTTCGCTCCTAAGTCATAGTCTCTAATGCTGTACAAACTACAGACAACCATAAAAAACACTTCTTCCGTAAAAAATAGAAAACAAACTTCAAACCTTTTTGCCCCGTGGGCCCATATCAAGAGAAGCTTTTCTGAAGAAAAGAGTGTCGTTAACTCCCAGTTCTACCGCAAACAGTAATGCCTAAGTCTCCAAGGGTCGAGCTGCGTACTCCAAACTGTTGGATTTGCCTGTTAACCCTACTCGGAAAAACAGATGAATCTGATTCCCTGTAATCCGTATTATCCGGAACTACGTAAGCTCTGATCTCTCATATTTGTTGAAAGTATGTAGGCACAATACTGACGTATTGGCGAGCCACCTTCCCCCATCCGTTACCCGTAGTTAGTCGAACTACGTTGACTCTGATTTCTCATTCTCTGATGAGAATACGTAGGCATAAAGCGCGACGCTTTGCCGAGTCATTTTTCTTTCCTTTTTCGGACCATCCGGGATAGGTAGATAGTAAAACCAACCCGTCAGATGAACACAACAAGCGTGGATCCTATCAAGTACGATGGACGTGAGGGGTGCTAATATCTTCCCCTTGCGTAACCTACTCCCGAATCCAGACATGGTTGCGATGACCTTGTCTTATACCTTTTCGTCAGGTTTTTCCGATCGTTTCCTTTCCCGTTCTGAGGGATAAATAACGAAAGGTGGCGACTCTTCTATTTTTCCGGCACCTTATTTTCGCGGTAGCGACAGCTAGCGACTCTGCTAGGGATCCAACGTTCCCTGTGCGAGTCAATCCTAGCACTTGTGTGTTTACCAGTTGTGTTGTATTTATTTATCGCATTTTACTTCCTGCATTTTATTTTCAGTATGATATGATTATCTGTGCTGTTGCAGGAGGGGCTCTGATGAGTGATAAGCCAGACCCAGGCTTGAGTATGTACATAGCTTTAGAAGCAGATTTGTGGTGAACCTGTATGTTAGGCATGCACTAGTTCCCACGAAATCTGCGCTCAGACGAGGTTCTTTGAGATGATTTCCATTTCCAGCCCAGTGGGCCGTTGAAGGGATTTTAGATCTAAGGATTGTCGACTCTGGGGACCGATCATTTGTGATTCAGCTGAGTGAGGCCACTTCAAGAGATAATGATGCCACACCTTCCTGGGTATCGTATCACCGTTTCTTGAAAGTCTGTGACGCTGATGAACGCATAAGATGCCATGCCTTTGTCAGTGATTAGGTCCATATGTGTGAGCGGGGTCGGGTTATTGCAGGAAATTTTAACCTTCAGAAAACCTGATTTTCTTTACAGTGAATCAGTATTGTTGGTATCAGTAGTCCTTTATTATCAGAATTATGGTGTATTCTCGCTGAAGCAGAATTATGACCTGCCACTTCACAGCACAGCACAACACAACACTCTTGATCTCCTGCTGCATTTCGCATTTGCATTTACATTTTCATATTACATTGCATCTAACACATATCTGTGTTGTAGGTGTGCAGTTCCCTCTCGATTCTAGCAATCTTGCTCCTTCTATGGCCATCATGGAACCCAACGTGAGAAGAACTTTGGCTTACAAGTTTCCTACTCCAGATATTACTACTCTGAGGGGTTTGATTTCTTTGCTTGGAAAGGAGGCGACGAGGGATTTAAAGGGAACCTATGGGAAGCTTCCCAGTGTTGTGTGCAAGCCATCTGTGTATGAATTGAACGGACTTCAAACTCTGCTTCTGTTTTATGATCCCCAGTTGCGTTGCTTCATATTTCCAAGCTATGTGTTGGCCCCTACTTTGGAAGAGTTTTCTGCCATATTGGAGGTACCCATTCTTGCTCAGGTACCATTTTGTCCTATTGACCAGGAGCCAGATCTGGCTAGTATTGCTACAGCTTTGCATATTGAGGTTTCTGAGTTGAAAGGAAAGAAAGTCAAGAGAAATGGAGCCTGGGGATTCCCATTACCTTTTCTAGCTGAGAAAGTCCGACACTTCGCCAAGAAGGAATGTTGGGTGGCATTCAAAGCTATTTTGGCATTGTGCATATATGATATCATGTTATTCCCTAATATTCCAGATTTTATGGATGTGGATGCTCTTAACATTTTCGCCTCAAGGAATCCCATCCCTACCTTGCTCGGAGACGTGTATCATTCGGTGCACTACAAGAACGAGAATAGAAGAGGCAAAAGTGTGTCCTGTTGTGCTTCACTGTTTTACAGATGGTTTGTCACTCATTTACCTAAGGATGGCCCTTTTATAAAGACTGCAGACATGAAGGAGTGGTCTGAGCGACTGATGAGTTTGTCTGCGGAAGACATCGATTGGTTTGACATGGATCGCCTAGGGAGTGAAATCATTTACAGCTGTGGGAACTTTCCTAATGTCCCTCTGGTGGGTAGGAAAGGCTGCATCAATTACAATCCATCCATCGCTATTAGACAATTCGGATATGCTTTGAGGGGCCCTCCTAAGGACGAAGAGGTACAGGAATCTCTGTACCTCGCTGGCGCATTGGAAGGAGATGATCTGGTTAGATTTGAACACGCCTGGAATTAAACATTCACCGAAAAGGAAAGACTTTATTGGGGAAGAGCAATAATCAGGCTTATCCTCCTTACGTGGACTGGATTCATAGCAGAGCAGAAAAAGTGTTGATGCCTTTTCCTCCTGTCAAGCAGGACTGCCCTTCAGAGCCTACCATGATTGAAATCCAGAAGTATAATCAGCTTCAAGCTAAGAATGAAGAACTGATCAAAGCCAAAAAAGAACTGGAAAACGAGATCGCTCAACTCCGAAGAGAAAAGAACAAAGCCGTACACACCTGCAAGAAGCAGACAGAGTTGATCAACCACTTGGGCGCTAATTTGACCAAAGAGACTGATTCTAAGGAACGTCTTGGGTTGGACCTGAAGGCAGTGCACGGGGTATTGACCACCAATAAGAAGGATCTGGATAGGGCATACCGGAAGTTGACCAAGTACGAGAAGTTGTGGAACAACACTTTGACTAGCCACAAGGAGCGAGAAGAAAAACAGAAGCAACAGATAGCCCAGTTGGAAGCTCAGATTAAGGTCAAAGACAAGAAGATAGAGGTTGAAGCCTCACTTCGACAAGACATCCAGTATAGGTTGGTTGAGACCAAGGCAAACCTGATGGATTGTCAACTCCGGGCTGATGCTAAGAGGAGTAGGGCGGAAAACCATTCTGAAGAAGGTGTTTTGAGGGACCTTGCCGAGAACCTCCCTGATTCCATCAGGCAGAGGGATTTGCTGATCCAGGGCCTGCTCACCCAGCCTGATCATCCCATTACGAAGAAGTTACTAGAGGATTTTTGTACCCGTGGCCGCACTTGATTTCTTTGTATTTCTTTGTACTTGTTATGCATTGATATGCTGATCACCACCAGGCCAGTTGGTTGGGGTCACGATTGTTGTTTCCGTTATATTCAGTCACTGTTGTACGCTGCCCACATGGGTCTTTCCAGAAATGTATGAGGGTTTTCTTTCCATGATTGGACGGTAGACTTTATTTGTCTTAGAAGCTAGAATCGAGGGGGACTTCCTCCTAATGCATAGATACGTGTTTGCATTTGCATGAATCATTTGCATGACAGGTGCCTTGCCGTTTTTTCTAACCCCTTGTGTATGCAGGTTATTTCAGGATTGAACGAAGACAGATCCACCGATACTCGACCAGAGCAAATCAAGCTAGAGCAATGGAACAAGTTCAGACCGACATCCAAGAACTTAGAGAGAGGATGGACCGCTTCATGGAGCTCATGCAAGTGGTTGCTAACGGCCAGGACCAGCTCAGAACTCTGGTTCAACCTCTGATCTCACGGGTTGACAGCAATGGAGTGCTTCATGGTGGGAACACTCCAAATCCTCCACTTGTTGAGACCCCTCAGGGAGGCATCCCTGTGACCGGAGGGAATGGAAGTGGTAATGGCAATGTTTTCACTAACATCGGACTTAATGGAAATGTGACTGGCGTCGGAAACGGTAACTTTGAGGCCAATGGCAATGCTGGGATAGGCCATGGCAATACTGGTGGAGCTGGTAATGTGGGGAATGTTGGTGCTGGTAATCTGTATGGTATCGATGCTGCTGGGTTTGCTGCTGGCAATGGCCATTAACCATGGAAAGAGGATCGCCAAGAGGACTTGTTCTCGCAGAAGGGAGCTGAGGGCGAATTGAACTCTGAAGCCCGTCTAAGGTTCAAAGCCCTCGAGGACAAAATGAAGAGTTTTGAGAACTTGAATACTATGGGTGTCGACATGACTAAGCTGGGACTGATCTCAGACTTCAAGGTGCCTCCCAAGTTTAAGGTACCCGACTTTGAGAAGTACAAGGGCACCACTTGCCCTCGTGTTCATCTGAGGTCGTACTACCGAAAGATGTCCGCTCATTCTGAAGATGAGAAGTTGCTGATGCACTTCTTCTAGGACAGCCTGTCCGGCCCATCCTTGGAGTGGTATATGGGTTTGGAACCCACCAGTGTACGTACATGGAAAGAAATTGTTGAAGCATTCGTCCGCCATTATCAGTATAACAGTGATCTGGCTCCTAACCGGGTTCAACTGCAGAACTTGTCTCAGAAGAACAACGAGGGATTTAAAATGTATGCCCAGAGGTGGCCTGAACTAGCAACGAGAGTTCAGCCGCTGATGGTTGAACGAGAACTTGTTGAGATGTTTGTAGCTACTCTTTCGGGGGTTTATTATGAGAAACTAGTCAGTGGTATGTCGGGAAGCGTCTTCGATCTCATCATCACTAGAGAGCATGTTGAAAATGGAATCAAACTCGAGAAGATTCAGAGTGTTGATGTGTCCTCAGGTGGAGGAGGAAAGAAACTTTACAGTGGTAAGAGATGTGAAGGTGAAGCGAGCTCAGTGTCCAACACATGGGGAAAAGGTAAGGGCCAGCGCCAGCAGGTCGCTAGCATTACTATTCCTACTGTCCAGCAACCTCAGCAGCAGCAGCAACAGAACCAGCAAGGGTACAGGAGGTACCAGAACAAAGTGCCTCTGGAAAACCGTCATCTTGAGACACCACCTATGTCATATGCTCAGCTTTTACAAACTTTGCTTCAGTTACAACTAGTTCAGAAGAGAACGTTGGCTCCCTTGACAGGGACACCTCCACAGGGCTACGATGCGAACGATGTGAGTTTCATTCGGGGGCACCTGGCCACTCGATTGAAAACTGTAAGGCATTCAAGCACAAAGTCCAAGATATGGTCGACGCCAAGATCATTAACTTTTCTGATAATGTTCCGAACGTCACAAAGAACCCTATGCCGAACCATGGGGGAGATGGGGTGAACTCCATCATTGAAGAAGAAGATTCGGATTTATTGACTGATGTCAAGTGTTGCACCCCAAATTTTGACCCCTTAGATCCTCATCATCATTGTAGGATCATACTCACTTGATTAACTAACCTTAACCCATTTCAAGTTTATCTTTGTCAAGATGCAGATGAATCAGGGTTCCGTACCGTCAAAAATCGAGGCTTCAATGGTTTGATCAATCAATGTATTAGATTGATTCAACTATAAACAAGATCAAGAATACTACATTGGATCAAGTATGAATCCAATTCGAGGTTGTCACCCAGGAATTAAGAACAATGCAGTTCAGGATACCCGATTAGGGTTTTCGATCAGGAAAAGTCAACTGTAGTTTGAATTTTAATTTAAAAGGTGTTCCAATGGTGGGATCATGGTCCATGAAGTTCCTATGGCTTAGTAAAGTCTACTCAAGAAGTTTCAAGGCCTCAAAATACCCGGAACATCAACAGTCGACTCGGTAGCCACCGATCGATCGTTCGGCATTGCTTAAAAACTATTTGTTATTAGTCGGTTGTTACCAATTCCGCCAGCGGAAGTCGTCTGTTTTATCAATATTGATTGGAATTCCCAATTGTAATTGGAACTTCGGATTGGTCATCACCATCCTCCCCTGTAAGTCTTGTGAAAACTAACAATAGTTGAAACTTTTTGTTGTTCTGGTCGTCACCAGTTTTCTCGTTGAAGCTTTTGCTTTCCTAGTCGAGTCTCGGAGAACTAGTGGATGCTAGCTTCCCCGGCGCGTCCGGTCTTGTTTCTAACATCTTCCTGAAGATCCTGTTTGAACTCTTCGTTATAGGAAATTTCTCACCTGGTTATCCCCGGTGAGATTGGTGTCTTCGTTCCATCTTTTCCCCGATGAAGTTGTGCTTCCCCAGTGGATTGGTTCCCAAGCAAAGTTTTCCCCAATGGGTTTCTTCCCCAGGGTGGTTTGCATTTCTTTTCTTTTGTTTCCCCAGCGAAGAAATGTCATCTTCCCCGATGGGCTTTCTCATCTGGTTATCCCCAGTGAGGTTCCTATCTCCTTTCCCCAATAAAAATGTGTCTTCCCTAGTGGAATTTGTGTCCCCTGTGTGAAATATTTCCTTGAACAATATCTTTAGTCATGTTTGAACTATCTTGCTTATCGTTGCCTTGAATCTTTCCCCAGTGTGTTGGGTCCCCTTGAGTGGTTACTCGTCGTATTGCTGTTCTTTTATATTTACTCGTGTGTCTGCATCTGTCTTGCATTCAAGCATCATAAAACACCATTTAGAACTCATTGCATTTCAGTATGGGTCCTTTTGCATACCATCGGATCTAAGGGACAAAATTTTTGGTTTGCTATATTTAAATACCTTTCACTATGATTCTATGAGGATTGTCATCTCTCATTGCCATCTAGTGAAGATATTTAAATAGGGGCAACTGTTGCACCCCAAATTTTGACCCCTTAGATCCTCATCATCATTGTAGGATCATACTCACTTGATTAACTAACCTTAACCCATTTCAAGTTTATCTTTGTCAAGATGCAGATGAATCAGGGTTTCGTACCGTCAAAAATCGAGGCTTCAATGGTTTGATCAATCAATGTATTAGATTGATTCAACTATAAAAAAGATCAAGAATACTACATTGGATCAAGTATGAATCCAATTCGAGGTTGTCACCCAGGAATTAAGAACAGTGCAGTTCAGGATACCCGATTAGGGTTTTCGATCAGGAAAAGTCAACTGTAGTTTGAATTTTAATTTAAAAGGTGTTACAATGGTGGGATCATGGTCCATGAAGTTCCTATGGCTTAGTAAAGTCTACTCAAGAAGTTTCAAGGCCTCAAAATACCCGGAACATCAACAGTCGACTCGGTAGCCACCGATCGATCGTTCGGTTGACCGAAAAGTCAACTCTTCACTCATGAGGAATTTGACCTCAAGATGGGAATAAAAAATGGTCCTAATGACATATTACACCTACCCATGAAGTTTCATGACCATTGGATCAAGGGTTAGGGAGTAATCGTAAAAGTTGGGAAATTAAGGTTTTGAAAAGGGCAAAGCCATAACTCCTTAACCACACAAGGGTTTTTGACCTAGTTTCAAGGGGAGTGAGTTCCTAACATAAGCATAAATATTTTAGTACCTAATTGGGGCTTTCTAAAAAGTACAAGTGGGTTCCATAACTCTTCCTGGTTAGAGAGAACCGAGGTCCACAAGTTGGCAAAAACTCACATTGGCAAAACCAGGTCAACATGAGTTTTTTTGATTCCAAAACCTCTCCAAATTGATGCTAATCAAAGACTAAGCCTCATTTATGATGTTTACATTGTTAATAAACATGTTTAACATCAATTCCCATTAAAATGGACCAAAGATCAAAGGAAATCATTATTTAATGCAAGTTGTAAAAGTGAATAGTGAAGAAAGAGAAAAAAGGTGGCTACCCTTGTCAAATCATTAACTTTAATTCAACAAGTCACCTTCTATCCTATCAAGCATGATGAAAAAAATATATGGGGCATGGAGAATATCTTTTTAGAGTGTCTTAAAGACAAAGATGAAGATTGCATTGGAAAACTCAAAGATTTTCATGATGGAAGGTTAAAATTGGCAATTTACTTCACTTTTGCCCATACCTTGATCCAAGGCCTTTGGCTATAAATAGAACTCACTTCCTACATCAAAAACACACAAGTTCTATGCTAGAAACCATCTAGAACTCTCTCCCTTACACAATCACCAAATCCTTGCAAAATATCACTAAGTCTCAAAATCCCTCAAAATCTATTTTTGCAAAACACCTTCCAAAACCATTTCCAAACTTTTTCCAACTCAAGAAACACTTCAAACATATCAAATATGATGTATTGAAGCTATCAAAATCACTTACACACTTATGTAACAAGGTTTGAGTGAGTTAGTCTTTGAAACCTTTGGATTTTAGAGTTTTTCCTTCATTTACAAGGCATTTCGTCCACTAGCTTGCTTGGAGGTTGTTTGGAGCATTTATTCATCAACCTAGGAACATTTGAAGACCTTGTAAGAGCTCTCAATATCTCTGGTTTTCTTATTTCTTAAGCTTGCTTCAAGAGGTAAACCTAAAACTCATAAATGTGAACTTTCTACTTGCATTTCACATGTTACCATGAATGTTTTTAGGGTTTTCACCTTCCTATCTCTCATTTATTCATTTCAAAACTTTAATTTCATTCTCTTTTGAGTTTTATTTTAAATTTATGATTTTGGCTTGTTAGCATCCTTGTGTACTTGAGTTTGACTAAAACTCTTGCTTGTAAGCATTTGTGTTTAATTATCATTAAAACTTGAAAGTTTTCTCCCATGAAGTTTTGAACTTCTCACTTACATTTGTTGTGACATTATTTGATTAGGCCTGATGTTTGTAAGTATATATGTCATCTTGTAAGCCCTAGGAATACCACACCTTTGTTAAGAAATATCCTCGTCTTTGTTAAGACATGTTTTGGTTTTTACCTTTCATTAAGTCTTGAAAGAACTGAAGGTGAGAAAATACTTAGAAGGGGGGGTTGAATAAGTATGACAGAAAATAATCAAAGATAAAAACTCAAGTATTTTTATCCTGGTTCGTTGAACTCAACTACTCCAGTCCACCCTTTTCAAGAGTGATTTGCCTTTCTCAACAAGGACTTAATCCACTATTCAAATCAACTGATTACAAATAGCAACACCTAAGAACAACTGTTCTTAGTCTTCTCAAGAGCTACTGATCTAACCTAGATCCTCTTAAGGAAAACTTTCTTTACAAATTAATGTAATACAATGTAAGAGTAATAAAGTGCTTCTATGAAAGCTATAAACACAACTGTGTTATTTCTCTAAGTTTAGAACAATGTATGAACAGCAAAGAATATGAGAGCTTGAGAGTTTTTCACGTGAGAGTGAGTTTGTCCAAATTCGTCACTAGTCACTTGAAGAATGAGCTATGATATCCTTTATATAGCCACTTGAATATTGGAGAGAATATTTTACCGTTGGAGAAGATATTTCCAATATCAAATAGTACTGTCCTTTGTACTATTGCAGCAGAGAGACGGCGCACAAAATGTGGGTGTAGCAAATGTCTGCTGAGCTGTGAATTTACCATATCTGGAATGTATCAGAGGAATAATCTTCTTGCAGAGAATTTTGTCTATCCCAATTAAGGAAAGATTTGTTGGCATATTCCAACGGATATATTAAAATAATCTTCTTCAAATAATTCTTCAGATAGTTCAGATCAACAATCAACATCAGAGTCTTCAGTCTTCAGAATCTTCTGGAAACTTCAGAGCCTAAGATGTTCTTCAGATGTTGCTGAATCAGAGTCTGGTGCAGCTGTGTGCTTGAAGCGTAACATGCTCTTAGATCAGAGTCTTCACTCAGATCAGAGTCTTCTCTCATTCAGAGTCTCTTCACTCAGAGTCTTCTTTCATTCAGATTCATGATAATATATGCAGCGTGTTGTATCTTCAGAATCTTGATGACTAAGCTCTTATACTTCAGATTCTTCTAATCTTCAGATGCTCTTGAGCCATTCAGAATTTATTGTTCACATCAAATTTGCTCTTTAAGATTAAAATCTTTTGTGCCTGTAGAAAACAATTTAGAACAAATTTAGAGAGTATAATTCTTGTATACAAATTATCATTAATGTTATCATCAAAACATAGAGATATTACTAAGACACAATCTGTGCTCTTACAATCTCCCCCTTTTTGATGATGACAAAACATGAGAAATTTGTTCAATAAAAATATGAATTAAAATTACTCCCCCTGAGATTAACAATCTCCCCCTGAAATGAATACTCTAATGGAATTAGATACTTCCCTTTCTGGTTGAGTACAATTCAGATTCAGAGCCTGATTACATTTCAGATTCAGAGCCTGATTGATGCCTGGTTGACATATGTTTGACTTCTAGAGTCAAAGCTTGATGCCATATTAAAGCTTGATGCCAGATGAACAAGTTCAGAACACTTGGTTGTTTATCTTGCCATTTCCTGTCTTGAGTTATCTTTTAGATCATAGTACTCAAGGTTAGATATCAGAGTCTGGTCTACTCAGATTTAGCTATTTTTGATCAGGTTCTGAAAAGATAGATCTCAGGAAAAACTTCAATGAAATTTGTCAGAGTTTGGTTAAAATCAAAGAATGTTAGTAACATGTCTGACTTAGTTCAGATAATTGCTTATAGATTTGAACAATCAGATTCTATTTTGTTTCTCCCCCTTTTTGTCATAATCAAAAAGAATTTTAAAAGACAGTAAAGATGCAGAAGAAACACATATCCAGATAAGCAAAAAGATCATTTTCATTAAGTCAAGAGAATATCCAGATTCAGATAAAAGCAAACAAAACATATCAGAAGAAAATCAAAACAAAGCAAAACATGAAAAACTTGTGCAAAACATCAAGTAGGTTTAGCAGATGAGGCTTGTTGAGAAGCAATGAGTTGCAGCAGTGCTGTAATCCTTTCTGAATTTTCATCTTGCTTAGCCATCCAAGTTTTCATTTCTTCATTTGTTTTCTTTTGATCAACCATAAAATCCTTAAGTTCTTTGACATCCTTCTGAAGATCTGTAGATTCTGAAACAGTAGATTCTGGAACAGTAGATTCTGAAACAATCTGAGTAACATCAGGTGCAGGAATTTCTGGAGGTGGAGGAGCTTCTAGAAGAAGAATAGGAGGAGTGTTTTTCTTAATCCGTTTTTGATAAGCAGCAAGCCTTACTTTTGACAATCTAAGACATTGAGTCCTGATTTTCAAAGCCTCCTTATTCAGTCTGTAAAGATATTTCTTCCAAACAGCGTTAGCAGCCTCTTTGTCCATAGTAGTCATGCAAACATCCATAATGTCAGCAAATTCTGAGACATTATCCTTATCAAAATCTCTTAACAGAGTATAAACACTTGATCCCAATTCTGCTTCATCAGGGATTCTGGGTTTTCTTGGTTGGTTTAGTTGAGTTTGTGGTGTTTGTTCAGAAGGTTGAGGTTGTGAAGATGGATGTTCAGATGTTTGTGGTTCAGATGTTGGTTGGTTGTTTTGTGGTTCAGATGTTTGTTGGTCGTTTTGTGGTTGAGGTATTGAGGGAATTGGTTGGGTTTCTGTTGGTTGTGGAGTGTTTTGGATTTCAAGAGGTTGTGGAGTGAGAGTTTGAGTTGGGGAATTTTGTGGAGAGGGTGGATGTTCAGAAGTTGGAGATTTAAACAGCTGTTTCCAAACACTCTCAGAACGAGGTTGTTTGAGATCATTCAAGCATTCATTAATGTAACCAGATGATTCATCATCAGATGATGTATCAGAGTGGTTAGATTTTTCAGAAGTTGAAGATAAAATGACAGACTGGTTTAAAGGTGTGACATCTAATATCTCATTAGGATCAATGAGATTTTCAGGTTGGTCAGAGTGTTCAGGGTGAACATCCTCTGGAATGGTATATTCTGGGATAGTGTTTTGTGGTTGTGGTGTTGCTTGTTGAGTTTGTTGTGGAATTTCTGTTTGTATGTTTGTTGGTTGCTTGGATTGTGGTGTATGAGGGGGGACAGAAGATGGTTTAGATCTTTTAAATATAAGGGGTGAGTCAGATGGTGTGGGGGTAGCAGAATGATGAACAGGATTAGAATCAGTGTTAAATACCTGTTTCAGAGTATCTCTAATTTCTTCAAAAGTTGCTGCAGGAGGATTTGGTTGAACCTTCTTCAGCTTCTTCCTTTTCTTTTTCTTTTCAGCATCTGAATGCTTCCTTTTCTTCTGATGACCTTCACTATCAGCTTTTCTCTTACGTCTTCTTTCCCTTGTCAAATCAGGAAGAACTTGGCCTTCCTTCTGCACAAGATTGGCAGGAATCTCAACACCATCTCTTATGCAGCGAGCAATATACTCAGCAATAAGTTCTCTAGGTTCATCTGAGGTGAATAAAGGAAAATCTTCAACAGGAATCCTTCTTCCCTTAACTTCTTCAGAGTTAGTTTTCCTTGGTTTCTCAGATAAATCATCAACCAGTTTCATCCTTCTCAGAGTTAAACCGTTTATTTCAGAGCCAATGATATAAGTCAGATCTTCTGTCAACCCAGCCTCTTGCAGATGCGCCACAAGTTGGTTTTCTATCAGAATATCTGAAATCAGCCTTCCCATAGGGATCCATGTTCTGACTTTTCCAGATTTATCTCTGGCTGTTTCCCTTGTTTCCTTGACGTGAGACACCAGATGATTAAACAACAAGTATGGAAGATCAATCTGAATGTTTTGGTGTAAACAATACATGAAGTAAAGTTGTTCAGCATTAACATAATCAGAAGAGTTTGAAGAGGGTCTGTGAAAGATGGTGTTCATGAAAATCTTAGCCCATATCTTGTAAGTGGGTTTCAAGAACTTAACCTTCTTACAAGGTTCACCAGTAGTACAGATTTCTTGACATACATCCTTCAGATCTTCACGCGCAGAAGACAGAGAGGTTACTCCATCAGTTGCCTTAAAACCTATGAGTTTCCTTATCAGGTTTTCAGTGATAACTATCTTTTTACCCAGCACAGAGGAGTGAATGAACTTTGGAGTAGCAAATGCATGGATCCAGAATTCCTTCACTAACTTTGGATACACAGGACCCATAAGCCTGTTAAAGTAACCGTCCCAGCCTTGTGCTTTGATTGAAGAAATCAGATCAAACCCATTTTCAGCAAGATCTTCTAAGTCCACGAAGCTTTCACACAGTACTTCTAGTGAATCAACAGCAGTTAGGAGAGTGCGTACTGGTTCTATGACAGTGGTAGCATTTTTGGTAGTAACAGCTTTTGAAGTAGATGCCATTGTTGACGATGATGAAGAAGATGAAGGTTTCTGAGTTCTTTTAGGGTTTGCAAAGAGAGAGAACAACAAACAAAAGCGCATATGTGTTTGAGAATGTGAAAAGTGTGAATGTGTTATGAGAGTGGTTTAAATAGACAAATAAAGCAAGCATGGGAAACACAACAGACACACATAGGACACATACGCACGTTTGCATTAAATGAAAAGTAATCATTTTTAATTATGATATGACATTTGGGGGGAAAATCAAGACAGATTGAGATTTTCAAAGCAATACCTTAAACGTCATAATCAGTAGGTGTACTCCATCTTTTTAGATTCTGAGTGACACGTGTTTGCTTGCATGTGATTCTAAAACTCTTAAGAAATGAAACGTTTTCAACTTTCAGATCCTCTGAGATGGTCAGTTCAGAGTTTCACACAAAAAATAATAATAATTCACAGATAAATTAAACAAGCAAGACAGATGAAATACTTCAGAGTGTTAAACACTTAGCATCTGAGAAGTTGACTCTGAGAAATATTACTCTGGACAAAAATCCATACAAATATTTTTCAGAATAAACTTAAACCTATCTTCAGCAAGGGGTTTTGTGAAAATATCTGCCCATTGATGATCTGTATCAACAAAGGCTAAATTTATTACACCCTTCTGAACATAGTCTCTGATGAAATGATGTTTAATCTCTATATGTTTGGCCTTAGAGTGTAAAATTGGATTTTTGGATAAACATATAGCAGAAGTATTATCACAGAAGATAGAAAGATTCTTCTCATAGATTTGATAATCTTCTAGTTGACTCTTCATCCAGAGCATCTGAGTGGAACATCCAGCAGCAGCAATGTATTCTGCCTCTGTGGTTGATAGTGCAATTGTTGGTTGCTTCTTGCTGTACCACGAGATCAGATGACTTCCAAGAAACTGACAGCTTCCAGAAGTACTTTTGCGCTCAACTCTATCTCCAGCATAGTCAGCATCACAGAATCCAACTAGTGAATATTCGTCAGATCTTCTGTAACACAAACCAACATTAGCAGTACCTTTCAGATACCTTAGAATCCTCTTAACAGCAGTTAAGTGTGATTCTCTAGGATCTGATTGGAATCTAGCACATAAACAAACACTAAACAGAATGTCTGGTCTAGAAGCAGTCAAATAAAGAAGAGATCCTATCATACCTCTGTAGAGTTTCTAATCTACCTTCTTACTTACCTCTTCCTTACCTAGAGTGCTTGTAGGATGCATTGGAGTCTTTGCCATTTTGCTATCCAGCATGTTAAACTTCTTCAGAAGCTCTTTAACATACTTGGTCTGATGTATGTAGGTGCACTCTGGAGTCTGATTTACTTGGATTCCCAGAAAGAATCTTAGTTCTCCCATCATGCTCATCTCAAATTCTGTCTGCATACATTTAGCAAACTCCTTTCCAAGCATAATATTTGTTGATCCAAAAATAATATCATCTACATAAATTTGACAAATCAACAAATCTTTCTTAATGGTTTTACAAAATAGTGTGGTATCCACTTTTCCTCTGATGAAATTTTTCTTCAGAAGAAAATTACTCAACCTCTCATACCAAGCTCTGGGAGCTTGTTTTAGTCCATAAAGAGATTTTTTCAGTTTGTAAACATGATCTGGAAAATTTTCATTTTCAAAACCAGGAGGTTGGTGGACATACACTTCCTCTTCTATAATTCCATTAAGAAAAGCACTTTTAACATCCATCTGATAAAGAGTGATGTTATGTTGTGCAGCAAATGAAATAAGCAAGCGTATAGACTCTAACCTTGCAACAGGAGCATATGTTTCTGTGTAGTCTATGCCTTCTTGTTGACTGTAGCCTTGAGCAACCAGTCTTGCTTTGTTCCTTTCAACTTCTCCTTTTTCATTAAGTTTATTTCTGAAAACCCATTTTGTTCCAATGACATTGAAACCTTTAGGTCTTGGAACCAGATTCCAGACTTCATTCCTTGTGAATTGATTCAGCTCCTCTTGCATAGCTAAAATCCATTCATTATCTTCCAGAGCCTCATCAACAGATGTTGGTTCTATAATTGACACTAAGCCACAGAAGGAAGATTCAGAAGTTCTGAGAAATGCTCTTGTCCTTATTGGATCATCTTTCTTTCCAATTATCACATCCTCTGGATGAGAAGCTTTCATTCTGGAAGAAGATCCTCTGACTGTTGGTCTTTCAGAAATATGCAGATTGTCAAGTTGGGAAGTTAGAGGCGTAGCATCTGGGTTTGCTTCAGAGTCTTTGTCTTCAGTCTTGTCTGCCTCTGAGCCTTCAGAGTCTGTGAGAATAACTTCTCTATCTGCAGAACTTTCAACTTGCTTTGGCTTTTCAGAGCCAAGCTTATCATCAAATCTAACATGAATAGATTCTTCCACAATCTGTGTTTCAGTATTGAATACTCTGTAGCCTTTAGAGCGTTCAGAATAACCAAGCATGAAACACTTCTGTGCTTTGGAATCAAACTTGTTCAGATGATCTTTAGTGTTAAGCATATAACAAATACATCCAAATGGATGAAAATAAGCAATGTTGGGCTTTCTGTTTCTCCACAATTCATAGGGATTTTTTTCCAGAAGAGGTCTTACAGACACTCTGTTCTGAATATAACATGCTGTATTTATTGCTTCTGCCCAAAAGTATTTTGCCAGATTTGTCTCGTTGATCATGGTTCTGGCCATTTCTTGCAATGTTCTATTTTTCCTCTCTACAACTCCATTTTGTTGTGGAGTTCTAGGACAGGAGAAATCATGTGCAATTCCTTTTTCAGAAAAATATTTTTCAAAATATTTGTTTTCAAATTCACCACCATGATCACTTCTGACTTTAATAATTTTGCATTCTTTTTCAGTCTGGACTTGATTGCAGAAGTCAATGAACACAGAATGAGACTCATCCTTGTGTTTTAGAAACTTTACCCATGTCCATCTGCTGTAGTCATCTACAATGACTAACCCATACTTCTTGCCTCTGATGGATGCAGTTTTCACTGGTCCAAACAGATCAATATGAAGTAATTCCAATGGTCTAGAAGTGGAAACAACATTTTTTGGTTTAAAATGAGATTTTGAAAATTTACCCTTTTGACATGCGCCACACAGAGCATCTGAATTGAACTTCAGATTAGGGAGTCCTCTGACCAGATTGAGTTTATTAATCTGAGATATACGTCTCATATTAATATGTCCCAATCTTCTATGCCAGACCCATTGCTCATCATTCACAGATAAAAGGCATTTTACATTTTGAACTTTAAGTTCTGAAAGGTTAATTTTGTAAATGTTGTTTTTCCTCTTTCCACTGAATAGGATTGAACCATTCTTTTGACATACAGCTTTGCAACATTTTTGATTAAAGATGATATCATAACCATTGTCACTTAATTGACTTATGGACAATAGATTATGTTTCAATCCTTCAACTAACAGAACATTAGAAATAGAGGGTAGGTTACCATTACCTATTGTACCAGAGCCAATGATCTTGCCCTTCTGGTTCCCTCCGAATTTCACGTCCCCTCCAGATCTAAGTTCCAGGCTTTGGAACATAGACCTTTCGCCCGTCATATGTCGTGAGCATCCAGAGTCCAGGTACCATGATTGGTGTCTGGATTTTGCTGCTAAGAACATCTGCAACAGGTATAATTTTACTTTTAGGTACCCAGATCTTCTTGGGTCCTTTGGGGTTAGATGTTCTGTGGTTTTGCCTAAACTTCTGTTTTTCAACATAGTGTTTATTCTGGCTAGCCCTTGGCTTAAACACATAAGTACTCTTTTCAGAGCTTGTATGTTTAATATCATTCAGATGACCAAACTTAAAATGAGAATACAGAGGAGTCTTCTTGATGAAGAGTTTATCAACAGATTTTGGATTGCTTCCAGAGGAAGATTCACATCCAATGCCTCTTCTGTTGTTCCCACTAACACCATAGATCATAGAAGCCATTTTGCTTCTGTCTATGCTTTTAGTGAGGAATCTTTTAAAACAGGAGTCATATTTTTCTAAAATATTTTCACTTGACTCTGTTTCAGTATCAGATTCTTGTTGAGTTGTTTCTAAATCATTTTTGAGTTTTAAATTTATTTCTTTCTGCTCAACAAGTTCTGTTCTCAGAAGATCAATCTCAGATTCAAGATTGCTTTTCAGCTTCTTGTATTTGAGTTTAATCTTGCTGTAGCTTTCCAACATGTCAGATAAACTTTCAACAAGTTCAGCTCTGGAGAGTTCAGAAAATACCTCTTCAGAGTCAGAGTCTGATTCTGACTCAGATTCAGATGATGACGTTCCTTCATCTTGATCATTTGTGTTGGCCATCAGCGCAACATTTGCACATTCTTCCTCAGATTCAGAAGATGATTCAGATTCATCTGAGTCATCCCATGTAGCCATCAGAACCTTTTTCTTTTTATCAAACTTCCTTTTGGGTTTTTCCTTTTGAAGTTTGGGACATTCACTCTTGTAGTGTCCAGGTTCTTTACATTCAAAGCAAGTGACCTCTTTCTTGCCAGATCTTCTGTGTCCAGAAGATTCTCTCTTTTGATCAGATCTTCTGAAGTTGTTGAACTTCTTCCCTTTGTGCTTCCAGAGTTTGTTGATCCTTCTGGACAGCATGGATAGTTCATCTTCTTCTTCAGAAGAAGATTCCTCAGAGCTTTCTTCATTTACCTGCAAAGCTTTAACAGATTTGTTAGATTTAAAAGCTAAGGATTTACCTTTATCTTTCTTATGGGGTTCATCTTCCTCCAGCTCAATCTCATGACTTCTCAAAGAACTGATGAGTTCTTCTAATGAGATTTTGTTCAGATCCTTGGCCAGCTTCAATGCAGTCACCATAGGTCTCCATCTGGTAGGAAGACTTCTGATGATCTTCTTGACATGATCAGATGTTGAGTAGCCCTTGTCCAGAACTTTCAACCCAGCTGTTAGAATCTGAAATCTGGAAAACATAGTCTCAATGTTCTCAGATTCTTCCATCTTGAACGCTTCATACTTCTGTATCAGCGCCAGAGCTTTTGTTTCTTTCACCTGAGTGTTTCCCTCATGAGTCATTTTGAGAGACTCAAACATATCATGAGCAGTGTCTCTGTTGGTAATCTTCTCATACTCTGTATGAGAGATTGCATTAAGAAGTATGGTTCTGGCTTTGTGATGATTCTTGAATTCTTTCTTCTGCTCCTCAGTCATTGATTTTCTATCAATCTTTTTGCCATCCTTAGTAGGATGTTCATATCCATCAATGACTAAATCCCAGAGATCAGCGTCATACCCCAAGAAAAAACTTTCAAGTCTATCTTTCCAATAATCAAATTTTTCTCCATCAAACATTGGAGGTTTGGTGCTGATTCTGTCTCCTTCATATTTGTTGCTTGATGTAGGAATATCACCCATATTAGCAACCAAATAAATAACAGAGTATTCTTCTCACTGGATCTTTATCTGTCACGGTTAAGTGAATGCACACTCAGAACCGGAGCTCTGATGCCAACTGAAGGTGAGAAAATACTTAGAAGGGGGGGTTGAATAAGTATGACAGAAAATAATCAAAGATAAAAACTCAAGTATTTTTATCCTGGTTCGTTGAACTCAACTACTCCAGTCCACCCTTTTTAAGAGTGATTTGCCTTTCTCAACAAGGACTTAATCCACTATTCAAATCAACTGATTACAAATAGCAACACCTAAGAACAACTGTTCTTAGTCTTCTCAAGAGCTACTGATCTAACCTAGATCCTCTTAAGGAAAACTTTCTTTACAAATTAATGTAATACAATGTAAGAGTAATAAAGTGCTTCTATGAAAGCTATAAACACAACTGTGTTATTTCTCTAAGTTTAGAACAATGTATGAACAGCAAAGAATATGAGAGCTTGAGAGTTTTTCACGTGAGAGTGAGTTTGTCCAAATTCGTCACTAGTCACTTGAAGAATGAGCTATGATATCCTTTATATAGCCACTTGAATATTGGAGAGAATATTTTACCGTTGGAGAAGATATTTCCAATATCAAATAGTACTTTCCTTTGTACTATTGCAGCAGAGAGACGGCGCACAAAATGTGGGTGTAGCAAATGTCTGCTGAGCTGTGAATTTACCATATCTGGAATGTATCAGAGGAATAATCTTCTTGCAGAGAATTTTGTCTATCCCAATTAAGGAAAGATTTGCTGGCATATTCCAACGGATATATTAAAATAATCTTCTTCAAATAATTCTTCAGATAGTTCAGATCAACAATCAACATCAGAGTCTTCAGTCTTCAGAATCTTCTGGAAACTTCAGAGCCTAAGATGTTCTTCAGATGTTGCTGAATCAGAGTCTGGTGCAGCTGTGTGCTTGAAGCGTAACATGCTCTTAGATCAGAGTCTTCACTCAGATCAGAGTCTTCTCTCATTCAGAGTCTCTTCACTCAGAGTCTTCTTTCATTCAGATTCATGATAATATATGCAGCGTGTTGTATCTTCAGAATCTTGATGACTAAGCTCTTATACTTCAGATTCTTCTAATCTTCAGATGCTCTTGAGCCATTCAGAATTTATTGTTCACATCAAATTTGCTCTTTAAGATTAAAATCTTTTGTGCCTGTAGAAAACAGTTTAGAACAAATTTAGAGAGTATAATTCTTGTATACAAATTATCATTAATGTTATCATCAAAACATAGAGATATTACTAAGACACAATCTATGCTCTTACAAGAACTTATCCCCTCGTTGATATTGTAACATCTTGATGTTTGCTTTGGTTGTAACCATTTATCTTGATTGAAATCATTTCTTGATATTGTAATATGCTTGCTTGTTCTTGGTTGTAACCATATCTCTTATATTCATCATGATTGAATGATTATTGCTTTGTTAAGTTTATTTCCCCAAGTGATGGAATTCTTTAGTTCTCATCCATGCTGCCTCATATTTCTCCTTCCAAAGAAAAGTCTCTCTATTGACCCTTGGGTCATAGATAGCTCATTACTCTTTTAGGTCTGGATAGAACCTTCCCCTCCTTTTGGTCTGGATAGAACCAATAGGATTTTCACTCATAGGTCTGGATAAAACCTTCTTCCCTCTTTTGGTCTGGAAAGAACCAATAGATCCTTATTCTGTAGTTCGTGCCTGAACTACGACCGCTCTGATTTCTCATTGGACAATGAGAATACGTAGGCACAAGATGCGATATCTTGACGAGCAACCTTCCCCCCTTCTCCCCCTTTTGGTCCGGATAGAACCAATAGGATTTAAACATCATAGGTCTGGATAGAACCTTCTCCCCCTTTTGGTCTGGATAGAACCAATAGGATTTAAACATCATAGGTCTGGATAGAACTTTCTCCCGTTTTTGGACTAGATAGAACCAATAGGATTTAAACATCATAGGTCTGGATAGAACCTTCTCCACCTTTTGGTCTGGATAGAACCAATAGGATTTAAACATCATAGGTCTAGATAGAACCTTCTCCCCCTTTTGGTCTGGATAGAACCAATAGGATTTAAACATCATAGGTCTGGATAGAACCTTCTCCCCCTTTTGGTCTGGATAGAACCAATAGGATTTAAACATCATAGGTCTGGGTAGAACCTTCCCCCTTTTAGTCTGGATAGAACCAATAGGATACCCTCATAGGTCTGGATAGAACCTTCCCCTCCTTTTGGTATGGATAGAACCAATAGGATTTAAACTCATAGGTCTGGATAGAACCTTCACCCTCTTTTGGTCTGGAAAGAACCAATATATCATTATTCTGTAGTTCGTGCCCGAACTACGACCGCTCTGATTTCTCATTGGACAATGAGAATACGTAGGCACAAGATGCGATATCTTGACGAGCAACCTTCCCCCTTCTCCCACCTTTTGGTCTAGATAGAACCATTTGGTCTTATAATGTAGAACTTTAGGATAGAGTTTGGTTAACTCTATGTAAGAATCATGGATAGGATTACTTACTTCCCTTTCTTGAGAGTTCAACATAGATTTAGAGAGTTGTCTCAAACTCTACACAAGCATGGATATGTTTGTTCCCCTCTGAACCTTGATCATAATCAAGTGTTCTTCATCCCTTGTGAGGTGAACTACAATTTCTCTGATTCTATCCTAGTTAGGATACGTAGGCAGAGGACGCGACGTCTTTGCGAGCAAACTTAGAAACTATCTTTAGGTCTTAACCAACACCCTTTACCCAATCCCAATCCTTAGCAAACATTTACCAAACTTAGCATGCAATCAAATAAAAGGTTCCTGTAGAGTACTACAGATGTTTAGGATGTGAAATACCTACCCTATGCATAACCAACCCCCGATCCCCGAATCTCTTAGCGTTATTGTAACATCGCGCAAAAGGTTCTTTCTTTCTTTAGACCTTTCCTTTGGATAAATTAAAGTCCGGTTGTAAAAGAATTAAGGTTCAAGTTAATTCAATAGCTTGATATCCGATTTTCACCGCAACAGAAATGGAGACTTCACTGGGGACGACTTAAACTTAAGGGTTTAACCTATTTTGTTTAATTGCATGCTATATTTGTAAATATTTTCTTAACATGTATATTTGTCAATATATTTGTTTGTATGTTGGGTATTGGGTGCTTTGAGTGGTGAGACGGTCCTATACCCGGACTTGAGTGAAATTATGATAGGATGGTGGTATATTCAAGAAGGCTTATAGGGAGTTGATTCCCGACCAAGCTAACTTGAGAAACCACCGCTCAGTGTAGGCCCTCTTGAAAGTTTTAGTATTGTTGATCGAGTATTCGTGAAAATAATGCTACTTTCAACGAAGGAGCCCATGACACTGTGAACTTTTAGAATACATTCTACCCCACTTTGGCCTTATTAGGACGTAGTGCGATGGCTATAAGGAAGTATTTCCGAAGTAGTTGATACGTGATACTACACTCAGACGAGATTCTCTTGAGAATATTATCGATTACTAAGTAATTTGGGAAATTGATAATATCTGAAAGATGGGTTGATGACTCTGGGAACTCTGTAGAACCCGTTCAACAGGTACAAATTAACCCATAGCACAAATCCTTGGGGATGGGTAAACCTCTGACTCCTTGCTTTGATCTTGATCCTAGGATGTCTTTGTATATGCATTGTATTTGTGAATACTTGCCTTTGTGTTATGTGTGCATCATCACATCATATCACCATAAGCATATCATGTCGCAACTAGTTTTGTAAAACTCAGTCGATCTCTGGTATTTTTTTAAAAAAAGTTGTAACTTTTTCAACGATCAATGAAATGAGGGTTTAAACCTAATTAAACTTCTGAGTTTTGTAAAACCAGTTGCGTTTTTGCACTTGCATCAACATTTTACATATCATACTTCGTTGCATTGGTCTTTTTGGTTCATTCTGTGTTCTGTTGACATCAGAGGGGGATACCTAGCACATATCCGAGACAAATAGGCAACAATGGAAGGACTTTTGAAAGCTCAGGAAATGCTGAAAGAGGACATCAGAATTCTCAAGTGTCAGATGAATTGGGTGCTTGAGACATTGCAGAATATGATGAAGAAAGAGGGTCACTATGACCATGTTACTTCCAGAGAAACTAGGGATGCATTATCTCCGATGGTTCCTCCAACTCAAGGACATCCTCGACATCAACGAACAAATAACCGTCAATCGCGTCAGTACGCCCAACACTCAGTGTTTGTTCCTCCTCAAGCTTCTCAAAGCCGAAAATTGAACAAGAAGGATCATGTCAGGAAAGATAAGACTTGCGGTAGACAAACTCCAGTACCGTTAAGCAAGCTTTACCCGCTACTGATTCAGAACTCACTAGTGACTCCACGATTATCCAATCCGGTGCCAGGACCATGGCATAATGCGAACCTAAACTGTGAATTTCACAAAGGAGCCGAAGGACACAACTTAGATGCATGTATAGCATTGGGTTATCTTGTACAAGAGCTAATCATTGACAAACACTTGATCCTCGAGGAAGACCACCCAGAAGTAGAATGTGGATATCATACTGGGACAACAGGGCACCTAGTTGAAGAGTGTGAAGGTTTTAAACTGAGACTGCAAGAGTTGCTGAAACCTCGGGAGGATAAATCAAATGACAGTGCTGCGATTCCTAAATCCAAAGGCAAAGGACCCGTGAGACCCCTCATAATTCTATATCACAAGGAGAAAGTGGTGGTTGAATGTGTTTCCCCACATTGGCCTAAAATTTGAATTTTAATTCCCTAAGGCTGGCAGCTGTAGACTGTTTCAGCATGTGTTGTAACTTCTTTGCATTTGAATTGCTCGTAAGCTGTTGTTTATTTGAATTTGGCAATATTAATGAAATGTTTGTGCATATTTTGATTAAGTCCATTCGTTTCACTCTTTCTTTTTCCTTTCATTGTTATGAAATACGAAAAATGCAAAATTTTCTTTTCTTTACTAAACTGTTGTTTAAAGCAAAGATTGGGGAGGATGATGAAAATTATATCCATAAATGCTGTTGATATGCTTTCAATTTAACTTTGCCGATGATGTAAGGCATTGTTTCAATCCCTAAACACTGGAGAAATAAGGAAGATAATCCCTCGTTAACCCCTTCGAGCCTAGAAGTAGGAGTTTTTCCTTCTTTACAAAAACAAAACCTTAAATCTCGAACCTGGGGCGGGTAGTTCTCGGTTAACTCGAAGATATGTGCATACAAGACACTTTTCATATAAAGGTGGTGCACTCAGGTTTTCCTTCGTGCACAACAAGAAAGTTTCGAAGATGCTTTTCAGCATAAAAGACCATGATGGTTTACCATATCCATTAAATTAGGTAGTCACCTCCTTTCCCAAAAGAAAAAAAAGGAAAAGTGAAAAAAAAAGCCCGCTAAGTCGAAACCTATGAAGGAGACTTAGGAAAAAATGGGGCATCCCATTGACTATATATTCGAACAAAGCAGTTCAGACAAAAGTCAGGGATAACAAAAGAGAGGAATTTTGTAAGAGTTATCACTCTTAAAAATCCTCAAATAGCAAAAAGCTATCAAATACTGTAAGGGAGTTGTGACTACCTTAGGTTTGTAAGCCATCACCAACTATCATCAGTCCAATTCTTAAGTCTGTAAGAACCTGAATGTATAGTTTGAGTTAATTGAGCGTAGGATTGGAGTTCATCATGGAGAGTGGGTGGGACCAAATCACTTTGAGCCTTTATCCTTTGTTTCATGAACCATGAACCGAGCCATGTTACAACCCTTAAAAGACCTAATTGAGGTAAGGTTATTTTGAAAGCATATTACAGCAAGGTTGGATAACCTGACTCCTAATTATCTTTGATGTTTGTGTGTGTTAATCACTTTATCCATCATTTATAAGATGATTGGATCACTTTCACTTTGATCACTTGATCACTCCGCTGTGTGTGTTTCATCAAAAAAAATGTTTTCAAAAGATTGCATGAATTTTACATTGAAAATTGCCAATTTTTAATAAACAGCATTGCGTGTAAAATAATCCAATATCAAAGGAATCCCAACAAACGCTGTCAGCTAGGGAATTTGACTTGATAAAGGAAGCTCAGCCTGGGGCAATCGATTTGAAGGATTTGTTAATCATTTGTTACAATGTTCAGCTAATCAGAGCCAACCAGGTCAAGACCAGATGAAGCTCTCAATGAACAGTTTAGTCTGGGGCAAATCTTTTACAGTTACCTGTTAGCAGGGGCAAGTTTGTTCCCCAGTCGTTACTTCCACAGTCCGAGACTTTTTTGTGCAAGCACCGTTAAACTGGGGCAATCACTTCGAGATTTATAAATCTCTCTCTATAAGAGTTTGAAGACATTGAAGCATCTTTATGCTAGCTCTCTTGATGGTTTCTTCCCACAGACCATGTAATCTGGGGCAGAAAAGGTTAAAGATTGTTTGTCGCAAGAGCCGTTGCTCACTGAAAGAGGATTGTTATACTATCAATGGGGCATAAAGATTTTGGTCTCATGATACCCTTTGTCAGCTCTCCGATTAAGTTGTTACTTCGGTTGATCTTGGAACTTCCCTTGGTGATTTTCCTTCAACAAAGAATTCAAACTCATGATGGCAATCCAAGTGAAGTCATGATGTTATGTCCTAAGTAGATTACTCTCTCCCAGAGAAGGTTGTAACTTTGAGGTGGAGCTGTTGTTCTTCATGATCATCCCTTTGATGTCTAATCTTGGTGAAGTTTGGTTGGGTCTCCGTGTCGAGATGTTTATTTCATCTCCAGTTTTGTTTTGTCTGTTTTGTCAGCATAAATATAAGCATGGCATAAAGCATATGCATAACATCCGTGCATTATTGCTATCTCTGGTTTGTTACCTGTTCCTATTTCACTTTGGTTCCCTCCTCAGTGATTGGGTGTGTTGTCTCTCTCTAATAGAGTTGTCAGCCCTTAAAGCATAAAACGTCCATCCTTTATCAATTCCCCACAGAGTTTAATCCTCGTGGATGATGGTTGCTTCAGCTATCTTTTTCCATGATTGGATAAGGTAAGTCACCATTCGAGTTCATTTCTCAATGGTTGGAGTCTTGTTTGACAGTTTCTTTCTGGCTATATTCTAGATTGAATTTTTGGTCCCTGTCGACCGCTGAACCTACCTGGATGTGCATTTATTTTGCACTATCTATCAAGAAGGACATTTTTGTATCATCTTCAACGATAAATGGCAGTCTCTTCGGAGAAGTTTAATCAGCATCAGCGGTAAGTGGAAATCTCTTGGGAGAAGCTTAACCTTCATCAACGGTGAGTGGCAATCTCTTCAGAGAAGCTTAACCTTCTTCAGCGATAAATGGCAATCTCTTCGGAGAAGTTTAATCGTCGTCAGCGGTGAGTGGCAATCTCTTGGGAGAAGCTTAACCTTCATCAATGATAAATGGCAGTCTCTTCGAAGAAGTTTAATCGTCTTCAGCGATAAATGGCAATCTCTTCGGAGAAGTTTAATCGTCTTCAGCGGTGAGTGGCAATCTCTTGGGAGAAGCTTAACCTTCATCAATGATAAATGGCAGTCTCTTCGGAGAAGTTTAATCGTCTTCAGCGATAAATGGCAATCTCTTCGGAGAAGTTTAATCGTCTTCAGCGGTGAGTGGCAATCTCTTGGGAGAAGCTTAACCTTCATCAACGATAAATGGCAGTCTCTTCGGAGAAGTGTAATCGTCTTCAGTGGTGAGCGGAAATCTCTTGGGAGAAGCTTAATCGTCCTCAACGATAAATGGCAGTCTCTTCGGAGAAGTTTAATCGTCTTCAGCGATAAAATGGCAGTCTCTTCGGAGAAGTTTAATCGTCTTCAGTGGTAAGTGGCAGTCTCTTGGGAGAAGCTTAACCTGCACCAGTGATAAATGGCAGTCTCATTTGAGAAGTTTATCTCAAGGATGTCGACGCACGGTTTTGACCAGCATTGTTTAAAAATCCAGTGGATACTGGTATAAGTAATTTGGTGGTGACCAATCATATTTCAAGTAAGGCCCGTTGGTAATTGACATCATGAAAATCCATGGACAACAAATACTGACAATTTGGTTGTGTATCATTCCAAACTAAGTCACGATGGTTTCCATCCCAAGCACAGGTTTTGTACCTTTGGAAGATGTTTGTTGCCATTCCAAGCACAGGTTTTGTACCTTTGGGAGATGTTTGTTGCCATTCCAAGCACAGGTTTTGTACCTTTGGAAGATGTTTGTTGCCATTCCAAGCACAGGTTTCGTACCTTTGGAAGATGTTTGTTGCCATTCCAAGAACAGGTTTTGTACCTTTGGAAGATGTTTGTTGCCATTCCGAGCACAGGTTGTGTACCTTTGGAGATAGATGTATTGTTTAATTCCAAGTACAGGTTCTGTACTTTTGGAGATAGATGTATTGTTTAATTCCAAGCTCAGGTTTTGTACCTTTGGAAGATGTTTGTTGGATTCCAAGCACAGGTTTTGTACCTTTGGAAGATTGTTTGTTGTCATCCCAAGCGCAGGTTGTGTACCTTTGGAGATGTATACTTTGGATCCCGAGTTCAGAAATTCCCAGAGACTAAAGTGGTTGCATTTGCATGAAGTGTTTTATATCCTAATGTTTTGAGGGTATTAGTTTTTAATCCTAAGGTTTTGAGGGTCTTCGTCCAATCCTAATGTGTTGAGGGTTGTGTCTCTTCTATATCCTAATGTATTGAGGATGTTTAGTTTTTGATCCTAATGTTTTGAGGGTCTTCGTCCAATCCTAATGTGTTGAGGGTTGGGTCTCTGCTATATCCTAATGTATTGAGGGTATTAGTTTTGGTTCCTAAGGTATTGAGGGATATATTTTTGCTTCCTGGTCGTCACCAAACTCTTTGAAAATTCGGTTCTTTCTAAATCTAGTGGTTACTGGCATTGCTTAAAAACTATTTGTTATTAGTCGGTTGTTACCAATTCCGCCAGCGGAAGTCGTCTGTTTTATCAATATTGATTGGAATTCCCAATTGTAATTGGAACTTCGGATTGGTCATCACCATCCTCCCCTGTAAGTCTTGTGAAAACTAACAATAGTTGAAACTTTTTGTTGTTCTGGTCGTCACCAGTTTTCTCGTTGAAGCTTTTGCTTTCCTAGTCGAGTCTCGGAGAACTAGTGGATGCTAGCTTCCCCGGCGCGTCCGGTCTTGTTTCTAACATCTTCCTGAAGATCCTGTTTGAACTCTTCGTTATAGGAAATTTCTCACCTGGTTATCCCCGGTGAGATTGGTGTCTTCGTTCCATCTTTTCCCCGATGAAGTTGTGCTTCCCCAGTGGATTGGTTCCCAAGCAAAGTTTTCCCCAATGGGTTTCTTCCCCAGGGTGGTTTGCATTTCTTTTCTTTTGTTTCCCCAGCGAAGAAATGTCATCTTCCCCGATGGGCTTTCTCATCTGGTTATCCCCAGTGAGGTTCCTATCTCCTTTCCCCAATAAAAATGTGTCTTCCCTAGTGGAATTTGTGTCCCCTGTGTGAAATATTTCCTTGAACAATATCTTTAGTCATGTTTGAACTATCTTGCTTATCGTTGCCTTGAATCTTTCCCCAGTGTGTTGGGTCCCCTTGAGTGGTTACTCGTCGTATTGCTGTTCTTTTATATTTACTCGTGTGTCTGCATCTGTCTTGCATTCAAGCATCATAAAACACCATTTAGAACTCATTGCATTTCAGTATGGGTCCTTTTGCATACCATCGAATCTAAGGGACAAAATTTTTGGTTTGCTATATTTAAATACCTTTCACTATGATTCTATGAGGATTGTCATCTCTCATTGCCATCTAGTGAAGATATTTAAATAGGGGCAACTGTTGCACCCCAAATTTTGACCCCTTAGATCCTCATCATCATTGTAGGATCATACTCACTTGATTAACTAACCTTAACCCATTTCAAGTTTATCTTTGTCAAGATGCAGATGAATCAGGGTTTCGTACCGTCAAAAATCGAGGCTTCAATGGTTTGATCAATCAATGTATTAGATTGATTCAACTATAAACAAGATCAAGAATACTACATTGGATCAAGTATGAATCCAATTCGAGGTTGTCACCCAGGAATTAAGAACAGTGCAGTTCAGGATACCCGATTAGGGTTTTCGATCAGGAAAAGTCAACTGTAGTTTGAATTTTAATTTAAAAGGTGTTACAATGGTGGGATCATGGTCCATGAAGTTCCTATGGCTTAGTAAAGTCTACTCAAGAAGTTTCAAGGCCTCAAAATACCCGGAACATCAACAGTCGACTCGGTAGCCACCGATCGATCGTTCGGTTGACCGAAAAGTCAACTCTTCACTCATGAGGAATTTGACCTCAAGATGGGAATAAAAAATGGTCCTAATGACATATTACACCTACCCATGAAGTTTCATGACCATTGGATCAAGGGTTAGGGAGTAATCGCAAAAGTTGGGAAATTAAGGTTTTGAAAAGGGCAAAGCCATAACTACTTAACCACACAAGGGTTTTTGACCTAGTTTCAAGGGGAGTGAGTTCCTAACATAAGCATAAATATTTTAGTACCTAATTGGGGCTTTCTAAAAAGTACAAGTGGGTTCCATAACTCTTCCTGGTTAGAGAGAACCGAGGTCCACAAGTTGGCAAAAACTCACATTGGCAAAACCAGGTCAACATGAGTTTTTTTGATTCCAAAACCTCTCCAAATTGATGCTAATCAAAGACTAAGCCTCATTTATGATGTTTACATTGTTAATAAACATGTTTAACATCAATTCCCATTAAAATGGACCAAAGATCAAAGGAAATCATTATTTAATGCAAGTTGTAAAAGTGAATAGTGAAGAAAGAGAAAAAAGGTGGCTACCCTTGTCAAATCATCAACTTTAATTCAACAAGTCACCTTCTATCCTATCAAGCATGATGAAAAAAATATATGGGGCATGGAGAATATCTTTTTAGAGTGTCTTAAAGACAAAGATGAAGATTGCATTGGAAAACTCAAAGATTTTCATGATGGAAGGTTAAAATTGGCAATTTACTTCACTTTTGCCCATACCTTGATCCAAGGCCTTTGGCTATAAATAGAACTCACTTCCTACATCAAAAACACACAAGTTCTATGCTAGAAACCATCTAGAACTCTCTCCCTTACACAATCACCAAATCCTTGCAAAATATCACTAAGTCTCAAAATCCCTCAAAATCTATTTTTGCAAAACACCTTCCAAAACCATTTCCAAACTTTTTCCAACTCAAGAAACACTTCAAACATATCAAATATGATGTATTGAAGCTATCAAAATCACTTACACACTTATGTAACAAGGTTTGAGTGAGTTAGTCTTTGAAACCTTTGGATTTTAGAGTTTTTCCTTCATTTACAAGGCATTTCGTCCACTAGCTTGCTTGGAGGTTGTTTGGAGCATTTATTCATCAACCTAGGAACATTTGAAGACCTTGTAAGAGCTCTCAATATCTCTGGTTTTCTTATTTCTTAAGCTTGCTTCAAGAGGTAAACCTAAAACTCATAAATGTGAACTTTCTACTTGCATTTCACATGTTACCATGAATGTTTTTAGGGTTTTCACCTTCCTATCTCTCATTTATTCATTTCAAAACTTTAATTTCATTCTCTTTTGAGTTTTATTTTAAATTTATGATTTTGGCTTGTTAGCATCCTTGTGTACTTGATTTTGACTAAAACTCTTGCTTGTAAGCATTTGTGTTTAATTATCATTAAAACTTGAAAGTTTTCTCCCATGAAGTTTTGAACTTCTCACTTACATTTGTTGTGACATTATTTGATTAGGCCTGATGTTTGTAAGTATATATGTCATCTTGTAAGCCCTAGGAATACCACACCTTTGTTAAGAAATATCCTCGTCTTTGTTAAGACATGTTTTGGTTTTTACCTTTCATTAAGTCTTGAAAGAACTTATCCCCTCGTTGATATTGTAACATCTTGATGTTTGCTTTGGTTGTAACCATTTATCTTGATTGAAATCATTTCTTGATATTGTAATATGCTTGCTTGTTCTTGGTTGTAACCATATCTCTTATATTCATCATGATTGAATGATTATTGCTTTGTTAAGTTTATTTCCCCAAGTGATGGAATTCTTTAGTTCTCATCCATGTTGCCTCATATTTCTCCTTCCAAAGAAAAGTCTCTCTATTGACCCTTGGGTCATAGATAGCTCATTACTCTTTTAGGTCTGGATAGAACCTTCCCCTTCTTTTGGTCTGGATAGAACCAATAGGATTTTCACTCATAGGTCTGGATAGAACCTTCTTCCCTCTTTTGGTCTGGAAAGAACCAATAGATCCTTATTCTGTAGTTCGTGCCTGAACTACGACCGCTCTGATTTCTCATTGGACAATGAGAATACGTAGGCACAAGATGCGATATCTTGACGAGCAACCTTCCCCCCTTCTCCCCCTTTTGGTCCGGATAGAACCAATAGGATTTAAACATCATAGGTCTGGATAGAACCTTCTCCCCCTTTTGGTCTGGATAAAACCAATAGGATTTAAACATCATAGGTCTGGATAGAACTTTCTCCCGTTTTTGGACTGGATAGAACCAATAGGATTTAAACATCATAGGTCTGGATAGAACCTTCTCCCCCTTTTGGTCTGGATAAAACCAATAGGATTTAAACATCATAGGTCTAGATAGAACCTTCTCCCCCTTTTGGTCTGGATAGAACCAATAGGATTTAAACATCATAGGTCTGGATAGAACCTTCTCCCCCTTTTGGTCTGGATAGAACCAATAGGATTTAAACATCATAGGTCTGGATAGAACCTTCCCCCTTTTAGTCTGGATAGAACCAATAGGATACCCTCATAGGTCTGGATAGAACCTTCCCCTCCTTTTAGTCTGGATAGAACCAATAGGATTTAAACTCATAGGTCTGGATAGAACCTTCACCCTCTTTTGGTCTGGAAAGAACCAATATATCATTATTCTGTAGTTCGTGCCCGAACTACGACCGCTCTGATTTCTCATTGGACAATGAGAATACGTAGGCACAAGATGCGATATCTTGACGAGCAACCTTCCCCCTTCTCCCACCTTTTGGTCTGGATAGAACCATTTGGTCTTATAATGTAGAACTTTAGGATAGAGTTTGGTTAACTCTATGTAAGAATCATGGATAGGATTACTTACTTCCCTTTCTTGAGAGTTCAACATAGATTTAGAGAGTTGTCTCAAACTCTACACAAGCATGGATATGTTTGTTCCCCTCTGAACCTTGATCATAATCAAGTGTTCTTCATCCCTTGTGAGGTGAACTACGATTTCTCTGATTCTATCCTAGTTAGGATACGTAGGCAGAGGACGCGACGTCTTTGCGAGCAAACTTAGAAACTATCTTTAGGTCTTAACCAACACCTTTTACCCAATCCCAATCCTTAGCAAACATTTACCAAACTTAGCATGCAATCAAATAAAAGGTTCCTGTAGAGTACTACAGATGTTTAGGATGTGAAATACCTACCCTATGCATAACCAACCCCCGATCCCCGAATCTCTTAGCGTTGTTGTAACATCGCGCAAAAGGTTCTTTCTTTCTTTAGACCTTTCCTTTGGATAAATTAAAGTCCGGTTGTAAAATAATTAAGGTTCAAGTTAATTCAATAGCTTGATATCCGATTTCTCCGCAACATCAAGGACCTGAAGACACCGCTTGGTTTCGTTAAAGTCAAGCTGATGAAGAAAGGTATCTTTCCGGGCTGTGGAGAGTTGTGTATGGAGTGTGCGATTCGTTCAGACGGCTGTGAATAGTTGGCAGCAGGGATTCAGAGTCTGATGACCGAAGGAATTCTGCAATTTAGTTGGAGGGCTGAGAATAGATCGTGGGAGGTAATGCTGAAGTAGGATGATGAAGTTGCCACTATCACTATCCCTCGCAAAACAATAACTATTTCTGCATCCAGGCCACCTACAATTACCATCACGAGGGTTGGGCCTATACCGTTTGAAAGTACTAAGCTGTTCCATGGCACTATGGGGCAGTCTGTGGACAACCTAGTGGGAACTGGAGGGATAACACGTAGTGGAAGAGTATTTGCCCCACCTGAAGTTGTGGCTGACAAAACTGACAAAGCTGAGAAAGCTGACAGAGGTAAGGGTAAGGTCGTTGAGGAAACCTCTCGTGGGGTAGAGAAGGACTTTCTTGTAAAAGACGTTGAAGAATTCAAGAAAAGTGATTATAAGATCGTGGATCATCTTCATCAGACACCGTCTAAGATTTCCATTCGGAAGTTGTTGTTGTGTTTTGAGGCACATCACAACACACTGCTGAAGGTTCTGAATGCTGCGTATGTACCGCAAGAGATCTCGGTCAACCAGCTAGAGGGGGTGGTCGCTCACGTGAATGCTGGGAATGAATTAGGGTTTACTGACCTAGAGCTGACACCAAAGGGAAGAAACCACAATAGCGCCCTGCATATCTCGATAGAATGTCGAGGAACAGTTATGTCCCATATGTTAGTGGACATAGGATCATCTCTCAATGTTCTCCCAAAGAAAGCTCTGATGAAGCTGGATACGAGAGGGCTGATTTGTACACCCAGTGACCTGGTTGTAAAAGCATTCGACGAAACTCAGCGTCATGTCTTTGGAGAGGTAACTCTATCCATCCAAGTTGGGCTGGAAACTTTCGACGCAGTCTTCTATATCATGGATATCATGCCAGCCTATAACTGCCTGTTGGGCCGGCCATGGATCCATTCTGCTGGCGCAATGACCTCCACATTGCACCAGAAGCTGAAGTATGCTGTGGGGCGCAGCATCGTAACTCTCTGTGGTGAAGAGGACATAATGGTGATCCATTTGTCATCTTTCAAATATGTTGAGGTGGATTGTGAGATTCACGAAATGTTATGCCAGGCCTTTGAAGTTGTTAAGGCCAAGGATGTAACTCTAGTGATGATTCAGAAACCTGAGATGACTCTCTCTCTCTTCCTTCAAGGAAGCTCGAGCTGTTGTTCAAGCTGGCTCCGCCCCAAGCTGGGGGCAAGTTCTGGAAATCCCTAACAAGCAGGATAAGTTTGGGTTAGGGTATTCTCCTTCTGTTGATGCTTCCTCCTCTCGCAGTGCGCCGTGCGTCAAAGGGCCGATCCAGTTCACAAGAGGTGGGGTGATGTTTGAGAATGTCAACATCGTGTCTGAAGACGACGAAGATAGTGATTGCGACCTGGATTCCTGGATTCAGCCGAGCAAGCCAGGCCAGAGCCTCAACAACTGGTTCGTCCAGGAGGCATCCAAGTGACAGGCAAAGAGTAATGATTTACTTTCTCCAATTATTGTACAACCCTATGTCCTACCCTGGGCATAATGGTTTTATTGCCAGGGCCTTGTTTGGTTATGTACATACAATTTATCAATAAATCAAAAGGGCGTTTTCTTTGCATTCAAACTTTGTGATCACAGTTATTCCTGTTTTATTTTTGTTTTGAAAAATAATTAAATGGAAATATGGTTTGTGCTAACCTGCATATCCTTGTTTTAAGCTTAACCCTTGTTATTGCAGGATTCACATCCCAGATGACATCGACTCTGAACCTTCTACAACTCACTTCGACTTTGATTGCCGAATATATCAAGCTGAAGAAGAGATTGATGAAGACGAAGACCTTCCCAAAGGGTTGGCCCGTTTGTTGAAACAAGAAGAGAAGGTCATTCTGCCTCACGAGGAAGAGATTGAGATTGTGAATCTGGGTTCTGAGGAACTTGTCAGAAATGTGAAGATAGGGGCTGCATTACAGAGTGATGTCAAGCAGAGATTGGTCGAGATGCTTCGAGAGTATAGTGACATCTTTGCTTGGTCATACGAAGATATGCCCGGACTCGACACTGACATACTGGTCCATCATCTACCACTGCGAGAAGATTGTCCTCCCGTTAAGCAGAAGCTTAGAAGGACACGACCAGATATGGCCGTTAAGATCAAAGAAGAAGTGCAAAAGCAGCTGGATGCTGGCTTTCTAGCGGTCACTACTTACCCTCCGTGGGCCGCCAACATAGTACCTGTACTGAAGAAGGACGGTAAGGTGCAAATGTGCATCGATTATCGGGATTTGAATAGGGCGAGCCCTAAAGATGATTTCTCGCTCCCTCATATTGATGTGTTGGTCGATAATACAACTCAATTTTCCGTGTTTTCGTTCATGGATGGTTTCTCCGGCTATAACCAGGTCAAGATGGCACCGGAGGACATGGAGAAAACCACGTTCATTACACCTTGGGGGATGTTCTGCTACAAGGTAATGCCCTTCAGTCTGTAGAATGCAGGGGCCACTTACCAACGAGCAATGGTTACCTTTTTTCATGACATGACTCACCATGAGATTGAAGTCTATGTTGATGACATGATTGCGAAGTCCCAAACGAAGGAGGGACATCTGGTCAATTTGTTGAAGCTTTTTGAGAGGCTTAGGAAGTTCAGGTTGAGGCTGAACCCTAACAAGTGTAGTTTCGGAGTACGTTCTGGAAAACTACTGGGGTTTATTGTGAGTGAAAAAGGCATTGAGGTTGATCCTGCGAAGATAAAAGCAATACAAGATATGCCAGCGCCAAAGGCTGAAAAAGAAGTTCGTGGTTTCCTGGGCAGAATAAACTACATTGCAAGGTTTATATCTCAACTAACGGCCACGTGTGAACCCATGTTCAAACTACTGAAAAAAGATTAGGTGATTATCTAGAAGGAGGATTGTCAGAAGGCAATTGATAAGGTAAAACAGTATCTGCAGGAACCTCTAATATTGACACCCCTAGTGGCTGGAAGACCCTTAATCATGTACTTGACAGTTCTTGAGAATAGCATGGGTTGCATTCTCGGTAAGCATGACGAGACTGGCAGAAATGAGCATGTCGTTTATTACTTGAGTAAAAAGTTCACAGATTGTGAGGCCCGTTACTCAATGCTGGAAAAAACATGTTGCGCACTCGCGTGAGCTGCCAAACGTTTACGACAGTATATGCTCAACCACACGACCATGCTAATTTCGAAGATGGATCCGATCAAGTACGTCTTCGAGAAGCAAGCGCTTTCGGGAAGGATTGCCAGATGGCAAATGGTGTTAATGTAATATGACATTCAGTACGTTTCCAAGAAGGCCATCAAGGGAAGCGTATTATCTGAATACCTTGCCGAACAACCTATCGAAGATTATCAGCCGATGAAATTTGAATTCCCTGATGAGGATATCATGTTTCTCAAAGTGAAAGATTGTGATGAACCGTTGCCCGACGAGGGGCCAGATAGGAAATCCCAGTGGAAATTGATATTTGACAGGGTGGTTAATTCGTACGGAAGGGATATTGGGGCAATCGTTACGACTCCCCAGGGATCCCACATCCGGTTCACTGCTAGATTGACGTTTCTGGTCACCAACAATAAAGCAAAATACGAAGCATGCATCATGGGCTTAGACGAAGCTATTGATTTGAGAATCAAAAACCTGGATGTATATGGTGACTCGGCGCTCGTGGTTAACCAAATTAAAGGGGAATGGGAGACTCGTCAGTCGAATTTGGTGTCGTACATGAATTATGCCAGAAGGTTGCTTCCGTTCTTTGATTGAGTGGAACTCCATCATGTGTCCAGCGCGGAAAATCAGATGGCTGATGCCTTAGCCACGTTGGCTTCGATGTACAAAGTCAATTTTTGGAATGAAGCTCCAAGAATTGTCATTTCTCGTCTTGATAGACCTGCATTCGTTTTTGCAATCGAGGAAGCCTCCGATGGCAAGCCATGGTTCCATGATATCCAGACTTTCCTCGTGACTAAGGAGTATCCTGCGGGAACGTCAACCCAGGATAAAAAGACTCTGAGGAGGCTGTCTGGAAATTTCTATCTCAATCCTGATGGAGTTCTGTATAAGAGAAATCACGATCTCGTGCTACTCAGATGTGTAGATGAGAAAGAAGCTAGTCTGCTTATGGAGGAAGTCCATGAAGGCACATTTGGTACGCACGCCGGCGGACATGCTATGACGAGAAAGATCCTGCGAGCAGGATATTACTGGCTGACGATGGAGTCAGATTGCTTCAAATTCATGAAGAGATGTCATAAATGCCAGATTTATGCTGATAAAATTCATGTGTCGCCGTGCCCGTTGAACGTCATGTCATCCCCGTGGCCGTTTTCCATGTGGGGCATTAATATGATAGGTAAGATCGAGCCCACTGCATCTAACTGTCACCGCTTCATGTTGGTAGCCATCGACTACTTCAACAAGTGGGTGGAGGCAGCGTCGTACGCTAATGTGTCCAAGCAGGTGGTGGCTAGATTCATAAAGAAGGACATCATCTGTCGATATGGAATTCCTGAGCGAATCATTACTGACAATGGTTCAAATCTGAATAACAAGATGATGAAGGAGTTATGCCAGAGCTTCAAGATTGAACACCATAACTCATCACCTTACCGGCCGAAGATGAATGGCGCGGTTGAAGCGGCCAACAAAAACATTAAAAAGATAGTACAAAAGATGGTTGTGACCTACAAAGATTGGCATGAGATGTTGCCATTTGCATTTCACGGTTATTGTACGATGGTATGCACATCAACCAGGGCAACTCCTTTCTCACTGGTGTACAGTATGGAAGCGGTCCTACCGTTGGAAGTTGAGATTCCTTTTTTGCGAGTTTTGGTTGACGTGAAACTTGATGAGGCAGAATGGATTAAGAACCGATTGAACCAACTCAGCCTGATGGATGAGAAGAGATTAGCATCGATTGCATATGGTCGTCTGTACCAGAGCCGAATGAAGAAAGCTTGTGATAAGAAGGTGCGTCCTAGAAGCTTTCAGACGGGTGATCTCGTCCTGAAGAAGATTCTTCCACCACATTCCGATCACAGGGGCAAGTGGACTCCTAACTACGAAGGTCCGTATGTCATTAGCAAGGTCTTCTCGGGAGGAGCCTTGTTGTTATCCACGATGGATGGCGAAGATTTTGCATCCCCTGTGAACGCGGACGCAGTTAAAAAATACTTTGCTTAAAACGACCCGCTGGAAAGAAAAGAATATCCAGGCATAAATGGGGCATCCCGGCGAACCATAAAAAAGGAAAAGGTTCGGGCAAAAATTAGGGATATAAATGAAAAATGTACACTTGTAAAGTCGAAAACCTGAAAGGGCGGCTTTGGCAAAAAAGGGTATCCCGGTGAATCGAAAACTCGGAAGGGCGATTCAGGCAGAAGTTAGGGATTTGAAAAAGCAAATGACTGCGTTCCGCGTGTGAACTTTCATTGTTTAGTGGTTTGGAAGACCTAATGGTCGTTTATCTGAATCAATCTCTTCTGAAGCTGAGGCGTCCGAGAAGTGTCGAAGTCGAGTGGGTCATAGAGGGATTAACTCATGGTGTTCGTCTATGCCACATTGCCGACATTTGTGTATACTGATGTGTATTTATGTTATTACGCTTGCGCAGCTTCCTCATTTCAGGAGATTGCATCTGTTGTAAAACATTTTGCCCATTCAGGGGTTCATTATCAATAAACATATACTATTCAGTATTTCAGTTTGCTTGATTAGCCTTTATCTGTTTTGTTTGCAAAAAAGAACGCCCGATGTTTTTGATAAAATGCGCATACATAAACTTGCTGGCCTAGCCTGATAATTGTTGAAACATTGAATTACCTGAACATTGTCACAGGATGGTAACCTTGATAGGTCCCTTTGAGAAGGGTATCTTGTCTGTTTGTTCATGTTGTTGGAGGGACGTCACCCTCCAGGCAGTACACCAGATGTTTTCCAAGCAGGATGATTCCTTCTTCCCCAGCGAGTTCAGTAGTGTTTCCCCACCGAGTCTGAACGTGAGACTGTGAGCATTGATATTTCTCCCCAAGCAGAGATAGATTATCCCTAACCTGATGCATCCTAGGCAGGATCGTCATCTCCCTAGCTGAGTCATGCGCTGAAGTATATACTCGTTCCCAGCATTGGGTAAGTGTGCAGTTGTCTCGTAGCAGAATATTCGCAAGTGTTCAGCTTTCGATAGTTCAGACTGAAGTCTCCAGCAGAATTGAAAGTCCCAACAAAGTTGTACTCTCCCCGGCAGGTAGGATTCATTCCAACATACTGATTGCCTATCCCCAGCCGAGTTTGCAGTTCTCCAAGAGATCCGAGTCCTTGGAGGTTGTTCAAGCCATAATTGGTTCTCCCCAGTAAAGTGTTGAATAGCTGATGCTGTATTTCCCCATCGGAGCCCGTTTCTCCATGAAGATTTGATCTGTGAAGGCCGTGCAGTTTATTTCTACGATTGACATCGTTTTCCTCAGCAGATTGTGGTTCGTATACCTAGTTGAGCAAGTACAGGTTCTCGTAGAACTTGGTTCCCCTGCAGAAAGTTGTCTGGAGTTTGTTTCCCCAGGTTAAGTCCAGTTGAGATTGGTGTGACTTCTTCTCATCGGCAGGATGATTCCTCCTCCCCTCCAAAGTGGTTCTTTCTCCTTGATAGGAGGATTCTCCCTTCAGCATTTATTTTGCTGATGGGATCGTAGCATTCTGCATGATTGCATAACATTTACCCTAAATGCGTAGCATTTTCACCATGTGGAGCATTACACCATTGTCAAACATATGCATATGAAACATGAGCTAGGTCGTTACCGTTCTTGTTTTACAGGTGTCCCTCCGCAGAATGGCTTGTTCAAGATGATTCTCGAATTTCCCAGTGGAGTTTTTCGCTTACGATGATTCTTAAGGTCCCTAGTGAAGTCTCCAGAGTTGTTTACTCAAGATGATTCTTAGAGTCCCTGGCGGAGTTGTTTGTTTAGGATGATTCTTTATTTCCTCAGCAGAGTTTATTTGTCCAGAATGATTTCTGGATCCTCGAAGCAGAGTTACTTGATAGTTCTCCAGAATCCCCAACGGAGATGTGTCATCCCCAGCAGGTTAAAACAGAGAAGTTGAAACTTCCTTGAAGACTTTCTGACGAAGTCCGGCTGACGCCCGAAGAATTCTCCTGTTGCCGTGCCGCAGAGTGCCTGACGGCAGAATCAGCTATGTATCACCAGTTACCGTGTAACTAGTGAGCCCTTGATGACTTGAGGAAGAAGCTGCAGTGAAATCTGATGATCATCCTGACAGAGATTTGGGCCCGTTGCCGTGCAACTGCCATTTCAGACTTCAAAGATTGTCCTACCCACCAAAGCATCATTTACTTGTGCAGTTGGCAAATTTCCGGTTACCGTGTAACCGATTCCCCAGCAAGTTGTCGTGCAACTATCATTTTCAGTTTGAAGATGTTCCTACCAATCAGAGTATCGTTTACCTGTGCGGTCGGCGAATCACCAGTTACCGTGTAACCAGTGATCCCTTGATAATTTAAGGACGAAGATCTACATTAAAATTAGAGAATCATCCTGATGGAGATTCAGATCAGTAATTCTCCAGCAAGTTGTCGTGCAAGTATCATTTCAGTTTCCGAAGATTTGTCCCCATCAGAGTATCGTTACTTGTGCGGTTGACAAAATTTGCCCAACATTTCTTTACCTAGCTTGTGTTTCATTGCTTTCATATTAGCATTATCATTTGCATTTCATTGACATGTATGCAGGAGATCAAGAGGTATGACTACCAATCAAAGGGCTACACAAGATTATGAAGCCAGCTAAGAGGCTTATTCAAGTGTTCAAGGGTTGATCTCCTAGCCAGAGAAGTCTAAGATCCTCAGAAAGAGTGGTTGAAACCAAGTGTGTAGATCTCATAACTTGAGAATTATGGAAAGTCATCTGATGATGTTAAGGCCATGAAGTTGGATGTGAGGTCTTGAGAGATCTCATGGGAAGTGTTGAAGTTCATTTTGGAGCCTAGACATTTCATTATGTAAAGGATATGAAGATATACCCAAGATTGGTAAAATTAGGGTTTTAGCTGGTCAACCCCTGGATAACTGATGATTTGAAGAAGGTTAAGACCTAATTCAAGAGCCATGTGATCATGGATTGATGTTTTGAGATGCCCAAGGGATGATTCCAAGGTCAACTTATCATGAATTAAGAGTGTGAGATGTTGCTAGGCTAGGGTTGTTATGCTCGACAGTGTAAAATCCCTTGGTTTGGTGCCTATCTTCAAGACCACATAACTCAAGATGTGATTTTCATCTCACCTTGACCCCAACATGATTTTTATAGAGCATGATCTTAGCTTTAATTTGAGTACTAGAAGTCCTTGATAAGGTTTATAGAACTCAAGTTATGAGCCAGACAAGTTACAAGTCATCTGAGGCATGTGAATTTGGAGCTTGAAAGTTACCCAGCTTGCATGACATATTTTCCCCAGAAGGATGATTCCTATAAACTTTTGGTCAACATGAATGTTGTTCCTTATCTTCTTAGCTTTCTAGAAAGTATTAGAAGTCCATGATTGGATTTATAGAACTCAAGTTATGGATTGAAGATGGAGTATGACGAAATTTGGGAAAAAGATCACTTAAGGCATTAAAGAATGGAAAAAATTCAAAATAAATCATAATGACTCAAAACTTCACAAGTTTGTGCTTATTTTGATTGGAAATGATATTTTAAGGGCAAAGGCAATTTCACATTTATGATTTGAGGCTCATTTCATGGACATTGAATGGATTACTTCATGATGAAGTAACATAACAAATCTTGGCCATTGGATCTATTCAAGCCCTCAATCTGGTCCATTCATATCCAAGGAGGGTAGAGCAACGAATTTGAGTGAAGATTGGAGTGAAACAGAGCTGGAACACGCATATGCCATAGTTGAATTTTGAAGGAAAGTGAAATTTTGGATTCTCCAATTTGGGCCATGATTGGGCCATCTTAAGATCCAAATCCATTCTATTTGAGTTCACAATGGTATTCAGATCATTTTTTGGGTGATCATTTGGTGCAAGAATCAGTTATGGCTGTTTGAGCTTTCAAGAGCAAAAGTGAAAAATCGCGTTTCCATTCCAGAGCAAATCAAGGCTAATCAAAGCTTCTATCATCTTCAGCATAGGTCATTGAAGAAATCTGCACAAGATTGGAGCAAGAGTCACACCATAACTGCCTCAATTTCAAGCTACAAACTGGGTATGTACTTTTCACGATTGCACTAGTTCTAGGTTGATCTAGTTGAAATTGAAATGAGGTTAAGTATTAGGAAGATGCCTAGAACATTTTAGGATAGGAATTGTAGAGTTTGATGATGATTCATGAGGAGATGAGTTTTCTGTTTGGATTCGAATCTAGAGAATTATTGAGTGTTAGCATGAATTGACTAGTGATTCTTGATCTCTGAAGAGTGAGGATCATTTTTGTGTAAACAATTTTGAGTTTCGTGACAATTATGGAAGTGAGTGATTTTTTGTTCATCTTCATTCTTGGAGATTCATGAAGAATTGATAGAAATGGAATGGATATTATTGATCAGTGAGAAGAGGCAAGAAGATCCACATAATTTTCTTGAAGTTTGGTGAACTTTGATGTCTGGTGATTGTTGTCCTCGCCGGAGAAGAAGGTGACACCCTTCTCCGGCCACCGTGGTTGTTTCCCCCCCTCTGTACCAATTTCAAATGGAGAAGATGAACATGAGGCGTTGGATCTTTCTAAGCTTGTTGACTGAGTCTCAACATCTGATGGACCAGGTTTAATGGAATTAGGGTTTGATGAAGTGTCGTGACAAGGAGCGCAAGATCATCATACCTTTCTGTTGGACGAATACGATTAGGGTGCACCATAGGCTTTAGTCAACTGAAGCATACTTTGCCACATACCAAAACGCAGTAGTTTCATTTAATAGGTGTCACGCGCGCGTCCTTTGGATCAGTGGACTAGTATTTAGATCCTGTGGCCATGATATTTTCTAGTTTCTTTTATTTTCTTAATTGATTTCTCTATTTTATTTTAATTATTTTTCCATGATTAATTCATTTTAATTAGTTTTAATGATCAGAAAAATGTGCAAAAAATAAGTGGTTGATCCTTGTGGAATTCCTGATTTTTCCATGCCTCTGGATTTGATTTTGATGCTATTTTCGATTTAATATCCATTTTCCATTTTTAGATAAATAAATAAAGATGTATAATATGACTATCTTGCTTGTTGATTTTATTGTTAATTCATGCTTTTGATTTTGGTGCTGATTTTTGGCTGGCTGATTATAGACATGTTGATGATGTTATAGGATTTTTTGGTGTGATTTTTAGATGATTCTAAACAGGAATTTGAGATAGTTATTTAGGAGGTTTCATTGATGGATCCCTTTAGTGCACTCTTTGGATTTGGATTTTGTTTGAACCTTTTGATTTAGGTTTAGCCCCTGGTTTTTGTACCATAGCTTGTTAACTCATGTAGGATGATGTAGTATTTTCCTTAGAATTTTTAGAAATGATTTTCGATTAGTTCCCCATTTTACAAGTTAGCTTTGGTTTAGGTGACCCTAACTTAGAGAACTTCATAGATTAGTCTTGTAAATGACCATTAGATGATTCTAAGTTTCATTTCCTTCCTTGATAGAATGTTATTTAGGTAGATACCTCTTTAGAGCTTTGAAGCCTTAGTTTAGGTGATCCTTAGAAGGCAGTCATTAAGGTTCCTTAGAAGTTCATGTAGGTGGATGATTCTTCCCATAGGGTTAGTTTCCCTTTCAATTTTCCTTGCTTGATTAGAATCCTCCTTGTGAGCATGTTTCCTCTTGTGGATGAATTCATTGCATTATCATAAAGGAGTTGAGTCTATGAAACCTCTCTCTAAGGAAGTGGAGTTGGTTGAGTTCCCGTGGTAAGTTCCTGTGGACCTTACCTTGCTTCTCATCTTGATTCTCCTAATATTCTCTTATCCAGTTCTTTTTAGGAACCTTCTTGGGATAGCATAGTCCCTCCTGTGGGTGGAATTTTGCACATCTCTTGAAGGAGCCAAACCTCTAGGATTCCCCCAAATCTCTTTTAGTTGGTTGAGTGCTTGGGATAAGCTCCTGCGGATCTTACCTTTGCCTCCCAACATTCAACTTCTTTCCTTAGGACAGAAACCTTGTATGATTACTTGTGGAATGAATTCCTTATTTTCCATAAGTCATTTTCCTCATTCATGATTGAGTGGTATGTTGCATTAGGATAATTCATGTTTAAGATAGTTTAAGTGTAGGTGCATGACTTAAGGGTTGAGGTGATCCTCCCCTTGCTTGTGTGTTGTTTTTCTTTTTCTAATTGACGTATTTGCATATAGAGGTTGAGTGAGCTCCCTCTACTTGTCTGTTTTGACTGTTTTTCTTTGCTTGATTGCTAAGAGGTTGAGTGAGTCTCCCTCTGCTTGTATTGCTGCATTGCATGTGCATCTTTACTGTTTTCTTCTGTTTTCTGATGTTTAAGCTGATGCTTTATCTGTTTTCCGTATACCATTGACATGATCCCCTAGGAGACTCACTTCCTTTGATAAGGAAGTGGTGATTAGAACTTTAGGTTGAAACCTATGCATGATAACTTCTAGGAGTTACCTGTTTCAAACCTCAACCATAGGATGAATCCTTGGCATGACAACATTAGGACTTGACAGTTTCCCCATAGAATTCGTTCTCTTTTCATCTCAAACAACAGTAAAAAACGTAATAAAGGCAAGTTAGTATAAGCGCATTACGAGCCTTAAGCTACTTGGGAAATGATAATTGAGTGGTCTTCTCTCAATCATCTAGAGTCTTTAGTGCCTGTCCTTTGGACGATATGCGATGCACTCGCTCCTAAGTCATAGTCTCTAGTGCTGTACAAACTACAGACAACCATAAAAAACACTTCTTCTATAAAAAACAGAAAACAAACTTCAAACCTTTTTGCCCCGTGGGCCCATAATCAAGAGAAGCTTTTCTGAAGAAAAGAGTGTTGTTAACTCCCAGTTCTACTGCAAACGGTAACGCCTAAGTCTCCAAGGGTCGAGCTGCGTACACCAAACTACTGGAACTGCCTGTTAACCCTGCTCGGAAAAACATATGAATCTGAATCCCCGTAATCCGTATTATCCCGAACTACGTAAGCTCTGATCTCTCATATCTGTTGAGAGTATGTAGGCACAATACTGACGTATTGAAGAGCCACCTTCCCTCATCCGTTACCCATAGTTAGTCGAACTACGTTGACTCTGATTTCTCATTCTGTGATGAGAATACGTAGGGATAAAGCGCGACGCTTTGCCGAGTCATTTTTCTTTCCTTTTTCGGACCAGCCTGGATAGGTAGATAGTAAAACTAACCCGTCAGATGAACACAACAAGCGTGGATCCCATCGAGTATGATGGACGTGAGGGGTGCTAATACCTTCCCCTTGCGTAACCGACTCCCAAATCCAGACATGGTTGCGATGACCTTGTCTTATACCTTTTCGTCAGGTTTTTCCGATCGTTTCCTTTCCTGTTCTGAGGGATAAATAACGAAAGGTGGAGACTCTTCTATTTTGCCGGCACCTTATTTTCGCGGTAGCGACACAAGTCTCGTCATCGACCTACAAATCAAACATGCTGAGAAAAAACCAATTACAAAATTAAAATAAGAAATCCACTTCAAAAGATTAACAAATTTCTTAAAAGAAAATAAATTCTAAATGAAATTATTAAAAGAAATTAATAAGAAAATTGAATATAAAATTCTATATATTTAATATATATACATATAATACTTTAAAAGAAATTATTAAAAGAAAATATAATATATAATACAAAAGAAAAAACAAAAAGAAAATAAAAACAACAAAGGGGGTGCAGTCTAGCAGACATGGGTTAATCGAGTAGAATGGTACAACAATCCAGATGCCACACAGTGGGCCTTCAGCCCAAATTCGAAAACCATTTATCACACAGCAAAGAGGGGTGCGTGACGAAACGGAGGGTGCAACTCGAAAATCCATTGGGCTTGGCCCAATTCCAACTACAACAAACAGCAAGGAAAAAGGGAATAATTGGAAACGGGGGGTGTAACCCAGAAAACAGAGGATTGGGCCTTACGGCCCACTAACCCCTTAGGAACCCTAGCTCACTATTCACCTCCGTTTCCATTCTCAGTCTCTCTCCGTCTGTCAGTTCCGTCTCTCTCCTTTCGTTCACCTGTTAACAAACCAAAACCAGCCAGCAAAACAAACTCAAACAAAATACAGGTTATTGTGTTGTGTGAACACCGTTAGATTTGAAGGAATAGTGAAGGTTGATCTTAAGAAGGTTGTGCTATGGTTGAGTTGAATCCGAGTTTAGGAGATTTGAAGTTGACGGAGGTTGAACTGGAGAGTGCTTAAGGATGAAGATCCATGTGGTGAAGATCTGGATGATCCTTCATGAGTTCAGACAAGCATTCATGGTGGACGAAATCTCTGGTGAAAGTTCCGATCTGAGATTGGGTGACGATGACGGTTTCCGATCTACAAAAACTTCATGAGTTGAAGACGATGACTCACGAAAATGGTGGATCAGAGGTTGCATGTGAGATTAGAGATGCTTGCATGTTCGAATCGGATGAAGATCTGGAACCGTATGTTGAAGATGCCTCGTTGAGATGGTTGATAAGTTGTTTGACAGAAGATTCGAAGATCTGGGAATGTTATCTGAACATTTGTGGTTTAGAGTTTGGATGAAGACGTTTGATTCAGATCTGGATTGGTGTTATGGTGGATGAAGATTGAACGAATCTGGAATATAATTTGGAGGTTGCATGTAAGCTTGTTGAAGGATCTGGAAATGTTTGATTTGCGGTATGTGCTTGGCGATTTGCAAAAATGGTAGATTGAAGGTTGTTGTTTGATGTTGAGGAAATCTGGAGATCTGTTGCTTGAAGATTGTGAAGGTTTATGAGTTTGGTAGAGGTTTGGTTGAATCTGGAGATGGAGGATTAGATCTAGGAAAAGATGAAGAATAAGATGAATTTTGGATGACGATGAATGAAGATCTGGGAATATACTACGAAGAACGGATGAACATGTTTGAGTTTCTAGAAAAAAACGTTGAACACGTATGAAGATTTCTGGGAATTATTGAAGGTTTGGATGAATTTCTTGGGAATCGGATGAACATTGATGAGTTTGTTCATGAACACGATGAAGGTTGGTTGAATATTCAAGCATATTTGGAGAAATGTTGATGATTACGGATGAAGTTGTAAAAAACATGATGAGTATCTGTGTAAACAAGATGAATGTGACAATGAACACGAAGCAGTTTCCGGTGGCGTATGAACTTTCCTGCGTGTCTTCGGTGGGGTTTGATTCATTTTGATTTTGCCGGTGAGGACTCCGACGTTTGCATGGCCTGGGGAAACGTGTCCTCATTAATGAAGATGTGCCTTTATAGTCTGACACTTGTCACAGAACTGACGCATTGGGCCTGCGAAAATTGACAAGTGGCCTGCAAGAATTGATTAGTAAACTGAAAAATTTAACAAAAAACTGATTAATTAATTAATTACAGCTGCAAATGATTAATTAAAAGAAAATGAATTAAAAACAAATTACTAAGTTACATTAATTGAAAAAGCTGAGATATTTAAAGCTGAACTAAAACGAAAATTAAATGCTAATTAAAACCAACTAACTCAAATTAAACTAACTAACTCAATTAAAATGCTAATTAAAATCTAGATTAATAAAAATAAAAGAAATTACTAATAAAATCTAGAAAAATCTATTAAGAATTAAAATCTAAAATAGAAAATTTAAATCCAAAAAACATTAAAATATATTCTAAAAACTATAATATTAAAAAAAAAAACCTCTAGAAAATAGAAATTAAATTCAAAAACTATCTAAAAACTATGCTAAAAATAGGAAACAAATCTAGAAAATAAAATAAAATCAGTGAACGATAAAATGGGAGAATGCGACAAAATAAACAGTAATAAAACCGGATACCGAGGCGTAGACTGAATCATCGGGCAGAGTGCAAATGCCATAATGAGTTGTCTGAAACACGGGGAAAAGGGCTGTAACCCCGATTAAATCAATCCGGCCGCAAAAAATACATGGTATGCGATATGTGAATGCAAATGCAAATGAAACGAAACATAAGCCAAATACGAGAAACGATTTTTCAAATTTTGGGGTGCAACAGCTGCCCCTTTTCAAACGACTTGGACCTGAAGGGTTGAAAAGTGAAGATATTTCAAACATTCAAAGGTAAAAGACGGTTGAATACCAAAGAACCCGGAAATTTGCCAACCGCAAAAACAGAACCATAAACTCTGATATATTAGAACAAAGATCTCCAGAAGATAGCTGAAGGAATGGTTGCAACGACAACAAGTTGGTTGATTAACAATTTTCAAATCATCGACACTAAGTCGGAAAGATCATCTGACATCGCTGTCAGGCATCGATGCTAAGTCGGAAAAACATCTGACATCGCTGTCAGGCATCTGACCTCGCCGTCAGGCATCGGACCTCGCTGTCAGGCATCTGTTAAATAAAAACAGGCATCGATATTGAGTCGAACAAACATCTCAAAGTCGATAAGAAACATCTGACATCGCCACCAGAAAACCACACAGTTGATAAACATCTGACATCGCTGTCAGGCCTTGACATCAAGTCGGTAAAAAGCATCTGACCTCGCCGTCAAAACTCGACATCATCTGACTTCGCCATTAGTTCTCAAAATAATCTGACTTCACCGTCAGTTCTGATAATTCACTAAATAACTCCGCTGGGGAAGAAAGAAACTTAACCAAGCAACTCTAGGAGGGAGAAAGGAAAAACTTAACCAAGTAACTCTGTTGGGGATACACAAAAAAAAAGAAGATGAACTCGTCCATCAAAAACTGAGCCATGGTCTGGATACCATTTTGGCTAAAGGTAACATCCACGTTGTCAGAGTCTAGATACTCAAAGAACAACAAAACCATAAACTGGAGATTTATCGGAATCTGGATACTCAATGACAAAAATCTGAGCCTGAATGCTTAACGCGACAATCAGAACCTGAATGCTCAATGAAATGACGACTTCACTGGGGATTTACTGGAGTCTGGATACTCGACGGAGAAACCGGAGCCTGGATGCTCAAATCCAACGACCGGAATCTGGATACTCAAATGACGAGGAAGACATTATAGATATACTCAACAAGATCTGGATATCATATGAGTTCCAATCAACACAAAAAGCCAACATCCGACGCTGCTGCTGGGAAATAACATGAGCCGTGGTCTAGATACCACACGGGCTGAAGAAAATAATAACATCTGCTGTGATCTGGATATCACAAAACATAAAATAAGATAACATGGTCTGAATACTGAAACCGTCCTTACCGGAGTCTGGATACTCAACGGACAAACAGATAACACCAACTATCGTGGTCTGGATACCACCAACACCTTTACCGGAGTCTAGATACTCGCTGGAGAAAGCACAATAACACAAAAAATCTACCATGGTCTGAATACCAATCAGGCAAAGATAACACAGAACCTGCCATGGTCTGGATACCATAAGGGCAACAAAGATCAAACTTCCAGAGATACATCTGAGAACAAAGAGGCAACAACCTGGCTTATGTTTCAAATGCATATGTTTGAAAATGGCGTAATGCTCCATACGAAATGGAAATGCTACGCGTTTAGGTAGATGTTATGCACGATGCAAAATACAAAGGAACCGATCCAGCAAAATGAATGTTGGAGAGCAGAAAGCCAACTCCACCGGGGATCCATTCAAAACCCTGCTGAGGAAAATGCCCTGGATGGCACACTAGAATACGACTCTTCTGGGAAACAAACGTCTCAGCTGGAGGAAACAAGCCCACTCTACTAGGGATTTAAAAACTCCGCAGGGGATAACCATCAACCACTGAAATTGAATCTCGCTTCACCGAGGAAAACAACCCTGAATAGCCTCCTAGGACACCAAGGTCCCATTAGGGTACAGAATACTCATCTGAAAATGGCAGCTTCACTAGGGAAGAATCAAAATCAAACCTGTCGGGGATACTCAGCTAGGGAATAATCTACCTCTGTTATAGATTACTCAGCGAGGGGATCGGCATCGACTTTTGCTTGGGGGATTAAATTCATCAATATCCACCTCTGATTAGGGAAAGAGTCAATGATCTAGACTCTATGGGGATACAACACTTCACTCGTCCCATTGCTGGGGAAATCAACCCAAATCCGCTTGTCAGGGAAAACTTCAATCCTAAACCGTTGGGAATGCATAATCAATCTGCTGATGATGGCTACACTCTGCCTGGGATATCAAATCTGACCTGCTGAGGATAATCTTGCCCCTATTCTGATAAGGATAAGTGCCATCTCAACTTGCTGCGATTCTAAACTGCTGAGGAGAAACAAACTCAAACTACACATCTTTGCTTAGGAAACCTTCCTGATTTAACAACATCACCTCCTAAGGGAATACAGAACACCAATCATGGAGAACTGAGATCATTCGAGCCTCGTGTCAGGGAATGTGATAGCATGAGTCACCGAGAATTACCGTATCAGGTATAATTAGGCTTTTTCTGGTTTAGGGATAGGGTTTAGGTTTATGGTAATAGGGATTTATTTCTATTTACCAACGAAATGGATTTGAGGAGGAAATACTAGACGAGAACTAGCATTCGAGGGAGGACCACCAAACGAGAACTGGTGTCAACAGACTTTAAGTTGTCAGACGAGAACTGACTTCTGGTTTGGATATCAGACGAGAACTAATTTCTGGCTTGCCAGACGAGAACTGGACTTTAAAACTGTGTTAGCCAGACGAGAACTGGTTAAACAGTGGGTCGAGGAAAAGGTCACCAGACGGGAACTGGTTAAAAAGCTTACATGCACCAGACAAGAACTGGCAGTTAAGGAAAGGTTGACCAGGCAAGAACTAGTATTCTAATAAAGGTGGACCAGGCGAAAACTGGTTACCGGTTTTCCAGACGAAAATTGGGCTTTGGAGGTTTGCCAGACGAGAACTGGGCTTTGGAAATGACTTTGGTTACATGGTAGGTAACAGGTTTAGGCTGTAGGATAACGATCCAATGACAACAAGGCTTTTTCGGAAGGTTGAGGTTATTTGATGAGGGTAATGACACGATTCCCTGACACTGAACTCTTGTTGGGGAGAACAAACTCGCTTGAACAACTTGCCCTAGTGTAACTTAACTTTCCCCAGTCCGATTCTTTGGGAATGTTCAGAAAGTATCTTGCCATGAGACGACCTCGAGATGGCTGGCCCCAGTATCCGTACCACGAAAGGATTCATCCTTGATTGACCAACTCTCATCACGGTTGGTTTCAATATACTCTTGAAACGGCTTGCCCCTGAATGAGCGTTGAAGCGACTTAACCTGATCTGGTTGAATACCGGAGGGATCTGCCCTCAACTTACAAAAACTCTGGGTAGTTGCCCCTAATTGGGTCTCGAGATGATTCACTGCTGACCAACTGCTTCTTGAATAAACTATCCCATAATCGACCAACGCTTCGGGACTTGTCCTCAGACTAACTAATTCCAAACCCACTGGATGTCAATGCCCCGGATTCACAGGGTTTCAAAGTATACATAATTCTGATTCAGAATGCTGAACGATCTAGTCCTGTTCGATTATTCCCTGTTGGAATTTCCTTCATGTCAACTACTGACCTGCAATTAAAATTGTTTGTTCACGAATGGTAATTTTGATGCGGTTTTCATGCAGATTTTGAAAAATTGATGTCACTCATTAAGTGTCGTGATAGTGAGTGACGAATGAACCAAAAGTTCAAACGTAGTACTGATTTGATTGGTGCAAGATACAGCAAGGATATGATTAGCAAATCATATAGGAGTTAGGTCACTCAACCTTATCATAATGCGCTTTCAAATTAAACCCTGCCTCAATTAGGTCTCCTCAATTAGGTCTTTTAAAGGTTGTGTCGTGGTCGGGTTCACGGTTCGTGAAACAAAGGATATTAGGCTCAAAGTTTAATTTGTACCCACCCCTTCTAACATGATGGTCTCCAATCCTAAGTTCAGTTAACTTGTCATAAGCGCTCACCTCTTTAAAAGGCTTAATGAATGGTAGGAATGGTGGTTATGAAACTCACAAGGTTTTCGGAGTGACAGTTACTCCTCTTCGTCTTTGGTGTCTGTGTTCACACGACTTTGTCCTTGTTAGAGGATTTTTCTTTTGAGATCCTTTCATTTTCATTCTTTTGATTCCCTAATTTTTTCCTGGACTAACTCTTTTGAGTTCTTTTCAATTTTGAAGTCCAGCGGGATGCCCTGATTTTTGCCTAAGTATTTTCTTTCCAGCTTTTCTTTACTTAGCGGGCTTTTTTCTTTCTTTTCTCTTTTTTTTATATATTTTTTTTTGAAACAAGTCGTGTGACACTGGTTGTCTTGATTTATCTGAAGGATTATAACTGTATCACTCCTGACTAGTGAGGTTTAACCATTGCGGCTGATGAGGTACGACTCGGGTCACAAGCCACGAACGGGCCTTAGTTTCTTCTTCGATCAAGTATCCTACTTGAAAAGGGTAAACAATAAACTTCCCCATGCCTCGTGTCATAAGCCATGAATGGGTCTCAGTTTCTTCTTTGATCAAGTGTCCTACTTGAATAGGGTAAACAATAAACCTCCTCACGCCTCAGGTCATAAGCCACGAACGGGTCTCAATTTCTTCTTTGATCAACTATCCTATTTGTAAAGGGTAAACAATAAACCTCCCCACGCCTCGGATCACAAGCCACGAACGAGTCTTAGTTTCTTCCTGCAAGAGGTGAATACTTGTGGGAAAGTATCTTCACAGGGAATTGGAATTTTGCTGGAAATTTGGGACTTCAGCGGGAATCTGTAACTTACTGGAGATTAGGAAATATCACCGACGATCTTCAAAAGACCCAGGTCGGTTGACATGTAAAACATGTCTTCTCAAATAAAATGAAATATCAACTTGAAGAATCTTCACCAAACTTCTCAGATAGATGCCATTTGATGGGAGTAAATTGAGTAGTGGACTCACTAGGGAGAACATCACTGAGGAGCAATATTGTTATAGTTTTACATTCCATCGAAGCAACTAAAATCTGGTAACAGTAATTCTCAAATAAAGAGAGAAACTTGTAATTTCTTCAACAAACTTCTCTGACGGTTTCGAGAGAGTTGCCATTTGATGGAAGAAAAGTTGATAATCTTGATAATTTGTTGGGGATAGACAAACTCTCTTGAAAAGAGACTTCCATTTTCCATCCAGATAGAAAACCTGAGAATAGAAAAAGCTGCTCAAATAAAGAGGCTGCCACTTGTTGTCTGGAGATTTTGTCTTCGACGGTGATCTTCAAATAGATTCTTCCTAGGGAGACAAAGTGCAAAATAAATTCTCGCTCTATCTCGGTTTATCAACCTGGAGAGATTCAAAATTAATTGTCAGGGACCAAAGTTCAATTCAGGAAGTAACTGAAGAAAAATAGCCGAGCAAGACTCTATCCAATGAGGAATGAACTCAATTGGAGATTTATCTTATCCAGAGATGAAAAAGAAAACTAGAATAATAATCTTCCACGAGGATCAAACTCATTGGGGAATTCAGAAAGGATGCGCATTTGTTGCAGTGAGAATCATGATACCAAGCTATTGATTAACTTGAATCTTAATTCTTTAAATTCACAACCAGACTTTAATTTATCCAAAGGAAAGGATAAAGAAAGAACTTTTGCGCAATGTAACAACAACGCTAAGAGATCGGGGATCGGGGGTTGGTTATGCCTAGGGTAGGTATTTCACATCCTAAACATCTGCAGTACTCTATAGGAACCTTTTGTTTGTTTGTATGCTATACTTGCTAAATGTTTGCTATGGTTTAGGATTAGGGTTAAGGTTAGGTAAAAACCTAAGGATAGATGCTCGCAAAGATATCACATCCTCTGCCTACGTATCCTAACTAGGTTATAATCAGAGCAACCTTAGTTCATCTCACCGAGGATAGATGAACACTTGATTATGATTAAGGTTCAAAGGGGAAAAAATATAACAATGCTTGTGTAGAGTTTAACAAAACTCTCTATTCTAAGTTGTAAACTCAAAGAAAAATGACTTTAACAAAAGTCAAGAGGGGAGCAAGTAATCATCACCATGATTCTTACATAGAGTTAACAAAATTTATCTTAATGTTCTAGTTTAAAGATACTCCTAACAAGGGGTATGTTTTCAAGAATTTAAAGCAAAAGTCTAATGATTAATGGGTTCTAACTTAACTAAGTTAGGATTCAAAGATGATCCAAAGGGTAATAGAGAGACTTTCCTTTGGAATATGAGAAATATGAGGCAACTGGATGGGAACTAAAAAAGTTCCATCACTTGGGGAATAACTTAACAAAGCATAAACATTCAAACATGATGAATACAAGAGATATGGTTACAACCAAAAATAATGCAAGCATATAACAATATTAAGCAAAGATTATAAGCAAGGTAAATAGTTACCACCAATGTAAACACAAAGATATCTCAATATATATAGAGAGGTTCTTACAAGACTCAACATAAGAGGTAAAAATCAAATGACAATATCTTAACAAAGATGAAGGCACATCTTAACAAAGAAGAGGGTATATCTTAACAAAGATGATGAATTTTAGGTTAAAGGATGTCGTATGTAACCACATAAGCAAACATCATACATTTTATGACAATTAAGTATGGACAATCAAACACTAACCACAATAATGTAAGTAAGATGTTTAATATGAACCAAGTACATAAGGAAGCTAACAAGACAAGCTCATATCAATTTCAAATTAAAGTCAAATGGAATGAAATAAATGTTTAAAATGAAGAATGAGGGATAGGAGGGTGAAAACCCTAAAATGTATTACAATCCTCTCACAATGTAAAGTGTTTCTAAAATAGGAATCTTAGAATTATTTAATCATTATATGAAAATATACATTAATACAAGAATTTAGCAAAAAGAATCATTAAAAAAGATTAAAATTGAGAAAGTTATGCTAATTTCAAAATTTAATAAAGATCAAATAAACAAATGATTAAAAATAGGGAAATGTCTCACCCAAGGCTTTAACCCAAGACCTTGGGGTCATAGACTCAAAACAATGCCATCTTTACCAATTCATGCATTTGAATATCAATGGAAATGGAAGAGGAAAAGGTAAAAACCATGAAAATCATAAAAATGATTAAAAAGTGCCCTCGCTGAGGGTCAAGCTATGTTCACATGGCATGGCAAGTTCTTATGGGCTAGGTGATAACCACTGGTGTGGCGATACATCCATTGTATCAAGCCACCCCATTGAAATATATACTTGACAAAGCAAAAAATCTGGGCAAGATACAAGGCAAGACAAGTCAAAATACCAAAAACAATTTGATTCAATCTCACTCAAATTTCAATCATTCTTCATGAAATTTTGGTCAAAACTGCTTGAAATCTCATGAGGATTGCAAGGGTATCAACCATGTTTTAAAATGATGCTCCCAACTGAAAACACGGTCGAACATGCGATGTAAAACTTTGAAATGTATTTTTTAGTCAATGGATCACACCAGGCATAAATACACATAAATGAGGGCCTGCTCACTTTTTAAATGCATTGCTTATGATGATTCTCAAATAGATGAGGTCAATCTCTCACTTAATCACAAAGTGACCTTTGAGTTGTAAGATCAAAATGCAATGGCTTAAAACAACTTTGTGTAAAACTTGAAAGTTAGAGCAAAAGACTATGGCCACAAATTACAGACCTAAACCTCATCATGTCATGGACTTGCCATGTTGATTTTACAACAACAGAAGTTATCAAGCAGTACAACAGAACCTTGACAGCCAAGGCTTCCAACAAGCAACATAGATGAGTTCAAAATCAAGCCTTTACAAAGATGAATTCTTGACAACAAATTCAAGCCAAGACTTAATCAGCATCAGTCAAACAAGGTACTTTGTTACCAATCAGCAAAAAGGGCAACATTTGACATGGTTATAGGTGATAGGTTATAGCAACAGTTGTTCATGAATTGGCAACAGATTTGACAACTCCACTATGAATTCTAGTATGATGCTAGCATCTATCAATAATACATCCTACACTTAATCACAAACCCTCAGGCCAACCTGAGGTTTTCTTAAGACAAAGGGTTAACAACCCTCAACAATCAAAACCAATGTTTACATTTTGAAAAGGCAACCACTTTTTTATAATTTACACAAACAAAAGCAAGAAAACTAGACTTTGACAGTCACGTAGACAAGACAAAAAATTGATCATCAAGTGCTTCAATAACAACTACATATTCTGACTAGAATATGTTGCACACTATAAATTCTTGACACAATTCAAAGTTCAAACAACAGTTCTCAAACATCATACTAAGTCAAACACATTGGTTTATAACAAAAGACCAAGTCTATTCACAACCAACTTCAAAAACAGTTTAAAAATAAGCCTATGTTGATCATCAGCAATTCATTGTAAATCCTTTCAACTGAAAATCATAGAAAGACCACTCTTTTAAATGGTGAGAATATGGTTTCAATCCAAACAATTGTCAAATCATTCTATCAAACTAAAGCTTTAGGTTACAAATCAATTTAGTCAAAACAAAGAAACTAAAATAATAAAAAAAAAACAGAAATCAGCAGTGCCAAGTCAAGGGTATAGTAAACACAAACAACAATTCTAAACATGCCCTCAAAGGTTGACTGATCAACATAACTTTTAACAGCAACTCCTCTAATCCTCTAATTACAGCAGCCTATCAGAATTCAAACAATTAGTTTAGCAACAACAAGGCATTCTTGTTTTAATCATCATGCCTCAAACTAATGTCCTCTCTAAAACTTTAACAAGCACACACAAACATTAAATATGACACTGTTGATCCTCAAAGGTCTAGGTATGTTTCAACAAACCTTGTGTGAGTTATTTCAACCTAACTAGTGCCAAACAAACTCTAGCACATGACCCTAGAGATTGTCACAATGCAACCCAACAAATGACAGGCCCAATGCAAACTCTAATGAGAGTTACTAAATAACTAAATGTGGACAAATAAAGATTGGACAAACCAACCTGAAAACAGACTCAACCAAGATAGTGTAGACTAAACATTACAATGTTATGTTGAACCAAACTTCATTTGTAGCAACAAAATCTTTACAAAGAATGAGCATACATCCATGACCTAAATTGACAACCACACAAACAAGTTCAAACATGAAGAACAAGTTATGGAAGCAATAGGGCATTCATGCTCCAATCATCACACCCCAAGCCAATGTCTTTACAAAGAATAAACAGACATCCCCAATTCCAACAGCACAGTTAAAATAGCATAGTTAGAAGTTTCTAACATAAAGATTCAAGAAGTTGGTTTGGAGACAGAAACAAACACGTAAACTGTCATCACAATGCAAACACTTGTTTAATGTAGACAAAGTACTAATTCAAATATAGTTCAACAACATAAAAGCAACACCTATGCAAACTGTCCTAAATCAACACTACTAAGGTCAAGTATCAACACACTCAAAGTATGCTTTCCATATGGTTATAACCTTGCAGAATCCAACATAACAATATTGCTCATTCAATAACAACAGATTTATCATCACCATAATAAATCAATATTTCAAATACAAGCTAACAAGCAAAACTAAATCATGTTTTAAAGACACTTATGCATATAAAAGAGAGACTTTAAAGGCATTAACCTCTTGTAGACTCCTCATAGCAAGCTAGCAGCAAAAAGCAAAAGATCCTTCCCTCCTTTCGACGAGCTTTTGTAGTTGCTTCCTTTTGAAGCAATAATACAAACTTATGGACAATTGAACTAAATGAAACTCCAGTTGTTGTTTGAGGCTATGAACAGCTAGTATATCATAAATATAAGGTATTCCAAGTGTTATGATAATGGAAAATGGTTTGTGTAGTGATCTTGTAAGAAACTTGCACAAAAGTCAAAGTAAAGTGGTATGAAGGTTGACTTTTTGTTCTAGGTTTATTTTGATGAAAGTAATGGTGGGAACAACTTCAAATGACCATTTTGAGTGTGCGTGTGTAGTTTTTGAAGTGGTTTTATGTTTAGAAGTGGTGCTGAAGTGGAAATTGCAAATAGGCAATTTTGGTGTTTTTCTTCACTTACAAGCAAAGAAGGTAAGAAGGAGAGTTGTGATTTCACTTGTGTTTTGGAGAACTCTAGTGTGAAGAGGAGAGTGGAATGGCTCCTCTATTTATAGGCCAAGTGATGGTTGGGGCAGAATTGGTATTTGGCCAAGCAAATTGCATTTTGGTGGGAAAGACTTAGTTATTTCAAATGATGATTTCCATTTGCCGGTTTTAGCTTGCTTCCATCAATTAATAACCTTACTAAATAGCTACCTTTGAGCTGGTATGTAGGGGCTCCAGAGGTGCTAAGGCAAGCTAGCAAAACCAACACTATCTCTCATGTACACTTTTGTACTTTTTATATTAAACAAAGGGATTAAGGAAGGATTCTTGGCTTTGGTTTGATTTCCTTCAGATATAGTTCAAGATTCCCTCTAACACATCACATCGGTTGCTTTCTCATGGTTAGAAATGAAGTACATAGTTGGAAACCAAGTCTATGTTGAGTTTTGACAAGATGACAAACTAGTGCTCAGGCACAACTTCCTCAATTCGAAACTCTCATCTCACAAGGGCTATGGAGGAGTTCTTGTACTTTTTGTAAATCCCTCATGGAGCTCTACAACTTTCATATTTACTGAATCTTCAGATTCCAAGTGGAACTAGGTCAAAAAACTCCTCAAAGTTGGCTGAAAACATGTCTGGAAATGGCAAAAATCTATGCATTTTTTGCCTATAGATCCGCTTTACACTTGTGTCGGGCTTGTCAAGACCTTTCTAACAAGCTTTGAACCACCTCATCTGGATGTGTGGTTAGGAAGTTATGGTCTTGTCCCTTTCAAAACCCTAATTCCCGACTTTTTCGATTACTCCTCAATACTTGATCCAATGGTCATGAAAATTCATATATAGGTGTAATATGCTATTAGGAACATATTTTCTTCAAACTTTGAGGTCAAATTTCTTATGGTCAAGGAGTTGACTTTTCAGTCAAACGAAACGATCGATTGATAACTACCGGATCGACTGTTGATGTTCTGGGTCTTTTGAAATCTTGAAATTTCTTTGGTAGACTTTACTAAGCCATATGAACTTCATGGACAATTATTCCATCATTAGAACACCTTTTCATTTAAAAGTCAAACTACAATTGACTTTTCCTGATCAAAAGCCCTAATCGGGGGTCCTGAACTGCACTTTTCTTGATCTTTGAGTGAAAATTCAAATTGGATTCTTACTTGACCTAATGTAGTATCCTTGATGATGTATAGACTTGTTACACGAAGAACCAACCCAAGACATTGACTTATCAGACCATCGAAACCTCGATTCTCGACTGTACGGAACCCTGATTCCTGTATCTTGACAAAGACAATCTTGAAATAAGTTATAGTTAGATAAACAAGTGAATATGATCCTAGAACAATGATGAAGAACTAAGGGGTCAAAATTTGGGGTGCAACAGTTGCCCCTATTTAAATATATTCACTAGATGGCAATGAGAGATGAAAATCCTCATAGAATCGTAGTGAAAGGTATTTAAATATAGCAAACTAGAAATTTTGTCCCTTAGATCCGAAGATATGCAAAAATACAAATGTTAAGGTGCAATGAATTCTACATGATGCTTTATGATGCTTGGACGCCAGACAAATGCAGACATGCGAGCAAAAATAAAAGAATGACAAGACAATGAGTAACCACTCACTAGGGACTCGACATACTGTAGAAAGATCTAAGGCATAACAATCTATAGTTCAAACATGACTAATGATGGTACTTCCCAAGGATCTTTCACACAGGGACACAAACTCCATTGGGGAAGACAAATTTTCACTGGGAGAAAGAGAGAGCTCCACTAGGGAAAACGAAACACCAATAGAGAGACGAAAGACTAGAGCCACGATCCTCACTAGAGATAAGCCACAATAAGGAATCTCCTATAATGAAGAGTTTGAACGAGATCTTTAGGAAAATACTAGAAACAAGACTAAATGTGTCGGGGATGCTAGTAACTACTAGATCTCCGAGACTCGAACCGGGAAACCAAAGCTTTGCTGGGAAAATTGGTAACAGTTGTTGTACCCCAAACTTTGCCCAACCTTTTCTTTACTTGGTTTATGTTTCATTTCATTGTTCTAGCATATTGCATTGCATAACATTTTGCATTTTACAGGGGATCAAGATATGTGTGTATGACAAGAGGAATTTGCTAAGAGTTCTAAGCCTAATCAAGAGGTTGTATTCAAGTCAACAGGGGTGTTATCATCATCAAAGATAAGTCAAAGCCTTTTGGATAGGAAGATAAGTGTATGTGGTTCACCTCCTATCTAGGAAGCCATTTGAAGGCCATTTGAGGATCACAAGCCCATGGTTATGGAGGGAGATGATCATTTAAGCTCATTGGAGGCCTTGAGGGTCATTGTGGAGTTCATTCAAGTGTTTATACCAAGTGTGAAGAGCTACAGTTGAAGATGGTGCAATTAGGGTTTTCATCTGGTCAACCCTAAGGCAACTATGAAATTGAAGGAGATTAAGACTCAATTCCAAGTCTTTATGGTCATGGAATGTTGTGTTAAGATACATGGGATATCATTTCAAGATCAATCCATCAAGAATCAAGAGTCTGAGGAGTATCTGAATTAGGGTTCTCAGTGTAAAATCCCCTATTTAGTGCCTAACTTCAAGACCACCTATCTCAAGATAAAAGTATCATATCATCCTGACCCTAACATGAAAATTGTAGAGCATGTTCTTAGCTTTATTTTGAGTACTAGAAGTCCTTGATTGGATTTATAGAACTCAAGTTATGAAACAGACAAGTTACAGGTCCTCAAATGAATATGATTTTGGTCAACAAAAGTCAACCAACTTCCAAGGCATTTTTAACCTAGAAGGATGTTTTTCCTCAACCTTTGATGAACATGAAAGTTTTTACTAATGATCTTAGCTTTCCAAAGAGTACTAGAAGTCTTTCATCTGATTTTTAGAACTCAAGTTATGAGGCTTGCAAGGCAGGGGTATTTTGGGAAAGCAGGATTATAGGTCATTTTCATTATAGGCCCATTTCACCACTTTGCACACTTCAAATGGAAATCTTTCCAACTTTAAACTTTCTCCAAATTGGGTCATTTGCTCAACCAAACATCAAGGCATCAAGGGTTTGGCTTGGACTAAAGAATCCCTAATGAAATTTCCATGAAAAAGGCCTTAAAAGGGGAAAATCAAATTAAAATCATTTGGAATTATATTGTACCAACCTTGTGCATGTTTTTAGTGTCAAACACATTTCCAACACAATGCCATCTTTGGATTTGAGATTTGAGTGCATTTTGGTGGCTATTTTCAAGCTTTCTTCAAGATTAAGTAACATATCCAAACCTTGCCATATGACCAAATCAAGGAGCCATTCTCAGCCCTTTGATCAACCTACCTCAGATGCAAGCTAAAGGAGCCATTTTTACAGCTGAGCAAGGTGTCTTTCGTGCACTATTCAAATGGACATAAGGTGAAAAAGTGAAAATCCAATTGGGCCCAAGGAGCACAGAATTGGGCTTTCTTTCCATCTGAATCCATCATACATAATCTCAGTTTCATTCACAAGTCTTCAGAACTAGTTTTGGTGAGAGATTGAGTGAGAACACATTGAGAGAAAGTGGTGAAAAATTCAAAATCGTTTTTCAACTTTTACTGAGCTTCAATCCAAATAAAACATTTCAAAACATTCCTTGAGACTCATAGAACATTTCTGGGTGGTTTATTGCAAGCTTCATTAACAAACTGAGCATTGTGGAAGTTTGATTTTAGGTTTCTTTTCTTACAAAATATCTCACTGTTTATGCACTGATATCACACCATTTTCATATATTTGCAAACCTCTTGATGTGTAGTTGGATTCTGGATTGATTTCATGGCTGTTTGTGAACTTTTTTCATTTGAGCTCATTTTTATTTCTTTTCGTTTTGCTTTATTTAAGCCTGATCAATGAAAATGGGGGGTTGGATTCATGATCCATGTAACCTGGAGATCAATTTTGGCTATTTATTTGTTCATTTTGGTTTAGTTTTGAGGCATCTGGGTTTGCTGGCCGTGACTGGTTTGAGATGTCGCCGGAGAAGACGACCAGAATAGTGGTTCTGGCCATCTGGTATCCCTCCAAGGTTTTGAACCTTGCCTAAGACACATGGATATGTTCACAGCCTTAGGATGTGCTTACTTTTAATTTTAATGTTGATTAAGACCCACGTTGCACTTGCTTTGACCACACACACCAAATCCAGCTGGAACTTTCATTAAATGACCTGGCGCGCTGTGAGCACCTTGATATGATTACTTTCTGATCACACGGTCTGAAGCTTGGTGTACCATGGACTTGGTTTGACTCATCACATTGGATCCACACGTTTTCTGGTTATTTGTTTTTTTTGATGGATTGGGCTTGCTATCTGCGCCCCCCTAGCTGGCCCATTGAGTTCCAACGTTGCTGGGTTGCTATTTGCACCCAGCTTTTATTTATTTTTATTTATTTTTGTTTTTGTTTTTATTTTATTTATGACTAGATTTAAATTATTTTAAAATATTTCCAAGTGTGATAAAATTCCAAAAAAATATTTTTTGGACTCCTTGAGATGTCTTTTATTATATGAAATTTTTATTTTATTTTTTATAATTATTTTTCAATTAAAAATGGAATTTAACATTGGAAGTGTTTTATTTGACTTAAATCTTGACATGTTTTGGTTTTTATTTTATTTCTCTCATTTCCTTTTGATCCAATGAATAAAATTCAATCCTCATATCAATGATGAGTTGATGAATATTTGAGGACCATTTTGCCCCTGGTTGGTTGACTTTTGAGTTGACTTTTGATGCACTTCATTTGACCCTTAACAATCCTGCTTCACAATGGAGCACCCTTGTGAATCAATTTCTATGGTGAAGTTGTGAAGTGATTTTGATTGAAATCTTTTGGCCTCTGGTTTCCAACATATTTATGAGCCTCTTGCATTTTATTTGATAATATTTGAATCATTTTCCTATTTTTAGAGTAACTTACAAGTCAAGTTACCCAAAGGGAGGTTCATACATACATCTTGACCTAGTTTGACTTGGATATGACATTTTTGTATCCTTTAAGCTCTCAATTCCTATTGATTCATGTTTTTAACATGTTAAGGATGATGCTTGCTCATTTTTAGGTCATTACATTACATTTTGCTTGTTCATTTGTTTGCTTGCTTTTGAGTTTCCAATTAGGGTTTCTTTATGAAGCATGCTTGCTTTCCTTTGGGAATTTGCTTGCATTTCCTTGTGGGCTACTTCCTTTTTCTTTTGAAAACTTTTATTTCATTTCCCTTGTTGTACAATGACTTTAGAATCTCATTTGAGGTAGCTTGGTCCCTCCTTTGGAGGTACTTGAAGCATACTTAAAAATGATGAATCCATGAGGACTTATTTGTGCTTTCTTGTGCACCTTTCTGTGAGGCTTATGGTTGAGTGCAAATTACGAGTTCCATGTTGTCCTCATATAGCTTCCCATCCTCACTTTGTTTTAGGACTTCTTTGTCTTTCATTTGTGTTTGTGTTTTCGCATTATGGTTGATGTTGTTTGGTTTAGGTCATTTCATCCCATTTTTGATGCTCTTGTGTGTTTCTATTGATGCATTTCTTGTTCCTCTCGTCTCTTGCATTTGTCATATTTTAGATTGAGGTTGAGATGAGCTTGTGGAGGCTACTGCCCCATGTAACACCTGAGGTGAAAGAGGACGGTGGTTACATGTAACACCCGTGGGGGAGGGAGTGGTTGTCGGTGTCATGAGGCATGACAATAGGACACTCCTAGCAGCTTCTAGGGGAAAACCGAATTCACATCCGAATGAGAGGGATCCTGAGGCTATGCAGGTATGGGACTGCATGGTTGAATGAAGGCTTATAAGGATTAATTGGTACTACCTATACCAACAAGATGCATCTTCTTTTCGGTAGCCCGTCCATAAGAACTCCACAGTTAAGCGTGCTTGACTTGGAGCAATTCTGGGATGGGTGACCTTCTGGGAAGTTTCCTGGAAAGCATGTGAGTGAGGAAAAAGCATGCTGAAAAGACCCGTGTTGGTTTGTGGGGTCAGTCGGTAATCCTGGAAAGCAATATGGGGCGTTACAAATGGTATCAGAGCCATACCTCTCCCAGTAAGATGTGGTTCGGGGACGAACCAAGCGGAAGCTGGTGGGCATGTAACACCTGAGGTGAAAGAGGATGGTGGTTACATGTAACACCCGTGGGCGAGGGAGTGGTTGTCGGTGTCATGAGGCATGACAATGGGACACTCCTAGCAGCTTCTAGGGGAAAACCGAATTCACATCCGAATGAGAGGGATCCTGAGGCTATGCAGGTATGGGACTGCATGGTTGAATGAAGGCTTATAAGGATTAATTGGTACTACCTATACCAACAAGATGCATCTTCTTTTCGGTAGCCCGTCCATAAGAACTCCACAGTTAAGCGTGCTTGACTTGGAGCAATTCTGGGATGGGTGACCTTCTGGGAAGTTTCCTGGAAAGCATGTGAGTGAGGAAAAAGCATGCTGAAAAGACCCGTGTTGGTTTGTGGGGTCAGTCGGTAATCCTGGAAAGCAATATGGGGCGTTACACCCCACACCAATTTACTCCCTCATTTGCATCCCGTGTTTGCATTCTTGTATGTTTTTGTTGTTTCTTGTTGTTTCTTTTGTCTCCTTTTCCTTAGGACCTCTAATCTCTCTTGTTTAAGGGAGGTTATGATAGACTTTAGGATCTTAACTATGTCTGATAACATTAGGTAGCATTCCTTTATCTCAATCTTAGGATCACCATTGCATGACAACTTTAGGTTTGGATTTAGTCCCTGTTTAGTGTCCTTTCTCTTCTCATCTCAAAACAATCATAAAACACTTAATAAAGGCTAATGATTATTGTGCGTTACGAGCCTTAAGAACTTGGGAAAGGGTTGTTGAGGGGTTTCCCTTCAATGGCTTGGATATTTAGTGTAGCACCCTTTGGGTGATATGCGACGCATTCACTCCTAAGTCATAGTCTCTAGTGCAATATGAATTGTAAACAATTCAAAAACAATTCTTCTCTAAAAAACACAAAAAACAAATCCTTCAAACTTCTTTTTGCCCTTTGGGGCCTTTAATCATGGAAAATCATTTTCATAAGGAGAGTTTTGTTAACTCTTGGTTCAATCACAAACGGTAACGCCTAAGTCTCCAATGGTCGAGCTGCATACACCAAACTGCTAGAACTGATTGTTAACCCTACTCGGGTAAAACTAGTTGAACAAACTTATGTTCCCTTTTAGCACGAACTATGTTTACTCTGATCTTTCATACCAGATGAAAGTACGTAGGCATAAGACGCGATGTCTTGGCGAGCAACCTTCCCCCCCTTTTCACCCGTAGTTAGCCGAACTACGTTGACTCTGACTTCTCGCCTCAGATGAGATACGTAGGCCCAAAGCGCCGTTGCTTTTCCGAGTCACTTCTTTTTCTTTTGTCCTCAAGCCTGTAGTTAGATAATTTCAATCACCCTTTTAGATAGACAACAAACGTGGATCCCGTCGAGTACGACGGACGCGAGGGGTGCTAATACCTTCCCCTTGCGTAACCGACTCCCGAACCCGAGATTTGGTTGCCATGACCAATCTTATCCCTCTTTTCGTTAGGTTTTCTCTGAGCATTTTCTTTCCCTCTCTTGGGATAAATAACGCATGGTGGTGACTCTTCTGTCATTGCCGGCCTCGATTTTCGCAGTAGCGACAACTAGCAACTCTACTGGGGACTGGAATATCCCCTATGTGAGTCAATCCTAGCGCTTGTTTGATTATTTTTTGGGTGTGTACATATGTGATTTATCTTTATTTACTTTCCGCATTTTACTTTCCGCATGATTCATTATTGATGTGCTGTGGGGAGGGATTGTTCCATTGAGAGATTAGCGATACCCAGGCTTGAGTATAGACTTAGAATTAGAAGTGGAGATTAGTCGTCATCCTGTATGCTTTGCATGCACCAGCTAACCATGAAATTCGCGCTCAGACGAGATTCTCTTTTACGGTTTTCTTTCTGGCCCGTTGGGCCCGAAGGGATTTTGGATTTGAGGATTGTCGACTCTAGGGACCGATCATTTGGGATTCAGTTAAGTGAGGCCTCTTCGGGAGGTGATGATGCCAAACCAGAAATGGGGAACGTATCATCATTTCTCGAAAGTTTGTGACGCTAATGAACGCATAGGATGTCATACCTTGTCAGTGGATAGGTCCTTACCTGTGAGTGGGATGGAGTCGTGCAGGAAACTCTAGCCTTCAGATTATCCGGTTCTTTACAGTTTGAATTCTTGATACCAAGGGGTTCTAATGTCAGTGTTTGGTTATAACTAAAGCGAAGCGCCAATCTTCTCAAACTACAGCATAGCAATCTTGATCTCCTGTTTGCATGTGCATTTACATTTTCATTTTTGCATTTCATTAACATGTATCTGCGTTGCAGGTGCATTTTTCCTCCCCGATTCTAGTTCCTATTTTGACATGGAGTCTTTGAAGAAGACAGTTGCCTACAAGCTCCTTTCTCCTGATATCAGTTCCCTATTGAGTTTGATTGCTTCAGTAGATCAGAAAGTGAGAGGAAAGTTCAAGTAATCTTATGGGAAGTTACTCGGTTTTGTGTGCAAACCTTCAGTGTTCGAGTTGAATGGCTTATATGCTCTTCTACAGTTTTACGACCCTCAATTAAGATGTTTTGTTTTTCCTGACTATGTCCTGGCGCCGACCTTGGAAGAGTACGTTGTGTTACTAGGAGTTCCAGTATTAGATCAGATCCCTTTTTACCGTGAAGATCCTAATCCTGATCTAGCTAAGCTTGCTGAAATTCTTCATCTTGATGCCTCAGAGTTCTCAGGAAAATTGACCAAGTTAAATGGAGTGTATGGGTTTCCTCTTCCTTTTCTGGTTGACAAGGCTTTACAATTTGCAAAGGACGGTTGTTGGATTATATTCAATGCCATTCTCGCTCTATGTATATATGGTATCATCTTGTTTCCTAACTTGCCAGAATTTGTGGAAACAGATGCCTTCTATATCCTTGCTTCAGGGAATCCAGTGCCTACGCTGTTAGGAGATGCTTACCATTCTATCCATTACAAGAATGAGAAGCGAAGGGGTAAAAATGTGTCTTGTTGTGTACCCATGTTGTATACGTGTTTCTTCAGTCACCTTCCGAAGAAATGTCCATTTGTTGCTACTGTTGGCACCTCAGACTGGTCTGCTAGGTTAATGGGTTTATCTGCAGAAAACATTGTATGGTTTGATCGAGATATACTTGGCGCTGAAATCATATATAGTTGCAGTGGTTTTCCGAATGTCCCGTTGGTTGGAAGAAAGGGCTATATTAACTATAATCCCTCTTTGTTGATTAGACAGTTTGGATATGCTTTGAAGAGTCCTCCTAAAGAAGAAGAGATACATGAATCTCTGTATCTCACAGGCTTGCTGGAAGCTGACACTTTGGTGAGAATAGAGTATGCATGGAGTAACATTCACAGGCGAGCTAAGACATTGCTAGGAAAGAGTAACAATCGAGCTTATGACCCTTACATGGTTTGGATCAAGGATAAAGTTGCTAAGTCTCTGATGCCATTTCCCTCAGTTGCGCCTTTGTACCCCATCATGATTGAAGAACCCACTACCGTGGATATTCAGAAGTACAACCAACTGTTGCGTGAGAAAGAAGAGTTGAAGAAACCAAATGAAGAATTAGAGAAAGAAATCATTCAACTCCAAAGCTAGAAGATTGATGTTGTTCATGCCTTCAAGAAGCAGACTGAACTTGTCAACAAGCTAGGTACGGACTTGACGAAGAAGACTAGCACGAGAGAACGCTCGGGTCGGGATTTGAACATTGTCAGTAGTGTGCTTGCTACCAAGAATAAGGATCTAGACAAGGCTTACTTGGAGATCTCTAAGTTTGAATCAGTATGGAATGCCATGCTCACTAACAACAAAGAGCGTCAGGACAAGCTGAAACAGCAGATCGCCAAGTTGAAGATTCAACTCAAAGCGAAGGACGAGAAGATTTCGGTGGAAGAATCACTCAGGTATAACAGTGAGCACAGATTGAGCAAAGCTATTGCAAACTTGGAAGATTGTAGATTGAGAGCAGACACCAGGAGGTGCAGACTTGAGGCGTGCTTTGGAGAAGGAGCTTGGGAAAACCACGTTGATAGTCTACAGGGCACCATTAACTGGCAAGAGCTACTCATAGGGGTCTACTCACTAGACCAGATCATCCCGAGACGCAGAAGCTGCTAGAAGATTTCCAGTCTCGGTGCTCAGCTTGACTGTCTTCCTTTGTATCTTGTTGTTTTGCTTATGTATTGACCATCACCATGCTTGTTGGTCGAGGTCATCTCTATTTCGTACTCAGCTGATGTATGCACACTGTCTGTTGGCCTGTTATTATACGAGGAGTTATTATTCTGTTTGCTTTCCCGTGGGGTTTTTCATGGTCGTTTCTTCTTCTGGAAACTAGAATCGAGGGGGAAATCTCCCTGTTGCATATATACATGTCTGGATTTAGCATTTTATCGCATTGCAGGTGCATCGGGACTATTCTCTTATCTCATGTCTTCATTTAGTTTGTTTCAGGATTGCTGATAATACAAATCACTTGTACGCGACTAGGGGAAGACATAAAAGGATCATGGAACAGATGCAAGAGCAGATGCAGGAAATGAGAGATATAATGGCTCAATTTATGGAACTTATGCAGACTGTAGCTAGTGGACAAGACCAACTCAAGACCTTTGTGCAACCTTTGATTACACAGGTTGATAATGACGGCGTATTACATGGAGGGAGTGTTGCCAAACCACCTCTTGTTGAGACTCAGCATGCTAATAACGCTATCCCCAATGCTGGCGGGAATGGAAATGGCAATGGTGTTGGAAATGGGAACGCAACTGGGAACGATAATGGACATGTTGGAACCAATGGTAATGTTGGTGGAGGCAATGGTAACACTGGATTTGGTAACATTGGAGTTGGTAATGTGGGAATTACTGGTCAGGGCAATGTGTATGGGCCTGAAGCTAGTGGTGCTATTCATGGCAACCTGAATCTGCAGTTGTTTTAGGACAGACAGGAAGACATCTTCTCGGTGAGATATTTTGGTGGTGAAGTGCCTTCTGAGACTAATAGAAGATTCAAATGGTTGGAAGATAATATAAAGAGCTTTGAGAGTCAGAACTCTATGGGCCTTGATATGGCCAACCTTGGACTTAACCCTGACCTAAGGATACCGCAGAAATTGAAAGTCCCTAACTTCGATAAGTACAAGGGTACTACATGTCCTAGAGTACACTTGCGCTCGTATTACAGGAAGATGTCTGCTTACTCAGACGATGAAAATCTGTTAATGCACTTTTTCCAAGATAGTCTGTCCGGTCCTTCCCTTGAGTGGTACATGGGATTGGAGCCTACCAATGTCCGTAGCTAAAAGGATTTGGCTGAGGCATTCATGAAACATTACCAACACAATAGTGACCTTGCTCAAACAGGGTTCAGTTGCAAAACCATACCCAGAGAAATAATGAATGCTTCAAAGAGTACGCCCAAAGGTGGCGTGAATTGGCTGCAAGAGTTCAACCTCCGATGGTGGAGCGCGAGCTGATCGACATGTTCGTGGCTACTTTATCTGGCATGTATTATGAGAAGCTTATCAACTGTATGTCTGGCATCTTTTCTGACATGATAATCACCGGGGAACGCATAGAGAATGTTATCAAAATTGGGAAGATTCAAGCAGGCGAAGGATCCTCAGCCGGAGGAGGAGGAAAGAAAGTCTTTGGCAACAAAAGGCGCGAGGGAGAAACCAACGTAGTATCTAGTTTTCAAGGAAGATGGAGAAATCAGCCTCATAATCAATATCATCAACAACGGGTCGCTAGCATTACGATTCCTGTACTACAACAACAACAACCACAACAACCTCAACAACAACAACAACCACAACAACCTCAACAACAACAACAACAACGACGACAACAACAACCACCCCAACAAAATCAGCAGGGTTATCGAAGATATCCGGTTCGGCCAGCAAATAGAGTATTTGATCCACCACCAATGCCATATCCCCAAGTGCTCCAAACTCTGTTGCAATTGCAGTTAATCTAAAAGAGGACTATGGCTCCTGTGACAGGCCCACCACCTCCCGACTTTTATGTGAATGCACAATGCGAGTTACACTCCGGGGCACCCGGCCATACTATTGACAATTGCAAGGCTTTCAAACATAAGTTGCAAGATCTGATTGATAGCAAAGCAATAGACTTTTCACGTGATGCACCAAATGTTGTGCAAAACCCTATGCCAAATCATGGGTCGGCTAGGGTTGGTGCTGTTCTGGTAGAAGAAGGTTTAGATTTGATAACCGACGTGAACGAGTTGAAAACGACATTAGGTTTTGTGAAGGAGAAGCTGCTGAAGGGGGGAGTGTTCTTAGGCTGTAGTGAAGGTTGTGTCAACTGTTTGATCCATCCTGAGGGATGTGATAATCTGAAGAAGTATATTCAAAGCATGATGGATGAAGGAGCGTTACAATTTGATCGGACCACTTAAAGGAAACCCGTGGAAGTAGTAGAGGAGGAGCATAATGAAATTGCGATGATTTCAATCCCATATAAAAGTATCACTATTTCAGTGCCTCCGAGGCCACCTACAATCATCATCACTAAAGCAGGACCTGTGCCGTACGAAAGTACTAAGGCTATCCTGTGGAATTACGGAGCCGAGGAGTTTTGTAATAGACAGAAGGTAGAATTGAAGAGTTTTCTTGCCGATTCAGTTGATAATCTTGTTGGAGTTGGAGGAATTACCAGAAGCAGTAGAGTCTTTTCAACGCCCAAAGTGGTGACTGAGAAAACTGATAAAGGAAAAGGCAAGACAGTGGTAGAAGAAATTCCCCGGGTGAGCGAGAAGGAACCTCTAGCAAAGGATATGGAAGAGTTCATGAAGTTGATTAGAAAAAGAGACTACAAGATAGTCGACCATCTGCAACAAACTCCTTCAAAGATTTCTATATTATCACTGTTGTTGTGTTCAGAAGTGCATCAAAATGCGTTGTTGAATGTTTTAAGCACTGATTATGTACCACCAGAAATATCGGTTAACCAGCTCAAAGGAGTGGTGGCGCGTGTAAATGTTGGAAACGGTCTGGGGTTTACAGATTTGAACTTGACGCCAAAGGGCAGAAACCACAATTTGGCATTGCATATTTCACTTGAATGCCGAGGAACAGTGATGTCACACGTCCTTGTTGATACAGGGTCGTCCTTAAATGTGTTGCTAAAGAAAGCATTGATGAAGATAGATCATCAGGGTCTTTATTGTACACCAAGTGATTTGGTTGTACGAGCCTTTGATGGAACTCGAAGATCTATTTTTAGGGAGATAACCCTACCTATCCAAGTGGGCCCGGAGGTATTTGAGGCGGTATTTTACATCATGGACATTCAGCCTGCTTACAGCTGTCTGTTGGGTCGTCCATGGATACATTTTGTTGGGGCTGTTACGTCTACTCTGCATCAAAAGCTGAAATATATGGTCGGAGGCAGTTTTGTGACGGTATGTGGGGAAGAAGATATCATGATTATCCACTTGTCATCTTTCAAATACTTTGACGTAGACGGATATATTCATGAGACTTTGTGTCAGGCCTTCGAAACTGTTCAATTGAAGGATAAATCTCCAATTGTGAACAAAGAACCAGAAGTGGCTATGTTATCTTTTAAGGAGGCTCAAACGGCAGTTCAGGCTGGGGTATCGCAAAGATGGGGAAAGGTGCTAGACATACCTCAGAAGTAGGACAAGTTCGGGTTGGGGTACCACCCATCGTCTTCGCAGAGCGCACCACGCTATAGGGGGCCCGTCAAGTTCACCAGTGGGGGTGTTATTTTCGAGCAAATCAATGTTGTTTCTGATGATGAAGCCGGAGATAGTGATTGTGACATGGACACTTGGATCCAACCGAGCGCTCCCGGACAAAAGATATGCAACTGGTCCATTGAGGAATTTGTCCAAGTGACACGTGAACAGTAAACTTTGTTTTCTCAGTTATTGTGTAAGCCTATGTTCTACCTGGAGCATAGCGGAATTTTGTTCAGGGCATGCTTGTTTATGTTTGAACCATCTTTTAATCATTAATCAAAAGGCATTTTTCTCATTTAATTTTTTGATATTTGTTTTTCTTCTTTTTGTTTTCTAACAGTAAAATGGCAATGTGGTTTGTGTTTGTTTTGTTTGCATATCATTTAAGCATAAAATCATCATCATTGCAGGTTACACATTTCAGATACCATCGACTCAGACTCATCTATGACTCGGCGTGACTTTGACAATCCGATCTTTCAAGCAGAAGAAGAGATCGATGAAGATGAAGGTTGTCGCTACCGCGAAAATAAGGTGCCGGAAAAATAGAAGAGTCGCCACCTTTCGTTATTTATCCCTCAGAACGGGAAAGGACACGATCAGAAAAACCTGACTAAAAGGTATAAGACAAGGTCATCGCAACCATGTCTGGGTTCGGGAGTAGATTACGCAAGGAGAAGGTATTAGCACCCCTCACGTCCATCGTACTTGATGGGATGCCCGCTTGTTGTGTTTATCTGACGGGTTGGTTTACTATCTACCTATCAAGGCTGGTTTGAAAAGAAAAGAAAACTGACTCAGCAAAGCATCGCGCTTTATTCCTATGTATTCTCATCAGAGAATGAGAAATCAGAGTCAACGTAGTTCGGCTAACTACGGGTAAAGGGATGGGGGGAAGGTGGCTCGCCAATACGTCAGTATTGTGCCTACGTACTCTCAACAGCTATGAGAGATTAGAGCTTACGTAGTTCGGGATACTACGGATTACGGGGATTCAGATTCATCTGTTTTTCTGAGTAGGGTTAACAAACAGTTCCAGCAGTTTGGTGTATGCAACTTGCTCGTCAGAGACTTGTGCGTTACCGTTTCGGGTAGAACTGAGAGTTAACGACACTCTTTTCTTCAGAAAAGCTTTCCTTTGAATTATGGGCCCACGGGGCAAAAAGGGTTTGAAGTTTGTTTTCTGTCTTTTACGGAAGAACTGTTTTTTATGGTTGTCTGTAGTCCGTACAACTCTAGAGACTATGACCTAGGAACGAATGCGTCGCATATCGTCCAAAGGACGTATACTAAACACTCTAGATGATTGAGAGGAGGCCGCTCAATCATCATTACCCAAGTAGCTTAAGGCTCGTAACGCGCTTGTACTAACTTGCCTTTATTACGTTTTTTACTGTTGTTTTTAGAGAGAGAAGAGAACAAACTCTAAGGGGAAACTGTCAAGTCCTAATGTTGTCATGCCAAGGCTTCATCCTATGGTTGAGGTTTGAAACAGGGAACTCCTATATGTTATCAGGCATAGGTTTCAACCTAAAGTTCTAATCATCACTTCCTTATCAAAGGAAGTGAGACTCCTAGGGGATCATGTCAATGGGATACAGACAACAGATAAAGCATCAGCTAAACAGATAAAACAGATAAGCAGAAGAAAACAGTAAAGATGCACATGCAATGCAACAATGCAAGCAAAGGGAGACTCACTCAACCTCTAAGCAATCAAGTAAAGAAAAACAGTCAAAACAGACAAGCAGAGGGGGACAGACTCAACCTCTAATGCCAACACACAGGTAAAAAGAAAAACAACACACAAGCAATGGGAGGATCACCTCAACCCTTCATGCAAACAAGCAGAGGGAGACCCACTCAACCTCTAAGCAGCCATGCTCCTAGCTTAAAATAATCTAAATATGATCCTATTCTAATGCATCAAGCAATTCAAACAAGGGAGAGAAACCACAATAAGCAATAAGGAAGTCATCCCAGGCTACATCAGGTTGGAGGTGTATCAACACCAGAGTCCATCATGGGCTTAACCTCTTGAGGAATGCACAGAATCCAACCAAAGGAAGGATTAGGCTCTCTCGAGAGGGATCCTATGTCAATAGGACATAAAAGATTGGGTATTAGTCCTATATATCAATCTAAGGGTAACTGATTATAGTGTATTAATACAGAGTGTCCATCTCAGGCTCAACATGTTGAGGAATGCACAGAATTCAACCAAGGGAAGGATTCGGCTCTCCCAAGAGGGATCCTAAGAACAGGACTTTGAGATGGATGACAGTATATAAACCAAGGGAATATACCATGCCAAGAATGTCAATCTAAGGCTCAACCTCCTGAGGAATGCACAGAATCCAACCAAAGGAAGGATTAGGCTCTCCCAGGAGGGCTCCTCATGAAGACTTTGAAGGAGAAAGATAGTACAAACCAAAGGAATGTACTATATTGGGGAATGTCAATTCAAGGCTCAACCTCCTGAGGAATGCACAGAATCTAACCAAAGTAAGGATTAGGCTCTCCCAGGAGGGATCCTCTTCTAGACTTGGATAAAGAGGGTGGGGCAAAGCCCAAGGAAGAAATCACATAGGGGAAAGAAGGCAACACAACAACTTCTAAGAAGCCCTACATACTAGCTACAAGGATCACCTAAGCTAGGGGAACCCAAAAGCTCTATCAAGGATTCAACAAAGTTCTAATGGGGTGTCTACCTAATCACTCTTCTATCAAGAAATGATATGATATTTAGAATCATCTGATGGTCACTTACAAGGTTAATCTATGAAGTTATCTAAGTTAGGATCACCTAAGCTATAAGCAACTTGTAAAATGGGGAACTAATAGAAAATCAATTCTACAAATCTCAAGGAAAATCCTACATTATCCTACATGAGTTAAGTATCTATGGTACAAAAACCAGGGGTCAAACCTAATCCTAAAGGTTCAAATAAAATCTAAATCCAAAGAGTGTACTAAAGGGGATCCATCAAGGAAGGCTCCTAAATATCTATCTCAAAATCCTATTTAGAATCATCTAAAAATCACAATAAAAATCACAACCACCTATCAACGGGTCTATAACAAGCATACAAAGTTTCAAATTTGAATTCTAAATCATGAGCTAGAAATAAAATCAACAATCAAGATAGTCATATTATGCATTTTTAAACATTTATGAAAAATAGAAAAATGGACATTAAATTGAAAATGGCATCAAAATAAAATCTAAGAGCATGGAAAAATCAGGAATTCAACAAGGATCATCCACATGTTTTTTTCATATTTTTCTGATTATTAAAACTATTTAAAATGAATTAAACAAGAAAAACCAATTAAAGAAAATAGAAAAATCAATTAAAGAAATAAAAAGAAACAGAAAATATCAGGCCATCAGATGTGAATACTACTCAATTAATCCAACAGCTGCGCGCATGCCAGCACATTAAGTAAAACGATGCGCTTTGATCAAAGGCAATGTAAGGTTCAGTTGACTAAAGCCCATGGTGCTCCCTAATCGTATCCGTCCAACAGAAAAGTATGCTAATCCTACGCTCCTTGTTAAGCCACCTCACCAAACCCTAATCCAATTCAATCTTGCCCATCAGATGCAAGGACTAAGTTAACAAAGTCCATCAGATCCAATGATCTTTGGCCATCGTCCTCATTTGAAACTGAAAGGGGAGGGAAATACAGCCATGGTTGCCGGAGAAGAGCGCCACCTTCTTCTCCGGCGAGAGCCATCAAGCTCTGCAACTAACTTTAACCAAACTCCCAGAAAATTACATGATTCTTCTCGTCTCCTCACCAGGATTACTAATATCCATTCCATTTCCATCAATTCTTCATGAATCTCCCAAAACGAAGATGAACAGAAAACTACTCAATTCCATAACTATCACCAAACCTCAAATTGATTAAACATAAACACTCCTCACTCTTCAAAGATCAAGAATCACTAATCCATTCATGCTAATTCTCAAGAATCCTCTAGATATAAGTCCAAACAGAATTTGTGTTTCACCACGAATCATCACGAAACTTCACCATTAAGATCCTAAAATGATTTATGTCATTACTACATCTTAACCACATGCCAATATCAGTCTAAACATGCCTAGAACTAGAGAAATTTTTATGTTTACCAACCTGAACTGAAGCTTGAAATTGGTGGTTCTCACGCGCGAATCTTGGCCTCAAATGCTGCAGATTGCTTCACTGAATGCTCCTGGACGATTCTTGATGCTCAGAAATGCTAGAATCTTCCTCAAACCCCAAATTCATTTCTTGATCGAAAGCTTCAAAGCTCTAACTACAATAAGGGTTTCTGCTCCAAATGATCTCCAAAAAATGATCTGAATGTGATTATGAACTTAAGTAGAAGTTGTTTGGATCTTAACATGGCCCAATCATGGCCCAAATTGCTAAATCCAAAGTTTCATTTTCCTCCAAAGTTCAACAATGGAATATGCGTGTAATGGCTCTGTTTTGGCTCACTCTCCACTCAAATGACTTGCACAACCCTTGGTGAAGATGAATGGATTGGATTGCAAGCTTGGTTTGATCCTATGGCCAAGATTTGTTATGTTACTTCAATCCTAAGTAACTTAAGCAAAGTCCATGAATTAAGCCTTAAATCCCAAATGTGAAATTTTCACTCTTCTCCAAATGTCATTTCTAATCAAAAAATGCACAAACTTGTGAAGTTTGGCACAATTGTGATTTATTTTGAGTTTTTTCTTCATTAATGCCTTTTAATGATCTATTCTCCAAATTTCTTCATACTCTTCCTTATTCAATCCATATAAATGGATTCTTGGGTCATGGTTGGACTAAAAACACCATTTTGAACAACTTTCAAGTTGAACAAATCTTCATTTGATGTGCCTAAGATAGTGAAATAGACCTATAACCAAATATGACCTGTAATTCCAAATTCCCAAAATACCCTTATCTTGTAAAGCTCATAACTAGAGTTCTACAAATCCAATCATGGACTTCTAGTACTTTCTAGAAAGCTAAGAAGATAAGGAACAACATTAATGTTGACCAAAAGTTCATAGGAATCATCCTTCTAGGGAAAAAGTGTTATGCAAGTTGGGTGAATTTCAAGCTCCAAACTCACATGTCTCAGATGACCTGTAACTTGTCTGGCTCATAACTTGAGTTCTATAAACCCTATCAAGGACTTCTAGTACTCAAATTAAAGCTAAGATCATGACCTACAACAATCATGTTGGGTTCAAGGTGAGATGAAAATAACATCTTGAGTTAAGTGGTCTTGAAGTTAGGCACCAAACTAGAGGATTTTACACTGTCAAGCATAGCAACCCTAGCTTAGTAACTCCTCACACTCTTGATCCATGATAAGTTGACCTTGGAATCATCGCTAGGACATCTTAACACATCAATCCATGATCACATGGCTCTTGAATTAGGTCTCAACCTTCTTCAAATCGTCAGTTATCCTAGGTTGACCAGATGAAACCCTAATTGTACCAATCTTGGGCATATCTTCATATCCTTTTCACAATGAACTATCTAGGCTTCAAGATGAACTTCAACACTTCTCATGACCTCTCTCAAGACCTCAAGTCCAACTCTATGGCTTCACCATCATTAGATGATCTTCCCACAACTCCCAAGTTAGGAGACCTACACACTTGGCTTCAACCCTCTTCCCGAGGATCTTTTAACTTCTCTGATAAGGATATCAACCCTTGAGCACTTGGATAAACTTCTTAACTAGCTTCATAGCCTTGTGTAGCCCTTGATTGGTAGTCATACCTCTTGATCTCCTACACACATGCCAATGAAATTCAAATGATAATGATAATATGAATGCAATGAAACACAAGCTAGGTAAAGAAATGTTGGGCAAATTTTGGGGTGCAACAGCTGCCCCTATTCAAACGGCTTGGACCTGACTGGGTGAGAAGCGAACAGCTCTATAACAATCAAGGTAAAAGACGGTTGAATACCAACAAACCCGGAAATTTTCCAACCGCACAAGCACACGGTACTCCGATGGGCACAAATCTTCGGAAACTGAAAAGGTAGTCGCACGACAACTTGCTAGAGAATTACTGATCTGAACCTCCGTCGGGATGATTCTCTAATTACAATGTGGATCTTCGTCCTCAAATCATCAAGGGATCACCGGTTACACGATAACTGGTGAAGGGTTTTAATCTCAAATCTCCGTCAGGATGATCATCCACGTCCTCAAGTCATCAAGGGATCACCGGTTACACGCTAACTGGTGATCTGCCAACCATACAGGTAAACAATACTCTGATTGGTAGGAACATCTTCAAAACTGAAAATGACAGTTGCATGGCAACTTGCTAGGGATTCGGTTACACGGGAACTGGAAATTTGCCAACCGCATAGGTAAACGATACTCTAGCGGGTAGGGCACTCTTTGAAGTCTGAACTGGCAGTTGCACAACAACTGGCCCGAATCTCCATCAGGATGATCATCAGATTTCACTGTAGCTTCTTCCGTAAGTCATCAAGGGCTCACTAGTTACACGGTAACTGGTGATACACAGCTGGTGTTGTCGACAAGCATACTACGGCACGACAGTAGAAGAATTCCTCGGGACTCATCAAGTCATCAGGAACTTTTGACAATATCTATATTTATGCTGTCGGGCACTCAAAGAAGTTCTCAGCCGTCAGCCAGACTTCGTCAGTAAGTCAGAAATAGAATCCTCAGTCAATCTTGAACCAAATAGGGATATCTAAAATTTTGCCGTCAGGAACTCCGCGTCAGCTGAGGGAACTGCTTCGACATTGCAGTTGGACTTCATCAGTAAGTCAGGAGGAGTTTGGCACTGCTGTCGGACTTCAATCATCAAGTCTTCAAGGGAAATTTCAACTTCTCAGTTTAGAACCTGCTGGGGATGACACATATCCGCTGGGGCCTCTAGAGAACTATCAAGTAACTCTGCTTCAGGGACATCAGAAATCATTCTGGACAAATAAACTCTGTTGAGGGATTCAAGAATCACCCTGATCAAACAACTTCGTCGGGGACTCCGAGAATCATCTTGAGCAAACAACTCTGGCGACTTCACTGGGGATTTTAAGAATCATCTTAAGCGCACGACCCTTCTGAGGAAATTCAAGAATCATCTTGAGCAACACCTGCAAAACAAGAACAGTAATGACCTAACACATGTTTCATATGCATATGTTTGACAATGGCGCAAAGCTCCACACGGTGGAAATGCTATGCGTTTAGTGTAAATGCTATGCAATCATGCGAAATGCTACGACCCCATCTGCAAAATAAATGCTGAAGGGAAAATCCTCCTGGCAAGGAGAAAAAACCACTCTGGTGGAGAGGAGGAGAAGAAGTCACCCCAATCTCAATTGGACTTAACCTAGGGAAACGAACTCCAGATGACTACTGCAGGGGAACAAAGCTCTACGAGAACCTGAACCCGCTCAACTAGGTATACGAACCACAAACTGCTGAGGAAAACGATGTCAATCACATAAATAAACTGCACAACCTTCGCAGCTAGAACCTTCATGGAGAAACGGAATCCGGTGGGGAAATATAGTATCAGTTATTCAACACTCTATCGGGGAAAACCAATCATGGCTTGAACGTCTTCCAAGGACTCGGCTCTCTAGGGGAACTGCAAACTTGGTTGAGTACAGGAAACCAGACACTGGAATCACTCTTACCTGCCGGGGAGAATACAACTCTGTGGGTGAATCTCAATTCCGCTAGAGACTTCAATCTGAACTATCGAGAACTGAACACTTGCGGATAGTCATCTACGAGAAAACTTCCTGTTGACCCACTGCTGGGAATGAGTATACACTTCTGCGCATGACTCATCTGGAGAAATGATGATCCTGCCTAGGATACATCTGGTTGGGGAGAATCTATCTCCGCTCGGGGAGACATATCAATGCTCACAGTCCCATGTTCAGACTCCGTGGGGAAACATTGCTGAACTCGCTGGGGAAGAAGGAATCATCCTGCTTGAAAACATCTACCGCACTTCCTGGAGAGGGACGTCCCTGCAACAACACGAACAAACAGATAAGATACCCTTCTCAAAGGGACCTATCAAGGTTATAATCCTGTGACAGTGTTCAGGTAATTCAATGTTTCAACAATTATCGGCCTAGGCCAACAAGTTTATGTATGTGCATTTTATCAAAAACATCGGGCGTTCTTTTTTCACAAACAAAATAGATAAAAACTAAACAAGTAAACAAAAATGCTGAATAGTATATGTTTATTGATAACGAACCCCTTAATGGGCAAAATGTTTTACAACAGATGCAAGCTCCTAAAATGAGGAAGCTGTGCAAACATAATCACATAAATATACATCAGTATATACACATGTCGGCAATGCAGCGTAGACTAACACCACGAGTTGATCCCTCTATGACCCACTCGACTTCTATACTTCTCCGACACTTCAGCTTCAGAAGAGATTGATTCAGATAAACGGCCCTCATGTCTTCCAAACCACTAAACAATGAAAGTCCACACGCGAAACCCAGTCATTTTCTTTTTAATCCCTAACTTTTGCCAGAACTCCCCTGTCGGGTTTTCGATTCACCGGGATACCCTTTTTTGCCAAAGCCGCCTTTCCAGGTTTTCGACTTTGCGGGTGTACATTTTCCATTTATATCCCTAATTTTTGCCCGAACCTTTTTCCTCTTTTATGGTTCGCTGGGATGCCCCATTTTTGCCTGGATATTCTTTTTTCTTTCCAGTAGGTCATTTTAAGCAAAGTATTTTTTTACTGCGTCCGCGTTCACAGGGGATGCAAAATCTTCGCCATCCATCGTGGATAACAACAAGGCTCCTCTCGAGAAGACCTTGCTGACGACATACGGACCTTCATAGTTAGGAGTCCACTTGCCCCTGTGATCGGAATTGTGGTGGAAGAATCTTCTTCAGGACGAGATCACCCATCTGAAAGCTTCTAGGACGCACCTTCTTATCATAAGCTTACTTCATTCGGCTCTGGTACAGACGAACATATGCAATCGATGCTAATCTCTTTTCATCCAACAAACTGAGTTGATTCAGTCAGTTCTGAATCCATTCTGCCTCATCGAGTTTCACGTCAACCAAAACTCGCAAAGAAGGAATCTCAACTTCCAACGGTAGGACAGCCTCCATACCGTATACTAGTGAGAAAGGAGTTGCACCGGTTGATGTGCGTACTATCGTACGATAACCGTGCAATGCGAATGGCAACATCTCATGCCAATCTTTGTAGGTCACAACCATCTTTTGTACTATCTTTTTAATGTTCTTGTTGGCCGCTTTAACCGCACCATTCATCTTCGGTCGATAAGGTGATGAGTTGTGATGTTCAATCTTAAAGCTCTGGAATAACTCCTTCATCATCTTGTTATTCAGATTCGAACCATTATCAGTAATGATCCGCTTGAGGACTCCATATCGACAGATGATGTCCTTCTTTAGGAATCTGGCTACCACCTGCTTGGTCACGTTAGCATACGAGGCTGCCTCCACCCACCTGGTGAAGTAGTCGATGGCTACCAAAATGAAGCGATGATCGTTAGATGTAGTGGGCTCTATCATGCCTATCATATCAATGCCCCACATGGAGAACGGCCACGGGGATGACATGACATTCAACGGGCACGGCGGCAAATGAATTTTATCAGCATAAATCTGGCATTTATGACATCTCTTCGCGAATTTGAAGCAATCTGACTCCATTGTCAGCCAGTAATATCCTGCTCGTAGGATCTTTCTCGTCATAGCATGTCCGCCGAAGTGCATACCGAATGTGCCTTCATGGACTTCTTCCATGAGCAAACTCGATTCTTTCTCATCTACACATCTGAGTAGCACGAGATCGTGATTTCTCTTATACACAACTCCATCAGCATTGAGATAGAAATTACCAGACAGCCTCCTCAGAGTTTTTTTATCCTAGGTTGATGCTCCCGCAGGATACTCCTTAGTCATAAGGAAGGTCTGGATATCATGGAACCATGGCTTGCCGTCGGAGGCTTCCTCAATTGCAAAAACGAATGCAGGTCTATCAAGACGGGAAATAACAATTCTTGGAGCTTCATTCCAAAAATTGACTTTATACATCGAAGCCAACGTGGCTAAGGCATCAGCCATCTGATTTTCAGCTCTGGGCACATGATGGAATTCCACTCGATCAAAGAACGGAAGTAGCCTCCTAGCATAATTCATGTACGGGACCAAATTCGACTGACGAGTCTCCTACTCCCCTTTAATTTGGTTAACAACAAGTGCCGAGTCACCATATACATCTAGGTTTTTTATTCTCAAATCAATAGCTTCTTCTAAACCCATGATGTGTGCTTTGTATTCTCCTTCATTATTGGTGACCGGAAAAGTCAATCTGGCAATAAATGGGAGGTGGGATCCCTGAGGAGTCGTGATGATTGCCCCAATACCACTTCCGTACGAATTAACCGCCCCGTCAAATATCAATTTCCACCGCGACTTCCTATTTGGCCCCTCGTCGGGCAGCGGTTCACCACAATCTTTCACTTTGAGAAACATGATATCCTCATCAGGGAATTCAAATTTCATCGGCTGATAATCTTCAATAGGTTGTTCGGCAAGGTATTCTGACAATACACTTCCCTTGATGGCCTTTTGGGAAACATACTAAATGTCATACTCCGTCAACACCATTTGCCATTTGGCAATCCTGCCTGAAAGCGCTTGCTTCTTGAAGACGTACTTGATCGGATCCATCTTCGAAATTGGCATGGTCGTGTGGTTGAGCATATATTGTCGTAAATGTTAGGCAGCCCACGCGAGTGCGTAACACGTCTTTTCCAGCATTGACTAACGGGACTCACAATCTGTGAACTTTTTACTCAAGTAATAAATGGCATGCTCCTTTCTGCCAATCTCGTCGTGCTGACCGAGAAAGTAACCCATGCTATTCTCAAGAACTGTCAAGTACATGATTAACGGTCTTCCGGCCACTAGGGGTATCAAGATCGGAGGTTCCTGCAGATACTGTTTTATCTTATCAAATTCCTTCTGGAAATCCTCGTTCCAGATAATCGCCTGATCTTTCTTCAGTAGTTTGGACATCGGTTCACACCTGGTCGTGAGCTGAGATATAAACCTTGCAATGTAGTTTATTCTGCCCAGGAAACCACGAACTTCTTTTTCAGCCTTTGGCGCTGGCATGTCTTGTATTGCTTTTATCTTAGCAGGATCAACCTCAATGCCTTTTTCACTCACAATTAACCCAGTAGTTTTCCAGACCGTACTTCGAAAGTACACTTGTTAGGATTCAGCCTCAACCTGAACTTCCTAAGCCTCTAAAAAAGCTTCAGCAAATTGACCAGATGTCCCTCCTCCGTTTGGGACTTCGCAATCATGTCATCCACATAGACTTCAATCTCATGGTGAATCATGTCATGAAACAAAGTAACCATCGCTCGATGGTAAGTGACCCCTGTGTTCTTCAGACCGAAAGGCATTACCTTGTAGCAGAATGTTCCCCAAGGGGTAATAAACGTTGTTTTCTCCATGTCTTTCGGTGCCATCTTGATTTGGTTATAGCCAGAGAAGCCATCCATGAGCGAAAACACGGAAAACTGAGTTGTATTGTCGACCAACACATCAATATGAGGGAGTGGGAAATCATCCTCAAGGCTCGCCCTTTTCAAATACCGATAATCAACGCACATCCGCACCTTACCGTCCTTCTTCGGTACAGGTACTATGTTGGTGACCCACGGCGAGTAAGTAGTGACCGCTAAGAAGCCAGCATCAAGCTGCTTTTGCACTTCTTCTTTGATCTTAACAGCCATATCTGGTCGTGTCCTTCTAAGCTTCTACTTAACGGGAGGACAATCTTCTTGCAGTGGCAGATGATGGACCACTATGTCAGTATCGAGTCCGGGCATATCTTCATACGACCAAGCAAAGATGTCACTATACTCTCGAAGCATCTCGACCAATCTCTGCTTGACATCCGTCTGTAATGCAGCCCCTATCCTAACATTCCTAACAAGTTCCTCAGAACCCAGATGCACAATCTCAATCTCTTCCTCGTGAGGCAGAATGACCTTCTCTTCTTGTTTCAACAAACGTGTCAACTCTTCGGGAGGTCTTCGTCTTCATCAATATCTTCTTCAGCTTGATATATCGGGCAATCAAAGTCGAAGTGAGTCATAGAAGGTTCAAAGTCGATGTCATCTGCGATGTGAGTCCTGCAATAACAAGGGTTAAGCTTAAAACAAGGATATGCAGGTTAGCACAAACCGTATTGCCATTTTATTATTTTTCAAAACAAAAGCAAAAACAGGAATACAGAGATCACAAAATTCGAATGTGAAGAAAAATGCCCTTTGATTTATTAATAATATGTACATGCATAAGCTATCAAGGTCCTGAAAATAAAACCGTTATGCCCCGGGTAGAGCATAAGGTTGTACAATAATTGGAAAAGACAAAGCATTACTCTTTGTGCGTCACTTGGATGATATCCTGGATGGACCAGTTGTTGAGGCTCTGGCCTGGTTTGCTTGGCTGAATCCAGGAGTCCAGGTCGCAATCACTATATTCATCGTCTTCAGACACGGCGTTGACATTCTCAAATATCACCCCACCTTTTGTGAACTGAATCGGCCCTTTGACGCATGGTGCACTGCGAGAGGATGAAGCCTCAGCAGAAGGGGAATACCCTAACCCAAACTTATCCTGCTTGTTAGGGATTTCCAGAACTTGCCCCCAGCCTGGGGCGGAGCCAGCTTGACCTTCCTTGAAGGAAGAGAGAGTCATCTCAGGTTTCTCAATCATCACTGGAGTCGCATCTTTGACTTTAACAGCTTCGAACGCCTGGCACAAAGTTTCGTGGATCTCGCCATCCACCTCAACATATTTGAAAGATGACAAATGGCTCACCATCATGTCCTCTTCACCGCAGACAGTCACGATGCTGCCCCCCACACCATACATCAGCTTCTGGTGCAATGTGGAAGTCACTGCTCCCACAGAATGGATCCATGGCCAACCCAATACACAGCTATAAGCAGGCATGATATCCATGATACAGAAGACTGCGTCAAAGGTTTCCGGCCCAACTTGAATGCGTGGAGTGACCTCTCCAAAGACATGACGCTTAGTTCCATCAAACGCTTTCACAACCAGATCACTGGGTGTACAGATCAACCCTCTCGTATCCAACCTCATCAGGGCTTTCTTCGGGAGAACATTCAATGATGATCCCGTGTCCACCAACATATGGGACATAACCGTTCCTCGGCACTCTATCGAGATATGCAAGGCGCTATTGTGGTTTCTTCCCTTTGGCGTCAGCTCTAGGTCAGTAAAACCTAATCCATTCCCAGCATTCATATGAGCAACCACTCCCTCTAGCTGGTTGACGGAGATCTCTTGCGGTATGTACGCTTAATTCAACACCTTCATCAGAGCGTTGCGATGTGCCTCATAACACAGCAACAAATTCAAAATGGAGATCTTAGATGGCGTCTGATTTAGATGATCAACAATCTTATAATCACTTTTGTTGATCAATCTCATAAATTCTTTGGCGTCTTTCACCAGCAGGTCTTTCTCTACCCCACGGGAGGTTTCCTCAACGACCTTACCCTTTCCTCTGTCAGCTTTCTCAGTTTTGTCAGTTTTGTCAGCCACAATTTCTGGTGGAGCGAACACTCATCCGCTACGTGTTATTTTGCCAGTTCCCACTAAGTTGTCAACAGATTGCCCAGACGGCTCCAACTCCAATTTCTGCCCATTGCAATAGACATCTGCTCCATAGTGCCATGGAACAACATTAGTGCTCTCGAATGGTATAGGCCCAGCCTTCGTGATGGTGATCGTAGGTGGCCTCGATGCAGCAATGGTGATTGTTTTACGAGGGATGGTGATAGTGGCAACCTCACCATCCTGCTTCAGCATTACTTCTCTTGACCTGTTCTCAGCCCTCCGGCTAAAATGCAGAATTCCTTTGGTCATCAGACTCTGAATCCCTGCTACCAACTAATCACAGCCGTCTGACTAAATCACACAATCCATACACAACTTTCCACAGCCCGGAAAAATACCTTTTTCAACAACTTGGCTTTAACGAAACCAAGTGGTGTCTTCAGGTCCTTGACATCAGTCAGTAAATCCGAATCTTCTTCTTCAATGATGGCGTTAACCCCATCTCCCCCATGGTTAGGCATAGGGTTCTTTGTAACATTCAAAACATTATCTGAATAGTTGATTATTTTGGCGTCAACCATATCTTGCACCTTGTGCTTGAATGCCTTACAGTTGTCAATCGAGTGGCCAGGTGCCCCCGAATGAAACTCACATCTCGCATTCAAATCGTAGCCTGGCGGATGTTTCCCTGTCAAGGGAGCCAATGTTCTCTTCTGAACTAGCTGAAGCTGAAGCAATGTCTGAAAAAGCTGAGCATACGACATAGGTGGTGTCTCAAGATGACGACTTGATAACGGTGCTTTTTTCTGATACCTCCGGTACCCTTGCTGGTTCTGCTGCTGAGGTTGCTGAACAGCAGGAATAGTAATGCTAGCGACCTGCTGACGCTGGCCTTTACCTTTTCCCCGAGCATTGGAAACTGAGCTCGACTCACCTTCACGCCTCTTACCACTGTAAGGTTTCCTTCCTCCTCCAGCTGAGGATACATCTACACCCTGGATTTTCCCGAGTTTGATGCCATTTTCTACGTGTTCTCCAGTGATGATGAGTTCTGAGAAGCTTCCCGACATACGACTGACCAGTTTCTCATAATAAACCCTGGGAAGAGTAACTACGAACATCTCAACAAGTTCTCGTTCAACCATCAGCGGCTGGACTCTCGCTGCTAGTTCACGCCATCTCTGAGCGTACTCTTTGATTCCCTCGTTGTTCTTCTGAGTCAAGTTCTGCAGTTGAACCCAGTTGGGAGCCAGATCACTGTTATACTGATAATGGTATACAAATGCTTCAGCAAGGTCTTTGCATGTACGTACACTGAGTTGCACCCCAAAATTTGCCCTCTTTCAAGGCTTGACTCATTTCTTCATTTCTTTCAAATTCAATGACATAAAGGAAATCCATCATGAATTCAAGATTAAAGGCAAGAATATTATAAAGGCAAGTTTTGTGACATTACAAGAATGTCATTTGTTGCAAGATTTTCAACTCTAAGTAATGTTTAGAAATTAATTTATTTCTAATACTTCATTCAAGTCTCTAGTCAAATTCATGTTATGGTAATGCCACACCAAGTCTACATTATGCTTACAAACATCCAAGAAACATGCAAGGATTAAATCAACATTGGAATGTTTTAGGCCCAAGAATATACATGTTTAATCATGGCAAAACAGTCCCATGCAAGAGGTGACAAATTTCTTCATGTCACAAGATCACATGTCACAAGACCAAAGGAATAACATGTGACAATGCTTCTACATATCAAAATTTTCAAAATGTTGTCAAGAGTTGGTGGCATTGACCAAGAGGAGCTATCCAAACACAAACAAACAAAATGGGTGCAAGGCACAAGGTGCTGCAACAAATAGCATAGGAAAGTAGTGCAGAAAATGCCGCATAGCACCTTGCATGGAAATGGAAAGAAAGAGAGTGACATGAAGAAAGTTGCCTTGGACATTTCTAAGTAAGGATTTGAAGTCTTGAAGGAAGAGTAAACCCTAATGTGCTGAGATAAGAGAGGAGAGGGGGCTGCAAACACATGGACTATCATTCAACATACACAAGATTGAGAGAGTAAGAGAGAAGAGAAAAACAGAAAATAGTGAGAGCAAACAATACCCTAAAAACCAGAAAAATAGGAAGCTTTGCAAACCAAAAAAGAGAGTGATATAGAACCAAGAGGATCATAGAGGAACAAAACCTTCACAACATAGAGTGAAGAGGAGTGAGGTACATTCAACCAAGACCAAGAAGGACTTGCAAGAAGGATAGAAAGCTCTTGGGTATCCATTTCCTCCAACCTTTCTCTCTTTACTTTTTTGCTATTTACATTCATTTTGTTTACTCTTTTATGTGTTGTTGTATTGTATTTATCATGTAAGGTTCCAAAGGGACCAAGAAACCATTCTCAAGAAACCACAAAAACGGAAGAAAAAACATAGAAAAAGTTAGGTTTTTCACTCTGGTAGCCTGACACGGGCTGTGTCCCACATCACGGCCACCCGTGTCGCCCAACACGGGCCGTGTCACACAACACGGCCACCCGTGTTGCACCTCTGTTTGAGGTTTCCAATGACCAAAAAACCCCAGGCTTCACAACACGGGTCGTGTCACACAACACGGCCACCCGTGTTGCACCTCTGTTTGCCCTAAAAATCATTTTTCACCACGGCTTTACAACACGGGCCGTGTCACACAACACGGCCACCCGTGTTCCACCTCTGTCATGTCCTAAAAACTCACATTGCAGGTACCCTATGACACGGGCCGTGTCATACAACACGGCCACCCGTGTTACCCTACTGTTTTCCACTTATTTTTGTTATTTTTACCTCCAAAAAAATTTTTATGACATGTCTCGATTTTTTATTCCATGTCTCGATTTTTATTGCATGTCTCGATTTTTTTTAGTTTCGTGCCGTTTTTATTGCATGTCTCGATTTTATCGAGCCATTTTTAACCCTTGTAAGTCGGCCGCCTTGTGCGTCCGCCATCGACCTTGCTCGCTTCACCTCAAACCTTTTTAAACAATTAAATCCTTGACCCAACGTCAAGCGGATTTTCTCAAACGAATGTTAAGCCAATTCACCATATTTAATAAAAGGGTAAAGTTCACTTTGTATTGAACTAAAGAGAGAGGATTGAGTGTAGACTTCTTCCTCTCCGAGTGTTGAGATGCTCACTGTAGTGTGGGTGGTTTTGACACTCGTCTTTCAATACAAAGACGTTTTCATCCACACCTTTTTCTCCTAAAAACCTCGGCCCCGTACCGAGTGCATTTTCAAAACACTTACAATAAATAAATCGATTCTCTTTTTATTGAACTAAAGAGAGAGGATTGAGTATAGACTTCTTCCTCTCCGAGTGTTGGGATATTCACTGCAGTGTGGGTGGTCTCAATACTCGTCTTTCAATACGAAGACGTGACTTTATCCGCCACCTTTCTCCCTCTACAAATTCCTCCCGCAACCTTTGCCACCTAAAAACCTCGGTCCCGTACCGAGCGCATTTTTCAACTTCTTTTTGTAACAAAAACTTGAATGGTCGTGGAGTGGTTAGGCGTAGGCCTTCTCCTATCCCGAGTGCTTGACGTTTACCGTAGGGTTCTCTGTCGCAAAACACTTACCATTCAAAACCAAAAACACTTTAATAAGAGAATGAAGTTCTCTTTGCATTGAACTAAAGAGAGAGGATTAAGTGTAGACTTCTTCCTCTCCGAGTGTCGAGATGCTCACTGTAGTGTGTGTGGTTTTGATACTCGTCTTTTAATACGAGGACGCTATGTTCGCCACATCCTTTCATAACAAAAACTTTGAGATAAAGAATTGGGTACTACCCGTAGGGGTTACTATCCTAGGACCTATCCCGCCCCTAAAAAATAATTCAACAAATCAAATGTGACATCTTGCCTCGCATGGCGAAAACTTATCTTTCGAAAAGGATATGATACGTCCGTTCTATCGCAAACAGGTAATGCTTGAGTCTCCAACGAGCGAGCAGCAATACACCTAACTGTTAGAATGCGTACGATAGCATCATCCATAAAAACATCAACAAATCGTAGGCCGAACTACGGCTGCTCTGATTCTTTGCTTCTTCAAGTAAAGATACGTAGGCACAAGGGCCACAATCCTTGGCGAGCACAATCCCTTATATCCGTAGTTTCCCGAACTACGTCGACTACGAGTTTCTCATGTCCGTTGAGAATACGTAGGCCTAGGACCGCGAAGTCCTACCGAGTATGTTCTTTCTCTTCTTTCCCCCGTTACTTTTCTTTCCCTGTTTCTAAACCCTTTTCTGTATCTTTTGGAACACTCTTCATAGTAAAATCTTTAAGCAAATAAATTCACGCGTCGACAAACAAATGGTTCCCATCGAGTACGATGGATGCGAGGGGTGCTAATACCTTCCCCTCGCATAACCGGCTTTTGAACCCGTTCTTGGTTGCGAGACCATCTTATCTTTTCTTTTCTTAAGGTTTTCTCGATATTTCCCTTTCCCCTCATGGGATAAATAAAGTTCGGTGGCGACTCTTCTGTCCTTTTCCTTTTCGCCTTCCCCGTCATTGCGCGTATTTTTCGAGTAGCGACAGCTGGCGACTCTGCTGGGGACTCCTAGCAAGCCAAACCTAGTTTGTTTGTTGCATTTGTGATTTATTTGCTTTTATGTTTTATTTTATTTTATTATTGTGTTTCTTTCTAACCTGTTGGGTTTATTGAGATGGTTTGTGAGGATAAAGCTTTCTACCTGAGCTTTCGAGTATACACTAAGATTAGGAGGTGGTTTCTTTCTGATTTGCGACGTAGGACTCGTTGATTTGGATCGAATTCCACCGCTCAGATGAGACCCCGTTGGAAAGATTATGTCCTACGTGTAGTCGTAACGGCGTTTTATTTCCGACGTGGGATTCCTTGATTCTGAGGACCTCTTGTAGAACCTTATTCCAAAAGGTTACTAAAACATAACTATGTGTTCATCCTTTTGAAGGGATTACTGTCTTACGAGTAGACGTTATGATGGAAAACTTTTGAGGGTTAGTGCATGGGACTTTGTTTAAATGCCTTTTGGGATGCCCTCTTATAAACCAATAGATTGCCCACCCGTGGTGAGAGATATTTTGTTACAATACCCTGCAGGATCTGTGGCTTTGATCCATGTGTTTCCATTCTCACATGCATCCATAAAGCATTGCATTTCATAGCATTGTTGCATATCAAGGGACTTAAGAGACTGCGATTATCATAGGTATTGAAGAACAAGATGAATGATCAAAGGAAAAGAAGTAAAAATTCCTTAAAGTTCAGAGAACCAAAGTTGGGACCAATCCAAGTTCTTTTGATGGATGTGCCAAAAGCTATCAAAATCAAATTTCAAGGGAAATATGGGAAATTGCTTGACCTTCTCCATTCTGGGGTCGACACATGGGCTTTGTTCGCTATGGTTCAATTTTATGATGCGCCTCTCAGATGCTTCACCTTTCAAGATTATCAGTTGGCTCCTACTCTTGAAGAATATTCTCACCTTTTGAATATCAAGATCAAGGATCAACCTATTTATACCGGCCTAGAAGAAGAGCCAAAGTCTTCTGTCATTGCTCTCGTTCTCCGTATAACCGAGGAAGAGGTTAAAGATGGTCTAACCAATAAGGGAGGTACTCAAGGCTTTCCTTTGAGGTTTTTGCTAGATAAAGCCGAGCAGTACAAGACCAATGGGGATTGGGAAGGTTTTGGTATTGTCGTTGCTCTAATGATTTATGGGATTGTCCTCTTTCCAAATGTGGACAACTTCATAGACATCACTGCTATCATTCTCTTCATGCAAAAGAATCCTATCCCTACCCTCCTCGCTGACGTTTACCACTCCATTCATTGGAGAAGTGAAAAGAAGACAGGAATGGTCCAATGCTGTTCTCATCTACTGTTCAAATGGTATGCTTCCCACCTGCCGAAGAAAGGGCCGTTTGTTGAAAACAAGAAGAAACTGAAATCGTCTCAACGCATTATGTCTCTAGAGGCCAGTGATATTGATTGGTACTCTCATGAGTATTACGACGTGGATATCATCTTTAGTTGTGGAAATTTCGGTAATGTAACTCTAATCAGTAGGGCTGGTTGCATTAACTACAACCCCGTCATGGCGTTGCGTCAATTGGGCTATGCTATGGAAGATGAGCCCGAAGCAGAGAAGGTTCAGAGTTTCTTTTTGCTAGCCACAACAGACGATCCTGCGTTTGTCAGGAATATTGTTAAAGCGTGGGCCAAGGTTCATACGAAGGGGAGGAAAGAGTTAAAGGCGAAGAACTGTATGGCTAAGGAGCCCTACAACCGATGGTTGCAGGCTAGAGTGGCCGAAAGGTTTCTTTCATTTCCCTCCGAACCATCCATGAGAGAAGAACTTCCTGCTCCTTCTCATGTATCCATGATGGAGTATGAGAAGCTAAAGCTAGTGATAGAAAGGTTGACAAAGGAAAATCAAGACCTTCAGACTGAGGTTCACCAAGCAAGAGTGGAGAATGGCCAATATAAGAGGAAAGTGGAGTTCGAACAAGACCAAGCGGCTGAGAGTAGCAAGAAGCTGAATCTAGAAGCAGATCTGAGGGTCAGGTATCAAGAAGGTTTTGAAGGAGCTGATGCATCAATAAAAGCCCTCCGGCAACGCTTAAAGGAAACCAAGGCCTCTTGTGATAAAGCGTGGAGATTCTTCGAGTTAGCCTCTGCTGAAAAGAAGAAGACAAGGGAGGAACTTGAGGCCGATATTGATGTCCTTGAAAAGGAGTTGAGGGGTGCCTTAATTCTAGCCGAAAGCGAGCGACAACTCAAAGAAGAAGCATTGAGAGCTTCGTATGTCACCTCTGATGTATGGCACAACAAATGCTCAGAATTGAAGACCGCTCAGGAAACAACCACCTTGTGGAAAGACCGTTTTGAGGCCCTGCAAAGGAATAGTTCACTATGGTTGAAGAAGGAAGCTCAACTCAATGAACTTTTGGATACGTATGAGGATTCCCTTCGTTATTACCAGCCGACCCTAGACATGTGTCGCGCTAGGTATAATAATCTAGTGGAGCATTGCAACCTTATGATCCGGGATATCCCATGGAGGTTGGAAAGCGCAATTCAAGACTTAGAAGGAAATGATATTCCTCCTTCCATCCATCACTTTATCCGACTCTGTGACCAAATGGTTAGAAGATTCATGTCTGAGACAAAAAAAGCTTGAAGAACGTCTCCGAAAGAAAGATTTTTAGTTCATTCAGTATTTTCTTGTAACATGAGTTTTTATTTTGCAGCTTATTGAACAATCAGTTGTATCGAATCTTCCCTCAAAATTAATGAAAGTTTGCTTTTTGGCTTAAATTGTGCATTCTTTACTATTCATTTATAGTTCCATAACACCATTGATAATCATAAATCTTGAAAGTCCCTTGAACATCATTCGAGCATTGCATATACCCATGCATCATTTTTGCATTCCCTGAAACCCGACCTCATACCGCTTGCCATTTCAGAAGGAAAGAAAGAGAAAGAGCAAGCTGACTTCTCAACGTTCATACAACACAAGAGGGAACCAACGAAGAGTCATGGATCAAGTACAACAAGAGTTGCAGGAGTTTAGGGAAAAGATGACGCAATTCATGGAAACAATGCAAGGGGTAGCCAATGGGCAGGAACAATTGAGAACTCTGGTTCAACCATTGATAGCTCGAGTGGATGGCAGTGGTGTTTTGCATGGAGGAACTGCTGTTGTTCCTCCTCCGGCTAATGGTAGCACTTCGCAGGCCAATGGTGGTCCAACTGTAGTCAATATTCCGGGTGGAGAAAACCAAGATGGGATTCCCATCCTAGTTGCGGTGGGAGCCGTGCCTGTTAACAATGGTCCTCAGTGGAACCAAGATGAGCAAGATGACGTCTTCTCTCTGGGAGACCTTGGGGCAGGATTACGATCTGACGCTAATAGAAGGTTTGATGCAATCGAAGAAAAGATGAGGAGCATTCTTGAAGGCCAGAATACTATGTGTCTTGACATGTCCAATCTGGGATTGATTCCGGGACTTAGGATTCCTCCAAAGTTCAAAGTGCCAGATTTCGATAAATACAAAGGAACAACATGTCCAAGGGTGCATCTTCGCTCCTATTTCCGAAGAATGTCTGCATACTCCGATGATGAGAAGTTACTGATGCACTTCTTTCAAGATAGCTTGTCAGGTCCATCTTTAGAATGGTATATGGGACTGGAGCTGGTCCATATCAGAATTTGGAAGGATTTGGTAGAAGCTTTTGTCAAACACTACCAGTATAACAGTGACCTCGCACCGAATCGTGTACAGTTACAGAACCTATCGCAAAGGAACAATGAAGGACTCAAGGAGTACGCCCAGAGATGGCGCGAGTTGGCTGCGATGGTTCAACCTCCAATGGTGGAGAGAGAACTCATCGACTTGTTTGTAGCTACGCTACCTGGTGTGTATTATGAGAAATTGATAAGCAACATGTCTGGAAGTTTCTCAGATCTGATCATCACAGGCGAGAGAGTAGAAAATGGGATTAAATTGGGTAAAATACAAGCTGAAGAAGGGACCTCGTCTAGAGGTGGAAGAAAGAACTTCGGTATTAAAAGAAAGGAGAATGAGACAAATGCAATATCAGGTTTTAAGAATCAAAATTGGAACCAGAATCAGAATCAGTATCGCCCACGACCGTACTATCAAGAACAACCACAAGTAGCTAGTATTGCCATCCCGGCAGTACAGCCTCAGCAACAACCACGTCAACAACAACAACAACAACGGCAACAACCACAACAGCAGAATTACGCGCCAAGACCATATCAAGACCGAAGAAGGATGGTAGATAGGCACTTTGACGCACCACCAATGCCTTACTCTCAACTACTACAACACTTATTGCAATTGCAATTGGTCCAGAAAAGGATGATGGCCCCTCTAAATGGCTCACCACCACCCGGGTATGACGCCAACGCTAGGTGTGACTTCCACTCTGGCGCTACCGACCATCATATTGATAATTGCAAAGCCTTCAAGAACAAGGTACAGGACCTTGTTGATAGTAGGGCCATTAATTTCAACCATGATGCGCCGAATGTTGATCAGAACCCTATGCCAAATCATGGAGCAGGTAGAGTAAATGCTGTTGTTGAAGGGGAGGATTTAGATCTGGTATATGATGTTGAAGAATTGAAGACTCCTTTAAGTTTTGTAAAATGCAAGTTGTTAGAAGGTGGGGTGTTTCCCTGGTGTGACAAGGATTGTGAAAATTGTGTCGCCCATCCTGAAGGGTGTGAGAGTCCGAAGAGTTATATACAGTGTATGATAAACGAAGGTGTTCTGCAGTTTGACAAGAACCGTGAGAAAAAGAATGAGAAGATAGTCAGTAAGAAAGAGGATGAGGTGGCCACTATCTCTATCCCTTACAAAAAAATCACTATTTATGCGCTGCCAGCGCGACCTACCATCATCTTTACGAAGGCAGGACCTATACCTTATGAAGGCTCCAAGGCGATCCCTTGAAACTATGGAGCGGAAGTCTACTGCAATGGACAGAAGCAGGAATTAAAAAGCTTGCCATTGGACTCAGTTGACAACTTGGTGGAAACCGGGGGAATGACTCGGAGTGGGAGGATATTTGCACCTCCCGAAGTAAGTGCGGAAAGAGCTGATAAAGGTAAAGGGAAGGTAGTAACGAAGGAAAGCTCTCAGGCTGGAGAAAAAGAAGTCGTGCTGAAAGACGCAGAAGAGTTCATGCGCCTAATAAGAAAGAGCGACTATAAGATCGTGGATCATCTACAACAGACGCCTTCAAAAATTTCTATCTTGTCATTGTTGTTATGTTCCGAGGCTCATAGGAACGCCTTGCTCAAAGTCTTGGATAATGCTTATGTGCCACAAGAAATATCCGTCAATTAGTTAGAAGGAGTAGTGGCCCATGTCAATGCAGGGAATGGTTTGGGATTCACTGACCGTGATTTGACACCGAAAGGAAGGAATCATAACTTGGCTTTGCATATCTCTATGGAATGTAGAGGTGTCGTTTTGTCCCATGTATTGGTAGACACTGGGTCGTCATTAAATGTGCTATCCAAGAAAGCCCTCATGAAGCTGGACACTCGAGGGATAATATCTACGCCGAGTGATATGGTGGTCAGAGCTTTTGATGGGACAAGGAGGTCCGTGTTTGGAGAGCTAACCTTGCCAATTCAAGTCGGTCCTGAGGTTTTTGATGCGGTTTTCTATATAATGGATATCCAACCAGCATATAGTTGTCTCTTGGGTCGGCCTTGGATACACTCAGCAGGAGCGGTGACGTCAACCCTACACCAGAAGCTGAAGTATATGGTGGGTGATAACATTATGACTGTTTGTGGAGAGGAAGACATCATGGTAAGCCATCTGTCCTCATTCAAGTATGTGGAGGTCGATGGTGAAATTCACGAAACCCTGTGCCAAGCCTTTGAGACCGTCCAAATCAAAGAGAAAGCAACAGTTGAAGCCAAGGCGGCAGAAGTTGCTATGTCATCCTACAAGGAAGCCCAGGCTGTGGTGAAGTCGGGATCAGCGAAAGGATGGGGGGAGGTGATAAGCGTCCCCAATAAACAAGATAAGTTCGGATTAGGGTACAGCCCATACGCATCTTCTTCAAGCGCTCCTCGCTACAAAGGACCTGTTCAATTCACCAGTGCTGGGGTGGTGTTCGAAGAGATCAACGCCGTATCTGACGAAGAAGGAGATAGTGACTGTGACATGGATGCTTGGATCCAGCCATGCGTCCCCGGCCAAGGCTTGAAGAATTGGACCATGGAAGAAGTTATCACTGCGACTTATGAAGAGTAATTGTTTTGTTTTGATTAATGTATTGCCATATGCTCTGCCCGGGGTATAATGGTCTTTACTTGTTGGGCCTTATCTTTTATGTGTGTGAACAACCCTTTTATCATTATCAATCAAAAAGCGTCTTTTCATTCAAAACTTTGTGATCCTTGTTTTTCTTATTTTTATTTACAACAATAAAATGGCAATGTCGTTTGTGTTTATTTGTTTGCATATCATTTAAGCATAAAATCATCATCATTACAGGTTGCACATTTCAGATACCACCGATTCAGACTCGTCTATGACTCGGTGTGACTTTGACAATCTGATCTTTCAAGCGGAAGGAGAGATCGACGAAAACGAAGACCTGCCCGTAGAGCTTGCCAGACTGTTAAAACAAGAGGAGAAGGTCATCCTGCCTCATCAGGAGGAAGTTGTAGTCGTCAACCTGGGAACAGAAGAGGATAAAAAGGAGGTCAGAGTAGGGGTTGCGCTGTAGAATGATATCAAGCACAAATTGATTGAGTTACTCCAGGAGTATAAGGATGTCTTTGCTTGGTCATACGAAGATATGCCCGGACTCGACACAGATATTGTAGTTCATCGCCTGCCTTTGCCTGAAGAGTGTCCTCCTATCAAATAGAAACTGAGAAGAACCAGGCCAGATATGGTAGTGAAGATCAATGAAGAAGTCCAGAAGCAACTAGATGCTGGATTTCTTGCTGTGACCAACTACCCTCCTTGGGTCGCTAACATCGTGCCCGTGCCTAAGAAGGACGGCAAAGTCAGGATGTGTGTTGACCATAGGGACCTGAATATAGCAAGCCCAAAAGATGATTTCCCGCTCCCCCATATTGACGTTCTCGTTGATAACACCGCACAATACTCAGTGTTTTCCTTCATGGACGGTTTCTCCGGATATAACCAAATCAAGATGGCACCGAAGGACATGGAGAAGACGACTTTTATCACGCCTTGGGGGATGTTTTGTTATAAAGTAATGCCTTTTGGGTTGAAGAACGCAGGGGCAACTTATCAGCGAGCAATGGTCACTCTCTTTCATGATATGATTCATCATGAGATTGAGGTCTATGTCGATGATATGATTGCGAAATCCCAAACGGAGGAGGAGCATCTGATGAATCTTCTAAAGTTGTTTGAGAGGTTGAGAAAGTTCAAATTGAGGTTGAACCCGAATAAGTTCACTTTCGGCGTACGGTCAGGAAAGCTGTTGGGGTTCGTTGTCAGTGAGAAAGGTATTGAGGTCGATCCTGTGAAGATCAAGGCGATTCAAGAAATGCCAGCGCCAAAGACCGAGAAGGAGGTTCGTGGCTTCTTAGGTAGATTGAACTACATCGCAAGGTTCATATCTCACCTCACAGCCACTTGTGAGCCATTGTTTAAGCTATTGAAAAAGGATCAGGCGATCATCTGGAATGAGAATTGCCAAAGAGCGTTTGAGAAGATAAAACAGTATCTACAAGAACCTCCAATACTGATACCTCCGGTGGCTGGAAGACCGTTGATAATGTACTTAACAGTTCTTGAGAATTCCATGGGTTGTGTTCTCGGTCAACACGACGAGACTGGAAGAAAAGAGCATGCAATTTACTACTTGAGTAAGAAGTTCACAGACTGTGAATCCAGATACTCAATGTTGGAGAAAACTTGTTGCGCACTCGCTTGGGCCGCCAAACGCCTAAGACAGTATATGCTAAACCACACAACCATGTTAATTTCAAAGATGGATCCTATTAAGTATGTATTAAAAAAGCAAGCACTATCAGGAAGGATTTCTAGATGGCAGATGGTTCTGACAGAATACGACATCCAGTACGTGCCTCAGAAAGCTATTAAAGGTAGTGTCCTGTCAGAATATCTCGCAGAGCAACCAGTCGATGACGACCAGCCAATGAAGTTTGATTTTCCTGATGAGGACATTATGTATTTAAAGATGAAGGATTGTGATGAGCCGTTGCCAGACGAAGGTCCAGAGTTGGGTTCTCAGTCGAAATTAATCTTTGACGGTGCTGTTAACTCCTACGGTAGCGGGATTGGGGCAATCATTACGACTCCCCATGGCTCCCATATACCATTCACTGCAAGACTAACATTCCCATGCACCAAAAATGAAGCTGAATACAAAGCGTGTATCATGGGTATCGAAGAAGCAATCGACTTGAGGATCAAGAACCTTGATATCTATGGGGATTCAGCTTTGGTGGTAAACCAGATCAAGGGAGAGTGGGAGACCCGCCAGCCTAACCTGATCCCTTACATGAATTACGCCAGAAGGTTGCTACCTTTCTTTGACCGAGTAGAGTTTCACCATGTACCGAGGGAAGAAAATCAGATGGCTGATGCCTTGGCTACATTGTCCTCGATGTACAAAGTAAATTTCTGGAATGATGCACCGAGAATAGTCATCTCACGCCTCGACAGGCCGGCTTTTGTTTTCGCAATAGAAGAAGCTTCTGACGGTAAACCTTGGTTTTATGACATCCAGAACTTTCTCAAGAACCAAGAATATCCGCCTGGGGCATCGGCTCGGGATAAGAAGACCTTGAGAAGATTATCCGATAACTTTTATCTGAATCCAGACGGTGTACTCTATCGGAGAAACTTTGACTTGGTGCTGCTAAGATGTGTGGATGAAAAAGAAGCAGGTTTGCTTATGGAAGAAGTCCACGAAGGTGCCTTTGGAACACATGCAGGTGGGCATGCCATGTCTCGAAAATTATTAAGGGCGGGCTATTATTGGTTAACTATGGAGTCGGATTGCTTCAAATACACCAAAAAGTGCCATAAATGCCAGATTTATACCGACAAAATTCATGTGCCACCTTGTCCTTTGAATGTCATGTCATCCCCATGGCCTTTCTCCATGTGGGGTATCGATATGATTGGCAAGAGCGAGCCAGTTGCATCTAATGGACATCGCTTCATCTTAGTAGCCATCGACTAATTCACCAAATGGGTCGAAACAGCTTCTTACGCCAATGTCACGAAGCAAGTCGTAGCCCGGTTTATCAAAAGGGACATCATCTGTCGATATGGAATACCCGAGAGGATCATTACTGATAATAGTTCTAACCTGAATAACAAGATGATGGAGGAACTGTGCCAGAATTTCAAAATCGAGCATCACAATTCTTCTCCCTATCGTCCGAAAATGAATGGCGTTGTAGAAGCGACTAACAAGAACATTAAGAAGATAGTACAGAAGATGGTTGTGACTTATAAGGATTGGCACGAGATGTTGCCTTTTGCTTTGCATGGATATCGCACCTCGGTGCGTACTTCAACTGGGGCAACTCCTTTCTCGTTGGTATATGGCATGGAGGCTGTTCTGCCATTGGAGGTCGAGATCCCATCTTTGAGAGTTCTGGCTGACGTCAAGTTGGATGAAGCAGAATGGGTGAATAACAGGTTGAATCAACTCAGTTTGATGGATGAGAAGAGGTTGGCGTCTCTTGTGTACGGTCGTCTATATCAGAGTAGGATGAAGAAAGCCTACGATAAGAAGATGCATCCTCGAAGCTTTCAGACAGGAGATCTGGTGTTGAAGCGGATTCTCCCACCATAGAACGATCATAGGGGCAAATGGACTCCCAATTATGAAGGTCCGTATGTTGTAAGGAAGGTCTTCTCTAGAGGAGCCTTGCTACTTTCAACCATGGATGGTGAAGATTTTACATCCCCTGTGAACGTGGACGCAGTCAAAAGATACTTTGCTTAAAATAGACCCGCTGGAAAGAAAAAGAAAATCCAGGCAAGAATGGGGCATCTCGGCGAACCATAAAAGAATAGGTTCAGGCAAAAATTAGAGATAAAAAAAATGTAAACCCGCAAAGTTGAAAACCTGAAAGGGCGACTTTGGCAAAAATGGGTATCCTGGTGAATCGAAAACCCGCAAGGGCGATTCAGGCAAAAGTTAGGGATTTGAAAAGCAAAGGACTGCGGCTTGCGCATTGATCTTTAAAGCATAGTGGATTATGGGAGAATTCGAGAAGCAGTCATTCAAATCAATCTCTTCAGAAGACGAAGCATCGGAAAGGCGTCGAAGTCATGCGAGTCATAATTGAGTCGCTCTATGGTGGTTGTCTGTACCACATTGCCGACATTTTGATATTCTTGTGCGTTTCTGTATATTTCTTACACAACTTTCTCATTTCAGGAGTTGTGTCCCATGTAAATTTGCCTATTTACAAGCCGTTTATCAATAATACACACTATCCAGAAAACCTTTTGTTTTGTTTTTACCGTTTTGTTTCAAAAGATGCCTGATGTTTTTGATAAAACTTTGCATACATAAATTTGTGGGCTTTGCTATCTATAATTGAAACATTGTATTTGCTTGAATAATGTCTTAAGTGATAATTGAGATGGTACCTGCTGCATAAAACATACTTGTTTATTTGTTATTTGCAAGAGAACTTTCCTCGAGGCTTCTCCAGAAGTTCCTCATCTAAAGGAAGTGTGCAGTTTAAGTGGGTTCTCACCCCCAGCAGTTTGAAACCTTGACAATCAAAGGATATCCTCAGCAGGTCAAGATTGACATCTCCAGCAGAGCAGGATCGTTTCCAGTGAGCGGGTGTGGGTTTATCCCTCAGCAGTGGAACGAATTCAGAAATTTGTTTTCCCCATAGAGTTTGAACAACTGGCTCCTTTTCCCCTCAGAGTCTAGGTCATTGACTCATTCCTCAAGCGGAAGTTGTATTTGTTGAGTTTATTGCTCATTTCCCCAAGCACAGGTTGATGTTGATTCCCTCATTGTCTAATCCCCAGCAGGGTGGATTTGCTCTTAGGGAAACAATTTTACCCAGAAGTTTGCTCAGAAGACCACCCAGGGTTTGTTTTCCCCAACATTTGTACTAGACGTGTCCAGTCTTTTCCCCGGCGGAATTAATCCTTCCTCTTTGACATTTATTTTTCTAAAGTGTTTCCTTTGCATTTGCATCATGCATAACATCCTCCCAAACGCGTAGCATTTCCATTTCTTATGGAGCATTACGCCATATTCAAACATATGCATGTAAAACATAAGCCGGGTTGCCACCCCTTTGTTTTCAAGCAAATCTCCAGTGGTTATCAGTATATTTCTCAATCCTACGTGGTATCCAGACCTCCAACCAGGTCATTGACAAATGTGTTCATCTTATCGGTTTCCCTAGCGAAGTCTATTTATTCAAGTTCATGTTTCCCCAATGGATTTCTTCACCCAGATGGTGAATCGACGAATGTTCTTCTAAACTTAGGGTTGAGCCAACCTTTGGGTTCGATGCTAGCTTTTTTAGCAAAAAGAATCGACGACGAAGTCAGATTATGAAGAGAATTGACGACGAGGTCAGATTGTTAAAATTGACGACGAAGTCAGATTATGAAGAGTATTGACGACGAAGTCAAGCCATGCTGGGAATCGACGACGAGGTCAGATTATGAAGAGAATTGACGACGAAGTCAAGTCATGTTGAGAATTGACGACAAAGTCAGATCATGAAGAGAGTTGATGGCAAAGTCAGGTTATGTTGAGAGTTGACGGCGAGGTCGGATTATGTAAAGAATTGACGGCGAAGTCAGACTATGAGAGGAGTTGACGACGAAGTCAGATTATGGAGGGGTGAAGGCGAAGTCAGATGATTTTAATTGACGACGAAGTCAGATTATGTTGTAAGTTGATGGAAAAGTCAGAGGATATGGAGGACTGACGGCAAGATCAGATGCTCTACCAATCAGATGTTTTTACAGATTATGTTGAATATTGACGGTGAAGTCAGATCTCACAAATTTGATGTTAAGTTCCGACGGCGAAGTTAGAATGCTATTAAGAGCTGACGGCAAGGTCAGGTGTTTGTATTTGATCAACGAATGATGGCGAAGTCAGATGTTCTACCTGTCATAGGTGCCTGACGGCGATGTCAGAGGTTTCATTCTACGGTTGACAAATTTTTGGATTCTTTTGTATTCAATCACCTTTTACCTCGAATGTTTGAAAGCGTTTGCTTTTCATCCCTTCAGGTCCAAGTCGTTTGAATAGGGGCAGCTGTTGCACCCCAAAATTTGCCCTCTTTCAAGGCTTGACTCATTTCTTCATTTCTTTCAAATTCAATGACATAAAGGAAATCCATCATGAATTCAAGATTAAAGGCAAGAATATTATAAAGAGAAGTTTTGTGACATTACAAGAATGTCATTTGTTGCAAGATTTTCAACTCTAAGTAATGTTTAGAAATTTATTTATTTCTAATAATTCATTCAAGTCTCTAGTCAAATTCATGTTATGGTAATGCCACACCAAGTCTACATTATGCTTACAAACATCCAAGAAACATGCAAGGATTAAATCAACATTGGAATGTTTTAGGACCAAGAATATTCATGTTTAATCATGGCAAAACAGTCCCATGCCAGAGGTGACAAATTTCTTCATGTCACAAGATCACATGTCACAAGACCAAAGGAATAACATGTGACAATGCTTCTACATATCAGAATTTTCAAAATGCTGTCAAAAGTTGGTGGCATTACCCAAGAGGAGCTGTCCAAACACAAACAAACAAAATGGGTGCAAGGCACAAGGTGCTGCAACAAATAGAATAGGAAAGTAGTGCAGAAAATGCAGCATAGCACCTTGCATGGAAATGGAAAGAAAGAGAGTGACATGAAGAAAGTTGCCTTGGACATTTCTATGTAAGGATTTGAAGTCTTGAAGGAAGAGTAAACCCTAATGTGCTAGGATAAGAGAGGAGAGGAGGCTGCAAACACATGGACTATCATTCAACATACACAATATTGAGAGAGTAAGAGAGAAGAGAAAAACAGAAAATTGTGAGAGCAAACAATACCCTAAAAACCAGAAAAATAGGAAGCTTTGCAAACCAAAAAAGAGAGTGATATAGAACCAAGAGGATCATAGAGGAACAAAACCTTCACAACATAGAGTGAAGAGGAGTGAGGTACATTCAACCAAGACCAAGGAGGACTTGCAAGAAGGAGAGAAAGCTCTTGAGTATCCATTTCCTCCAACCTTTCTCTCTTTACTTTTTTGCTATTTACATTCATTTTGTTTACTCTTTTATGTGTTTTTGTATTGTATGTATCATGTAAGGTTCCAAAGGGACCAAGAAACCATTCTTAAGAAACCACAAAAACGGAAGAAAAAACATAGAAAAAGTTAGGTTTTTCACTCTGGTAGCCTGACACGGGCCGTGTCCCACAACACGGCCACCCGTGTCGCCCAACACGGTCCGTGTCACACAACAAGGTCACCCGTGTTGCACCTCTGTTTGAGGTTTCCAACGACCAAAAAACCCCAGGCTTCACAACACGGGTCGTGTCATACAACACGGCCACCCGTGTTGCACCTCTGTTTGCCCTAAAAATCATTTTTCACCCAGGCTTTACAACACGGGCAGTGTCACACAACACGGCCACCCGTGTTGCACCTCTGTCATGTCCTAAAAACTCACATTGCAGGTACCCTATGACACGGGCCGTGTCATACAACACGGCCACCCGTGTTACCCTACTGTTTTTCCACTTATTTTTGTTATTTTTACCTCCAAAAAAATTTGTATTGCATGTCTCAATTTTTAATTGCATGTCTCGATTTTTATTGCATGTCTCGATTTTTTTTTTGTTTCATGTCGTTTTTATTGCATGTCTCGATTTTTTTTTAGCCGACTAATCCCATATGTTGTATGATTTTAGTAGGAATGTTGCTATTGTCCTTGGTGACTTTTGATTCCAAAAACCATTTTCAAAAGCAAACTCTCGATTTTATCGAGCCATTTTTAACCCTTGTAAGTCGGTCGCCTTGTGCGTCCGCCATCGACCTTGCTCACTTCACCTCAAACCTTTTTAAACAATTAAATCCTTGACCCAACGTCAAGCGGATTTTCTCAAACGATTGTTAAGCCAATTCACCATATTTAATAAAAGGGTAAAGCTCACTTTGTATTGAACTAAAGAGAGAGGATTGAGTGTAGACTTCTTCCTCTCCGAGTGTTGAGATGCTCACTGTAGTGTGGGTGGTTTTGACACTCGTCTTTCAATACAAAGACGTTTTCATCCACACCTTTTTCCCCTAAAAAACCTCGGCCCCGTACCAAGTGCATTTTCAAAACACTTACAATAAATAAATCGATTCTCTTTGTATTGAACTAAAGAGAGAGGATTGAGTATAGACTTCTTCCTCTCCGAGTGTTGGGATATTCACTGTAGTGTGGATGGTCTCGATTCTCGTCTTTCAATACGAAGACGTGACTTTATCCGCCACCTTTCTCCCTCTACAAATTCCTCCCGCAACCTTTGCCACCTAAAAACCTCGGTCCCGTACCGAGCGCATTTTTCAACTTCTTTTTGTAACAAAAGCTTGAATGGTCGTGGAGTGGTTAGGCGTAGGCCTTCTCCTATCCCGAGTGCTTGACGTTTACCATAGGGTTCTCTGTCGCACAGCACTTACCATTCAAAACCAAAAACACTTTAAAAAGAGAATGAAGTTCTCTTTGCATTGAACTAAAGAGAGAGGATTAAGTGTAGACTTCTTCCTCTCTGAGTGTCGAGATGCTCACTGAAGTGTGTGTGGTTTTGATACTCGTCTTTCAATACGAGGACGCTATGTTCGCCACATCCTTTCATAACAAAAACTTTAAGATAAAGAATTGGGTACTACCCGTAGGGGTTACTATCCGAGGACCTATCCCGCCCCTGAAAAATAACTCAACAAATCAAATGTGACATCTTGCCTCGCATGGCGAAAACTTATCTTTCGAAAAGGATATGATACGTCCGTTCTATCGCAAACAGGTAATGCCTAAGTCTCCAACGAGCGAGCAGCAATACACCTAACTGTTAGAATGCGTACGATAGCATCATCCATAAAAACATCAACAAATCGTAGGCCGAACTACAGCTGCTCTGATTCTTTACTTCTTCAAGTAAAGATACGTAGGCACAAGGGTCACAATCCTTGGCGAGCACAATCCCTTATATCCGTAGTTTCCCGAACTACGTCGACTCCGACTTTCTCATGTCCGTTGAGAATACGTAGGCCTAGGACCGCGAAGTCCTACCAAGTCTGTTCTTTCTCTTCTTTCCCCCGTTACTTTTCTTTCCCTGTTTCTAAACCCTTTTCTGTATCTTTTGGAACACTCTTCATAGTAAAATCTTTAAGCAAATAAATTCACACGTCGACAAACAAATGGTTCCCATCGAGTACGATGGATGCGAGGGGTGCTAATACCTTCCCCTCACATAACCGGCTTTCGAACCCGTTCTTGGTTGCGAGATCATCTTATCTTTTCTTTTCTTAAGGTTTTCTCGATATTTCCCTTTCCCCTCATGGGATAAATAAAGTTCGGTGGCGACTCTTCTGTCCTTTTCCTTTTCGCCTTCCCCGTCATTGCGCGTATTTTTCGAGTAGCGACACACTGGTGGGTTCCAAACCCATATACCACTCCAAGGATGGGCCGGACAGGCTGTCCTTGAAGAAGTGCATCAGCAACTTGTCATCTTCAGAATGAGCGGACATCTTTCGGTAGTACGACCTCAGATGAACACGGGGGCAAGTTGTGCCCTTCTACTTCTCAAAGTCGGGTACCTTAAACTTGGGAGGCACCTTGAAGTCTTAGATCAGTCCCAGTTTGGTCATGTCGACACCCATAGTATTCAAGTTTTTAAAACTCTTCATTTTTCCTCGAGGGCTTTGAACCTTAAACGGGCTTCAGAATTCAATTCGCCCTCAGCTCCCTTCTGCGAGAACAAGTCCTCTTGGCGATCCTCTTGCCATGGTTGATGGCCATTGCCAGAAGCATCAATCCCATACAGATTACCAACCCCAGCGTTCCCCGCATTGCCAGTTCCTCCAATATTGCCATGGCATATCCCAGCATTGCCATTGGCTTCAAAGTTACCGTATCTGATGCCAGTCGTATTTCCATTAAGTCTTATTCCCTCTAGTCACAGGGATGCCACCCTGAGGGGTCTCAACAAGTGGAGGGTTTGGAGTGTTCCCACCATGAAGCACGCCGTTCCTGTCAACCCTTGAGATCAGCGGTTGGACCAGAGTTCTGAGCTGGTCCTGGCCATTAACGACCACTTGCATGAGCTCCATGAAGCGGTACATCCTCTCTCTGAGTTCTTGCGGTCTGAACTTGTTCCATTGCTCTTGCTTGATTTTCTCTAGTAGAGTATCGGTGGATCTGTCTTCGTTCAATCCTGAAATATCCTACACACATAAAGGGTTAGAAAAACGACAAGGCACCTGTCATGCAAATGCAAACGTGTGTCTGTGCCTTGGGGAGATTCCCCCCCCCCATCCTAGTTTCCGAGAAAAATAAAGTCTAACATCCAATCATGGAAAGAAATCCTTATATATTTATCTGAAAAACCCGCGCGGGCAGCGTAGTACTATAATCACATACAACTGAAGCAACAAGGCATGACCCCAACCAACAGGCCTGGTGGTGATCAGCATATCAATGCATAAAAGGTACAAAAAAATACAAAGAGATCAAGTGCGGCCACAGGCACAAAAATCTTCTAACAACTTCTTTGTAGTGGGATGGTCAGGCTGAGCGAGCAGACCCTGGATTAGCTGATCCCTCTGCTTGATGATATCTGGGAGGTTCTTGGCAACATCCCTATAAACACCTTCTTCAGAATGGTTTTCCACTCTACTCCTCTTAGCATCAGCTCGGAGTTGACAATCCTGTAAATTCGCCTTGGTCTCAACCAATCTATACTAGACGTCTCGTCGAAGTGAGGCTTCAGCCTCTATTTTCTTGTCCTTGATCTCAATCTGGACTTCTAGCTCGGCTACTTGCTGCTTTAGCTTTTCCTCTCGCTCTTTGTATTTGGCTAGGGTGCTGCTCCACAACGTCTCGTACATGGATAACTTCCGGTACACCCTATCCAGCTCCTGCTTTTTGGTGGTCAGCACGCCATGCACTACCTTCAGGTCTAACCCAAGACGTTCCCTAGAATCAGTCTCCTTGGCCAAATTAGCGCCCAGGTGGTTGATCATCTCTGTCTGCTTCTTGCAGGTGTGCACGGCTTCGTTCTTTTCTCTCTGAAGTTGAGCAATCTCTTTCTCTAACTCTTTGTTGGCTTTTCGTAGCTCTTCTTTCTCTCGGATTACCTGGTTGAACTTCTGAATATCAACTGTGGTAGGCTCTTTGTACACGGGAGGATACAATGGTTCCACTGCAGGAAACAACATTAGAAGCTTAGCGGCTCTTTCTCAGAACCAAGCCACATATGGATCAAAGGCCTTGTTGTTGCTTTTTCCTAGAAAGACTTTTCCCTTCCGGTGAATTTTGCTCCAAGCATTCTCTACTTTAGCCAAAGTTTCACCTTCAAGCAACCCTGTGAGATATAGAGATTCCTGTATCTCTTCCTTTTCAGGAGGTCCTCGTAGTGCATACCCAAATTGTCGTACCAGCAGAGAGGGATTGTAATTGATACATCCATTCCTTTCGACTAGGGGGACGTTAGGAAAGCCACCGCAACTATACACAATATCTTTGCCCAAAAGATCTCTATCAAACCATATGATATTATCAGCAGACAAACCCATCAAACGTGCAGACCAGGGTGAAGACTCAGCAGAATTAATGAACGGACCCGTCTTAGGAAGATGGCTAACAAACCACTTATACAGTAAAGGAGCACAACATGCCACGTTCTTCCTCTTTCTGTTTTCATTCTTGTTGTGAACTGAAAGGTAGACGTCTTCGAGGAGAGTGGGCACTAGATTCCCGGAAGCAAATATGTGGCAGGCATTCATACCTATGATGTCTAGATGACTTGGGAATAGCACGATCCCATAAATGCAAAGGGCTGAGAAGGTATTGAATACATCCCAGCGACCATTCTTGGCAAACTTTCGGGCCTTTTCCATCAGGAAAGGCAAAGAGAAACCATAAACTCCAATCTTTCTGAACACCATCCCCTTCAACTCTGAATCATCTACATGAAGAGCGGTAGTCAACTTACCCAAGTCAAGTTCACCATCAACATGGTAATAAGGCATCTGATTCAAAAAAGGTACCCCCAACAAGTCAGAATACTCGTCCAAGGTCGGAGCTAGGACATAGTCTGGAAAAACGAAGCATCTGAGCTGCGGGTCGTAAAACTGCAGAAGAGCGTAGAGGCCGTTCAATTCGTACGTAGAAAGATTACACACAATACCCAGAAGTCTCCCATAACTCTTTCTGAAACTCTCCATCACTATTTTATCAGCCAAAGAAATCAAAGCTTGTAACTCTCGGATGTCAGGTGTTGGTAGCTTGTAAGCCACAGTCTTCTTCAGTGATGCCATATCAGCCATGAGGATCAAGATCACTAGAACCAGGGGAGAAATATGCACCTGCAACACAGACACACGATAATGATATGCAAATGAGGATGCAAAATGAAAAATACAATCATGCACCAGGAGATCAAGATGATTGTGCTGTTGAGGAGAAGGACCAAAATTCTGCTCTGTCAAGAACAAACATATCTCTGATGATAAGAACCCTCTGATACCAACAATACTGATTCACTGTCATGAAAACCAGGATGTCTGGAGGTTAAGGTTTCCTGCAATAACCAGACCCTGATCACAGGTATGGACCTAATCACCGAAAAGGTTCGGCATCCTATGTGTTCATCAGCATCACAGACTTTCAAGAAAGGATGATATGATACCCAGGAAGGTGTGGCATCATCATCTCTTGAAGCAGCCTCACTTAGCTGAATCCCCAAAGGATCGGTTCCCAGAGTCGACAATCCTCAAATCTGAAATCCCCTCGAGTCCAAAGGACCGATAGGAAGTCATCAGAGAGAACCTCGTCTGAGTGTGGATTATATGGGAACTGATGCAAGCAAAGCAAGCACGTCTACCACTAATCCACTCTAATACTATGTATATGCTCTCAAGCCTGGGTCTGGTTCTCACTCATCAGAATGCCCCCCCACAATAGCACACATAATCATATCATACTAAAAATAAAATGCGGAAGGTAAAATGCGATGAATAACTGCAACCCAACAAATAAACACGCAAGCGCTAGGATTGACTCGCATAGGGAACCTGAAGTGCCCAGCAGAGTCGCCAGCTGTCGCCTACACGAAAATAAGGTGCCGGAAAAATAGAAGAGTCGCCACCTTTCGTTATTTATCCCTCAGAACGGGAAAGGAAACGATCGGAAAAACCTGACGAAAAGGTATAAGACAAGGCCATCGCAACCATGTCTGGGTTCGGGAGTCGGTTACACAAGGGCAACGTATTAGCACCCCTCACGTCCATCATACTCGATGGGATCTATGCTTGTTGTGTTTCTCTGACGGGTTGGTTTACTATCTACCTATCAAGGCTGGTTTGAAAAGAAAATAAAACTGACTCGGCAAAGCACCGCGCTTTATGCCTACGTACTCTCATCACAGAATGAGAAATCAGAGTCAAAGTAGTTCGGCTAACCACGGGTAAAGGGATGGGGGAAGGTGGCTCGCCAATACGTCAGTATTGTGCCTACATACTCTCAATAGCTATGAGAGATCAGAGTTTACGTAGTTCGGGATACTACGGATTACGGTGGTTCAGATTCATCTGTTTTTCCTAGTAGGGTTAACAAACAGTTCCAGCACTTTGGTGTATGCAGCTTGCTCGTCAGAGACTTGTGCGTTACCGTTTGCGGTAGAACTGAGAGTTAATGACACTCTTTTCTTTAGAAAAGCTTTCCTTTGAATTATGGTTGTCTGTCTTTTCCGGTAGAAAAGAGACTTGTTTTCTGTCTTTTACGGAAGAACTGTTTTTTATGGTTGTCTGTAGTCCATACAGCTCTAGAGACGATGACCTGGGAACGAATGCGTCGCATATCGTCCAAAGGACGTATACTAAACACTCTAGACGATTGAGAGGAGGCCGCTCAATCATCCTTATAGGGCAAAAGTGTTATGCAAGTTTGGTGACTTTCAAGCTCCAAATTCACATGCCTCAGATGACATGTAACTTGTCTGGCTCATAACTTGAGTTCTATAAACCCTATAAAGGACTTCTAGTACTCAAATTAAATCTAAGATCATGCCCTACAACAATCATGTTGGGGTCAAGGTGAGATGAAAATCACATCTTGAGTTAAGTGGTCTTGAAGTTAGGCACCAAACCAGGGGATTTTACACTGTCAAGCATAGTAACCCTAGCTTAGTAACTCCTGACACTCTTGATCCATGATAAGTTGACCTTGGAATCATCTCTAGTACATATCAAACATCAATCCATGATCACATGGCTCTTGAACTAGGTATCAACCTTCTTCAAATCATCAGTTATCCTAGGTTGACCAGATGAAACCCTAATTGTACCAATCTTGGGCATATCTTCATATCCTTTTCACAATGACCTATCTAGGCTTCAATATGAACTTCAACACTTCTCATGAGCTCTCTCAAGACCTCAAGTCCAACTCTATGGCTTCACCATCATCAGATGATCTTCCCACAACTCTCAAGTTAGGAGACCTGCAGACTTGGCTTCAACCCTCTTCCTAAGGAACTTTTAACTTCTCTGATAAGGATATCAACCCTTGAGCACTTGGATAAACTTCTTAACTAGCTTAATAGCCTTGTGTAGCCCTTGATTGGTAGTCATACCTCTTGATCTCCTGCACACATGCCAATGAAATGCAAATGATAATGCTAATATGAATGCAATGAAACACAAGCTAGGTAAAGAAATGTTGGGAAAATTTTGGGGTGCAACAAAGACCTACCCGAAGAGCTTGCTAGATTTTTGAGACAAGAGGAGAAGGTCATCCTACCTCATCAGGAGGAAGTTGAAGTCATCAATCTGGGAACAGAGGAAGATAAGAAGGAAGTCAGAATAGGGCCGCGCTACAAAGTGATGTCAAGCGAAGACTGGTTGAGTTACTCCAAGAGTATAAAGATGTCTTTGCTTGGTTATATGAAGATATTCCTGGACTCGACACGAATATTGTAGTTCATCACTTGCCTCTTGTTGCACCCCAAAATTTGCCCAACCTTTTCTTAACTTGGCTTATGTTTCATTTTATTTCTTTCTAGCATTTGCATTGCATTTTTTATTGAACAGGGGATCAAGAGTTTGTGCATAGAAAGAGGAGTCTACTTAGAGGGTTGAGCCTAAGCAAGGGGTTTTACTCAAGTTTGGATGGTCATCAAGTGATCAAGAAATGGACATTGGTCTTGTGAAAGAAAGGATGGATGTATGTGGGTCAGCTCCTAACTTGGAGGCTAGTTCAAGATCATCAGAGGATTGTGAAGCCATGGTTATGGATATAAGAGGTTGAGATAGCTCATTGAATTCCTTGAGGTTCATTGTAGAGCTCATCCATGTGTTTGTGCTAAGTGTAAAAGGTTACAGTTGAAGGTGTTGCAATTAGGGTTTTCATCTGGCTAATCCTCAGTCAACTGTGCAATTGAAGGAGATTAAAACTCAATTCAAGGTCTCTATGGTCATGGGATGTTTTTTTAGGATATATGGGATATCATTGCAAGTTCAATTCATCAAGGATCAAGTGTGTAAGAAGTTACTAAATTAGGGTTCTTAGGGTAAAATCCCCTATTTAGTGCCTGACTTCAAGACCACCTATCTCAAGATACAAGTTTCATCTCAACTTTTGATCAACATAGAACTTGTATAGCACGTTCTTAGCTTTCTTTTGAGTACTAGAAGTCCTTGATTGGATTTATAGAACTCAAGTTATGATCCAGACAAGTTACAGGTCATCAGAGGGATGTGATTTTGGTCAACAAAAGTCAACCAACTTCCAAGCCATTTTTGACCTTGAAGGATGCTTCTCCTCAACTTTTGGCCGACATGAAAGTTGTAGGTTTTGATCTTAGCTTTCCAAAATGTACTAGAAGTCTTTCATCTGATTTGTAGAACTCAAGTTATGAGGGTTACAAGTCAGGGGTATTTTGGGAAAGTAAGATTACAGGTCATAAAATTATAGGTCCATTTCACCAACTTTCACACTTCAAATGAAGATTTTTCCAACATCAAACTTGCTCCAAATGGTGTTATTTGTTTAGTCAAGCATTGAGAAGTCATGATTTATGCTTGGAATGAAGATTGGATTTGTGAATTTTCATGGAAGAATGATTAAAAGGGCAAAATTAGAATTACTTCATTATTGATCATTTTGGTGCAAATAAGTGCATTTTTTGAGTGCAAACTTCATTTTGAACACATTGGCAATTTTACATTTTGAATTTGAGGTGCGTATGTGAGCCATTTTCAAGGTTTCTTCACTATGAAGTTACACAACCAACATAAGCCATTAAGATCAATTAAGGCTCTAATCCTGACCATTCATACTCCATGTGGTACCAGCAAGCTGTTTCAACCATTTTGGAGCCAATTTAGTGCAATTTTCGTATACATGAAAGCTTCAAAAAACTCAATTCCTTGGATTTTGGTATGGGCTGTTAGAGGCTGAGTTTGGGCTCAATTATCATCAAGATCCATTGCATATAAGATTTTAAACCTTCATAATTCATCAGAAGGGGAAATTGGAGGCAAATTGATCAAGTTCAGTTTTGAAAAAGTGGTGGAATTTCAAATTTCGAATTTGGAGATTGAGGTCATTTCAAGGGAAATTGTGAATTGAGAAACTCTAGTGAAGTTCAGTGAACGATTCTGGGCAATTATCTTCAAGCTTAAGCTCCATTTGAAGGCTCAGTGGAAGTTCTCCACTAGGTAATTGAAATTCGACTTTACACTCTTGATAAGCATCAATTCACTGTCATTTTGGCATATTTGAGACGTAGAATTAATGTAGATCATTAAAATGTAAAATGAACTGGCATTGGTTGTGATTGTTGGATGATGCTTGAAAATGTTTGGATCTGTTTTGGCTTTTTTATGCACGATATTGCTTGTTTGACACTTGATCTAGAACCTACGTGACTTCTAGATGAATTTTAAATCAAATTGGATAGGTTTTCATGAACTTTGGATTTTGGTATGTGAGCTTGTTGTCTTTAGGTTTGGAGTTTTAAGCATGTTTAGTGATTTTTGAGACTGGAAATGGGATCCTCTTGATCTCTAGATGAGTTTTGGTATAAAATTCATGCGTTTTGATTGAGATTTGGATATGCGTGTTGTAGCTGGGCTGTTCACGGTAGGGGATGGCTGGAGAAGACGATGAACAGTGTTCTCCGGCCGGTGACTGGTTTTTCTGGTTGTTTTGGGGAAGAAGACACTAAGGTGTCACGGTTACACGCGTCTGATTGGATTACTTTTGCATTCGAGGGCTCTGATTAAGACCTATGGTGATCCATCTTTGACCAAATTCACGTGATCTATTTCAAACCTTCATTTATTCACTGGCATGATTTCAACCCTTTGATTGATGACTTTTTTATCAAACGCTCCTCATTGAGTGTCCATGATGCGCTGGGTTTGACTTATCACACGTAATTCCCAGGTTTTATTTTATTTTGTGAATGTTGCTGATGGGTTTTGGGCGCCTTTGCTAACCGCACCCCCCAGACTGGGCTTAACTCTTTTTGAACTTGTTTCAATTGCTATTTGTCACGCCATTTTATTATTTTCATTTTATTTTCTTTGTTTTTTTATTTTATTTTTGTTTACAATTTTAATTAATTAAAATAATTCCAATACTCCAAAAATTCACCAAAAATATTTTTTATATACTTTGAAATGTCTAATATTTTTTGGACATTTTAATTTTATTTTTCTGTTTTATTTTTAATTAAAAAATGAATTAAGTATTGGAGTTGTTCTAATTGAATTAAATTGTAACATGTTTTGTATTTGCATTTATTTCTCTCATTCCTTTTTGATCCAATGATTGAAAATTGATCCTCATCTCAATGATGACTTGATCAATTTTAGAGGACCATTTTGCCCCTGAATGTTGACTTTTGTGGCTTTTCTCTTTGCACTTGTTTCTTCCATTTCAAAGTGGTACATCTAAATGAATCCTTTCTTTTGATGGTGCTTTGATAGGATATTTGTATTAGTTTCTTGGCCTCTGGTTGCCAACTTGTGTAGCTTCTTTGTGTATTATTATTTGATACTTTTCGAGCCCTTTTCCTATTTTTGAAGTGACTTACAAGTTAGGTCATCTCATAAGACAACTCACACAAGTGCTTGACCTATTTTGGATTGGAAATGACCTTTGTGGATCCAATAAGCTCTCAACTCTTCTTGTTTCACATTCTAGACATGTTGAGCTTTTTGTATGTTCATTTTTAGGTCAAAATATTGTTCATTGCTTGTTTCTTGATGCTTTTCTTTTTGTGCTTTCAACTTGAACTCCTAAGTGATGTTTGTTTGTTTCCTTTATGCTCTTACTTGCATTTCTTCTTGTTTTGTTTTAATATTGCTTTTGAGCTCTATTATCTTCGTCTCCCTTCTGTCCAATGACCTTGGAGTGTCATTTAAGGTAGCTTGGTGCCTCCTTAAGAGGAATTTGAAGCTTACCTAAAGTGATGAATCCATGAGGACCTTTCTTTGTGTTTGTCACTTGTTTGTTTGCTTTTAATGCATCTCTCTCCTTCTTCTTCTTCTCTTTTCTTGCATTTCCATATGCATGCTTGGTTGTGATGAGCTTGTGGTGGCTACTGCCCCACACTATTTTCCTCCCACTATCATTCTACTTGTGCATCTTATGTGTGCATCTTCGTTTGCATATGCATTCTTCTTCTTCTTCTTCTTTTGCTTTTCTTTGCCATGCTCCCCATAAGTTCTCTAACCTCTTGAGGTTATGATAGACATTAGTTGCCTACACATGCATGATAACATTAGGTAGTTCCCTTTTCAAAGTCAACTTTAAGTCCATTTTGCATGATAACTTATAGGATTGATTAGTCTCCCATTAGTGTGCCTTCTTATCTTTTCATCTTCAAACAAGTTTAACATACTTAATAAGGATAATGAATGTTGTGCCATGAGCCTTATACGTGGGAAATGGTGCTTGATGGGCCACCTCTCAATTACCTAGAGTGTTTAGTATACGTCCTTAGGATGATATGCGACGCATTCGATCCTAGGTTTTAGACTTTGTTACAACATACATTATGAACACTCTAATTCAAAACACTTCTTCTCTAAAAAACACAAAAACCATTTTCACCCTTTGGGTTCTTAATCAAGGAAAATATTTTCACAAAAAGAGTGTCGTTAACTCTTAGTTCTACCGCAAACGGTAACGCCTAAGTCTCCAATGGTCTAGCTGCATACACCAACTGCTAGGCCTATCTGGTAACCCTACTCGGGCCTAAAAAACCATTGAACCAACCTGTGGTCCTTTGAGCCCGAACTACATTTGCTCTGATCTTTCGTACCAGACGAAAGTACGTAGGCACGAGACGTGATGTCTCCTCGAGAAACCTCCCCCTTTCCTTTAGCCGTAGTTAGGCGAACTACGTTGACTCTGACTTTCCCATTGCACGAGGGAGTACGTAGGCACAGAGCGGCGATGCTCTGCCGAGTCATTAAGCCTTAAGCTAGATAGTTTCAACACACCCTTTTAGATAGACAATGATGCATGGATCCTGTTGAGTACAACGGACGTGAGGGGTACTAATACTTTCCCCTTGCGTAACCGACTCCCGAATCCAGACATGGTTGCGATGACCTTGTCTTTCCCTTTTTATTTAGATTTTTGCGATCATTTCCTTTCCCTCTCTTTGGGATGAATAACGAAAGTGGCGACTCTTCTATTTTTTTCGCCGGTGGTTTTTCGCAGTTGCGACAGCTGGCGACTCTGCTGGGGACTCTAGTTCCGTATGCGAGTCAATCCTAGCACTTATCTGTTTATCTTTGGATGTTGTATATATGTGCTTTATTTACTTTCCCGCATTTATTTTTCGCATCATATATCATTACTGTTGTGTTGTGGGGTGGGAAGTTTCGTTGAGTGATAAGCCGGACCCGGGCTTGAGTACAAACCTAGTATTAGAGTGGAGACTAGTGGGGGGCCTATTTGCTTAGCAGATACAGTTCCCCATGAAATTCACACTCAGACGAGATTTTCTTTGATGATTTTCCTTCAGATCCTTAGGATCGGTTGGGATTTTGGATTTGAGAATTATCGACTCTAGGAACCGATCATTTGTGAGTCAGCTAAGTGAGGCCTCTTCAGGAGATAATGATGCCAAACCAGAAATGGTGAACGTATCATCATTTCTTGAAAGTTTGTGACGCTGACGAACGCATAGGATGCCGAACCTTGTTAGTGGATAGGTCCACACCTGTGAGGGGGATTGGGTTATGCAGGAAACCTTAGCCTTCAGATTACCCGGTTCTTTGCAAGTGTGAATCTGTGTTCATGATATCAGTGGATCCTACTGTCGGTACTTTATTGTTGCTAAGGCGAAGCTCTGGTTTTTTTCGACCGACGACACAACAGTCTTGATCCCTTGTTTTGCATTTGCATTTGCATTTTCATCTGCATCTCATTAACATGTATTTGTGTCGCAGGTGCATATTTCTCCTTTGATTCTAGTGATATTTGCCCGCATTGCTATTATGGAGTCCCTGAAGAGTAAAGTGACCTACAAGTTTCCAGTTCCAGATGTTAGTACTTTGTTGAGTCTGATTGCCTTGGGTGAGAAAGCAGTAATGGAGGATTTCAAGAAGTCTTATGGGAGATTACTGAGATATGTCCACAAGCCTTACGAGTATGAGATTAGTGGTGTCTACCTCTCTTACAGTTTTATGATGCCCAGTTGAGGTGCTTCGTATTTCCTGACTATGTCTTGGCTCCTACATTAGAAGAGTATTCTGAGCTATTAGGAGTACCCATTCCGAATTGGATGTCGGTTGTTCATGTTGATTCTAAGCATGATCTGGCCAAACTTGTCGCTATTTTGCACCTTGAGACTTCAGAATTGGATGGGAAGATGATCCGGAGACTTCGGATGTATGGTTTTCCTTTGCCTTGCTTGATTGAGAAAGCTCATCAGTGCGCTAAGGATGGCTGTTGGGTTGTGTTTAGTGCCATCTTGGCTCTGTATATATATGGGATTGTCTTGTTTTCTCATCTTCCAGACTTTGTGGATGTTGATGCGTTCTATAACTTAGCTTCAGGAAACCCAGTACGCACCTTACTTGGAGACATTTATCATTCTGTGCACTACAAGAATGAGAAACGAAGGGGTAAGAACGTAGCCTGTTGTGTTCCTCTGTTGTATGCTTGGTTTGCTAGTCATCTACCTCGGATGGGTCCGTTTGTTGCCACTGCCAGTACTTCAGATTGATCAGAGAGATTAATGGGATTATCTGTAGAGAATATTGTGTGGTTTGATCGAGACATGCTGGGTAAGGATATTGTTTATAGTTGCGGTGGTTTTCCTAACGTTCCTTTGACCAGAAGGAAGGGTTGCATCAACTATAATCCTTCTTTATTGGTGAGACAGTTCGGGTATGCATTGAGAGAGCCTCCTAGAGAAGAGGAGATACAAGAATCTCTGTATCTTTCTGGCTTATTGGAGGGCGAGGCTCTGGGAAGACTCGAGCATGCATGGAATAATATTCATCAGAAAGGGAGGTTAGCTTTGGGGAAGAGTAATAGCCAAGCGTATGACCCTTACTTGACCTGGATTCGTGTTAGGGCTTTGAAGTTTCTGATGCCATATCCTTCAGTTGCACCGTTGTATCCTCTCATGATCGAGGAACCCACTACTGTAGATATCCAGAAATACAATCACGTATTGGCAGAGAAGGAAGAGCGGAGAATAGCGAACGAAGAATTGGAGAAAGAGATTATCCAGCTTCGCAGTGAGAAGACAAATGCAGTTCATTCTTTCAGGAGACAAACCGAGCTTGTGAACAACTTGGGTACTGATCTGACTAAGGAGACTAAGGACAGAGAGCGCATAGGCCAAGATTTGAATGCTTCTTACAGGGTTCTTGCCACGAAAAAGGAAGAGTTGGATAAGGCTTACACGAGGATATCCAAGTTTGAGTCAAGATGAAATGCCACGCTTACTAACAACAAGGAGCGTGAAGACAAGTTAAAACTTCAGATCAGCAAGCCGAAGGCTCAGGTTAATGCCAAACATGAAGAGATTGCAGCTGAATCATCACGTAGACGAGACAGCGAGTGCAGGATGAATGAGGCGATCGTGAACCTGAAAGATCTCAAGCTGAGAGTTGGTTCCAAGAGGCGCAGACTTGAGGCATGTTTCGGAGAGAGAGCTTTGGAGGATCACGTTAATAGCCTACAGCATACTGTGGGTCAGCAGGATTTTCTTATCCATGGGTTACTTGCCAGGCCAGATCATCCAGAGACGTTGAAGCTGGTAGAGGATTTCCGATTATGTCATCCTGCCTGACTTATTTTGTTTATTTCTGTTGTAGTTTTGCTATTTATTTGTTTTATTTGACCATCGCCAGGCTTGTTGGCCGAGGTGTTTTCCCTATTTGTACTCAGCTGTACTTCGCCTGATGGCTATTTGATCTATGTATGAGGAGTTGGTATTCTATGCTTGTCCGCAGGTACTCCATTGTTATTTGTTCCTAGAAACTAGAATCAAGGGGGAAAGATCCATATCGCATAAATACATGTTTACATTTTAGCATTTTTCTCGCATTCGCATGTGCACCGGAACGGTTAACCTTATTTTCTCTTGTGGTTTACTAGTATTTCAGGATTGCTGACGTGACAACTCACCGGTACGGTACTAGAGGAAACCAGAAAAGGCTGATGGGTCAGATGCAGGTAGAAATGCAAGAGATGAGAGATCGTATGGCACAAGTGATGGAGGTCATGCAAGGGGTTGTTAGTGGGCAGGCTCAACTTCAGACTTTGGTGCAACCTCTGATTGCGCGGGTTGATAGTGATAGTGTGCTGCACGGTGGGATTACTTCTAACCCTCGGCTAGACAATTCTATGCCAACTTTGGTCATCCCTACTGCTGGAGGGGGTGGTCACACTGCGGGTACTGGAAATGTGACAGGTTTTAATCATGCTGGCTTTGCTAATGGTGGTAATGTTAACGGAAATGGTTATGGTTTTGGTCTCGACACTACAGGTGTTTTACATGGTAGTCTGGACCACGCTTGGAATGAGGATAGGCAAGAAGATGTGTTTTCTCCAAGAATTGTGAATGCTGAAATACGTTCTGAGGCTGACAGAAGAATTAAGATGATCGAAGAGAAGATGAAATCGCTTGAATGCCAAAACTCTATGGGGCTGGATATGTCTAATCTGGGGTTGATTCCAGGCTTGAGGGTACCTCCAAAATTTAAGGTTCCGGATTTCGATAAGTACAAGGGTACTACTTGCCCTAGGGTTCATCTGACGTCTTATTATCGCAAGATGTCTGTGCATTCTGAGGATGAGAAGCTCTTGATGCACTTCGTCCAGGATAGTTTATCCAGATCATCGCTGGAATGGTATATGAGCTTAGAACCCGCTAATGTCCATAGCTGGAAAGACCTAGCCGAAACTTTTGTAAGGCACTATCAGTACAACAGTGACCTTGCTCCGAATAGAGTCCAGTTGTAAAATCTCTCTCAGAAGAGCAATGAATGCTTTAAAGAATATGCCCAGAGGTAGTGGGAGCTTGCTGCTTGGGTAAACCACCAATGGTAGAACGAGAACTTGTGGATATGTTTGTTGCTACCCTGCCGGGCATTTATTATGAGAAACTCATCGGCAATATCTCCGGAAGCTTTTCTGATCTGATAATCACGGGTGAAAGGGTGGAGAATGGAATTAAGATAGGAAAGATCAATGCTGGCGAAGGATCCTCAGCAGGAGGAGCGAACAAGAAAGTGTTTGGAAACAAAAAGCGAGAGGGAGATGCTAACGCTGTATCCAGTTCATGGGGAAGTAATAGAGGTCGGAATCGACAGAATCAACAAATTGCCAGTATAACTATTCGAGCAGTTCAACAACCTCAGCAACAACAGCGTCAGCAACAATAACAACCTCAGCAGAATCAGCAGGGGAACAGAAGATACCAAGATAGAGGTCGGGTAGCAGGGAACATACATTTTGATGCCCTTCCTATGCCTTACTCCCAGCTATTGCAAGCGTTGCTACAACTTTAATTGATTCAGAAAAGAACTATTGCTCCTTTGACCGGACAACCTCCACCTGGGTACGATGCAAATGCTCACTGTGAATTCCATTCGGGTGCTACAGGACATAATATAGACAATTGTAAAGCCTTCAAACATAAGGTACAAGATATGATTGACAGTAAGGCTATAAATTTTTCTAATGATGCTCCCAATGTGGTGCAGAATCCCATGCCGAATCATGGGCAGGCTGGGGTTAATGAAAATGTAGAGGAAGAGGTGTTGAACTTAGTGACCAATGTTGATGAACGGAAAACACCTTTAAGCTTTGTGAAGACCAGACTACTAAGGGGAGGGGTTTCCCGGGGTGTGTTGAAGGCTGTGTTGAATGTTCTGTTGCTCCTGAAAAAGGATGTGGACTGTTGAGAAGCTGTATTCAGAAGATGATTGACAATAGAGTGTTACAATTTGACCGTTCTTTTGGAAGTGAATCGGAGGATGTAATGGCTGAAGAAAAGGAGGAGATTGCGACAATCTCCATCCCTTATAAGAATGTTACTATCTATGCACCAAAGCCGCCAACGTAACTATCACCAAAGCAGGTCCTATGCCGTTTGAGAGCACTAAGGCCATTCCGTGGAACTACGGAGCCGAAGTGTATTATAATGGGCAGAAGATAAACTTGAATGATACCCCTGCAACTTCAGTTGACAATCTAGTGGGTGCCGGAGGTATTACGCGTAGTGGCCGAGTCTTTTCGTCGCTTGAGGTGATTGCTGATAAGGTGGACAAGGGGAAAAGACCGGTAGTGGAGGAGACTTCTCAATTTGGGGAAATAGAATCCTTGTTGAAAGATACGGAGGAATTCATAAGGCTGATTCAGAAAAGCGACTACAAGATAGTCGATCACTTGCAGCAAACTCCGTCCAAAATATCTATACTGTCGTTGCTCCTTTGCTCTGAGGCGCATAGAAATGCATTGCTGAAGATATTAAACACTGCTTACGTGCCACAGGAAATTTCAGTTAATCAACTTGAAGGAGTGGTGGCGCACGTAAACGCAGGTAACGACTTAGGCTTTACGGACCTGGATTTGACACCTAGAGGCAGAAATCATAATTGTGCGCTGCACATATCTTTGGAATGTCGAGGGACTGTCATCTCTCACGTGCTTGTGGACACGGGATATTCTTTAAATATGCTTCCCAAGAAGGCTTTGATGAAGTTAGATATGAAGGGGTTGATTTTCACCCCAAGTGATTTGGTGGTGCGTGCGTTTGAAGGAACCCGAAGATCCGTGTTTAGGGAGGTAACTTTGCCGATTCAGGTTGGACCTGAAGTCTTCGATGCTATGTTTTATATCATGGATATCCAGCCGGCCTACAGTTGTTTACTAGGTCGCCCGTGGATTCATTCAGCTGAGGCTGTTACATCAACTCTGCATCAGAAGCTGAAATATATGGTTGGCGGTAGCGTCGTGACGGTATGCGGTGAGGAGGATATCATGGTCATCCATTTGTCATCTTGTAAGTATGTTGAAGTGGATGGAGAGATCCATGAAACCCTCTGTCAAGCCTTCGAAGCGGTCAAGATTAAGGACAAGTCTCCTGTTGTGAGTAAAGAGCCTGAAGTGGCTATGTATTCGTTCAAAGAAGCCCAAGCAGTGGTGCAAACTGGGGCAGTGTAGGGATGGGGCTAAGTGCTGGAAATTCCCCACAAGCAAGACAAATTCGGTCTAGGGTATCGACCGTCGTTTTCCTCTCTTTCAGTCTCGTAGAGCGCGCTGCGCTATAAAGGTCCCGTGTAGTTCACCAAGCGGGGAGTCATATTCAAGAGAATCAATGTTGTATTTGACGAAGATGGAGACAGTGACATGGATGCTTGGATCAAGCCATGTATTCCGGGACAGAGCCAACGCAACAGGTCAATTGAAGAAGTCATTCAAGTGACGACCGAACAATAATGCTTTGTTTTTCCAATTATTGTATTACCCTATGTCCTACCCGGGGCATAGTGGTATTTTATTCCAGGTCCTTACTTGTTTATGTGTGAACATTGTTTATCAATTAATCAAAGGGCATTTTCTTATACAAATTTTGTGATCTTTATTTTTCTTATTTTTGCTTTTCCCAATAAAATGGCAATGTGGTTTATGCTTGTTTGCAAATTGTTTCAAACATTTAACCATTTTCATTGCAGGATTCCTATTGCAGATGACACCGATCCAGAACCTTCTATGACTCGCTTCGACTTTGATCAACCGATATATCAAGCTGAAGAAGAGATTGATGAGGATGAAAACTTGGCTGAGGAATTAGCCAGACTTTTGAAACAAGAAGAGAAAATCATTATGCCTCATCAGGAGGAAATTGAGGTCATTAATCTGGGTTCTAAGGAAGTTGTCAGAAATGTTCAGATAGGGGATGCGCTACAGAGCGACGTCAAGCAAAGACTGATCGAGATGCTCCAAGAGTATAGTGACATCTTTGCTTGGTCGTATGAGGATATGCCGACATAGTGGTTCATCGCTTGGTGTTGCATGAAGAATGTTCGTCGGTCAAGCAGAAACTAAGAAGTACAAGACCAAATATAGCGGTAAAAATCAAAGAAGAGGTCCAAAAGCAGTGGGATGCTGGATTCTTAGCTGTGACTACCTACCCTCCGTGGGTCGCTAACATCGTACCTGTACCGAAGAAGGATGGTAAGGTGCGTATGTGTGTCGATTATCGGGATTTGAACAAGGCGAGTCCTAAAGATGATTTTCCGCTCCCTCATATTAACGTATTGGTCGACAATATGGCACAATTTTCGGTGTTTTCCTTCATGGATGGTTTCTCAGGTTATAATCAGATAAAGATGGCACTAGAGGACATGAAGAAAATGACATTCATTACATCGTGGGGAACATTTTGCTGTAAGGTGATGCCTTTTGGTTTGAAGAATGTTGGAGCAACATATCAACGCGCTATGACAATGCTCTTTCATGACATGATGCATAAAGAGATTGAGGTTTATGTTGACGATATGATTGTTAAATCCCAAATGGAGGAGGAGCATCTAGTTAACTTGTTGAAGTTGTTTAAGAGGTTTAGAAAGTTCAGACTTAGGTTGAATCCGAATAAGTGCACTTTCGGAGTTCGGTCCGGAAAGTTATTGCGGTTTATTGTCAGCGAAAAAGGAATCGAGGAAGATCCTGCAAAGATAAAAGCCATACAAGACATGCCAGCGCCGAAAACAGAAAAAGAAGTTTGTGGTTTCCTGGGGAGGTTGAACTACATTGCTAGGTTCATATCTCATGTCACGGCCACGTGTGAGCCAATGTTTAAACTGTTAAAGAAAGGTCAGGCAGTTGTCTGGAATGAAAATTGATAACCCTAGTGTTGCACCCCAAATTTTGACCTCTTAGATCCTCATCATCATTTTTAGGATCATACTCAGGTAATTATCTAACCTTAACCCAGTTCAAGTTTGTCTTTGTCAAGTTACAGATGAATCAGAGTTTTGTACAGTCAAATCGAAGCTTCAGGGTTTGTGATCAATTAATGTTTTGGTTTAATTCAATCATGAAACAAGGTCAAGGATGTTAACATGAAGTCAAAAGAGAATTCAATTTGAGGTTGTTACCCCAGAATCAAGAAAAGTGCAGTCCAGGAGCCCCGACTAGGGATTTTGACCAATAAAAGTCAACTGTAGTTTGACTTTAGTGTTGGAAGGTGTTTTAATGGTGGAATCATGGTCCATGAAGTTCATATAGCCTAATAAAGCTCATTCAAAAAGTGTCAAAGTCTCAGGAGGTCCAGAGTGTCGACAGACGACTCGGTAGTCATCGATCGATCGTTCGGTTGGCCGAAAAGTCAACTCTTCAAATTTAAGGAATTGGACTTCAAAGTGTGAATAAAAAATGTTCCTTATGTCATTTTTCACCTGCCTATCAATTTTCATTACAATTGGATCAAGGATGAAGGAGTAATCGAAAAATCGGGAAGAAAATGGTGTTTTCACACTTGAAGTCCCACATTGACAAATTTCAAAAATCATTTCTTTGATCAATCCGACCAATCTCAGCCCTTGGATTTTGTTGTTTATAATATGTAGAGGGTTTGAAGCATAGAAATGTGAAGAAAATGCAGAAGAGCTGAATTTGCCAAGCTTGCAAGTTGCCTTGCAACTTGCATTAAAGAAACATTAAAACCAGCATGAGGTGGAAAGTGCAATCTGAACCAGCCATAAACCTACACACTCTAGCCTGGTTTTAGCCACTCTAAATTCATCATGATACTTGACTTCAAGCTTACCTCCAAGCCAAGAAAGCCCTTTGTGGAGATTTGATTCAAAAATGCAAAACTACCAAAAATATGCCCACTACCTCTCATTTGCCTATAAATAGAGGCCCTTTCCACCTCATTTAAACACAGAAGAACTATACTAAAACCTCACAAACTGATAGCTCTCTCTTTCCCCCCCTTGGCTTGAAAATATAGAAATCCACCAAAACTACCAAAAATGTCATTTTCCACTTTTCATATCATCTCCATTTCCAAACATCCCAACACTTCAAAAACCATGTATACAACCTTAAAATGACCCTCTGAAGCTGTTCCCACCATTGGTTCCCTCAAAAAAATAAAAGGATTAAAAGTCAGCTTCCACACCACTCAAGTTTGACCTTTATGCATCTTTCATGCCAAATCACTACTTCTCACCGTCCCTACCATTCTAACATTTCAAAGACTTCATATTAATGATATTGTAACTGTTCTAAACCTCAAAAAGCAGCTGGAAGTTCATCTATGAGATTTGTCCACAAAAGTGCATTTTTTTCAAAAAGAGGTAAATCCACCCAACTTGTTCAAAAGGAGGAGTCTCTGGTTTTTCTTTGCTTTTAGCTTGCTCAAGAAGGGACTACAAGAGGTATGTCTTGATGAGCCTTCCCATTAATATACACTTTCATGTTTGTTCCTGTTGCACAATACCATGAATGTTTGCTATAATGTCATTTTCAGTTTTGTATGTACACTGTTATGGTTTGGAATCCACAATCTTGTGGTAGGGGTATTCTGATTGGTTTCTGTTTTAAACTGATTTTATGACCTTTGAAGTTAAGAACTTTTAACCATAATGTCTTGAGGGTGTTGTTATACTTGTGATATCTGTTTGAGTCCTAGGTTTAGGCTTAGCAAATTGAAACAAGTTTGCTTTACTATTGTTAAGGTTGGAGGCCAGTTCATTTTTCAGGTGTAATATGGTTGTGATACCAAGACCTGTGATTGTCATAATTTTTAGGTAGTTGGACTATTGAGTTTTAGTTGGCATTGACTGTTTGAAGCTTTGAGTTGTGGATGAAGTTCATGATCTGCTGCTGCTCTCTTGTTAAGCATTGATGTTGAATTACAGTCTAATACCATACTTGCTTGAAACGTGAACTAACCTTTTCCATGAATGTTAATTACTGCCAGAAATCTGTTTGCACTAATAATTGACACTTGAAAGAGTTTAGGCTGTTTGTTCTTGATTTTGGGATTTTTGTCTTTGTTTGGTAACAGTTATAGTATTTGATGCTGGTATGGTAATACTCAAACAATCATTTTGATTTGGAGAAAGCATGTTGTCATAAGGACATTACCCTAGCCATGGCTGCTAACTGTTTTGAGGTTGGCTAATCTTTGGTACCAGCATAATGAAGCTTGGTTAGTAATCTTCCAGTTTGGTTTGAACTCAGTAACCTATTGCAGTTTGGGGCAGGAAATGCTTTTGTTTCTATTTTCAACCATGACATCCTTAAATCTTGTTTTCATGTCAGAATCCTTTTGTATAAGTTGCTGCCTAGATCATGTGAGTTTGGTTTGCATTTTTCTGTGTGATTAAGGTGTGAGGTCAGCTGTGTGAGCTTGCCAACATAATCATGTTAGGGTTGACAGTAGTACTGCTAGGTTATTGGTGCCTTGTGTGTCTAGTTGATTTCATGTCAGATGTTTGGTTTCCCTTGGTAACAGCCTGACTCTTTTGAGTTGTGGCTGAAGGCTCTAGGCTTAGTTTGATAGTGTGTGGACCCTTGACAGAGTTTAAGGTGTGGAGGTACTAGGACTGCTGTTTAGTTTGTTTGGTTTGCATCAAGATTGCTAGTATTTTCATGCTGTTGTACCTCAATTCTGTCTAAACCTTTAAGGGTCAGTTTTGTTTTGGCTGGTTGTTGAAGTTTGGCTTGTGTGAGTCCTTGTTGCTATTGGCCACTAGTTATGGTGTATTTGAGATTTGCAGTTGATGTAAAAGGCATGAGGGCAATTAATGGAGGTTGGTTGAGATTCCAAATGCCATACTGCTTCCTGTAGGTCTGATTTTAACTTGAATGTTGTTCGTTTTCTTAAAAGCCTCAGTCAATGGTGTAGCCTTAGAACAACTGTAGTTTTTGATGACAAATTGGATTTATGTTAGTGAACAAGCTTGATGTACCTTTGCTTAGATCATAACCCTAGTATCCAGGACTTCCCTTGAGGCCTGAGGGGGACAACTCAGTCTTACTTGTTGTGATCTATTTTCTTTTAGAATGTGAGCACACTCTGATTTCTGGAGCTGAAGCCACTTTTCTGTGAAGCTGCTGCCAAACCAGGCCTTAAGTTGTGAGCCAAGTTCATGTTTGGTTGTGGCACAGGTTTACTTGACAATTTTGGATGTTGCACTAATATTCTTGAAGAGAACAAATTGTGTGCTTGCCTGTGTCATCATGTATATCAGGGGTAAAATGCAAACATTGAGGCATGATGCCTGCTGACAGAAGTTGATCTTTGACAAGGCCTATCATGAAACCCTTATGTTAGCTAGTGTGTGTTGGTTTAAAGTTTGGTAACTGCTGTATGAATTGCACATTTGAATTTTAATTCTGTCAAGATTGTGAGGGCCTGAGTTGACTGTTTTGAGCCTCATCCTTGCCTTGAGCCACTGTTTAGTGCAGTTTAGGTTTAGATTGGTGTGAAGTCTATGGTTTTTGATCCTGTTAGCTACCTTCTTTGAGATTGATTAGCCATTAATATCATTAAACCTCTGATTCATTGCAATACATGTGTAACTGGTGGTTTTGCCTCAATTTTGTTGGTCACCCATTTCTTTGGTCTGTTCATTTAAGCTTGAAACTTAGTAATCATGTTAATGCCATACCAAAATCCAACCTTCAAAACAGCCTGCAGTAGGAGGAGCATATTTTGGTCCAGTGAGAAATTAAGATTTTTGTTGTGAACATAGTCCATCAGCATGTATTTAAGAGCATGTGCATATCACTCCTTGAACTGGTTTATATCTGTTTCAAACTTACCATTGCAAAATACTTTTTCAAAAATGCACCATTGCAATTCACATACCAATTTTGTATTCTACAACCTTTTGACCAAATCTTCTGTTAGAACTCCTAGTATATCATATTTCAAACTTGTACAGACACCTATTTGCTTTTAATTACACTTGATTCAATGTATGGATTTCAAGTTGCATTCCTAAAACTCATCATGCATGTTCCATTGAATTTTAAAATGTGAGCATCTTCTGGAAAAATGAGCAGTACCATCATCTTCCTCATGAAAAATCATGCAATTTAGGCTAAGATTTCATTGAAAAAGATTGTGATTTGAAGAAGTTATGAACAAAACGTATTTGGCTCATTCACTTGTTTTTGCCTTGTTTCAAGCCCATAGTAACACACATCTTGGTTTATGTTTATTTTGGGGTGGCATAATCAATGGATGTATAGCCACCCCAGTGGTAAGAGCATGCGCGCGTTTGTACCCTTTCACTGCCTGATCCTGAGTTCGATCCCTGAGGAGGATAAACTCTTTTGGCATTTTTTATATTTTCCAAACTTCATTATTTGCTCTTTCGTCTCCTTTCCATGTTCACACGCGTCCCTTTGGCCTGGTGGTGAAGCTTCTCACTTGTGATTCCAAGGTGGTGGGTTCAACTCCCACCTAGTGCACTTTTTTTAAATACTTGTTTGTCTTCTTTTATATTTTCTTCACCATTTTCAAATGTTCATAACTTTCTCGATTTTAATCCGTTTTAATTGATTCTTTTTTTCTAAATTCTTGTGTTAATTTATATTTTCACATGAGGTATGATTGATAATTTTATCACCTTCCTAGCCTTAGGATCCGAGTCGCCGTGCTCACCTTTTAACCGTCCTGCCGTGGACACCCTTTACCTTTTTATGTCCTAGCCTTAGGATTCGAGCCGCCGCGTTCATGTTTTTTCCTTCATCCTAGCCTTAGGATTTGAGTCGCCGTACTCATGTTTAGCATCCCGTCGGGGACATCCTCTACCCTAACTATCTCAACTTAGAAGAGGAGTCGCCGCACTCCATGCATATACTTCTCTATGAATGCTTACATCCCTTTAGAATCTTGACCACAGTCAAGAGTTCCTCATCCCTAGATAGGGGAACTACGATTGCTCTGATTCCATTCCCGTCAGGATACATAGACACGAGATGCGATATCTTCGCGAGCAAACTTGTACATACCTTTATAGTTTAGATTTTTACCTTAGCACTTTACCCTTAGCAAGAAAACTTTAGCAAACACAAATATTGACAAGAGGTTCCTGTAGAGTACTACAGATGCTTAGGATGCTAACACCTTCCCTAGGTATAACCAACCCCCGAACCTTTATATCTCTCTTTGCTCAGCTTTAGGCCTTGCCTTTTGCTTAGCATTCTTATAGGTTTTTCTTTCTTTAAACCTTTCCTTTTTGGATAAATTAAAGTTCGGTTGTAAATGAATTAAGATTTAAGTTAATCAATAGCTTGGTATCCAAATTTCACCGCAACAGCAATGGTGACTTCACTGGGGAAACCTCCCCTAAGAGGGTTAAGCCCACCTTGTTTATATTTATGTTTGCTTTATGTTTACTTGCTTTTATATTTGTATATATTTGTACATCTATCTGTTTGTGCTTGGGTTTTTCCGTATGCAGGTTTGTTACCTTGAGTGGTGAGATAGTACTATACCCGTGCTTGAGCGCATTTATGATAGGATGGTGGTATATTCAAGAAGGCTTATAGGGAGTTGATTCCCGACCAAGCTGACTTGAGAAACCACCGCTCAATAGAGGCCCTTCTGAGAGTTAGTATTATTAAACGAGTATTCGTGAAAACAAAACTACTTTCAACATAGGAGCGCGTGACACTGAGGACTTTTAGTTACCTTTTACCCTACTTGGCCTTTTAGGACGTAGTGCGATGACTATGAGGGAGTAATTCCGAAGTAGTTGATACGCGATACTACACTCAGACGAGACTCTCTTGAGAATATTATTGATTTCCAAGTATTTGATGTGTCGATAATATCCGAAAGATGGGTTGTTGACTCTGGGAACTTTGTTAGAACCTGTTGTACAAGTGCTTTACCCCTAGTACACACCTTATGGTTGGTTCTTTACTCAAGCCCCATGCTGTGATCTCGAACCTTTGATCCTGTTATGTGTGATTTGTATCTTCTCTTGCATCGCGTTGCATTGCATTTGCATCTTTTCATGGTTCCTTGCATACCTCTGTTTGTCCGGTCGCTCATGTCCAGCTGTCTTTATTGTCCAGTGTACCTTTGAGTTGTCAAGCTGATTCCTCGACACCGATATCGGACTAGAGCTAACCATAGACGCAAGATGTTAGAGCAGGAAGTACACAATGTAGAAGTTCGAATGGAGATCGATGAATTGAATTCAGGCATGACTAAACTCACCGAAACGCTTCAAGTATTGATTTCCAGAGGAGAGCCATCTCAAAGGACTGTCATTCAAGAAGTTTTAAGTGTTGATCCTCCTCCTGTTCAAATGCCACAATCGACTTGGCCAGAGTTTGGTTTACCTCCTAACTACTTTCCACCTCTTGCATCTACTGTTATGATTGGTCCGACTGTCAGACCCGTTTTTGAAGCTCCCGTCTTTACAGAGCCTAGACCTGTGGTCCACACTGTTGCTCAGAATGGCCGAGCTCCCTTTGAGACTCATTTCTTTGACTACAATGCTGCTAGTGCTCAAGGTGAATACCATGAAGATTTTGTTGAACCTGAGATTGTCCGTGAAAAGTTTCAAAACATAGACAAGAGACTCAAAGCTGTTGAGGGCACTGATTTCTTCAATGTCGATGCTGACAATATGTGCTTAGTTTCTGGTCTGCTTATGCCTGCTAAGTTCAAGACTCCAGAATTTGTGAAATATAAGGGGAACTCATGTCCAAGAGCCCATTTGGTTATGTACTACCGAAGGATGGCAACCTACACAAACAATCAGAAGTTGCTCATCCATTGCTTTCAAGACAACTTGAGTGGTGCTTCTCTCAAGTGGTATATGAATTTGGAACATAACAGCGTCCACTGCTTCCAAGATCTCGCCAATGCCTTCATGAGACAATACAAATACAATCTGGATATGGCTCGTGACTGTCGTCAACTTCAAAACATGTCTCAAAGTGAAATAGAATCATTCAAAGAATACGCTCAACGTTGGAGAGAGTTAGCTTCCCAAGTTGAACCCTCTCTGGCAAAAAAGTAGCTAGCTGGAATGTTTATGGATACTTTGTCTCCCTTCTATTGGGAAAAGATGATTGGGAGTGTCTCTTCAAGTTTTACAGATTTGGTAACCATTGGCCAAAGGTTAGAAGAAGGGCTGAAAAGTGGTAAGGTGTCCAAAGTTGCTGAATCTTCTAACAGTGCAAAGAAATCCTTTGGGAATTTCCATAAGAAGAAAGAAGAGCATACTAATGTTGTCATGTCTAAAGTGAGGAGGCCTCATCCCCAACCTCAGTATAATCACCCTGCTATTGCTGCTCCACGACCAGTTCAAATTCCTCAATGTCCTGCTGTTAGACAGAACCAGTATCAGAATAAGAATCAGTTTGATCCTATTCCCATGACTTATATAGAATTGTATCCAAGCCTGGTTTAATAAGGGCTGAGCACTACAAAGACTTTGCCACCCCCTCCTAATCCTCCTCCAGTTGGATTTAGAACTGATCTCCATTGTGCTTTTCATGAAGGTGCCCCAGGCCACGACATGGAGCATTGTTTTACATTAAAAGCTAGGGTGCGTGAATTGATTAGAATTGGAATCCTTGATTTTACGGATAGCCATCCGAATGTTCAGAAAAATCCTCTGTTAGTGCATCAAAAGTAAAGCTTCAGTCCGACTCTAGCAGACTATCTTTTTTGAGCGCCAGTGTTTCAGACAGGACAACTCATCTTTGTACTGATTTGGTCACTAGGCCTTTTTCTTTCTCACTGTTTGAACTTTCCTTATTTTGTTTAAGCTATTTTCTTTTAATTAGTGCTTGTACTTTCATATTAATGAATAAGCATTTGCAACTTTTGATTCAATTCATTTTGTCCAGTATGTGCATTTTTATGCTTTATCTTTCAAATATTTACTCCTTGTCCAAATTTTTGATTATGCAATTATTTGGGAGAGGATGATGAAAAAGTGATACCCATAATTGTTGTCAGTATGCTTTCAATCAAATTTTGTTAACAATGTGAGGCATTGTTTCAGCTCCCAAACACTGGAGAAATAAGGAAGATAATCCCTTGTCACCCCCTTTGAGCCTAGAAGTTGGAGTTTCTTTGTTTACAAAAAACCCGCAATTTTAACCTTGGGATGGGTAGTTCTCAGTTAACTCAGTTGTGTGTTCATACAAGACACCTTCCATATAAAGGTTGCAACTACAATTTTCCTTAGCACACAACAAACAAGCGTCGAAGATGTTTTCCAAGCAAAGAAGCTGATGATGGTTCACCGTGATCATTAAGCTAGGTAGTCACTTTCTTTCAAAATAAAAAAAATTATATCAAAGAAAAGGCCCGCTAAGTCAAAACCTATGAAGGAGACTTAGGCAAAACTGGGGCATACCGCTGACTGTAAATTTTCAAAAGAAACAGTTTAGTCAAAAGTTAGGGATAATAAAAAGGGGATATCTTTAAATCCTTATCATGAAAATCCTCAATGTCAAAACAACCAAATGTTATAAAGAAGCAGTGACTGCCTTTTCAAAAAAGCTGTTAACTTCTGAACCATCATCATTACTATAATCAGTGCAATTCCTAACCTATGGGAACCTGAGCAAATAATATGAGTTAACTAAGCATAGGACTGGAGATCATCACGTAGATGGGGTGGGCACAAATAAACTTTGAGCCTTTATCCTTTGTTTCTTAAACCGTGAACCAGACCACACTACAACCTTCAAAAGACCCAATTGAAGCAAGGTTATTTTGAAAGCATACGACAGCAAGGTTGCTTAAACTGACTCCTAAAGATTTTTGCAAAACGTTTATTTTGGCAGTACACCTTTGCTTTAAAACTTTGAGTGTCTTGAACCACCGTGTTCTGACCAATGACTCATTTACTTTGCACCTTTCAAAAATGATTTTTGATTTCAAAAGTTGCATGAACTTTGCATTACCATGTTTGTATGAACACTTTTGTTTGCAAATTGGCTATCCTCTCAAGGAATTTTCAAACATTGAGGAACTTGGTCAAGTGATCCTATCAGGGGCAAGTTCCTTTTACATCCTATCTAAGAATCAAGTGAAGATTTGTTCAAGGCATGGTATTCTCAGATTTGGTTTATCCAGAATATATTTCAAGACTCAGACTGGGGCAAGCTCTCCAAGCACCCGATGCATCAGTCAATATCAGACAAGCTGAAGTCATCATCAGTTCATCTTTAACAGACAGCTAAATTGGGGCAGTTTACTTGAAGAAACCCCAATCAGCTCTTTATCCTTCCTGCATGGGTTATCTATTTGGTACAATTTATCAGTGCGGCAGAGATGTGTTCATCAATAGCATCTTTAGTCCCCAAGCAGATTGAAAGTGATCTTCGTGTTGAGGAATCAGTCTTCCAGTCTTGTCTTTTCACCAAAAGAGTCGAGCCTTGTCATTGGCATTTGCATTTGCATTTGGTCGTATCATCTGCACAATTTATACATGCAAATATCATAAGCATAATTCATATACATATGCACATCATGGGTGTTTTATTCCCCATTCAACCTTTTCTCCCGAGGTCGTGTTTTACTTGCGTTTGACCTTGTGGATGAGTTTACCTTACAAGGGTGTTTTATTCCCCATTCTACCTTTTCTCCCGAGGTCGTTTTTTACGCATGTTTTACCTTGTGGATGAGTTTACCTTACAAGGGTGTTTTATTCCCTATTCTACCTTTTCTCCCGAGGTCGTGTTTTACTCGCGTTTTACGTTGTGGATGAGTTTACCTTACAAGGGTGTTTTATTCCCCATTCTACCTTTTCTCCCGAGGTCGTGTTTTACTCGCGTTTTACCTTGTGGATGAGTTTACCTTACAAGGGTGTTTTATTCCCCATTCTACCTTTTCTCCCGAGGTCGTGTTTTACTCGCGTTTTAGCTTGTGGATGAGTTTACCTTACAAGGGTGTTTTATTCCCCGTTCTATCTGTTCTTCCGAGGTCGTGTTTTACTCGCGTTTTACCTTGTTGATGAGTTTACCTTACATGGGTGTTTTATTCCCCATTCTACCTTTTCTCCCGAGGTCGTGTTTTACTCGCGTTTTACCTTGTGGATGAGTTTACCTTACAAGGGTGTTTTATTCCTCGTTCTACCTGTTCTCCCGAGGTCGTTTTTTTACTCGCGTTTTACCTTGCGGATGAGTTTACCTTACATGGGTGTTTTATTCCCCATTTTACCTTTTCTCCCGAGGTCGTGTTTTACTCGCATTTTTCCTTGTGGATGAGTTTACCTTACAAGGGTGTTTTATTCCCCATTCTACCTTTTCTCCCGAGGTCGTGTTTTATTCGCGTTTTACCTTGTGGACGAATTTCAATTTACCTGGAACCTACCAAACATCCTTTTACGAAGTTATTTCCCAGATCCTCCTCACCTCATTCGTTGACCTTCTGAATGCTGGTGACTGTTTTCCATCCAATTCTGTTCATGGATGATGTATGTTCTTTCCCTAGTGAGTAATTGCTCGTTGTTATACCATTCGTTTGTTTTTGCTCGTGTGGTTGCATTTGTCTTGCATCATAAAGCATCATTTAGAATTATTACATTTCAGCATTGGTCCTTTTGCATACCATCGGATCTAAGGGATAAAATTTCTGGTTTCTATATTTAAATACCTTTCACTACGATTATATAACGATTGTCATCTCCCATTGCCATCTAGTGAAGATATTTAAATAGGGGCAATTGTTGCACCTCAAATTTTGACCTCTTAGATCCTCATCATCATTTTTAGGATCATACTCATGTAATTATCTAACCTTAACCCAGTTCAAGTTTGTCTTTTTCAAGTTACAGATGAATCCGAGTTTTGTACAGTCAAATCGAAGCTTCAAGGTTTGTGATCAATTAATGTTTTGGGTTGATTCAATCATGAAACAAGGTCAAGGATGTTAACATGAAGTCAAAAGAGATTTCAATTTGAGGTTGTTACCCCAGAATCAAGAAAAGTGCAGTCTAGAGGCCCCGACTAGGGTTTTTCACAAAAGTCAACTATAGTTTGACTTTAGTGTTGGAAGGTGTTTTAATGGTGAATCATGGTCCATGAAGTTCATATAGCCTAATAAATTTCATTCAAGAAGTGTCAAAGTCTCAGGAGGTCTAGAGTGTCAACAGACGACTCGGTAGTCACCGATCGATCGTACGGTTGGCCGAAAAGTCAACTCTTCAAATTTAAGGAATTGGACTTCAAAGTGTGAATCAAAAATGTTCCTTATGTCATTTTTCACTTGCCTATCAATTTTCATTACCATTGGGTCAAGGATGAAGGAGTAATCAGAAAATCGGGAAATTAGGGTTTTGAAAGGGGATAAACCATAACTCCTTAACCACACATCCAATTGAAGTGGTTAAAAGCTCATTAGAAAGCTCTTGACAAATCCTACAAAAGTCCCTAAGTGGTCCATGATCAGAAAATGCATAAATTTGGAGTTATGACCAAATTCATTTTGAGAAGGGAAAAAGACTTCGAGAAATTTCACTTTCAAGCTCATTTTTTAGCAACTTCGAGAGATGTTTTGTCCAATTTCCTTTGAGAATTTGAAACTCATGAAAACATGAATGTTTTAGAGCTACTTGAGGGCTTTCTAAAGTGTACTAGAACATCTCAAAAGGATTTATGAGCTGAAAGTTATGGTTATTGCAAGTTGGTGTTTTCACACTTGAAGTCCCACATTGACAAATTTCAAAAATCATTTCTTTGATCAATCCGACCAATCTCAGCCCTTGGATTTTGTTGTTTCTGATATGTAGAGGGTTTGGAGCATAGAAATGTGAAGAAAATGCAGAAGAGCTGTTTTTGTTAAGCTTGCAAGTTGCCTTGCATATTGCCTTGCAACTTGCATTAAAGAAACATTAAAACAAGCATGAGATGGAAAGTGCAATCCGAACCAGCCATAAACCTACACACTCTAGCCTGGTTTTAGCCATTCTAAATTCATCATGATACTTGACTTCAAGATTACCTCCAAGCCAAGAAAGCACTTTGTGGAGATTTGATTAAAAAATGCAAAACATTTCCCTATTAGGAAGGAAACCTCAAATCTGCCCACTACCTCTCATTTGCCTATAAATAGAGGCCCTCTCCACCTCATTTAAACACAAAAGAACTATCCAAAAACCTCACAAACTGATAGCTCTCTCTTTCCCCCCCTTGGCTTGAAAATAGAGAAATCCACCAAAACTACCAAAAATGTCATTTTCCACTTTTCATATCAGCTCCATTTCCAAACATCCCAACACTTCAAAAACCATGTATACAACCTTAAAATGACCCTCTGAAGCTATTCCCACCATTGGTTCCCTCAAAAAAATCAAAGGATTAAAAGTCAACTTCCACACCACTCAAGTTTGACCTTTATGCATCTTTCATGCCAAATCACTACCTCTCACCATCCCTACCATTCTAACATTTCAAACACTTCATATTAATGATATTGTATCTATTCCAAACCTCAAAGAGCAGCTGGAAGTTCATCTATGAGATTTTTCCACAAAAGTGCATTTTTTCAAAAAGAGGTAAATCCACCCAACTTGTTCAAAAGGAGGAGTCTCTGGTTTTTCTTGGCTTTTTGCTTGCTCAAGAAGGGACTACAAGAGGTATGTCTTGATGAGCCTTCCCATTAATATACACTTTCATGTTTGTTTCTGTTGCACAATACCATGAATGTTTGGAATCCACAATCTTGTGGTAGGGGTATTCTGATTGGTTTCTGGTTTAAACTGATTTTGTGACCTTTGAAGTTAAGAACTTTTAACCATACTGTCTTGAGGGTGTTGTTAGACTTGTGATATCTGTTTGAATCCTAGGTTTAGGCTTAGCAAATTGAAACAAGTTTGCTTTACTATTGTTAAGGTTGGAGGCCAGTTCATTCTTCAGGTGTAATATGGTTGTGATACCACGACCTGTGATTGTCATAATTTTAAGGTAGTTAGACTATTGAGTTTTAGTTAGCATTGACTGTTTGAAGCTTTGAGTTGTGGATGAAGTTCATGATCTGCTGTTGCTCTCTTGTTAAGCATTGATGTTGAATTACAGTCTAATACCATACTTGCTTGAAACGTGAACTAACCTTTTCCATGAATGTTAATTACTGCCAGAAATCTGTCTGCACTAATAACTGACACTTGAAAGAGTTTAGGCTATTTGTTCTTGATTTTGGGATTTTTGTCTTTGTTTGGTAACAGTTATAGTATTTGATGCTGGTATGGTAATAATCAAACAATCATTTTGATTTGGAGAAAGCATGTTGTCACAAGGACATTACCCTAGTCATGGCTACTAACTGAATTGAGGTTGGCTAATCTTCGGTACCAGCATAATGAAGCTTGGTCAGTAATCTTCCAGTTTGGTTTGGAACTCAGTAGCCTATTGCAGTTTGGGGCAGGAAATGCTTTTGTTTCTATTTTCAACCATGACATCCTTAAATCTTGTTTTCATGTCAGAATCATTTTGTATAAGTTGCTGCCTAAATCATGTGAGTTTGGTTTGCATTTTTCGGTGTGATTAAGGTGTGAGGTCAGCTGTGTGAGCTTGCCAACATAATCATGTTAGGGTTGACAGTAGTACTGCTAGGTTATTGGTGCCTTGTGTGTCTAGTTGATTTCATGTCATATGTTTGGTTTCCCTTGGTAACAGCCTGACTTCTTTGAGTTGTGGCTGCAGGCTCTAGGCTTAGTTTGATAGTGTGTGGACCCTTGACAGAGTTTAAGGTGTAGAGGTACTATGACTGTTGTTTAGTTTGTTTGGTTTGCATCAAGATTGCTAGTATTTGCATATTGCTGTGCCTCAATTTTGTCTAAACCTTTAAGGGTCCGTTTTGTTTTGGCTGGTTGTTGAAGTCTGGCTTGTGTGAGTCCTTGTTGCTGTTGGCCACTAGTTATGGTGTATTTGAGATTTGCAGTTGATGTAAAAGGCATTAGGGCAATTAATGGAGGTTGGTTGAGATTCCAAATGCCATACTGCTTCCTGTAGGTCTGATTTTAACTTGAACACTGTTCTTTTTCTTAAAAGCCTCAATCAATGGTGTAGCTTTAGAAAAGTTGTAGTTTTTTATGACAAATTAAATTTATGTTAGTGAACAAGCTTGATGTACCTTGGCTTAGATCATAACCCTAGTATCCAGGACTTCCCTTGAGGCCTGAGGGGGACAGCTCAGTCTTACTTGTTGTGATCTATTTTCTTTTAGAATGTGATTACACTCTGATTTCTGGAGCTGAAGCCACTTTTCTGTGAAGCTGCTGCCAAACCAAGCCTTAAGTTGTGAGCCAAGTTCATGTTTGGCTGTGGCACAGGTTTACTTGACAATTTTGGATGTTGCACTAATATTCTTGAAGAGAACAAATTGTGTGCTTGCCTGTGTCATCATGTATATCAGGGGTAAAATGCAAACATTGAGGCATGATGCCTGCTGACAGAAGTTGATATTTGACAAGGCCTATCATGAAACCCTTATGTTAGCTAGTGTGTGTTGGCTTAAAGTTTGGTAACTGCTGTATGAATTGCACATTTGAATTTTAATTCTGTCAAGATTGTGAGGGCCTGAGTTGACTGTTTTGAGCCTCATCCTTGCCTTGAGCCACTATTTAGTGCAGTTTAGGTTTAGATTGTTGTGAAGTCTATGGTTTTTGATCCTGTTAGCTACCTTCTTTGAGATTGATTAGACATCAATATCATTAAACCTCTGATTCATTGCAATACATGTGTAACTGGTGGTTTTGCCTCAATTTTGTTGGTCACCCATTTCTTTGGTCTGTTCATTTAAGCTTGAAACTTAGTAATCATGTTAATGCCATACCAAAATCCAACCTTCAAAACAGCCTGCATTAAGAGGAACATATATTGGTCCAGTGAGAAATTGAGATTTTTGTGGTAAACATAGTCCATCAGCATGTATTTAAGAGCATGTGCATATCACTCCTTGAACTGGATTATATTTGTTTCAAACTTACCATTGCAAAATACTTTTTCAAAAATGCACCATTGCAATTCACATACCAATTTTGTATTCTACAACCTTTTGACCAAATCTTCTGTTAGAACTCCATGTATATCATATTTCAAACTTGTACAGACACCTATTTGCTTTTAATTACACTTGATTCAATGTATGGATTTCAAGTTGCATTCCTAAAACTCATCATGCATGTTCCATCGAATTTTAAAATGTGAGCATCTTCTGGAAAAATGAGCAGTACCATCATATTCCTCATGAAAAATCATGCAATTTAGGCTAAGATTTCATTGAAAAAGATTGAGATTTGAAGAAGTTATGAACAAAACGTATTTGGCTCATTCACTTGTTTTTGCCTTGTTGAAAGCCCAGAGTAACACACATCTTGGTTTATGTTTATTTTGGGGTGGTGTCGCTACCGCGAAAATAAGGTGCCGGCAAAACAGAAGAGTCGCCACCTTTCGTTGTTTATCCCACAGAACAGGAAAGGAAACGATCGGAAAAACCTAACGGAAAGTTATAAGACAAGGTCATCGCAACCAATGTCTGGGTTCGGGAGTCGGTTATGCAAGGGTAAGGTATTAGTACCCCTCACATCCATCGTACTCGATGGGATCCATGCTTGTTGTGTTTATCTGACGGTTGGTTTACTATCTACCTATCAAGGCTGGTCTGAAAAAAAAAAAGAAAAATGACTCGGCAAAGCGTCGTACTTCATGCCTACGTATTCTCATTAGAGAATGAGAAATCAGAGTCAACGTAGTTCGGCTCACTACGGGTTACGGGGAAGGTGGCTCGCCAATATGTCAGTATTGTGCCTACATACTCTCAACAGGTATGAGAGATCAGAGCTTACGTAGTTCGGGATAATACAGATTACGGGAATTCAGATTCATCTGTTTTTCCGAGTAGGGTTAACAAACAGTTCCAGCAGTTTGGTGTACGCAGCTCGACCCTTGGAGACTTATACGCTACCGTTTGCGGTAGAACTGGGAGTTAACGACACTCTTTTCTTCAGAAAAAGCTTCCTTTGACTTATGGGCCCACGAGGCAAAAAGGTTTGAAATTTGTTTTTTGTCTTTTATGGAAGAACTATTTTTTATGGATGTTTTCAACCAATATCACACTAGAGACTAGGACCTGAGAATGAATGCGTCGCATGTCACCCAAAGGGTGCCATACTAAACATCCAGATTGTTGAAAAGAAACTCTCCACCAATCCTTTCTCAGATAGCTTAAGGCTCGTAATGTACGACGTCAGTTAACCTTTATTACTGTATTTTGATTTGTTTTGAGATGAGAAGAGAGAACAGGCTCAACCAAGGGGAGACTATCAAGTCCTAAAAGTTGTCATGCCAAGGATTCATCCTATGGTTGAGGTTTGAAACAGGGAACTCCTAGAAGTTATCATGCATAGGTGTCAACCTAAAGTTCTAATCATCACTTCCTTATCAAGGGAAGTGAGATTCCTAGGGGATCATATCAATGATAAATAAAACAGATAAAGCATCAGCTTAAACAGTAAACAGTAAACGACTGTAAAATGCATGCAATGCAAGTGAGGGAGGAAATGTGTGTGGGGCATCAGCCTCCACAAGCTCGTCTCGACCTCAAGCCAGATATGAATAACTGCAATCATACAGGAAAAATAAAATGCCATCAAGCAAATCACAAACCACATAGGCAAGGGAGCAGGGCTCTACCGAATACCCGCAAGCAAAGCCATACAGTAAAAATACAAGCAGAGGGAGCAACTCAACCTCTAGTGCAATCATGCTCCTAGCTTAAATCAGTCTAAATATGAACTTACTCTAATGCATCAAGAAAATCAAGCAATTCACATCAATACAGTTGCACAGCAAGCAAACAGACAGGAAAGAAAGCAGATCAACAACTTCCACAGCCTCACAGCAAAGCAATCTTCTCTGACAGCAGTTCAGTCCTCAATTTTCAACTGCTCTTCAAGGCTATCATCTTCAATAGCAAGTATCAACTTGCTTCTTCAAGCTTTCAATGCATCAAACACAAGTATCAACTTGTTCTCCAACTTCCAGCTTCAGTTCTTTCTTCAATCTCAATTTGATCTTCTTCACAAGTGTCAACTTGTTCTTCTTGGTCTTCAAGCTTCAGCTCCAATGGTAGTCTTCAAATACAGAGAAGTAGCAACTTCTAGCATCTTCAATCTTCTAACAAGTAAATCCATCCTCTAGCAAGGGAGAAAGATTCATCTAAAAAGAGCAAGGTTTGGATAGTGGAAAGCAAAGTGAAGACCAAAGGTCACCACTAAACACTCCACCATCAAAGATAAGAACCCTCAAAGGTTCTACAAACTTGGGAAGAGCCTCACATCCTACCAAAGGAGGGATGAGGCCTTCACAAGGGGACCTTACATCATAGGGAGGAATGGAAGTGATCAACACCTTCCATGTTTCATGAAGGAAGAAAGTCTATTCTAAGGGATCTCCCTAAGAACCCTAATCCTTAACCCTAAGCAAAACCACTCTAAAGGAAGAGCAAACTTCAAGTCCAAGCTACCTCATGCATTCCTCAGCAGCCCACACATGCCTTCATCATTACCCAAGAGAAAGGGAACCAAAACCCTAATCTAAGGGAACTAAAGAAATCATTCTAGTTGAGTTAGCAAGTTAGGATCACCTAAAACCTAGTATTAAAGTTAATCCTAACTAAAATACTAAAACCAATTGTAAAATCCTACAAAAATTACTATGGGAACCTATGTCAATCATGACTCTACCATCTTAATTCTAGAGATCAAATCCTCAAATAAGACCTAGAAATAAATTCTACACTACAAGGTACTAAACTTAAACCCTAAAAGGGAGCACCTAAGGTTTCAACTTAAAAACAACACCTAATTTCATCACAAAAATGTGAGAAAAATACTATGGGAGCATGCATATCTAAGCTAATAACACACAAAAAATCAAGCCAAAAATCATCACCAAGTGATCACACTAAAATCATTGAATAGAGGTATCAATTAGCAAATAAACATCGCGTATCACTTCGAACCGTAACTATGAAAGTATGCATCCGAGTGGGAAACGAAAATGCGTGTTGATGGAATCATGATTAAACAATCAAGAATAGTGGCAAACATCTAAAACATTTCACTCTTAATGCACCATATTGATCTACGAAGATTCGAAGTGAAACGACACAAGAATAAGCATAAAAACAGCAAAACAGGCCTGCCAGCACAATGTTAATCGATTAACACCATAGGTTAATCGATTAACCACTTAAAAACGTTGAAAATCTTGAATATTTGAGGTGGTTAATCGATTAACCATATAGGTTAACCGATTAACACTGCACCAGAAGCAAAAAAATAGCAACAGAATCACTTTTTAACAGCTTATTACATCTCCAAACATACCAATGCTCACATAATCAATTATGCACGAAATTACCTCAGCAAACAGTGATATGATTAGCATGTAAACATGGTAAAGCAACAGGATCATGGATCAAGAAGATCAAATCAACCATAATTCAATCAAATGTGAAGATCAACATTATGAACATGCAAGTAAGTTCGAAAATTAAATCGGATCAGAATTCCAACCTACGAATCGGAGAATTGATTCGGTAATTGTTGATCTAACTGTAATTGAGAAGATCCAAGCAAAGAAACCCGGAAAACTTCAAGATCCACACCAATTCTTGTAGTAGCAATGAAGATCCACCAAGAACAAGCCAAAATAAGCCAAATAATCACTTCCGAAATCACTTCCAAGTTCAGATCTGCTTGAGCACAAAAATTGAATGATGAAAATGGAATTAATTGAGTGAATTGATGAAGGTTCAACTCTTAGAAATCAAGGATTCCAATGAAGAAACAATGATTTCAATGAGAAGAGCTTTGTGTGAGTTTTGTGAGGTTGAAAAATTGAGAGAGAATTGAGAGAGAATTATGAATATTAAAGGGAATTATGAAGATTAGCTTGTGACATTTGGAGTAAATCATTTAAATATACTCTTGGTTCGGATCCAAAGCAAGGCTTGGAAGTTGGATTAGAAAAATAGGATTGGAATGTGGTATGGGGTTTTGGCGGGAAACTGAAATAACCAACTTGAGAAGGCTCTAGATCCTTCTAGAATGCAAAATGGAACCTTCTAAATGATCAAAATTGGACTCCAAAAGGAAATTGCTTGAAATCTCACGTGCAAGGCAAAGTCTGCTTTGGTTAATCGGTTAGCCATATAGGTTAATCGATTAACACTGTTAAAACTTGCAAATCTGGACTATTTTCCAATGGTTAATCGGTTAACCATATGTGTTAACCGATTAACACATTCAAAAATTTGAATTTGGCGCCTTTTGGTGGGAAATCTGTCGGTTTGCCCGTTCTCAACCGTTCGGAGCCCTGTTAAGCTTCTGAAACTTGCTGTTGAATATTATGATCATGAAAATGCTTAGGATGCTCCTGAATGCTGCTTCCTGTAGAGAAAATGCCTACAAACAAAATGAAATTGGCCGCTCAACCGTTGGGCAAAATAAACGCCAGAACCTCTGATGCTTGAATAAAATCTCTTGATTAGCTTTGTACTCTATGATAGCCCTTGACCTCCTGCATACATGTCAATGCAATGCATATGGTAATGTTATGTTAAATGAAACGAAACACAAGCTAGGTAAAGAAATGTTGGGCAAATTTTGGGGTGCAACAGCTGCCCATATTCAAACGGCTTGGACCTGACTGGATGAGAAGCGAACGACTCTCAAACAATCAAGGTGAAAGAAGGTTGAATACTAACAAACCCGGAAACTTGCCAACTGCACAAGTACATGGTACTCTGATGGGGAAAAATCTTCGGAAACTGAAATAATAGTTGCACGACAACTAGCTGGAGAAATACTGATCTGAACCTCTGTCAAGATGATTCTCTAATTCCAATGTCGATCTTCGTCCTCAAATCATCAAGGGATCACCAGTTACACGGTAACTGGTGAAGGTTAATTCCAAATCTCCGTCAGGATGATCGTCTATTTCCTCAAATCATCAAGGGATCATCGGTTACACGGTAACAGGAGATCTGCCAACCGCACAGGTAAACGATACTTTGATTGTTAGGAACATCTTCAAAACTGAGCATGACAGTTACGCGGCAACCTGCTGGGGAATTGGTCACACGGTAACCGGTGAAGGGTCTAAGCTCAAATCTTTGTCAGGATGATCATCTGATTTTGCTGTAGATCTTCGTCCTCAAGTCATCAAGGGGTCACCGGTTACACGGTAACTAGTAATGGATGGTTGATCATGCCGCCAGGCATCCTGCATCACTGCGGCAGAAGAATTCCTCGGGACTCATCAGGTCGTGAGGAACTTTTAACAATCAAGTTAATTATGTTGTTGGGCATTCAAAGAATATCTCGGGTGTCAGCCAGACTTCGTCAGTAAGTCGTAAATAGAATCCTCGGTCAATCATGAACCAAATAGGGATATCCAAAATTCTGCCATCAGGCACTCCGCATCAGCTGAGAGAACTGTGTCGACTTCACAGTTGGACTTCATCAGTAAGTATGGGGTTTTGGCACCGCTGCCGGACTTCAATCATCAAGTCTTCAAGGAAATCTCAACTTCTCTATTTAAAACCTGGTGGGGATGACACATCTCCGCTGGGGATTCTGGAGAACTATCAAGTAACTCTGCTTCAGGGATCCAGAAATCATCCTGGATGAATCAACTCTGCTGAGGACTTCAAGAATCATCATGGACAAATAACTCTGTCGGGGACTTCAAGAATCATCTTGAACCAATAACTTCGCTGGAGATTTCAGGAATCATCCTGAGCAATCACTTTGCCAGTGACTCTAAGTATCAACTTGAGCAACCAACTCTGGCGACTTCACTGGAGAATTCAGGAATCATCTTAAGCAATCAACTTCGCTGGGGAATTCAAGAATCATCTTGAGCAAACCATTCTGTGGAGGTTCACCTGCAAAACAAGAACGGTAACGACCTAGCTCATGTATGCATATGTTTGACAATGGCGTAATGCTCCACACGGTGGAAATGCTACGCACTTAGGGTAGATGCTATGCAATCATGCCAAATGCTATGACCCCATCAGCAAAATAAATGCTGAAGGGAGAATCCTCCTGTCAAGGAGGAAGAACCACTCTGGTGGAGGAAGGAGTCATCCTGCCGCGAAGAAGAAGTCACATCAATCTCAATTGGACTCCGCCTGGGGAAACGAACTTCAGTCGACTGCAACAGGGGAATAAAGCTTTACGAGAACCTGAACCTGCTCATCTAGGTGTACGAACCACAACTGCTGAGGAAAACGATGTCAATTGCAAAAATTAACTGCACGGCCTTCGCAGCAAAACTTTCCTGGAGATAACGACTCCGATGGGGAAATACAGCATCAGCTATTCAACACTCTACTGGGGAGCACCAATCATGGCCTGAACGCTTTCCAAGGACTCGGCTCTCCTGGGGATTCACAAACTCGGCTGGGGAAGAAGGAATCATCCTGCTTACTGGGGAGAGTACGACTCTGTGGGGAATTCCAATTCCGCTGGAGACTTCAGTCTTGAACTGTTGAAAGCTGCATACTTCAGTGTATGACTCAGCTGGGGAGATGACGTTCCTTCAAGATACATCTGATCGAGGGGAGAATCTTCTCTGTTTGGGGGGACATATCAATGCTCTTAATCTCATATTCAGACTTCGCGGGGAGATGCTGCTGAACTTGCTGGGGAAGAAGGAATCATCCTGCTTGAGAACGCATACGGCGTACTGCCTGGAATATGCTATACCTGTAACAACATAAACAAACAGACAAGATACCCTTCTCAAAGGGACCTATCAAGGTTATCATCTGGTGACAATGTTCAAGTAATTTATTGTTTCAACAATCAGTGGCCTAGGCCAGTAGGTTTATGTATGCGCATTTTATCAAAAACATCGGCGTTCTTTTTTGCAAACAAGACAGATAGATGCTACACAAACAAACAGAATTGCTGAATAGTATACATCTTATTAATGACGAACCCCTGAATGGGTGAAAATGTTTTACAACAGATGCAAGCTCCTAGAATGAGGAAGTTGGGCAAATATAAAACATAAAGATACATCAGTATATACACAAATGTCGGCAATGCAGCGTAGACGAACACCATGAGTTGATCCCTCTATGACCCACTCGACTTCGATACTTCTCCGACGCTTCAGCTTCAGAAGAGTTTGATTCAGATAAACGGCCCTCAGGTCTTCCAAACCACTAAACAATGAAAGTCCATATGTGTCGCTTTCGCGAAAATAAGGTGCCGGCACAACAGAAGAGTCGCCACCTCTCGTTATTTATCCCTCGGAGCGGGAAAGGAAACGATCGGAAAAACCTAAAGAAAAAGGGTAAGACAAGGTCGTCGCAACCATTGTCTGGGTTCGGGAGTCGGTTACGCAAGGGGAAGGTATTAACACCCCTCACGTCCTTCGTACTCGACGGGATCCACGCTTGTTGTGTTTACTGGACTGGTTGGTTTATCTATCTACCTATCAAGGCTGGCTTAAAAGGAAAAGAAAAATGACTAGGCAAAGCGTCGCACTTTATGCCTACGTATTCTCATCAGAGAACGAGAAATCAGAGTCAACGTAGTTCGACCTACGACGGGTTATGGGGAAGGTGGCTCGCCAATACATCAGTATTGTGCCTACGTACTCTCAACAGATATGAGAGATTAGAGCTTACGTAGTTCGGGTTACTACGGTTTGTTTTCTGTCTTTTACGGAACAAGTGTTTTTTATTGTGTTTGTAATTTCAATCGCACTAAAGACTATGACCTGAGAGTGAATGCGTCGCATGTCACCCAAAGGGTACCATACTAAACATCCAGATTGTGGAAAAGAAACTCTCCCAAAATCCTTTCTCAGATAGCTTAAGGCTCGTAAGGTACAAAAGAAATCATTCATGATTACTGTATCTTAAACTGTTTTGAGATGAGAAGAGAACAGGCTCAACTAGGAGGGAGACTATCAAGTCTTACTGTTATCATGCCAAGGATTCATCCTATGGTTGAGGTTTGAAACATGGAACTCCTAGAAGTTGTCATGCATAGGTTTCAACCTAAAGTTCTATCATCACTTCCTTATCAAAGGTAATGAGAGTCCTAAAGGATCGTGTCAATGATACACAGAAACAGATAAAGCATCAGCTTAAATAGTAAACAGTAATACGGTAAAATGCATGCAATGCAAGTGAGGGAGGAAATGTGTGTGGGGCATCAGCCTCCACATGCTCATCTCAACCTCAAGCCAGAATGAATAACAGTAATCATACTGAAATAAAACATGTTGTCAAGAAAAATACAGTAAACTGCAATCATACAGAAGAAATAACGTGCTATCAAGCAAACAGAAACCACATGGGCAAGCGAGCAGGGCTCTACCGAATACCCGCAAGCAAAGCCATACTTTAATAGTACAAGCAGAGGGAGCAACTCAACCTCTAGTGCAATCATGCTCCTAGATTAAAGCTATTATAGATATGGACTTATTCTAATGCATCAAGCAAGTCAAACAAGGCACATCAATACAGAAGAGAAACAAAGAAGAAAGCAGATCAACTCCTCTCTCAACTCCAAGCTTCAGCTCTTCTAACAGCAACTCAGTCTTCAGACCTCCATCACTCTTGACAAATATCCATTTGCTTCTCCAGGTTTCAACCCTTCAACATAAGTTTCAACTTAATCTTCTTCTTCTTCAAGCTTCAACTTTCCTTAATCAGCTCCACCTTCAGGCTTCACTTTCACCACAAATATCAACTTGATTCCTTCAGGATCTACAAGCTTCAAAGTAAGTATCAACTTATCCTTTGATCTTCAAGCCTCAGCTCTATACTCAATCTCAATTGAATCTTCTTCATAAGTGTCAACTTAGTCTCCAGGCTCTCAAGCTCTCCTTGCTTTACCAGTCTCAACTTGGTCTTCTCTTCCTACAAGCTTCAGCTTCTCAGAATAGTCCTCAATCACTTGGAAGTGTCAACTTCATCCTTCAGTCTTTAAGCCTCAGCTCTTCATTCAATCTTTACTGGATGTTCAAGTATCAACTTGATCTTCTGGCTCTTCAAGCTTCAACTGAAATGGCAATGCTCAAGGAATCATCCTCTTCCATACTCTTCAATGAACTCTTCATCTTCACACTCAAGCCCAACATCTCTCAAGATACTCAAAATAGGAGAAATCACTTAACTGGATAAGCTAGGATCTTAAACTGCTTATTGACCAGCAAAGGTGACCTATAAGGGTTTAACATCAAAAGAATGGTTCCCTCAAAGGCTCTACTTCATAGGTACCATCACTTATCCCTCCAAAGGAGGGAGGTGAATACCATGGAAGGACCTTGAATCATGGGGAGGAATGGAAGGGAAAGATACCATCCATGTTTAAGAAAGGAATCAACTAAGTCTAAGCCCTTCCTAATCCACCCTAAAACAACAACAAAACAAACAAGACTTCAACCTCTCAAGCTCTTTCTTCAATCTCGAAGTCATCTACTATGCTCCTCCATGATCCTCAAAGCAAGACCAAGCCCATCAAGCCCACCAAGCAAAGCAAAAAAAAATACAAGCCCATAAGGACAACACAAACAACAATCAACTTCAAAAGTCAATTACAAATAGTATACTATCATATTAAAATCTAATACAATTTCTAGGGGATCCTATATACCTACCCTTAATACCCTATATGTCCCAATATCTAACTTGACCTAGAAACCCAAAATTCTAGTGTTATTGTGGACCTATGTTAAGGATTGACCTAAATCTACGCATGATCAAACGGCCATGGCATTGTCTTCTTCATTTGAATGGTACTTGGAGGGAAGAACAACCATGGAAGTTCAGAGCTTCAAGCTCACCTTCTCCCATTCGAACCTCATCAATTCTCCATGAAAAACCAAAATTCGAAACCCTAATCTGTCCAGAATTTCACCCTGAGTCTAACCATGGCATCAAAATTCATTGAATCACCCTAAATCTCCAAACCCGATCCAAGATCAAAGATATGCTCAGACTTCAGTTCTAACAATTCTTGAAATTAATTACCTCAGAATTATCACCACCTCACACTGGTTAATTCTTGATATCAAACTCATGCTATAGCTCACCATATCTCATGTTCTTGGTCAAAACAAAAATGGTGTCATCAACTGAAACTTCACCAATTGATCTCAAACTTCCCAGAATCCATCACCTAATTGTCTCTAACCGTTCTATCCTAACAATTCTGCCTAATTATGCTTAAATTATGGTGTAGAAGAAAAGTTACTAACCTGACAAATCTTTATTAACAGATAGGGTAAACCTTCACTTCAAGCTCTCAAACTCTTCAGAATAAATCCTTGAATGATGATCTTGCTACTGTTTGCAAAAGATTGGACCAAGAAAGCCTGAATCTCCAAAACCGACTATGACTTGCAACCTTCAAAATCCAAAAGCTATCTCCTCAATTCTCCATGGTTTTCCTCTCAATTTGGTATGCACAGCTTCAGTGTGATCAATGGAATGTGTGTGGATTGAAAGAAGAAATGGAAATGGATCAGAATGTGGAATTTGATTTCAAATTGCAATGGAAGCAATTGAAATGGCTATCTCACTCTTCTCTCTAATCTATCACCAACCTTGCATCTGAGCAAGTTCTATACACTATATAGAATGCATTGGACCTCTCTAGAACCATCTGGAACCATCCAATGAGAAATTGGGATTCTCATGTCATGAGTTTATGATTTCATCTCATCTCATGCATCATCTCATGCCAAGCCTCTTGCAGCAACTCATTATGACCTGAAATTCTCCTTAGATGAGATATGGGATGTGTTAAGATACTTAGCAAGCTTGTACATTGCCTTTCCTTGTGTTTTGCCTTTGTACCTTAAGATGCAAGCAACCATTTTCCAAAGCAAGTCCATGATCTAGGCCTTAATTCAAAAATGTGGCTGAACCATTGTTTCTAAAATGTTCTTTCGAGTCAAAATGACCTATTATATGCCATGGTTTGGATGTGTAACTTGGAATTTCCAATTTCCAACTTCAACTTATTTAACTTATGCCTCCATTTTATGTCATTTTTATCACTTTTTGCTACAAGCATTTTCAACATCTCATGACCTCCTTACTAGCCTTAAAACATCATTATAAGCAAGTTTGATGTTGAAGATGTTTCCATTTGAAGCTTGGAAATAGGAGTTATGGCCTTATGCTTGAAATGACCTATAATCTCCAAATGACAAAAATGCCCTTGACTTGTCAAAGTCATAACTTGAGTTCTACAAATCCTATCAAGGACTTCTAGTACTCTCTAGAAAGCTAAGAAAATTAGGAACAACATTCATGTTGACCAAAAGTTCATAGGAATCATCCTTCTTGGGCAAACGTTGGATGCAAGTTGGGTGACTTTCAAGGACCCAGATTCACATACCTCAGATGACCTGTAACTTGTCAAAGTCATAACTTGAGTTCTACAAATTCTACCAAGGACTTCTAGTACTCAAATTAAAGCTAAGATAAATCTATACAACATTCATGTTTGGGGTAATATGAGATGACAATCACATCTTAAGCTAAAATGCCTTGAAGATAGGGGTCAAACTAGGGGATTTTACATTGTCAAGCCTTAGAAACCCTAGCTTGAAACTTCTCAAACTCCTCAATCATGATGAGTTGACCTTGGAATCATCCTTATAGAATCTCAATGCATCAATCCATGATCACATGGCTCTTGAATTAGGTCTCAACCCTCTCCAAATCATCAGTTGACCTAGGGTTGACCCAGCCAAACCCTAATTACACCACTCATGGCTGAGTTTTCTTATTTTTGTACAATGGCCTCTCTAGGCTTTATGATGGCTTTCAAGACATCTCATAAGCTCTATCAAAGCTTCAAGTCCATCCTCATAGCTTCAGAATCATCTGAGGAGCTCCCCCAACTCTCAAGTTAGGAGGCACACAACCTTGGTTTCAACCAATCTTTCTGAGGATCTCTTAACTTCTCTGACAAAGATATCAACCTTTGAACATTTGAATAACCTTCTTGGCTATCTTCATAGTCTTGATTGGTACTCATACCTCTTGAAATTTTGGTCAAATTTTGGGGTGCAACAGCTGCCCCTATTCAAACGGCTTGAACCAGACTGGGTGAGGCGAACGACTCTCAGCCAATCAAGGTGCGAGATAGTTGAATACCAACAAACCCGAAAATTTGCCAACTGCGCAAGTACACGGTACTCTGATGGGAACAAATCTTCGAAAACTGAAATATTAGTTGCACGGCAACTAGCTGGAGACTTGGTCACACGGTAACCGGTAATACATGGTCGATCATGCCGTCAGGCATCAAGATTCCTCGGGACTCATCAGGTCAACCATCAGGTTGATCACGTTAAATCATGCTGTCAGACATTCAAAGAAAACTTTCGGGCATCAGCCAGACTTCATCAGCAAGTCGGGAATAGAATTCTCGGTCAATCATGAACCAATTGGGAATATCCAAACCTCTGCCATCAGGCACTCCGCATCAGCTGAGAGAACTACTTCGTTAACACGGTCAGACTTCAATCATCAAGTCTTCGAGGGAAGTTTCAACTTCGCTGTTCAGAAACCTACTGGGGATGACGCATCTCCGCTGGGGATTCTGGAGAGCTATCAAGTAACTCTGCTTCGGGGATCCAGAAATCATTCTGGATGAATCAACTCTGCTGAGGACTTCAAGAATCATCTTGGACCAATACCTCCGCCGGGGACTTTAAGAATCATCCTGAACCGGGGACTATGCTGGAGTTTTCAGGAATCATCCTGAGCAAACACTCTGTCGGGGACTCTAAGCATCAGCTTGAGCAACCAACACTGGAGACTGCACTGGGGATCTTAAGAATCATCTTAAGCAAACGACCTTGCTGGGGAATTCAGGAATCATCTTGAGCAAGAAACTTCGTTGGGGAGATTTCAAGAATCATCTTGAGCAATCAATTCTGCGGCGGAACACCTGCAAAACAAGAACGGTAACAACCTAGATCATGTTTATTATGCATATGCTTCGGCAATGGCACAATGCTCCACACGGTGGAAATGCTATGCGTTTATGATAAATGCTATGCAGTCATGCATAATGATGCGATCCCGTCAGCAAAATAAATGCTGAAGGCAGAATCCTCCTGTCAAGGAGAAAGAACCACTCAGATAGGGGGAGGAATCATCCTGCCGAGGAGCACAAGGTCACACCAACCTCAATTGGACTCCGCAAGGGACACAACTTCAGTTGACTGCTGCGGGGGTACGAAGCTCTACGAGAACCTGGACCTGCTGAGGGAAAGCGATATCAATCGCGGGAATAGACTGCACGACCTTCACGGCTACTTCCCTGGGAATAACAGCTCCGGTGGGGAAATGTGGCATAAGCTATTCAACACTCCACTGGGGAAAACCATTCATGGCCCGAGCGGCTTCCAAGGATTCGACTCTCTTGGGGATCTGCAAACTTGGCTGAGGAAGAAGAAATCATTCTGCTTACCAGGGAGAGTACGACTCTGTGGGGGAATCTCAATTCCGCTGGAGAAGAAGGAATCATCCGGCTTCGGGGGAGAGTACGACTCTGTGGGGAATCTCAATTCCGCTGGAGACTTCAGTCTGGGACCATCAGTTGCTGCACACTTCGGTATGACTCAGCTGAGGAGATGATGTTCCTTCAGGATGCATCTGATTGGGGAGAGAATCTTCTCTGCCTGGGGAGACATATCAATGCTCACGATCTCGTTTTCAGACTCTGCGGGGAGAGGCTACTGAACTTTGTGGGAGAAGGAGGAATCATCCTGCTTGGGGATACGCACGGCGCTCTGTCTGGAATATGCTACACCTGTAACAACACAAACACACAGACAAGATACCCTTCTCAAAGGGACCTATCAAGGTTATCATCTTGTGACAATATTCAGGTAATTCATTGTTTCAACAATCAGTGGCCTAGGCCAGTAAGTTTATGTATGCGTATTTTATCAAAAACATCGGCGTTCTTTTCCGCAAACAAAACTGATAAATGCTAAACAGGCAAACAGAATTGCTGAATAGTATACATTTTATTGATAACGAATCCCTGAATGGGTAAAAATGTTTTACAACAGATGCAAGTTCCTGGAATGAGGAAGCCGCGCAAAAATAAAACATAAATATACATCAGTATATAGAAATGTCGGCAACGAGGCGTAGACGAACACCATGAGTTGATCCCTTTATGACCCACTCGACTTCGATACTTCTCCGACGCTTCAGCTTTAGAAGAGATTGATTCAGATAAACGGCCCTCAGGTCCTCCAAACCACTAAATAATGAAAGTCCATACGCGGAACGCAGTCATTTGCTTTTTCAAATCCCTAACTTTTGCGTGAACCGCCCTTTGCGGGTTTTCAGTTCACCGGGATACCCTTTTTGCCAAAATCACCCTTCCGGGTTTTCGACTTTGCGGGTGTACATTTTTTCAATTTATATCCCTAATTTTTGCCCGAACCTTTTTCTTTTTTATGGTTCGCCGGGATGCCCCATTTTTGCCTGGACTCTCTTTTTACTGTCCAGCGGGTCGCTTTCAAGCAAAGTATTTTTTAACTGCGTCCGCGTTCACCGGGGATGCAAAATCTTCACCATCCATCGTGGACAACAACAAAGCTCCTCCCGAGAAGACCTTGCTGACGACGTACGGACCTTCGTAATTAGGAGTCCACTTGCCCCGATGATCGGAGTGTGGAGGAAGAATCTTCTTCAGGACGAGATCACCCGTCTGAAAGCATCTAGGACGCACCTTCTTATCATAAGCTTTCTTCATTCGGCTTTGGTACTGACGACCATGCGCAATCGATGCCAACCTCTTCTCGTCCATCAGGCTGAGTTGGTTCAGTCGGTTCTTAATCCATTCTGCCTCGTCGAGTTTCACATCAACCAAAACTTGCAAAGAAGGGATCTCCACTTCTAACGGTAGGACTGCTTCCATACCGTACACCAAGGAGAAAGGAGTTGCCCCGGTTGACGTACGTATCGTCGTACGATAACCATGCAGTGCAAATGGCAGCATCTTGTGCCAATCTTTGTAGGTCACAACCATCTTCTGAACAATCTTCTTTATGTTCTTATTGGCCGCTTCAACGGCGCCATTCATCTTTGGCCGATAAGGAGATGAGTTGTGGTGTTCAATCTTGAAACTCTGGCACAACTCCTTCATCATCTTGTTATTCAGATTCGAACCATTATCAGTAATGATCCGCTCGGGAATTTAGCCACCACCTGCTTGGTCACATTAGCATATGAGGCTGCCTCCACCCACTTGGTGAAGTAGTCGATAGCTACTAGGATGAAGCGATGACCGTTAGATGCAGTGGGCTCGATCTTGCCTATCATGTCGATGCCCCACATGGAGAACGGCCACGGGGAGGACATGACATTCAACGGGCACGGCGGCACATGAACTTTATCAGCATAAATCTGGCATTTATGACATCTCTTCGCGAATTTAAAGCAATCCGATTCCATCGTCAGCCAGTAGTATCCTGCTCTCAGGATCTTTCTTGTCATGGCGTGCCCGCCGGCGTGCGTACCAAATGTGCCTTCATGGACTTCTTCCATGAGCATACTCGCCTCTTTCTCATCTACACATCTGAGTAGCACGAGATCGTGGTTTCTCTTATACAACACTCCATCAGGATTGAGATAAAAATTTCCAGACAGCCTCCTCAGAGTCTTCTTATCCTGGGTTGACGCACCCGCAGGATACTCCTTAGTCATGAGGAAAGTCTGGATGTCATGGAACCATGGCTTGCCGTCGGCAGCTTCCTCGATCGCAAAGACAAATGCAGGTCTATCAAGACGAGAAAGGACAATTCTTGGAGCTTCATTCCAAAAATTGACTTTATACATCGAAGCCAACGTGGCTAAGGCATCAGCCATCTGATTTTCGGCCCTGGGCACATGATGGAGTTCCACTCGATCAAAGAACGGAAGTAGCCTTCTGGCATAGTTCATGTACGGCACCAAATTCGATTGACGAGTCTCCCACTCCCCTTTAATCTGGTTGATCAGAAGCGCCGAATCACCATATACGTCTAGATTCTTGATTCTCAAATCAATTGCCTCTTCTAGACCCATGATGCATGCTTCGTACTCCGCTTTGTTATTGCTGACCGGAAACGTCAGTCTCGCAGTGAACAGGATGTGGGATCCGTGGGGAGTCGTGATGACCGCCCCAATGCCACTTCCGTAGGAATTAACCGCCCCGTAAAATATCAATTTCCACTGGGACTTCCTATCTGGCCCCTCGTCGGGCAACGGCTCATTGTAATCCTTCGCTTTGAGAAACATAATATCCTCATCAGGGAATTCAAATTTCATCGGCTGGTAATCCTTGATCGGCTGTTCGGCAAGGTAATCAGACATTACGCTTCCCTTGATGGCCTTCTGGGACACGTACTGAATATCATATTCTATTAACACCATTTGCCATCTGGCAATCCTACCCGAAAGAGCCTGCTTCTCGAAGACGTACTTGATCGGATCCATCTTCGAAATTAGCATAGTGGTGTGGTTGAGCATGTACTGTCGTAAATGTTTGGCAGCCCAGGCTAGTGCACAGCACGTCTTCTCCAGCATCGAGTAGCGAGATTCACAGTCAGTGAACTTTTTACTCAAGTAGTAAATGGCATGCTCCTTTCTGCCCGTCTCGTCGTGCTGACCGAGAACACACCCCATACTATTCCAAAAGAATTGTCAAGTACATGATTAATGGCCGTCCAGCCACTGGGGGTATCAAGATTGGAGGTTCTTGAAGATACTGCTTTATCTTATCGAATGCCTTCTGGCAATCCTCGTTCCAGATAATCGCCTGATCTTTCTTTAAGAGCTTGAACATCGGTTCACACGTGGCCGTGAGCTGAGAGATAAACCTTGCAATATAATTTCTTTTGCCCAAGAAACCACAAACTTCTTTTTCTGTTTTTGGCAATGGCATTTCTTGTATGGCTTTTATTTTCGCAGGATCAACCTCGATGCCTCTTTCACTCACGATAAACCCCAGTAACTTTCCGGACCGTACTCCGAAAGTGCACTTGTTAGGATTCAACCTCAACCTGAACTTCCTAAGCCTCTCAAAAAGCTTCAGCAAATTGACCAGATGTCCCTCCTCCGTTTGGGACTTCGCAATCATGTAATCAACATAGACTTCAATCTCGTGATGAATCATGTCATGAAACAAAGTTACCATAGCTCGTTGGTAAGTGGCCCCTGCGTTCTTCATACCGAAAGGCATTACCTTATAGCAAAATGTTCCCCAAGGAGCGATAAACGTCGTTTTCTCCATGTCCTTCGGCGCCATCTTGATCTGGTTGTAACCGGAGAAGCCATCCATGAACAAAAACACAGAGAACTGGGCCGTGTTGTCGACCAACACATCGATATGAGGCAACGGGAAATCGTCTTTAGGGCTCGCCCTATTCAAATCCCGATAATCGACGCACATGCGTACCTTACCGTCCTTCTTCGGTACAGGTACTATGTTGGCGACCTGCGGAGGGTAAGTAGTGACCGCTAAGAAGCCAGCATCAAGCTACTTCTGCACTTCTTCCTTGATCTTAACGGCCATATCTGGTCTCGTCCTCCTAAGCTTCTGCTTAACGGGAGGACAATCTTCTCACAGCGGCAAGTGGTGGACCACGATGTCCGTGTCAAGTCCGGGCATATCTTCATATGACCAAGCAAAGACGTCACTATACTCTCTTAGCATCTCGACTAATCTCTGCTTGACATCATTTTGCAATGTAGCCCCTATCCTGACGTTTTTGACGAGTTCTTCAGAACCCAGATTCACGATCTCAATCTCCTCTTCATGAGGCAGAATAACTTTCTCCTCTTGTTTCAACAAGCGGGCCAACTCTTCAGGAAGGTCTTCGTCTTCATCAATCTCTTCTTCGGATTGATAGATCGGGCAATCGAAGTCGAAGTGAGCCGTAGAAGGTCCAAAGTTGATGTCATATGTTATGTGGATCCTGCAATAACAAGGGTTAAGTTTAAAACAAGGATGTGCAGGTTAGCACAAACCCCATTGCCATTTTACTGTTTTTCAAAACAAATATAAAACAGGAATAACAGAGATCACAATATTTGAATACGAAGAAAACGCCTTTGATTTATTAACAAAATGCATGTACATAATCCAACAAGGCCCTGACAATAAAACCGCTATGCCCCGGGTAGGACATAGGGTTGTACAATGATTGGAAAAAGTAAATCATTACTCTTCGCTTGTCATCTGGATGATATCCTTGACGGACCAATTGGTAAGGCCCTCGCCTGGCTTGCTTGGATGGATCCTAGAGTCGAGGTCACAGTCGCTATCTCCGCTATCTTCAGACACCGCGTTGATGCTTTTGAAAATCATTCCGCCACTGGTAAACTGGATCGGCCCCTTACCTCGCGACGCGCTGCTAGAAGAAGAAGCTTCAGCTCCAGGAGAATATCTCAACCCAAACTTATCTTGCTTGTTAGGTATCTCCAAAATTCGCCCCCAGCCGGGGGTAGATCCGGCTTGGACAACGGCCCGAGCTTCCTTGAAGGAGGAGAGAGTCATCTCTGGCTTTTCTGTGACTACAAGAGCTGCGTCCTTCACTTTGACAACTTCGAACGCTTGGCATAGAGTCTCATGGATTTCGCCATCCATCTCCACATACTTGAAGGACGACAAATTGCTCACCATTATGTCTTCCTCGCCACACATGGTTACGATGCTTCCCCCGACAACATATTTGAGCTTTTGGTGCAACGTGGAGGTCACGGCACCAGCAGCGTGGATCCACGGCCGGCCCTAGAGACAAATGTAGGCAGGCATGATGTCCATAATATAAAAGACCGCGTCGAACGTTTCCGGCCCGACTTGGATCGGCAGGGTCACCTCCCCGAAAACATGTCGTTTAGTTCCGTCGAACGCCTTCACAACCAGATCACTGGGTGTGCAGATCACTCCACGAGTATCCAACTTCATTAATGCCTTCTTCGGAAGAACATTAAGCGACGAACCCGTGTCCACCAACACGTGCGACATAATTGTGCCCCTACACTCTATCGAGATGTGCAGAGCGCTATTATGATTCCTCCCCTTCGGCGTCAGCTCCAGGCCCGTGAAACCTAGCCCATTTCCAGCATTTACGTGGGCTACAACCTCTTCTAGCTGATTTACCGATATTTCTTGCGGTACATAGGCGGTGTTCAACACCTTCAGCAGCGCATTGCGGTGTGCTTCAGAACACAGCAACAAGTTCAGAATGGAAATCTTCGAGGGCGTCTGATGGAGATGATCCACAATCTTGTAGTCACTCTTTTTAATCAACCGCATAAACTCCTCGACATCTTTAACAAGTAAGTCTGTTTCTGCCCCATGCGAGACCTCTTCAACGACTTTACCTTTCCCTTTATCAGCCGCATCAGCTCTGACTGCTTTATCCGCCACGACCTCTGGTGGTGCAAACACTCTTCCGCTGCGAGTGATACCACTGACTCTCGCAAGGTTCTCAACATTGTCCCAAACAGTTCTAGCTCCAACCTCTGGCCATTGCAATAGACTTCAGCCCCGTAATGCCACAGGACGACGTTAGTGCTTTCGAACGGTATCGGCCCAGCTTTGATGATGGTAATTGTGGGCGGTCTGGGCGCAGAGATGGTTATCGGCCGGCGAGGGATGGTGATGGTGGCGACTTCATCGGCTTGCTTCAGCACTACCTCCCCTGATCCACATTCGGCCCTCTGGCTAAACTGTAAAATCCCTTCTGTCATCAGACTTTGAATTCCTTCTACCAACTGCTCACATCCATCAGAACGTGTGGCACAGTCCATACATAGCTCTCCGCAACCTAGGAAGAACCCTCTTTTCAGCAACTTAGCTTTAACAAAGCTAAGCGGCGTCTTCAGATCTCCGACATCAGTCAACAAATCCAAATTCTCTTCTTCGATAATGGCTTTCACTCTGCCTCCCCTATGATTCGGCATAGGATTCTTCGTGACATTTGGCACATTATCGGAGAAGTTGATGATCTTGGCATCCACCATGTCCTGCACCTTATGCTTGAAGGCTTTGCAGTTCTCTATTGTGTGGCCTGGTGCCCCTGAGTGGAACTCACAAGTGGCATTCGCGTCGTACCCTGGTGGAGGTGCCCCTGTCAAGGGAGCCAGCGTCCTCTTCTGGATCAACTGCAGCTGAAGCAAAGTCTGCAAGAGTTGCGCGTACGACATGGGCGGTGTCTCGAAGTGACGGTTCGCCAAAGGTGCCCGATTCTGATACTTCCTGTATCCCTGTTGATTCGGTTGCTGCTGCTGCTGCTGCGGAGCTGCCGGGATATTTATACTGGCCACCTGCTGCTGAGGGCCTTTACCCTTTCTTCGAGCGTTGGTCACAGCGCTCGCTTCTCCTTCTCGCCTTTTGCCAGCATAAGGTTTCTTTCCGCCTCCCCCAGCTAAGGATGACTCACTTGAATTTTCCCGATCTTGATCCCATTTTCGACGTGCTCATCCATGATAATGAGATCTGAGAACGTCCCAAACATACCGCTGACTAACTTCTCATAGTAAACCCCTGGGAGGGTAGCCACGAACATCTGCACGAGCTCGCGTTCAACCATCGGCGGCTGAACCCTAGCTGCCAACTCACGCCACCGCTGGGCGTATTCCTTAAACCCTTCATTGTTCCTCTGCGACAGATTCTGCAGCTGAACTCGGTTCAGGGCCAAGTCGCTATTTTATTGGTAGTGGTGCACAAATGCTTCAGCAAGATCCTTCCATGTGCGCACACTAGTGGGCTCCAGACCCATGTACAACTCAAGGGACGGCCCGGAAAGACTGTCTTGGAAGAAGTGCATCAGCAGCTTCTCGTCTTCGGAATGAGCAGACATCTTCCTGTAGTACGATCTCAGGTGGACACGAGGGCAAGTGGTGCCCTTATATTTTTCAAAATCAGGTACCTTGAACTTAGGAGGCACCTTGAAATCAGCAATTAGTCCCAACTTGGACATATCAACACCCAGAGTATTCTGATTCTCGATATCTCTCATCTTATCTTCAAGTGCCTTGAATCTAAGTCGTGCTTCAGCATTCGGCTCCCCTTCAGCACCTTTCTGAGAGAACACATCGTCCTGACGATCCTCTAGCCATGGCTGAGGCCCAAACAGATTCCCGACGCCGGCATTGCCGTTGCCCAGCCCGACATTGACATTAGCTCCCAGACTCCCGTTACCGACGCCCGTCGTATTGAGTCCCAGATTGGCCATCATATTACCGTTGGCACTGCCGTTGCCCCCAGCCACGGGAACACCATTCTGCGGAGTTTCAACTGGTGGAGGAGTAGGCACAGTCCCCCCGTGGAGTACGCCGTTGCTATCAACCCTCGAAATCAAAGGCTGAACCAAAGTTCTGAGCTGCTCATGGCCATTAGCGACCGCTTGCATGAGCTCCATGAAGCGATCCATCCTTTCGTGGAGTTCCTGAACATCAGTTTGCACTTGCTCCATGATCCTAATTTGTTTAGCTCTAGTCGGATAGCGGTGATTCGGTCTCTGATCAATCCTGGAACCACCTGCGACAACCTGTCACAACCTGTCAAACACAAAAGGGTTAGGAAAAACAACAAAATGCTCGTTATGCGAATGCTTCATGCAAATGCAAACGTGTGTCTGTGCTTTAGGGAGATTTCCCCCGATCCTAGTGCCTGAGTGCCAGGGCTGATAATAATAAGAAGTCCAAGCCCAATCATGGAAACAACAATCTCATATATAAAGAAAGCCCATCAAGGCAGTACACAACATCAGCAGGTACAAGATGAATCAACAGTGTGACCTCAGCTAACAAGCCTGGTGATGGTCATCCTACAACAATAATCAAAACAAAAGGAATACAAATAGTCAAGTACGGCCACGGGCGCGATACTCTTCTAACAAGTCCTTTGTTTCTTGATGATCAGGCAGGGTGAGTAACCCCTCAACGAGTAATTCCCTCTGCACAATGGTGTACTGAATTCCTTCGACCGAATCTTCCCATGCTCCTTCGCCGAAGCAATCTTCTAACTTCTGCTTCTTGGACTCAAACGTCAGTTTGCGCTCCTTCAGGTTAGCGAGAGCCCTGTTGAGCTGGCCTTCGGCGGCGTATCTGCGAGCAGTTTCTTCATCAAACCTCTTCTCACTGTCCTTCACCTGGGCTTCCAGCTTGGAGATCTGTAGCATCAGCTTATCCTCCCGCTCTTTCCTAGTGGCCAGGGAAGCCTTCCAGTGTTGGTTGAACTTGGATATCCTCCGATATGCTTCGTCCAAGTGCTGCTTCTTCGTAGCCAGTACGTCGTTGACAGCTTTGAAGTCTTGACCCATGCGTTCACGCTCGGCTATCTACTTACTCATGTCTGTACCTAGCTGGTTCACCAGCTCTGTCTGCCTCTTGTAAGCATGAACGGCCTCGTTCCTCTCGCTTCGGAGCTGAGCCAACTCTTTCTCCAGTTCCTCATTCGCCCGCTTCAATTCATCTCGCTCAGCTAACACCCGATCATGCTGCTGAATGGGCACAGTAGTAGGCTCTTCAATCATTGGAGGGCTTTTTGGCTTGGCACGAGGAAACGGCATCCCTATAGCATCTGCTCTGGCTCTGATCCACGTCGCGTACGGAGGGTAGGCTTGGTTGTTGTTTCTCCCCATCAATGGTTTTCCTTGCTTACTGATACCATTCCAGGCGTGCTGAAGCTTGGATAACAGATCCCCCTCTAGAAGACCAGTTAAGTACAGAGATTCCTGCACCTCTTCATCCTTCGGCGAAGCTCTCAAAGCATACGCGAACTGTCGGAACAGCAACGACGGATTGTAGTTTATGCAGCCTTTCCTTCCTATCAAAGGCACGTTCGGAAACCCGCTGCAGCTGAAGATCACCTAAGTACCCAACCTATCTCTGTCAAACCAGTCAATATCCTCTGCAGATAAGCTCGTCAGACGCTCGGACCACTCAGCTGTGGCTGCAGACGAAACAAAAGGACCCCTCTTGGGCAAATGACTATCAAGCCACTTAGAAAGCAAGGGTACACAGCATGAGACATTCTTGCCCCTCCTGTTCTCGTTTTTGTAGTGGATAGAATGGTAGACATCTCCTATCAAGGTAGGGACTGGATTCCCTGAAGCAAAGATATGAAATGCGTCAAAGTCCACAAAATCGGGCATATTGGGGAACAGAACGATGCCATATATGCACAAAGCGAGAATGGCGTTGAACGCGACCCAACATCCGTCTTTAGCACACTGCTGAGCCTTTCCTACAAAAACTGCAAGGAGAAACCAGGGACCTTGTTCCAACTAGTCAATACCAACTCGGAGGCATCCAGGTGAAGTGAAGGGGCTAAACCAGCCAGATCAGGCTCAACATCCATATGAACAAAAGGCATCTGCCTCTTGATGGGCACACCTAGCAAATCAGCATATTCCTCTAGCGTGGGTGCGAGAACAAAATCCTGGAAAGTGAAACATCTCAATGGAGGGTCGTAGAACTGCAGCAGAGCATGCAACCCATTCAACTCGAACACAGAAGGTTTACGAACCAAAACGAGCAATTTGCCGTAAGATTTTCTGAACTCATCCCTCACAGAATCATCTGCTAAAGCTATCAAACCAGTCAACTTAACCACATCAGGGGCAGGGAACTTGTAAGCCACGGTCTTCCTTAGAGAACCCATAACAATACAATAGGAGGCATGAAATCCTGGATCGGGGAAAACGGTACCTGCAACACAGACACACGTTAATGAAATGCAAATGAGTATGCAAACTAATGCAAAATGCAATCATGCAATAGGAGATCAAGGCAACTGTGTTGTGGAGATTCTGTATCAACAAAACCATAGCGCTGCTCTATCAAGAACAACCACTGATAAGAAGAAAACCCTGGTGTAGGACCACAAATCTGCTCTGTCAAGAACAACCATCTGATAGGGCCATATACATAGGACCATAATTCTGCTCTGTCAAGAACAAATGTCTGATAATAAGGACCTCTGATACAGGACCAAGAAACTGCTCTATCAAGAACAAACATACATTTGCTGATGAGATCTTCAGACCCCAATCATAAATCTGCTCTGTCAAGAACAAACAACTGATGACCAAACTCTGCTCTATCAAGAACAAACATCTCATAATGAGATCCTCAGATCCCAGTCATAAACCTGCTCTGTCAAGAACAAATACACATCTGATGATAAGATCCTCTGACCAAAACCTGTTCTATCAAGAACAAATACATATCTGCAGATGAGAACCTCAGATCCCAACAAAACTGATTCACTATCAAGAAAGCCAGGTGGTCTGAAGGTCAAAGTTTCCTGCAATAAACCCAACCCTGCTCAAAGGTATGAACCTAAACTGACTCAAGTTCGGCATCCTATGCGTTCATCAGCGTCACAGACATTCAAGAGGGGTGATACGATACCCAGAAGGTGTGGCATCACCAGCTCATGAAGCGGCCTCACTCGGCTGAATACAAAATGATCGGTCCCCATAGCCGACAATCCACCAAACCAGCAACCGTCTCAACCCAAAGGGTTGAAAGACAAGCCAACCGGGAGAACCTCGTCTGAGCGTGGATTTCATGAGACACTAGTGCCTGCAAAGCAAGCACGCGCCCACTAATTTCCACAACTAATTCTATGGTGCACTCAAGCCTAGGTCTGGCTTCTCACTCATCAGAATGCCCCTCCCACAACAGCACAGACAATCATATCATACTGAAAAATAAAGATGCGGGAAATAAAGTGCGATAAATAAACACAACCCAACAAGTAATCATACAAGCGCTAGGATTGACTCTCATGGGGAACCAGAGAACCAGAGATTCTGGGTTGGATCCCCAGCAGAGTCACCAGCTGTCGCTTTCGCGAAAATAAGGTGCCGGCACAACAGAAGAGTCGCCACCTCTCATTATTTATCCCTCGGAGCGGGAAAGGAAACAATCGGAAAAACCTAACGAAAAAGGGTAAGACAAGGTCGTCGCAACCATTGTCTGGGTTCGGGAGTCGGTTACGCAAGGGGAAGGTATTAGCACCCCTCACGTCCGTCGTACTCGACGGGATCCACGCTTGTTGTGTTTACTGGACGGGTTGGTTTATCTATCTACCTATCAAGGCTGGCTTAAAAAGAAAAGAAAAATGACTCGGCAAAGCATCGCACTTTATGCCTACGTATTCTCATCAGAGAACGAGAAATCAGAGTCAACGTAGTTCGACCTACGACGGGTTATGGGGAAGGTGGCTCGCCAATACATCAGTATTGTGCCTACGTACTCTCAACAGATATGAGAGATCAGAGCTTACGTAGTTCGGGTTACTACGGTTTGTTTTCTGTCTTTTACGGAAGAAGTGTTTTTTATTGTGTTTGCAATTTCAATCACACTAAAGACTATGACCTGAGAGTGAATGCGTCGCATGTCACCCAAAGGGTACCATACTAAACATCCAGACTGTGGAAAAGAAACTCTCCCACAATCCTTTCTCAAATAGCTTAAGGCTCGTAAGGTACGAAAGAAATCATTCATGATTACTGTATCTTAAATTGTTCTGAGATGAGAAGAGAACAGGCTCAACTAGGAGGGAGACTATCAAGTCTTACTGTTATCATGCCAAGGATTCATCCTATGGTTGAGGTTTGAAACATGGAACTCCTAGAAGTTGTCATGCATAGGTTTCAACCTAAAGTTCTATCATCACTTCCTTATCAAAGGAAATGAGAGTCCTAAGGGATCGTATCAATGATACACAGAAACAGATAAAGCATCAGCTTAAACAGTAAACAGTAATACGGTAAAATGCATGCAATGCAAGTGAGGGAGGAAATGTGTGTGGGGCATCAGCCTCCACAAGCTCATCTCAACCTCAAGCCAGAATGAATAACAGTAATCATACTGAAATAAAACATGTTGTCAAGCAAAATACAGTAAACTGCAATCATACAGAAGAAATAACGTGCTATCAAGCAAACAGAAACCACATGGGCAAGGGAGCAGAGCTCTACCGAATACCCATAAGCAAAGCCATACAGTAACAGTACAAGCCGAGGGAGAAACTCAACCTCTAGTGCAATCATGCTCCTAGATTAAAGCTATTCTAGATATGGACTTATTCTAATGCATCAAGCAAGTCAAACAAGGCACATCAATACAGAAGAGAAACAAAGAAGAAAGCAGATCAACTCCTCTCTCAACTCCAAGCTTCAGCTCTTCTAATAACAACTCAGTCTTCATACCTGCATCACTCTTGACAAATATCCATTTGCTTCTCCAGGTTTCAACCCTTCAACATAAGTTTCAAATTAATCTTCTTTTTCTTCAAGCTTCAGCTTTCCTTAATCAGCTCCACCTTCAGGCTTCACTTTCACCATAAATATCAACTTGATTCCTTCAGGATCTACAAGCTTCAAAGTAAGTATCAACTTATCCTTTGATCTTCAAGCCTCAGCTCTATACTCAATCTCAATTGAATCTTCTTCATAAGTGTCAACTTAGTCTTCAGGCTCTCAAGCTCTCCTTTCTTTACCAGTCTCAACTTGGTCTTCTCTTCCTATAAGCTTCAGCTTCTCAAAATAGTCCTCAATCACTTGGAAGTGTCAACTTCATCCTTCAGTCTTTAAGCCTCAGCTCTTCATTCAATCTTTACTGGATCTTCAAGTATCAACTTGATCTTCTGGCTCTTCAAGCTTCAACTGAAATGGCAATGCTCAAGGAATCATCCTCTTCCATACTCTTCAATGAACTCTTCATCTTCACACTCAAGCCCAACATCTCTCAAGATACCCAAAACAGGAGAAATCACTTAACTGGATAAGCTAGGATCTTAAACTGCTTATTGACCACCAAAGGTGACCTATAAGGGTTTAACATCAAAAGAATGGTTCCCTCAAAGGTTCTACTTCCTAGGTACCATCACTTATCCCTCCAAAGGAGGGATGTGAATACCATAGAAGGACCTTGAATCATGGGGAGGAATGGAAGTGAAAGATACCATCCATGTTTAAGAAAGGAATCAACTAAGTCTAAGCCCTTCCTAATCCCTAACCCTAAAACAACAACAAAACAAACAAGACTTCAAGCTCTCAAGCTCTTTCTTCAATCTCTAAGTCATCTACTATGCTCCTCCATGCTCCTCAAAGCAAGACCAAGCCCATCAAGCCCACCAAGCAAAGCAAAACAAAATACAAGCCCATAAGGACAACACAAACAACAATCAACTTCAAAAATCAATTACAAATAGTATACTATCATATTTAAATCTAATACAATTTCTAGGGGATCCTATATACCTACCCTTAATACCCTATATGTCCCAATATCTAACTTGACCTAGAAACCCAAAATTCTAGTGTTATTGTGGACCTATGTTAAGGATTGACCTAAATCTACACAACCTAAAGTCATCTAACCAAAACTAATCAAAAATTAATCACAAAATTATGGAATAAATCCAGAGGGGGGCTGAAATCCTAATCTAACTATCCTAAAAAGAATGGCCTAAAAATTCAAAGGGAACTAGCTAAACAAAATTCTACAAGTCTATGCATCAACATAAAAGGAATTAAAATGCTATTAAAAGAGAAAATACACAAAAAATATTAAAAATGCATGAAATGCAAATATTTTGGTTTTATAATTTTATAGACATTAGCATGAAATAGGAGAAAAAATCCCCATGCAAAAATCATCATTTTTCTATTTATTATGATTTTCAAAGGTTAATATAAAATGGAGAAAAAGAAATTAAAATGAGAAATGCTTGGTGTGAATAGCAATGCCAGACAGTTCAAATCCTAGTTGGGCTCTAAATGGGGGTGCAAACAACATAACCGCTGGGCCCAATTATTTAATCAGAAAATCAATTGAAAATCATAAAGAAAAAGAAAAATGAATGGTGCAGTTAGTAACAAAATGCAGTTCAAATATCCAATGGGCCAAGACCTGGGGTGTGAATAGCAATTACCAACTAAAGCCCAATACCTCAAGTTTAATGAAACACTTCGTTTCATGGTGTCTTCAGGCCTCTCTTCATACGCGAAATGCAATCTCAGCCACACGATCCCCACTCAGTCAAAGGTCTACGCATGATCAAACGGCCATGGCATTGTCTTCTTCATTTGAATGGTACTTAGAGGGAAGAACAGCCATGGAAGTTCAGAGCTTCAAGCTCACCTTCTCCCATTCGAACCTCATTAATTCTCTATGAAAAACCAAAATTCAAAACCCTAATCTGTCCAGAATTTCACCCTGAGTCTAACCATGGCATCAAAATCCATTGAATCACCCTAAATCTCCAAACCCGGTCCAAGATCAAAGATATGCTCAGACTTCAGTTCTAACAATTCTTGAAATTAATTACCTCAGAATTATCACCACCTCACACTGGTTAATTCTTGATATCAAACTCATGCTATAGCTCACCATATCTCATGTTCTTGGTCAAAACAAAAATGGTGTCATCAACTGAAACTTCACCAATTGATCTCAAACTTCCCAGAATCCATCACCTAATTGTCTCTAACCGTTCTATCCTAACAATTCTGCCTAATTATGCTTAAATCATGGTATAGAAGAAAATTTACTAACCTGTCAAATCTTGATTAACAGATAGGGTAAACCTTCACTTCAAGCTCTCAAACTCTTCAGAATAAATCCTTGAATGATGATCTTGCTACTGTTTGCAAAAGATTGGACCAAGAAAGCCTGAATCTCCAAAACCGACTATGACTTGCAACCTTCAAAATCCAAAAGCTATCTCCTCAATTCTCCATGGTTTTGCTCTCAATTTGGTATGCACAGCTTCAGTGTGATCAATGGAATGTGTGTGGATTGAAAGAAGAAATGGAAATGGATCAGAATGTGGAATTTGATTTCAACTTGCAATGGAAGCAATTAAAATGGCTATCTCACTCTTCTCTCTAATCTCTCACCAACCTTGCATCTGAGCAAGTTCTATACACTATATAGAATGCATTGGACCTCTCTATAACCATCTAGAACCATCCAATGAGAAATTGGGATTCTCATGTCATGAGTTTATGATTTCATCTCATCTCATGCATCATCTCATGCCAAGCCTCTTGCAACAACTCATTCTGACCTGAAATTCTCCTTAGATTAGATATGGGATGTGTTAAGATACTTACCAAGCTTGTACATTGCCTTTCCTTGTGTTTTGCCTTTGTCCCTTAAGATGCAAGCAACCATTTTCCAAAGCAAGTCCATGATCTAGGCCTTAATTCAAAAAAGTGGTTGAACCATTGTTTCTAAAATGTTCTTTGGAGTCAAAATGACCTATTATATGTCATGGTTTGGATGTGTAACTTGGAATTTCCAATTTCCAACTTCAACTTATTTAACTTATGCCTCCATTTTTGGTCATTTTTATCACTTTTTGCTACAAGCCTTTTCAACATCTCATGACCTACTTAATAGCCTTAAAACATCATTCTAAGAAAGTTTTATGTTGAAGATTATTCCATTTGAAGCTTGGAAATAGGAGTTATGGCCTTATGCTTGAAATGACCTATAATCTCCAAATGACAAAAATGCCCTTGCTTGTCAAAGTCATAACTTGAGTTATGCAAATCCTATCAAGGACTTCTAGTACTATCTTGAAATCTAAGATGATGAGGAACAACATTCATGTTGACCAAAAGTTCATAGGAATCATCCTTCTTGGGCAAAAGTTGGATGCAAGTTGGGTGACTTTCAAGGACCCAGATTCACATACCTCAGATGACCTCTAACTTGTCAAAGTCATAACTTGGGCTATACAAATCCTATCAAGGGCTTCTAGTACTCAAATTAAAGCTAAGATAAAGCTCTAAAACATTCATGTTGGGGGTAAGATGAGATGACAAGCACATCTTGAGCTAAACTGCCTTGAAGATAGGGGTCAAACTAGGGGATTTTACACTGTCAAGCCTTAGAAACCCTAGCTTGAAACTTCTCAAACTCCTAAATCATGATGAGTTGACCTTGGAATCATCCTTATAGAATCTCAATTCATCAATCCATGATCACATGGCTCTTGATTTAGGTCTCAACCCTCTCCAAATCATCAGTTGACCTAGGGTTGACCCAGCCAAACCCTAATTACACCACTCATGGCTGAGTTTTCTTATTTTTGTACAATGGCCTCTCTAGGCTTTATGATGGCTTTCAAGACATCTCATAAGCTCTATGAAAGCTTAAAGTCCATCCTCATAGCTTCAGAATCATCTGAGGAGCTCCCACAACTCTCAAGTTAGGAGGCACACAACCTTGGTTTCAACCAATCTTTCTGAGGATCTCTTAACTTCTCTAACAAAGATATCAACCTTTGAACATTTGAATAACCTTATTGGCTATCTTCATAGTCTTGATTGGTACTTATACCTCTTGAAATGTTGGTCAAATTTTGGGGTGCAACAATACGCGGAACGCAGTCATTTGCTTTTTCAAATCCCTAACTTTTGCCTGAATCGCCCTTCCAGGTTTTCGATTCACCGGGATACCCTTTTTTGCCAAAGTCGCCCTTCCAGGTTTTCTACTTTGCGGGTGTACATTCTTTTCTTTTATATCCCTAATTTTTTCCTGAACCTTTTTCCTTTTTACGGTTCGCCGGGATGCCCCATTTTTGCCTGGATATTCTTTTTCTTTCCAGCGGGTCATTTTTTTAAGCAAAGTATTTTTTAACTGCGTCTGTGTTCACCGGGGATACAAAGTCTTCGCCATCCATCGTGGATAACAACAAGGCTCCTCCTTAGAAGACCTTGCTGACGACGTACGGACCTTCGTAATTGGGAGTCCACTTGCCCCGGTGATCGGAGTGTGGAGGAAAAATCTTCTTCAGGACAAGATCACCCGTCTGAAAGCTTCTAGGACGCACTTTCTTATCATAGGCTTTCTTCATTCGGCTTTGGTACAGACGACCATATGCAATCGATGCTAACCTCTTCTCGTCCATCAGGCTGAGTTGGTTTAGTCGGTTCTTAATCCATTCTGCCTCATCGAGTTTCACGTCAACCAAAACTCGCAAAGAAGGGATCTCCACTTCTAACGGTAGGACAACTTCCATACCGTACACCAGTGAGAAAGGAGTTGCCCCGATTGATGTACGCACCATTGTACGATAACCGTGCAGTGCAAATGGCAACATCTCGTGCCAATCCTTGTAGGTCACAACCATATTCTGTACAATCTTCTTGATGTTTTTATTGGCTGCTTCAACGGCGTCATTCATCTTCGGCCGGTAAGGAGATGAGTTGTGATGTTCGATCTTGAAACTCTGGCACAGCTCCTTCATCATCTTGTTATTCATATTCGAACCATTATCGGTAATGATCCGCTCGGGAATTCCGTAACGACAGATGATGCCCCTCTTTATGAATTTAGCCACCACCTGCTTGGTCACATTAGCGTATGAGGCTGCCTCCACCCACTTGGTGAAGTAGTCGATAGCTACTAGAATGAAGCGACGACCGTTAGATGCAGTGGGCTCGATCTTGCCTATCATGTCGATGCCCCACATGGAGAACGGCCACGGGGAGGACATGACATTCAACGGGCACGGCGGCACATGAATCTTATCAGCATAAATCTGGCATTTATGACATCTCTTCGCGAATTTAAAGCAATCTGATTCCATCGTCAGCCAGTAGTATCCTGCTCTCAGGATCTTTCTCGTCATAGCATGCCCGCCGGCGTGCGTACCAAATGTGCCTTCATGGACTTCTTCCATGAGCATACTCGCCTCTTTCTCATCTACACATCCGAGTAGCACGAGATCGTGGTTTCTTTTATACAAAACTCCATCAGGATTGAGATAAAAATTTCCAAACAGCCTCCTCAGAGTCTTCTTATCCTGGGTTGACGCTCCCGCGGGATACTCCTTAGTCATAAGGAAAGTCTGGATGTCATGGAACCATGGCTTGCCATCGGAGGCTTCCTCGATCGCAAAGATGAATGCAGGTCTATCAAGACGAGAAAGGAAAATTCTTGGAGCTTCATTCCAAAAATTGACTTTATACATCGAAGCCAACGTGGCTAAGGCATCAACCATCTGATTCTCAGCCCTGGGCACATGATGGAGTTCCACTCGATCGAAGAACTGAAGCAGCCTTCTGGCATAGTTCATGTACGACACCAAATTCGATTGACGAGTCTCTCACTCCCCTTTAATCTGGTTGATCACCAGTGCCGAATCACCGTATACATCTAGGTTCTTGATTCTCAAATCAATTGCTTCTTCTAGACCCATGATGCATGCTTCGTACTCCGCTTCGTTATTTGTGACCAAAAACGTCAGTCTAGCGGTAAACGGGATGTGGGATCCATGGGGAGTCGTGATGATCGCCCCAATGCCACTTCCGTAAGAATTAACCGACCCGTCAAATATCAATTTCCATTGGGATTTCCTGTGTGGCCCCTCCTCGGGCAGCGGTTCATCACAATCTTTCGCTTTGAGAAACATGATATCCTCGTCAGGGAATTCAAATTTCATCGGCTGATAATCTTCGATCGGCTGTTCGGCAAGGTATTCAGACAACACGCTGCCCTTGATGGCCTTCTGGGAAACATGCTGAATGTCATATTCCGTCAACACCATTTGCCATCTGGCAATCCTGCCCGGCAGCGCTTGCTTCTCGAAGACGTACTTGATCGGATCCATCTTCGAAATTAGCATGGTTGTGTGGTTGAGCATGTACTGTCGTAAACGTTTGGCAGCCCAGGCTAGTGCACAACACGTCTTCTCCAGCATCGAGTAACGAGATTCACAGTCTGTGAACTTCTTACTCAAATAGTAAATGGCATGCTCCTTTCTGCCCGTCTCATCGTGTTGACTTAGAACACACCCCATACTATTCTCAAGAACTGTCAAGTACATGATTAGGGGTCTTCCGGCCACTGGGGGTATCAAGATCGGAGGTTCCTGTATATATTGTTTTATCTTATCAAATGCCTTCTGGCAATCCTCGTTCCAGATAATCGCATGATCTTTCTTTAACAGTTTGAACATTGGTTCACACGTCGTCGTGAGCTAAGAGATAAACCTTGCAATGTAGTTTATTCTGCCCAGGAAACCACGAACTTCTTTTTCTGTTTTTTGCACTGGCATTTCTTGTATTGCTTTTATCTTAGCAGGATCAACCTCAATGCCTCTTTCACTCACGATAAACCCCAGTAGTTTTCCAGACCGTACTCCGAAAGTACACTTGTTAGGATTCAGCCTCAACCTGAACTTCCTAAGCCTCTCAAAAAGCTTCAGCAAATTGACCAGATGTCCTTCCTCCGTTTGGGACTTCGCAATCATGTCATCAACATAGAATTCAATCTCATGGTGAATCATGTCATGAAACAAAGTAACCATTGCTCGTTGGTAAGTGGCCCCTGCGTTCTTCAGACTGAAAGGCATTACCTTATAGCAAAATGTTCCCCAAGGTGTAATAAACGTAGTTTTCTCCATGTCCTCCGGCGCCATCTTGATCTGATTGTAGCCGGAGAAGCCATCCATGAACGAAAATACGGAGAACTGAGTTGTATTTTCGACCAACACATCAATATGAGGGAGCGGGAAATCATCTTTAGGGCTCGCCCTATTCAAATCCCGATAATCGATGCACATTCGCACCTTACCGTCTTTCTTCGGTACAGGCACTATGTTAGCGAACCACGGAGAGTAAGTGGTGACCGCTAAGAAGCCAACATCAAGCTGCTTTTGCACTTCTTCTTTGATCTTAACGGCCATATCTGGTCGTGTCCTCCTAAGCTTCTGCTTAACGGGAGGGCAATCTTCTCGCAGCGGCAAGTGATGCACCACAATGTCAGTATCAAGTCCGGGCATATCTTCGTATGACCAAGCAAAGACGTCACTATACTCTCTCTGCATCTCGACTAATATCTGCTTGACATCACTCTGCAATGTAGCCCCTATCTTGACGTTCCTGACCAGTTCTTCAGAACCCAGATTCACAATCTCAATCTCTTCCTCGTGAGGCAGAATAACTTTCTCTTCTTGTTTCAACAAGCGGGCCAACTCTTCGGGAAGGTCTTCGTCCTCATCAATATCTTCTTCGGCTTGATAGATCGGGCAATCGAAGTCGAAGTGAGTCATAGAAGGTCCAGAGTCGATGTCATCTGCTATGTGGATCCTGCAATAACAAGGGTTAAGCTTAAAACAAGGATATGCAGGTTAGCACAAACCCTATTACCATTTTATTGTTTTTCAAAACAAATATAAAAACAGGAATAACAGAGATCTCAATATTTGGATGCGAAGAAAAACGCCTTTTGATTTATTGGTAAAATGCATGTACATAATCAAAGAAGGCCCTAACAATAAAATCGCTATGCCCCGGGTAGGACATAGGCCCTGACAACCCTATGTCCTACCCGGGGCATAGCGGTTTTATTGTCAGGGCCTTGTTTGATTATGTACATGCATTTTACCAATAAATCAAAAGGCATTTTTCTTCGTATTCAAATATTGTGATCTCTGTTATTCCTGTTTTATATTTGTTTTGAAAAACAACAAAATGGAAATGTGGTTTGTGCTAACCTGCATATCCTTGTTTTAAGCTTAACCCTTGTTATTGCAGGATCGACATAGCAGATGACATCGACTCTGGACCTTCTACGACTCACTTCGACTTCGATTGCCCGATCTATCAAGCCGAAGAAGAGATTGATGAAGACGAAGACCTTCCCGAAGAGTTGGCCCGCTTGTTGAAACAAGAAGAGAAAGTTATTCTGCCTCACGAGGAAGAGATTGAAATTGTGAATCTGGGTTCTGAAGAACTGGTCAGGAACGTCAAGATAGGGGCTACATTGCAGAGTGATGTCAAGCAGAGATTAGTCGAGATGCAGAGAGAGTATAGTGACGTCTTTGCTTGGTCATACGAAGATATGCCCAGACTTGATACTGACATTATGGTCCACCACTTGCCGCTGCGAGAAGATTGTCCTCCCGTCAAGCAGAAGCTTAGGAGGACACGACCAGATATGGCAGTTAAGATCAAAGAAGAAGTGCAGAAACAGCTTGATGATGGCTTCTTAGCAGTCACCACTTACTCTCCGTGGGTCGCCAACATAGTGCCTGTACCGAAGAAAGACAGTAAGGTACGAATGCGCGTCGATTATCGGGATTTGAATAGGGCGATCCCTAAAGATGACTTCCCGCTCCCTCATATTGATGTGTTGGTCGACAGTACAACTCAGTTCTCTGTGTTTTCGTTCATGGATGGCTTCTCCGGCTACAACCAGATCAAGATGGCGCCGGAGGACATGGAGAAAACTACGTTTATTACACCCTGGGGAACCTTCTGCTACAAGGTAATGCCTTTCGGTCTGAAGAACGCAGGGGCCACTTACCAACGAGCAATGGTCACTTTGTTTCGTGATATGATTCATCATGAGATTGAAGTCTATGTTGATGACATGATTGCGAAGTCCCAAACGGAGGAAGGACATCTAGTCAATTTGCTGAAGCTTTTTGAGAGGCTTAGGAAGTTCAGGTTGAGGCTGAATCCTAACAAGTGTACTTTCGGAGTACGGTCGGGAAAACTACTGGGGTTCATCGTGAGTGAAAGAGGCATCGAGGTTGATCCTGCAAAGATAAAAGCAATACAAGAAATGCCAGCGCCAAAAACAGAAAAAGAGGTTCGTGGTTTCCGGGGCAGAATAAACTACATTGCAAGGTTTATTTCTCAGCTCACGCCCACGTGTGAACCGATGTTCAAGCTACTAAAGAAAGATCAGGCGGTTATCTGGAACGAGGATTGCCAGAAGGCGTTTGATAAGATAAAACAGTATCTACAGGAACCTCCAATCTTGATACCCCCAGTGGCCGGAAGACCCTTAATCATGTACTTGACAGTTCTTGAGAATAGTATGGGGTGTGTTCTCGGTCAGCACGACGAGACGGGCAGAAAGGAGCATGCAATTTACTACTTAAGTAAAAAGTTCACAAATTTTGAATCTCGTTACTCGATGCTGGAGAAAACGTGTTGTGCACTAGCCTGGGCTGCCAAACATTTACGACAGTACATGCTCAATCACACAACCATGCTAATTTCGAAGATGGATCCGATCAAGTACATCTTCGAGAAGCAAGCGCTTTCGGGTAGGATTGCCAGATGGCAAATGGTGTTGACGGAATATGACATTCAGTACGTTTCCCATAAGGCCATCAAGGGAAGCGTATTATCTAAATACCTGGCCGAACAGCCGATCGAAGATTACCAGCCGATGAAATTTGAATTCCCTTAGAGCAAAAGATTGCGATGAACCGTTGCCCGACGAGGGGCCAGATAGGAAATCCCTGTGGAAATTGATATTTGATGGGGCGGTTAACTCTTATGGAAGTGGCATTGGGGCGATCATCACGACACCCCACGGATCCCACATCCCGTTTACCGATAGACTGACATTTCCAGTCACCAATAACGAGGCGGAGTATGAAGCATGCATCATGGGTCTAGAGGAGGCAATTGATTTGAAAATCAAGAACCTAGATGTATATGGGTTATCGTACAACGGTACGTACATCAACCGGGGCAACTCCTTTCTCACTGGTGTATGGTATGGAAGCTGTCCTACCATTAGAAGTTGAGATCCCCTCTTTACGATTTTTGGTTGACGTGAAACTTGATGAGGCAGAATGGATTAAGAACCGACTAAACCAACTCATCCTGATGGACGAGGAGAGGTTAGCATCGATTGCATATGGTCGTCTATACCAAAGCCGAATGAAGAAAGCCTATAATAAGAAAGTGCGTCCTAGAAGCTTTTAGACGGGTGATCTCGTCCTGAAGAAGATTCTTCCTCCACACTCCGATCGCCGGAGAAAGTGGACTCCTAATTACGAAGGTCTGTACGTCGTCAGCAAGTTCTTCTCGGGAGGAGCCTTGTTGTTATCCACGATTGATGGCGAAGATTTTGCCTCCTCGGTGAATGCGGACGCAGTTAAAAAATACTTTGCTTAAAAAAATGACCCGCTGGAAAGAAAAAGAATATCCAGGAAAAAATGGGGCATCCCGGCAAACCATAAAAAAGGAAGAAGGTTCGGGCAAAAATTAGGGATATAAAGAAAAGAATATACACCCGCAAAGTCGAAAACCTGGAAGGGAGACTTTGGCAAAAAAGGGTATCCCGGTGAATCGAAAACCCGAAAGGGCGATTCAGGCAAAAGTTAGGGATTTGAAAAAGCAAATGACTGCGTTCCGCGTGTGGACTGACCTGAGGGCCGTTCATCTGAATCAATCTCTTTTGAAGTTGAAGCGTCGGAGAGGTATCGAAGTCGAGTGGGTCATAGAGGGATCAACTCATGTTGTTTGTCTACGCCTCATCGTCGACATTTGTGTATATACTGATGTATATTTATGTTTTTATGTTCGCGCAGCTTCCTCATTCCAGGAGTTTGCATCTGTTGTAAAACATTTTTACCCATTCAGAGGTTCGTTATCAATAAAATGTATACTATTCAGCAATTTTGTTTGCCTGTTTAGCATTTACTTGTTTTGTTTGCGAAAAAGAACGCCGATGTTTTTGATAAAATGCGCATACATAAACTTATTGGCCTAGGCCACTAATTGTTGAAACAATGAATTACTTGAACATTGTCACAAGATGATAACCTTGATAGGTCCCTTTGAGAAGGGTATCTTGTCTGTTTGTTTGTGTTGTTACAGGTATAACATATTCCAGGCAGTACGCCGTATGCGTCCCCAAGCAGGATGATTCCCTCTTCTCCAGCAAAGTTCAGCAGCCTCTCCCCATGGAGTCTGAACATGAGATCGTGAGCATTGATATGTCTCCCCAACCAGAGAAGATTCTCTCCCCAGTTAGATGCATCCTGAAGGAACACCATTTCCCCAGCTGAGTCATACACTGAGGTGTGCAGCATTCAATAGTACAGACTGAAGTCTTCCAGGAGAATTGAAATTCCCCATAGTGTCGTACTCTCCCTAGTAAGCAGGATGATTCCTTCTTCCCCAACCGAGTTTGAGAATCCCCAAGGGAGCCGAGTCTTTGGAAGCAGTTGGGGCCATGATTGGTTTTTCCCAGTAGAATGTCGAATAGCTGATGTTGTATTTCCCCACTGGAGTCATTATCTCTAGGAAAGCTTTACCGCGAAGGCCGCGCAGTTTATTTCTGCGATTGACATCGTTTCCCTCAGCAGTTTGCAGGTCGTATACCTAGCTAAGCAGGTCTAAGTTCTCGGAGAGCTTTATTCCCCTGCAGCAGTCAACTGAAGATCATTTCCCCAGGCGGAGTCCAATTGAGATTGGTGTGATTTCTTCTCCTCGGCAGGACGATTCCTTCCTTCACCAGAGTGGTCCTTTTTCCTTGACAGGAGGCTTTTCCCTTCAGCATTTATTTTGCTGATGGGGTCGTAGCATTTTGCATGATTGCATAACATTTACCCTAAAATGCGTAGCATTTCCACCGTGTGCAGCATTGCGTCATTGTTAAACATATGCATATGAAACATGAGCTAGGTCGTTACCTTTCTAGTTTTGCAGGTGTTCCTCCGCAGAATGGTTTGTTCAAGATGATTCTTGAATTCCCCAGCAAAGTCGCTCGCCCAAGATGACTCTTGAATTCCCCAGCGAAGTTGATTGTTTAGGATGGTTCTTAAAATCCCCAGTGAAGTCGCCAGAGAGGGTTGCTCAAGTTGATGCTTAGAGTCCCCGAAAGAGTGTTTGCTCAAGACGATCCCTGAAACCTCCAGCAGAGTTATTGGTTCAGGATGATTCTTGAAGTCCCCGACGAAGTTATTTGTCCAAGATGATTCTTCAAGTCCTCTGTAGAGTTGATTCACCTAGAATGATTTCTGGATCCCCGAAGCAGAGTTACTTGATAGTTCTCCAGAATCTCCAGCGGAGATGTGTCATCCCCAGCAGGTTTTAAACAGAGAAGTTGAAATTTCCTTGAAGACTTGATGATTGAAGTCCAGCAGCGATGCCAAAACCCCAGACTTATTGATGAAGTCTAGCTGCGATGTCGAAGCAGTTTGCTCAGCTGACGCAGAGCGCCTGACGGCAAAAGATTGTGTATCCTTATTGATTCGTGAATGATTAAGGGTCCCATTGGAAGACTTACTGATGAATTCTAACCACGAGGTCAAAGCAGTTCTCTCAGCTGATGCGGAGTTGCAGATGGTAAAAGATTGTATATCCTTATTTGATTTATGATTGACCGAAGATTCTATTCCAGGCTTACTGATGAAGTCCGGCTGACGCCAGAAAATTCCTTTGAATGCCTGACGGCATGATTAACTTGATTGTTAAAAAGTTCCTAATGACCTGATGAGTCCCGAGGAATTCTGACGCAGTGACGCAGGATGCCTGACGGCATGATCGACCATGTATCACCGGTTACCGTGTAACTAGTGATCCCTCGATGATTTGAGGATGCAATGATATCAGATAAATCAGATGATTATCCTGACGGAGATCCGACCCTTCACCAATTACCGTGTGACCAATTCCCCATCAGAGTACCGTATACTTGTACAGTTGGCAAATTTCCGGGGTTGTTGGTATTCAACCGTCTTTCACCTTGATTGTTTGAGAGTCGTTCGCTTCTCACCCAGTCAAGTCCAAGCCGTTTGAATAGGGGCAGCTGTTGCACCCCAAAATTTGCCCAACATTTCTTTACCTAGCTTATGTTTCATTTCATTCACATTAGCATTATCATTTGCATTTCATTGACATGTATGCAGGAGATCAAGAGGTATGATTACCAATTAGGAGCTACACAAGACTTTGAAGCTAGCTAAGAAGGTTATTCAAGTGTTCAAGGGTTGATATCCTTATCAAAGAAGTTAAAAGATCCTGAGAAAGAATGGTTGAAACCAAGAGTGCGTGCCTCCTAACTTGAGAGTTGTGGAAAGCCATCAGATGATTCTGAGGCCATGAGGTTGGACTTGAGGTCTTGAGAGAGCTCATGAGAAGTGTTGAAGATCATTTTGAGGCCTAGACAGGTCACTGTGCAAGCTTGAGAAGCCTCAGCTATGAGTGGTGCAATTAGGGTTTGACTGGGTCAACCCAAAGTCAACTGAGGATTTGAAGGAGGTTGAGACCTAATTCAAGAGCCATGTGATCATGGATTGGTACATTAGGATGTTATAAGGATGACTCGAAGGTTAACTCATCATGATTGAAGAGTTTGAGAAGTTTCAAGCTAGGGTTTATAAGGCTTGATAGTGTAAAATCCCCTAGTTTGACCCCTGACTTCAAGGCAATTTAGCTCAAGATGAGATTGTCATCTTGTTGCACCCTAAAATTTGCCTAACATTTCTTTACCTAGCTTATGTTTCATTTCATTCACATTAGCATTATCATTTGCATTTCATTGACATGTATGTAGGAGATCAAGAGGTATGATTACCAATCAAGGGATATACAAGAATTTGAAGCTAGCTAAGAAGGTTATCCAAGTTTTCAAGGGTTGATATCCTTGTCAGAGAAGTTAAAGGATTCTCAGAGTGAGTGGTTGAAACCAAGGTTGTGTGCCTTCTAACTTGAGAGTTGTGGGAGCTCCTCAGATGATTCTGAGGCCAAGAATGAGGACTTGGAGCCTTGATAGAGCTTATGAGATATCTTGAAAGCCATCATGAAGCCTAGATAGGTCATTATGCAAGATTAAGAAGACTCAACCATGAGTGGTGCAGCTAGGGTTTGACTGGGTCAACCCTAAGTCAACTGATGACTTGGAGAGGGTTGAGATCTAATCCAAGAACCATGTGATCATGGGTTGATGCATTGAGATGTTATAAGGATGATTCCAAGGTAAACTCATCATGATTGAAGAGTTTGAGAAGCTTCAGGCTAGGGTTTCTAAGGCTTGAGAGTGTAAAATCCCCTAGTTTGACCCCTATCTTCAAGGAAATTTAGCTCAAGCTGTGATTGTCATCTCATCTTGCCCCTAACATGAATGTTATAGAGCATGAACTTAGCTTTAATTTGAGTGCTAGAAGTCCTTGATAGGATTTGTATAACTCAAGTTATGGCTTTGGCAAGTTACAGGTCATCTGAGGTATGTGAATTTTTGAGCTTAAAGTTGTCCAACTTGCATGAGACTTTTGACCTAGAAGGATGATTCCTATGAAATTTTGGTCAACATGAATGTTGTTCCTTATCCTCCTAGCTTTCTAGAGAGTACTATAAGTCCTTGATAGGATTTTTAGAACTCAAGTTATGGCTTTGACAAGTCAAGGGTATTTTGGTCATTTGGAGATTATAGGTCATTTCAAGCATAAGGCTATAACTCCTATTTCCAAGCTTCAAATGGGAAAATGTTGAACATAAAACTTGTTCAAAATGATGTTTTAAGGCTATTAAAGAGGTCATGAGAGGTTGGAAGTGCTTGTATCTCAAATTTGCAAAAATGACTTAAAATGAGGATGATTTTCAAATGAACCAAAATTGGAAATTGATATTTTTGATCTACATGTCCAAACCAAGGTATGTAATAGGTCATTTTGATTCTAAAACACATTTTAAGAACATTGGTTTAGCCACATTTTTGAATTGAAGTTTAATTTGTGGACTTGCTTTGAAAAGTAGTTACTTACATCTTAAGTAACATTTGCCAAACCTAAATTCAAGGCATAATCAAGGTCCCTTGCAAGCCAAACACATCCAAAATGTCACTAGGGGATAAATTGGAAAGGAATGAGGTGATTTCAAGCTGCTAATAGAATTGTACACACCATGGCATGTGATTGAAATTCTCATGGCATGAGACATTGAATTTCTCATTAGAAGGATCTAGAGGTTTCTAGATCATCCATACATAGTCTATATATTGAGTAGAGGTGATCCAAGGCCAAGGTTGGTGATGATTGAAGGAGAGAGTAGAGATTGAGATTGAAACTTTCTTGTTTACAACTGAATTCGGTTACAACAATTTCTTCACTTTCCATCCATTTTCTTGATTGCAATCTCTTCCATGGATGCTAGGGAATGATTCCAGATCATAATCAAGGGAAATTCGTGGCTGATTGGTGTTCTTGAACTCAGTTTTTTCCATCTGCAACTCAGAGTTGGTTCCAAGAATTGAAGCCATTTCAATCAATTCTATTGCATACAGAAGCTTGGAAGTGATTCACTGAAGGAGTTTGGAGCATTTGAAGGCTTGATTTGAAGGCTTGCTACTTATGTGCACGCGAAATTTTCAGGTTGGTAACTTTCAATCTCCAGCTTGTTTTAGTTAGAATTAAGAGAAATTAGGATGTTAGATGCGTCGTAGAATGGTGTAGGGAGGTTTTCAGATCATTAATTTGAGAATTAGTGACCAATTAGGGTTGTTACCATTTTCAGTTGAGAGTTGGTTCTTGCAAATCTTGAGGTTTCATAGAGAATTAGTGGTATAATTGAGTTCCTTGTTGGGACAAGTTTGAACAAGGAATCGTGGCCTATCGTGGACTCTATGGCAAACTAGGGTTGTGAGAGGATGACCGGAAAATGTCACCGGCGGTGGCTTTGGGCACGCAGATGGCCTGAGTTGCAGAGGTTTGAATTGGGGAAGATGATCCCAGGACCATTGGATCATGGTTTGACTTGGACCAAAGACCTTATCCAACGGCCACGCGTGCTTCTCATTTTGTGAAGGATTTCATAACTTTAATGAAACGATGTGTTTCATTTATTTGCTGAGTTTGGGCTTTGTGAAATAACTGCTACCCACACCCCCTTTATGGTCCAAAAGCTTTAATGAACTGAATTCTTTTACTATCCACACCACGCATTTATCATTTTAGTTGGATTTTCTTTATTTTTTTCATCTTATTCATGGTTCTTGATAAAATCATAAAAAATGGAAAAATTATTCAATTGATCCCATTCTTTTTGCATTGGATTCATGATAGGATCTAGTATTTTTTAGATAAAAAATATTATTATTTCATGCATTTTATAATTTTATGGGAATTTTTTACATTTTAATTGATATTAAAATAGTTATGTTTGATGCTTGATATTGGGGAATTTGGTTTGATCATGTGATGATGATTTTGGCCTTGATTTTTTGTGAGTAGTTAGCATAGATATGCATGTCCCCATAGATTTTTATCACATTTTTGTGATGAATATAAGTGGTAGTTTAGGTTGAAACCTTTAGATGCTCCATTTCTAGGGTTTATGGTTGATACCTTGTAGTTTAGATTTTATTTTTGTAACTAGGTGGATGATTCAACCTCTGATTTTTGTAGGGTAGATTCATGATTGAATTAGGGTCCCTTAGGAATTTTTGTAGGAATTTATAAGGTAGTTTACTATCTTTGCTTGATTTTAGTTTGCGTGCTAGTTTTAGATGATTCTAATGCACTAACTCAACTAGATTGACATCTTTAGTTCCCTTAGATTAGGGTGTTGCTTTGCTTGCTCTTGGATGATGATGAAGACAAGTTGAAGAGGCATTGGATTGCTTGAAGAGGCTTGGATGTGAAGATCTTCCCTTCTTTTGGTGTAGTATTGATTAGGTATTAAGATTAGGGTTTTGTAGGCAGAGCTTCTAGATAGTTCTCTTCCTTCATAAACATGGAATATGTTGACCAATTCCATTCTTCCCTATGATGTAAGGTCCCCTTGTAAAGGCCTCATCCCTCCTTTGGTAGGATGTGTGGCTCTTTGCAAGTTGGTAGAACCTTTGAGGGTCCCTTTCTCTGATGACAGGATGCTTAGTGGTGACCTTTGGTCTTCACTCTGCTACCAATCATCCCAACTTTGCTCTTGATAGATGCATCTTTCTCCCTTGCTAGAGGATGGAGTTCCCTGCTTGAAGAAGATTGAAGGATGGAGTTGATACTTCTTTCTGTTTGAAGATTACCCTTAGAAGCTGAAGCTTGTAGATGAAGAGGAACAAGTTGATACTGGTAAAGGAGAGAGAGCTGAAGCTTGAAGAACAAGTTGGCACTTGTGAAGAAGATCAAATTGAGATTGAGTGAAGAGCTAAGGCTTGAAGAATAAAGGATAAGTTGACACTTATGTTGGTACACTGAGAGCCTGAGAGAGCAAGTTGATACTTGTAGTTAGGAGTGAAGCCTGAAGATGGAATTAACTGAAGAGATGGAGCTTGAAGAAGAAAGAATAAGTTAATACTTATGTTTGATGTATTGAAAGCTTGAAGAAGCAAGTTGATACTTGCTATTGAAGACAATGGTCTTGAAGAGAAGTTGAAGTCTGAGGACTAAACTGCTATCAGAGGAGAGCTTTGTTGTGGAAGCTGTTGATCTGCTTTCTTCTCTTGTCTGTTTGTTTTCTGTGCAACTGTATTGACGTGACTTGTTTGATTTTATTGATGCATTAGAATAAGTCCATATCTAGACTGACTTAAGCTAGGAGCATGATTACACTAGAGGTTGAGTTGCTCCCTCTGCTTGTATTTTTATTGTATGGCTTTGCTTGCGGGTATTCGGTAGAGCTCAACTCCCTTGCCTATGTGGTTTTATTTTCTTGATAGCATTTTATTTTCTTCTGTATGATTGCAGTTATTCATATCTGGCTTGAGGTTGAGATGAGCTTGTGGAGGCTGATGTCCCACACACATTTCCTCCCACACTTGCATTGCATGCATTTTACAGTCGTTTACTGTTTACTATTTAAGCTGATGCTTTATCTGTTTCTGTTTACCATTGACATGATCCCCTAAGAATCTCACTTCCTTTGATAAGGAAGTGATGATTAGAACTTTAGGTTGAAACCTATGCATGGCAACTTCTAGGAATTCCCTGTTTCAAACTTCAACCATAGGATGAATCCTTGGCATGACAACATTAGGACTTGATAGTCTCCCCTTAGTTGAACCTGTTCGTTCCCTTCTCATCTCAAAACAAATTAAAATACAGTAATAAAGGTTAACTGACGTCGTACGTTACGAGCCTTAAGCTATCTGAGAAAGGGTTGTTGGAGAGTTTCTTTTCAACAGTCTGGATGTTTAGTATGGTACCCTTTGGGTGACATGCGACACATTCACTCTCAGTTCATAGTCTCTAGTGCGATACTAGTTGCAAACAAACATAAAAAATAGTTCTTTCGTAAAAGACAGAAAACAAACTTCAAACCTTTTTGCCCCGTGAGCCCATAATTCGAAGGAAAGCTTTTCTGAAGAAAAGAGTGTCGTTAACTCCCAGTTCTACCGCAAAGTGTAACGCTTAAGTCTCCAAGGGTCGAGCTGCGTACACCAAACTGCTGGAATTGTTTGTTAACCCTACTCGAAAAAATAGATGAATCTGAATTCTCGTGAGCCGTATTATCCCGAACTACGTAAGCTCTGATCTCTCATACCTGATGAGAGTACGTAGGCACAATACTGATGTATTGGCGAGCCACCTTCCCCGTTACCCGTAGTTAGGCGAACTATGTTGACTCTGATTTCTCATTCGCTGATGAGAATACGTAGGCATAAAGTGCGACGCTTTGTCGAGTCATTTTCTTTTCTTTTTAGACCAACCTTGATAGGTAGATAGATAAAATCAACTCGTCCAGTAAACACAACGAGCATGGATCCCATCGAGTACGATGGACGTGAGGGGTGCTAATACCTTCCCCTTGCGTAACCGACTCCCGAACCCAGACAATGGTTGCGATGACCTTGTCTTATACCTTTTCGTCAAGTTTTTCCGATCGTTTCCTTTCCCGTTCCGAGGGATAAATAACGAAAGGTGGCGAGTCTTCTGTTATGCCGACACCTTATTTTTGCAGTAGCGACATCTGGCGACTCTTCTAGGGACTTGATAGTTTCCTAGGGATCCAACGTCCCGTATGCGAGTCAGTTTGGGGATCCCACGTCCCCCGTGAGAGTCAATCCTAGCGCTTGTATGATTACTTTTTAGGGTGTGTTTATTTATCGCATTTTACTTCCCGCATTTTATTTTCAGTATGATATGATTATCTGTGCTGTTGTGGGAGGGGCATTCTGATGAGTGAGAAGCCAGACCCAGGCTTGAGTGTACATAGCATTAGTTGTGGAAATTAGTGGGCGCGTGCTTGCTTTGCAGGCACTAGTGTCTCATGAAATCCACGCTCAGACGAGGTTCTCCCGGTTGACTTCTTTTTCAACCCTTTGGGTTGAGGGGGTTGTTGGTTTGGAGGATTGTCGACTCTGGGGACCGATCATTTGGGATTCAGCTGAGTGAGGCCGCTTCATGAGCTGGTGATGCCACGCCTTCTGGGTATCGTATCGCCCCTCTTGAATGTCTGTGACGCTGATGACCGCATAGGATGCCGAACTTGTGTCAGTATAGGTCCATACCTGTGAGCAGGGTTGGGTTTGTTGCAGGAAACCTTAACCTTCAGACTACCTGGTTTTCTTGATAGTGAATCAGTTTTGGTTGGGATCAGAGGATCTCATCATCAGATGTGTATTTATTCTTGACAGAACAGGTTTTGGTTGGGATCAGAGGATCTCATCAGCAGATGTGTATTTGTTCTTGATAGAACAAATTTATGGTCCTGTATCAGAGGTCCTTATCATCAGATGTTTGTTCTTGACAGAGCAGGTTTTTGGTTGGGACCAGAGGTCCTTATTTCCAGAGATGTTTGTTCTTGACAGAGCAGAGTTATGGTCCTGTATCAGAGGTCCTTATTTTCAGAGATATGTTTGTTCTCGATAGAGCAGATTTATGGTCCTGTATCAGAGGTCCTTATTATCAGATATGTGTGTTCTTGACAGAGCAGATTTGTGGTCCGATACCAGGGTTTTCTTCTTATCAGAGATAGTGGTTGTTCTTGATAGAGCATCATTATGGTTTTGTTGATACAGAATCTTCACCTTCATCTCTTCAACAGCACAGTCGTCTTGATCTCCTGCTGCATGATTACATTTTACATTGCTTTGCATACCCATTTGCATTTCATTAACGTGTGTCTGTGTTGCAGGTGCCGTTTCCCCCGATTCAGGTTTTCTTGCCTTCTCTTGTGCTATTATGGGTTCTCTGAGGAAGACTGTGGCTTACAAGCTCCCCACTCCTGATGTTGTTCAGCTGACTGGTTTGATTGCTTTAGCAGATGATTCTTTGAGAGACGCATTTAGAAAGTCTTACGGTAAACTGCTCAGTTTGGTTCGTAAACCCTCTGTGTTCGAGTTGAATGGGTTGCACACCCTGCTGCAGTTCTATGATCCTCCGTTGAGATGCTTTACTTTCCAGGACTTTGTTCTCGCACCCACACTAGAAGAGTATGTTGATTTGTTAGGTGTGCCTATCAAGGGTCGGATGCCCTTTGTTCATATGGATGTTGAGCCTAATCTGCCTAGTCTAGCTCCTTCACTTCACCTAGATGCCTCCAAATTGATCTTGTCTAGTTGGAACAAGGTTCTCGGGTTCTCCTTACAGTTCTTAGTGGGAAAAGCTCAGCAGTGTGCCAAGGACGGATGTTGGGTCGTGTTCAACGCCATTCTCGCTCTGTGCATATATGGTATCATTCTGTTCCCCAATATGCCCGACTTTGTAGACTTCGACGCATTTCACATCTTTGCATCCGGGAATCCAGTCCCTACCTTGATAGGAGATGTCTACCATTCCATCCACTACAAAAACAAGAACAGAAGGGGCAAGAATGTCTCGTGCTGTGTGCAACTACTCTATGGATGGCTTGATAGTCATCTACCCAAGAAGGGTCCCTTTGCTTCGTCTACAGCCACAGCTGAGTGGTCCGAGCGTTTGATGAGTCTGTCAGCGGAGGATATTGACTGGTTTGAGAGAGATAGGCTGGGTACTGAGATCATCTTCAGCTGTAATGGGTTTCCGAACGTGCCTTTGATAGGCAGGAAGAGCTGTATCAATTATAATCCATCTCTGCTGGTCCGACAGTTTGCTTATGCTTTGAAAGCTCCGCCGAAGGATGAAGAGGTGCAGGAATCTCTGTATCTCACTGGTCTTCTAGAGGGGGATATGTTGTCTAAACTGCAGCACGCTTGGAATGGTATCTGTAAGCAGGGAAAACCATTGTTGGGAAAAAGTAATAGTCAGGCCTACGCTCCGTATGTGACGTGGATCAAAGCCAGAGCAGATGCTATAGGGATGCCGTTTCCGCCTGCCCAGCCAGAAAGCCCTCCAGTGATTGAAGAGCCTACCACCGTGCCTATCTAGTAGCATGATCAGGTGTTAGCTAAGAGAGACGAGCTGAAGAAGGAAAATGAAGAACTGGAGAAAGAATTGGCTCAACTCAGAAGCGAGAGAAGCGAAGCCGTTCATTCCTTCAAGAGGCAGATAGAGCTGGTGAACCAGTTGGGGACAAATTTGACTAAGCAGATAGCTGAGCGTGAGCGCATGGGTCGAGACTTCAAAGCTATCAATGATGTACTGGCCACTAAGAAGCAGCACTTGGACGAAGCGTATCGGAGGATATCCAAGTTTAACCAGCACTGGAAGGCCACCCTAGCCAACAGCAAAGAACAGGAGGATAAGCTGAAGCAACAGATCTCCAATCTGAAAGCCCAGGTGAAGGCTAGTGAGAAGAGGTTTGATAAAGAAACCGCTCGCAGATATGCCGCTGAAGGCCAGCTCAACAAGGCTCTTGCTAACCTGAAGGAGCGCAAACTGACGTTTGAATCCAAGAAGCGGAAGTTAGAAGATTGTTTCGGCGAAGGAGCATGGGAGGATTCGGTTGAAGGTCTTCAGTACATCATTATGCAGAGAGAGTTACTCGTCGAAGGGTTGCTCACTCGGCCTGATCATCCAGAAACGAAGGCGTTGTTAGAAGAGTTTCGCGCCTGTGGCCGTGCTTGACTATTTGTATTCCTTTTGTTTTGATCGTTGTTGTATGCTGACCATCACCAGGCTTGTTGGTTGAGGTCATGCTGTTGATTCATCTTGTACCCAGTGACATTGTGTACCGCCTTGATGGGCTTTCTTTATATATGAGATGTTATTTTCATGACTGGACTCAGACTTCTTATTATCAGCACTGGCACTCAGGCACTAGGATCAGGGGAAATCTCCTTAACGCACAGACACACGTTTGAATTTGCATGAAGCATTTGCATAACGAGCACTTTGTCGTTTTTCCTAACCCTCTTGTGTATTCAGGTTGTTTCAGGTTATTCCAGGATTGATCAGAGACCGATCCACCGCTATCCGACTAGAGCAAATCAAACCAGAATTATGGAGCAAATGCAAAATGACGTTCAGGAATTTAGAGAAAGGATGGACAGCTTTATGGATCTCATGCAAGCGGTCGCCAACGGCCAGGATCAGCTCAGAACCTTGGTTCAACCTCTGATTTCAAGGGTCGACAGCAATGGTATACTCCATGGTGGGACTGTGCCAACCCCTCCACCAGTTGAAACTCCTCAGAATGGCGTCCCCGTGACTGGGGGGAACGGCAGTGCCAACGGCAATGTGATAGCTAACATGGGACTCAATGGTAATACGACGGGCGTCGACAATGGGAATTTTGAAGCTAACGTCAATGTTGGGCTGGGCAACGGTAATGCAGGTGTAGGAAATCTGTTTGGGCCTCAGCCGTGGTTAGAAGACCGTCAAGACGATGTGTTCTCTCAGAGAGGTGCTGAAGGGGAGCTGACTGCTGAAGCACGGCTTAGGTTCAAGGCACTCGAGGATAAGATAAGGAATATCGAGAACCAGAACACCCTGGGTGTTGATATGTCCAAGTTGGGACTGATTGCTGATTTCAAGGTGCCTCCCAAGTTCAAGGTACCTGACTATGAAAAGTACAAGGGCACCACTTGCCCTCGCGTCCACCTGAGATCATATTACCAGAAAATGTCCGCTCATTCTGAGGACGAGAAGTTGCTGATGCACTTCTTTCAGGACAGTCTGTCCGGGCCCTCCCTCGAATGGTACATGAGTCTGGAACCTACTAGTGTGCGCACGTGGAAGGAACTTGTTGAAGCATTTGTGCACCACTACCAATATAACAGTGACTTGGCTCCGAACTGAGTCCAACTGCAGAATCTGTCGCAAAGGAACAACCAAGGGTTCAAGGAATACGCCCAGCGGTGGCGTGAATTGGCAGCCAGGGTTCAGCCGCCGATGGTTGAACGCGAGCTTGTGGAAATGTTTGTAGCCACCCTCCTAGGGGTTTATTATGAGAAATTGGTCAGCAGTATGTCTGGAAGCTTCTCAGATCTTATCATCTCGGGTGAGCACGTCGAAAACGGGATCAAACTGGGGAAAATTCAAGGTGACCAGTTCTCGGCGGGAGGAGGAAAGAAACCCTATGGTGGCAAAAGGCGGGAAGGAGAGACGAGCGCTATGTCCAACGCTCGAAGGAAGGGTAAAGGCCCTCAACAGCAGGTGGCCAGTATAACTATCCCCGCCGTCCAGCAACCCCAGCCACAGTAGCAGTCGCAGCAGCAACCGAATCAATAAGGGTACAGAAAGTATCAAGACCGGGCACCTCTGTCGAGCCGTCACCTCGAGACACCGCCCATGTCCTACGCTCAGCTATTACAGACTCTGCTCCAGTTACAGCTGATCCAGAAGAGAACCTTGGCTCCCTTGACAGGGGCACCTCCGCCAGGTTATGATGCGAATGCGACTTGTGAGTTTCACTCAGGGGCACCTGGCCACACGATAGAAAATTGCAAAGCCTTTAAGCACAAGGTGCAGGACATGGTGGATGCCAAGATCATCAACTTCTTAGATAATGTTCCAAACGTCACGAAGAACCCTAAGCCGAATCATAGGGGAGGTGGAGTAGATGCCATTATTGAAGACGAGAGCTTGGATTCGTTGACTGACGTCAGAGATCTGAAGACACCGCTTAGCTTCGTTAAAGCTAAGCTGATGAAAAGGGGTTTCTTTCCAGGTTGTGGAGAGCTATGTATGGGATGTGCGACTAGTCCTGATGGATGTGAACAGTTGATAGAGGGGATCCAAAGTCTGATGACCGAAGGAATCCTGCAATTTAGCCGAAGGGCCGAAAGCAGATCGAGAGAGGTAATGCTGAAGCAAGATGATGAGGTCGCCACCATCACCATCCTTCGCCGGACGATAACTATTTCTACACCTAGACCGCCCACAATTACCATCACCAAAGATGGGCCGATACCCTTCGAAAGCACCAATGTTGTCCCATGGCATTACGGGGCAGAGGTCTACTGCAACAGACAGAAGTTGGAATTAGAACCATTTGGGTCGTCTGTGGAGAACCTAGCGGGCGTTAGCGAAATCACTCGCAGCGGAAGAGTGTTTGCACCACTTGAGGTCGTGGCGGAAAAAACGGACAAAGCTGACGCAACTGATAAAGGGAAGAGTAAAGTCGTTGAAGAGATCCCTCGTGGGGCAGAAAAAGACTTATTGGTTAAGGACGCCGAAGAGTTTATGAGGTTGATTAAAAAGAGTGACTACAAGATCGTGGATCATCTCCATCAAACACTCTCAAAAATTTCCATCCTGAATCTGTTGCTGTGTTCTAAGGCACATCGCAACGCGCTGCTGAAGGTGTTGAATGCCATGTATGTACCGTAGGAAATATCGGTCAACCAGTTGGAAGGGGTCATAGCCCACGTAAATGCTGGAAATGGGCTAGGGTTCACTGACCTGGAGCTGACGCCGAAGGGGAGGAACCACAATAGCGCCCTGCACATCTCGATAGAGTGCAGGGGAACGATTATGTCTCATGTGTTGGTGGACACAGGGTCATCGCTCAATGTTCTTTAGAAGAAGGCATTGATGAAGTTAGATACTCGTGGAGTGATTTGCACACCCAGTGATCTGGTTGTGAAAGCGTTCGATGGAACCAAGCGTCATGTCTTCGGAGAGGTAACGTTACCAATCCAAGTTGGGCCGGAAACTTTCGACGCAGTCTTCTACATTATGGACATCATGCCAGCCTACAGTTGTCTCTTAGGCCGGCCATGGATCCATTCTGCTGGCGCCGTAACCTCCACGTTGCACCAGAAGCTCAAGTACGCTGTTGAAGGTAGTGTCGTAACTGTTTGTGGCGAGGAAGAGATAATGGTGAGCCATTTGTCGTCCTTCAAATACGTTGAGATGGATGGGGAAATCCATGAAACCCTATGTCAGGAGTTCGAAGCTGTTAAAGTCAGGAACGTGGCTCCTGTAATGACTAAGAAACCAGAGATGACTCTCTCTTCCTTCAAGGAAGCCCGGGCCGCTGTTCAGGCCGGATCTACCTCAGGCTGGGGGCGAATTCTAGAGATACCTAACAAGCAAGACAAGTTTGGGTTGGGATACTCTTCTGCGGATGAAGCCTCCTCTTCTAGTAGTACGTCGCGAGGTAAAGGGTCGATCCAGTTTACCAGTGGCGGGGTGATATTCGAAAGCGTCAACGTAGTGTCTGAAGACGACGAAGACAGCGACTGCGATCTGGACTCTTGGATCCAGCCAAGCAAGCCAGGCGAGAGCCTCAACAACTGGTCCGTCAGGGATATCATCCAAATGACAGACAAAGAGTAATGATTTACTTTTTCCAATCATTGTACAACCCTATGTCCTACTCGGGGCATAGAGGTTTTATTGTCAGGGCCTCGTTTGATTATGTACATGCATTTTATCAATAAATCAAAAGGCGTTTTTCCTCGTATTCAAATATTGTGATCTCTGTTATTCCTGTTTTATATTTGTTTTGAAAAACAATAAAATGGCAATGAGGTTTGTGCCAACCTGCATATCCTTGTTTTAAGATTAACTCTTGTTATTGCAGGATCCACATAGCAGATGACATCGACTATGGACCTTCTACGACTCACTTCGACTTCGATTGCCCGATCTATCAAGCCAAAGAAGAGATTGATGAAGACGAAGACCTTCCCGAAGAGTTGGCCCGCTTGTTGAAACAAGAAGAGAAAGGGATTCTGCCTCACGAAGAAGAGATCGAGATTGTGAATCTGAGTTCTGAAGAACTTGTCAGGAACGTCAGGATAGGGGCTGCGTTGCAGAGGGATGTCAAGCAGAGATTGGTCGAGATGCTAAGAGAGTATAGTAACGTCTTTGCTTGGTCATACGAAGATATGCCCGGACTTGATACTGACATTGTGGTCCACCACTTGCCGCTGCGAGAAGATTGTCCTCCCGTTAAGCAGAAGCTTAGGAGGACGCGACCAGATATGGCCGTTAAGATCAAAGAAGTGCAAAAGCAGCCTGATGTTGGCTTCTTAGCGGTCACTACTTACCCTCTGTGGGTCGCCAACATAGTGCCTGTACCGAAGAAGGACGGTAAGGTACAAATGTGCGTCGATTATCGGGATTTGAATTTGCGAACCCTAAAGATGATTTCCCGCTGCCTCATATTGATGTGTTGGTCGACAATACAACTCAGTTCTCCATATTTTCGTTCATGGATGGCTTCTCCGGTTACAATCAGATTAAGATGGCGCCAGAGGACATGGAGAAAACTACATTTATCACACCTTAGGGGACATTTTGCTACAAGGTAATGCCTTTCGGTCTGAAGAACGCAGGGGCCACCTACCAACGAGCAATGGTCACTTTGTTTCATGATATGATTCATCATGAGATTGAAGCCTATGTTGATGACATGATTGCGAAGTCCCAAACGGAGGAGGGACACCTGGTCAATTTGCTGAAGCTTTTTGAGAGGCTTAGGAAGTTCAGGTTGAGGCTGAATCCTAACAAGTGTACTTTCGGAGTACGGTCTGGAAAACTACTGGGGTTTATCGTGAGTGAAAGAGGCATCGAGGTTGATCCTGCGAAGATAAAAGCAATACAAGAAATGCCAGCGCCAAAAACAGAAAAAGAAGTTCGTGGTTTCCTGGGCAGAATAAACTACATTGCAAGGTTTATCTCTCAGCTCACGGCCACGTGTGAACCGATGTTCAAGCTGCTAAAGAAAGATCAGGCGATTATCTGGAACGAGGATTGCCAGAAGGCATTTGATAAGATAAAACAGTATCTACAGGAACCTCCAATCTTGATACCCCCAGTGGCCGGAAGACCCTTAATCATGTACTTGACAGTTCTTGAGAATAGATGGGGTATGTTCTCGGTCAGCACGACGAGACGGGCATAAAGGAGCATGCCATTTACTACTTGAGTAAAAAGTTCACAGATTGTGAATCTCGTTACTCGATGCTGGAGAAAACGTGTTGTGCACTAGCCTGGGCTGCCAAACGTTTACGACAGTACATGCTCAATCACACGACCATGCTAATCTCGAAGATGGATCCGATCAAGTACGTCTTCAAGAAGCAAGCGTTTTCGGGCAGGATTGCCAGATGGCAAATGGTTATGACGGAATATGACATTCAGTACGTTTCCCAAAAGGCCATCAAGGGAAGCGTATTATCTGAATACCTTGCCGAACAGCCGATCGAAGATTATCAGCCGATGAAATTTGAATTCCCTGATGAGGATATTATGTTTCTCAAAGCGAAGGATTGCGATGAACCGTTGCCCGGCGAGGGGCCAGATAGGAAATCCCAGTGGAAATTGATATTTGACGGGGCGGTTAATTCTTACGGAAGTGGCATTGGGGCGATCATCACGACTCCCCATGGATCCCACATCCCGTTTACTGCGAGACTGACGTTTCAGGTCACCGATAATGAGGCGGAGTACGAGGCATGCATCATGGGTCTAGAAGAAGCAATTGATTTGAGAATCAAGAACCTAGATGTGTATGGTGACTCGGCGCTTGTGATCAACCAGATTAAAGGGGAGTGGGAGACTCGTCAATCGAATTTGGTGTCGTACATGAATTATGCCAGAAGGCTACTTCCGTTCTTTGATCGAGTGGAACTCCATCATGTGCCTAGGGCTGAGAATCAGATGGCTGATGCCTTAGCCACGTTGGCTTCGATGTATAAAGTCAATTTTTGGAATGAAGCTCCAAGAATTGTCCTTTCTCGTCTTGATAGACCTGCATTCGTCTTTGCGATCGAGGAAGCCTCTGACGGCAAGCCATGGTTCCATGATATCCAGACTTTCCTTATGACTAAGGAGTATCCTGCGGGAGCGTCGACCCATGATAAGAAGACTCTGAGGAGGCTGTCTGGAAACTTTTATCTCAACCCTGATGGAGTTTTGTATAAGAGAAACCACGATCTCGTGCTACTCAGATGTGTAGATGAGAAAGAGGCGAGTATGCTCATGGAAGAAGTCCATGAAGGCACATTTGGTACGCACACCGGCGGGCATGCTATGATGAGAAAGATCCTGAGAGCAGGATACTACTGGCTGACGATGGAATCAGATTGCTTTAAATTCGCGAAGAGATGTCATAAATTCCAGATTTATGCTGATAAGATTCATGTGTCGCCGTGCCCGTTGAATGTCATGTCCTCCCCGTGGCCGTTCTCGATGTGGGGCATCAACATGATAGGCAAGATCGAGCCCACTGCATCTAACGGTCATCGCTTCATTCTAGTAGCTATCGACTACTTCACCAAGTGGGTGGAGGCAGCCTCATATGCTAATGTGACCAAGCAGGTGGTGGCTAAATTCCTGAAGAGGGACATCATCTGTCGTTACGGAATTCCCGAGCGGATCATTACTGATAATGGTTTGAATCTGAAAAACAAGATGATGAAGGAGTTGCGCCAGAGTTTCAAGATTGAACACCACAACTCATCTCCTTACCGGCCGAAGATGAATGGCGCCGTTGAAGCGGCCAATAAGAACATCAAGAAGGTTGTACAGAAGATGGTTGTGACCTACAAGGATTGGCACTAGATGTTGCCATTTGCACTGCACGGTTATCGTACAACGGGACGTACATCAACCGGGGAAACTCCTTTCTCAATGGTGTACGGTATGGAAGCTGTCCTACCGTTAGAAGTTGAGATCCCCTCTTTACGAGTTTTGGTTGACGTGAAACTTGATGAGGCAGAATGGATTAAGAACCGACTAAACCAACTCAGCCTGATGGACGAGAAGAGGTTAGCATCGAATGCATATGTTCGTCTATACCAAAGCCGAATGAAGAAAACCTATGATAAGAAAGTGCGTCCTAGAAGCTTTCAGACGGGTGATCTCGTCCTGAAGAAGATTCTTCCTCCACACTCCGATCGCCGGGGCAAGTGGACTCCTAATTACGAAGGTCCGTACATCGTCAGCAAGGTCTTCTCGGGAGGAGCCTTGTTGTTATCCACGATGGATGGTGAAGATTTTGCATCCCCGGTGAACGCGGACGCAGTTAAAAAATACTTTGCTTAAAAAAATGACCCGCTGGAAAGAAAAAGAATATCTAGGCAAAAATGGTGCATCCCGGCGAACCATAAAAAAGGAAGAAGGTTCGGGCAAAAATTAGGGATATAAAGAAAAGAATGTACACCCGCAAAGTCGAAAACCTGGAAGGGCGACTTTGGCAAAAAAGGGTATCCCGGTGAATCGAAAACCCGAAAGGGCGATTTAGGCAAAAGTTAGGGATTTGAAAAAGCAAATGACTGCGTTCCGCGTGTGGACTCTCATTGTTTAGTGGTTTCGAAGACCTGAGGGCCGTTCATCTGAATCAATCTCTTCTGAAGCTGAAGCGTCGGAGAGGTATCGAAGTCGAGTGGGTCATAGAGGGATCAACTCATGGTGTTTGTCTACGCCTCATCGCCGACATTTGTGTATATACTGATGTATATTTATGTTTTTATGTTCACGCAGCTTCCTCATTCTAGGAGTTTGCATCTGCTGTAAAACATTTTTACCCATTCAGGGGTTTGTTATCAATAAAATGTATACTATTCATCAATTCTGTTTGCCTGTTTAGCATTTACTTGTTTTGTTTGCAAAAAAGAACGCCGATGTTTTTGATAAAATGCGCATACATAAACTTACTGGCCTAGGCCACTGATTGTTGAAACAATGAATTACTTGAACATTGTCACAAGATGATAACCTTGATAGGTCCCTTTGAGAAGGGTATCTTGTCTGTTTGTTTGTGTTGTTACAGGTATAGCATATTCCAGGCAGTACGCCGTATGCGTCCCCAAGCAGGATGATTCCCTCTTCTCAAGCAAAGTTCAGCAGCCTCTCCCCATGGAGTCTGAACATGAGATCGTGAGCATTGATATGTCTCCCCAACCAGAGAAGATTCTCTCCCCAGTTAGATGCATCCTGAAGGAACGTCATTTCCCCAGCTGAGTCATACACTTAGGTGTGCAGCATTCAATAGTACAGACTGAAGTCTTCCAGGAGAATTGAAATTCCCCACAGAGTCGTACTCTCCCCAGTAAGCAGGATGATTCCTTTTTCCCCAACCGAGTTTGCGAATCCCCAAGGGAGCCGAGTCCTTGGAAGCAGTTGGGGCCATGATTGGTTTTTCCCAGTAGAATGTCGAATAGCTGATGTTATATTTCCCCACCGGAGTCGTTATCTCTAGGAAAGCTTTGCCGCGAAGGCCGCGCAGTTTATTTCTGCGATTGACATCATTTCCCTCAGCAGTTTGCAGGTCGTATACCTAGCTAAGCAGGTCTAAGTTCTCGGAGAGCTTTATTCCCCTGCAGCAGTCAACTGAAGATCATTTCCCCAGGCGGAGTCCAATTGAGATTGGTGTGATTTCTTCTCCTCGGCAGGACGATTCCTTCCTTCACTAGAGTGGTCCTTTCTCCTTGACAGGAGGCTTTTCCCTTCATCATTTATTTTGCTGATGGGGTCGTAGCATTTTGCATGATTGCATAACATTTACCCTATAAATGCGTAGCATTTCCACCGTGTGGAGCATTGCGCCATTGTTAAACATATGCATATGAAACATGAGCTAGGTCGTTACCGTTCTTGTTTTGTAGGTGTTCCTCCGCAGAATGGTTTGTTCAAGATGATTCTTCAATTCCCCAACAAAGTCGCTCGCCCAAGATGACTCTTGAATTCCCCAGAAAAGTTGATTGTTTAGGATGATTCTTAAAATCCCCAGTGAAGTCGCCAGAGAGGTTTGCTCAAGTTGATGCTTAGAGTCCCCGACAGAGTGTTTGCTCAGGACGATCCCTGAAACCTCCAGCAGAATTATTGGTTCAGGATGATTCTTGAAGTCCCCGACGGAGTTATTTGTCCAAGATGATTCTTGAAGTCCTCTGTAGAGTTAATTCACCCAGAATGATTTCTGGATCCCCGAAGCAGAGTTACTTGATAGTTCTCCAGAATCCCCGACGGAGATGTGTCATCCCCAGCAGGTTTTAAACAGAGAAGTTGAAATTTCCTTGAAGACTTGATGATTGAATTTCGGCAGCGGTGCCAAAACCCCAGACTTATTGATGAAGTCTAGCTGCGATGTCGAAGCAGTTTTCTCAGCTGACGCAGAGCGCCTGACGGCAAAAGATTATGTATCCTTATTGATTCGTGAATGATTAAGGGTCCCATTGGAAGACTTACTGATGAAGTCTATCCACGAGGTCAAAGCAGTTCTCTCAGCTGATGCGGAGTTCCAGACGGTAAAAGATTGTATATCCTTATTTGATTCATGATTAACCAAAGATTCTATTCCAGGCTTACTGATGAAGTCCGGCTGACGCCCGAAAATTCCTTTGAATGCCTGACGGCATGATTAACTTGATTGTTAAAAAGTTCCTAATGACCTGATGAGTCCCGAGGAATTCTGACGCAGTGACGCAGGATGCCTGACGGCATGATCGACCATGTATCACCGGTTACCGTGTAACCAGTGATCCCTCGATGATTTGAGGACGCAATGATATCAGATAAATCAGATGATTATCCTCACGGAGATCCGACCCTTCACCAATTACCGTGTGACCAATTCCCCATCAGAGTACCGTATACTTGTATAGTTGGCAAATTTCCGGGTTTGTTGGTATTCAACCGTCTTTCACCTTGATTGTTTGAGAGTCGTTCGCTTCTCACCCAGTCAAGTCCAAGCCGTTTGAATAGGGGCAGCTGTTGCACCTCAAAATTTGCCCAACATTTCTTTACCTAGCTTATGTTTCATTTCATTCACATTAGCATTATCATTTGCATTTCATTGACATGTATGCAGGAGATCAAGAGGTATGATTACCAATTAGGAGCTACACAAGACTTTGAAGCTAGCTAAGAAGGTTATTCAAGTGTTCAAGGGTTGATATCCTTGTCAAAGAAGTTAAAAGATCCTTAGAAAGAGTGGTTGAAACCAAGAGTGTGTGCCTCCTAACTTGAGAGTTATGGGAAGCCATCAGATGATTCTGAGGCCATGAGGTTGGACTTGAGGTCTTGAGAGAGCTCATGAGAAATGTTGAAGATCACTTTGAGGCCTAGACAGGTCACTGTGCAAGATTGAGAAGCCTCAGCTATGAGTGGTGCAATTAGGGTTTGATTGGGTCAACCCTAAGTCAACTGAGGATTTGAAGGAGGTTGAGACCTAATTCAAGATCCATGTGATCATGGATTGGTACATTAGGATGTTATAAGGATGACTCCAAGGTTAACTCATCATGATTGAAGAGTTTGAGAAGTTTCAAGCTAGGGTTTCTAAGGCTTGATAGTGTAAAATCCCCTAGTTTGACCCCTGACTTCAAGGCAATTTAGCTCAAGATGTGATTATCATCTCATATTGCCCCCAACATGATTGTTGTAGAGCATGGTCTTAGCTTTAATTTTAGTGATAGAAGTCCTTGATAGGATTTGTAGAGCTCAAGTTATGTCTTTGACAAGTTACAAGTCATCTGAGGAATGTGAATTTGGAGCTTGAAAGTTACCCAACTTGCATAATACCTTTGCCCAAGAAGGATGATTCCTATGAACTTTTGGTCAACATGAATGTTGTTCCTTATCCTCTTAGCTTTCTATAGAGTACTATAAGTCCTTGATAGGATTTGTAGAACTCAAGTTATGGCTTTGACAAGTCAAGGGTATTTTGGACATTTGGTGATTATATGTCAGTTGTGATCATAGGCCATTTTCACCAACTTAGAGGCCTCAAATGAAGTTTTTTTAAACTAGAAAGTTGCTCAAAATGGGGTTTTAACCTTGACCATGCATCAAGTAGACATTGAAATGGCTCAAGGAGAAACTTGGTTCAAGAAATTTTGAAAAAGGAAGAATTAAAAGGATTTAATGGTCAAAAATTCAAGTAATTCATTTGGTGACCAAATGAGACAAACTTATAGGTCATTTTGATTGTAAAATGCATTTTAAATACAATGGCAACGTATGTGTTTCCATTTGATGCCCCATTCAAAGATTTGCATTTGATTGCTTATGACTTAAGTTACATATGCCAAACTATACATGGGATTAAGATCAAGGTGCTAACTCATTCCAACACATCCAAAATGTCATCTAAGGAGAATTTGAACACAAAGCATAGTGAATACAAGATGCTGCAAGAACTGTTATGAGTGTACCATGAGATTGAATTTTCAAAAGAGATGAGATATTGAACTTCTCATTAGATTGATCCAGAACTTTCTAGAGTGTTCAGTCATGGTCTATATAAGCATATGAAGTGATTCAGAGCACTGGTTGGTGAGAATTGAGAGAGAAGAGAGAGATTGCATTTTGAATTTGCACATTGCAAATCAAAATCAGTTACATCAATTGAGGCCATTTCAATCCAAGTTCTTGATCTCAGTAGCTTCCATTTGTGTTGGTGGTTGATTCCAGATCAAATTCAAGGCAAAACTGTGGAAGAATCGTGAGTTGGCAATTGGAGTTTAAAGCTTGCAACTCAGAATTGAATTCAAGGATCCTCGAAGTTTTAGCTCATTTATTTGCATACAGAAGGTTTATTGGATGCCAGTGAAGGAATCTGGAAGCTCTTGAAGGTTAATTTGGAGGTTTTGTCACTCTGTTCATCAAGAATTTGCAGGTATGTACTTTTCATCGTGCAGCTTAATTTAAGTAGAATCTTTAGGTTTTGTTAGGTTAGATGTAATGTAGATTGTTAGTAGAAGCTTTTGATGACAATTGGATTGATTTAGAGGCAATAAGTAAGATGCCACGATTTCTGTTCTTGAGTGTATCTTGATGATTTTTGAGAGTTAGGCTTAGTTTGATAGTGGAATCAACTCAGTGTTAGGTGGTGATGAGATTAGACCTAATAATTTGGAGTTTGGTGATGTTTGATTCTTGAGTGGTTTCTGAAAATTCCATCGTGATTTGAGTTAGGATGATTTTCAATGTTATTGATTAGCATGGTTAGATTCAGTGGGAAAAATGGAGTAGGTTAGAGCATTTAAGTGAGAGTTTTGATGGAGTATTGATGAAACACGAATGAGGAAGATGAAGCTTGAACTCTGAACTGCCATGGTTTCCATTTCCCTCCAACATTCAAAAGGAAGAAGATGAGTTGGTTGCCATTGGATTAGACTGAAGACTTTGACCAGGGAAGGATCTAACGGCCAGGAATTGATTTCATTTTGTGAAGGATTTTGAAAGAAGCTGCAACGCAGCGTTTCATTTAAGTGATAGGTTGGGCTTAGTGCAACTTTGATACTTACACCCCCCTTTTGGGCCCAGCATTGAAATGAACTGGGTTTATTTGCTATTTGCCACGCTCGCTTGTTAATTTCTCATTATTTTCTTTATTTTTCTTCATTTCATTTGGTTTAGTAAATAATTCATAAAGAATTGAAAAATAATTCAAATGATTCCATTCTTTTTTCCATTGATTCATGATTGAATCTAGTTTTTTTAGAGAAAAAAATATTAATTTTCCATGCATTTTTGATTTTATTAGCATTTGTTGAATTTTAATTGATATTTAAATAATCATGGTTGATACTTTGTTTTGTTGAATTTGGTTTGATCATTTGATGATGATTCTTGCCTTGATTTTTTGTGTGTAGCTAGCATAGATATGCATGTTACCCTTAGATTTTTCTCACATTTTTGTGAGGAATGTAAGTGGTAGTTTTAGGTTGAAACCTTTAGGAGCTCCATTTTTAGGGTTTATGGTTAATACCTTATGATTTAGGTTTTATATCTAGAACTTGGGGGATGTTTCAACCTCTGGATTTTTGTATGGTCGATTCATGATTGAATTAGGATCCCTTGTGATTTTTTGTAGGAATTTACCATGTAGTTTACTATTTTTGTTTGATTTTAGTTTAGGTGCTAACTTTGGATGATTCTAATGCACTAATTTGATTAGATTAACCCCTTAGTTTCCCTTAGAGTAAGCTTGTGTGGTTTTTACCCTTGGTTGAGGATGAAAGCAAGTTGAAGATGAAATGGAGTTCTTGAAGAAGCTTGGATGTGAAGATCTTCCCTTCTTTTGGTGTAGTGTTGATTATGTGTTAAGATCAGGGTTTGTAGGCAGAGCTTCTAGATAGATTCTCTTCTTTCATAAACATGGAAGGTGTTGATCACTTCCATTCTTCCCTATGATGCAAGGTCCCCTTGTAAAGGCCTCATCCCTCCTTTGGTAGGATGTGTGGCTCTTTACAAGCTGGTAGAACCTTTGAGGGTCCCTTTCTCTGATGATAGGATGCTTAGTGGTGACATTTGGTCTTCACTTTGCTACCAATCATCCAAACTTTGCTCTTGTTAGATGAATATTTCTCCCTTGCTAGAGGATGGAGTTCCTTGCTTGAAGAATATTGAAGGCTAGAGGTTGATACTTCCCTTTGTTTGAAGACTTCCTTTGAAGCTGAAGCTTGAAGATCATCAAGACCAAGTTGATACTTGTGAAGAGGAAAGAGCTGAAGCTTGAACAAGATGAAGAACAAGTTGATACTTGTGAGAGGAATCCATTGGGGATTTACTTTGGAGCTGAAGCTTGAAGAGGATGAAGAATAAGTTGATACTTATGTGGATGTGTTGGAAGCTCAGAGAAGCAAGTTGATATTTGCTATTGAGGAGAAAAGACTTGAGGAGCAGTTGAGGATTGAGGACTGAACTGTTGTCAAAAGATTGCTTTGCTGTGGAGCTGTAGAAGCTGTTGATTTGCTTTCTTTCCTGACTGTTTACTTTCTGTGCAACTGTATTGATGTGACTTGTTTGATTTGCTTGATGCATTAGAATAAGTTCATATTTAGACTGACTTAAGCTAGGAGCATGATTGCACTAGAGGTTGAGTTGCTCCCTCTGCTTGTATTTTTACTGTATGGCTTTGCTTGTGGGTATTCGGTAGAGCCCTGCTCCCTTGCCTATGTGGTTTGAGTTTGCTTGATAGCATGTCTTTCTTCTGTATGATTACAGTCACTTATGCTTGATTGATGGCCTATCATTTCATTTCCTCTGTATGATTACAGTTGCTCTTATGTTGCTTGAGAGCATGTTATTTCCTCTGTATGATTACAGTTATTCATATCTGGCTTGAGGTTGAGATGAGCTTGTGGAGGCTGATGCCCCACACACATTTCCTCCCTCACTTGCATTGCATGCATTTTACTGTATATCTGTTTACTGTTTACTGTTTAGCTGATGCTTTATCTGTTTCCGTTTATCATTGACATAATCCCCTAGGAGTCTCACTTCCTTTGATAAGGAAGTGATGATAGAACTTTAGGTTGAAACCTATGCATGATAACTTCTAGGAGTTCCCTGTTTCAAACCTCAACCATAGGATGAATCCTTGGCATGACAACATTAGGACTTGATAGTCTCCCCTTAATTGAGCCTGTTCTATCTTCTCTTCTCAAAACAAATTAAAATACTTGAGAAAGGGTTGTTGGAGAGTTTCTTTTCAACAACTTGGATGTTTAGTATGGCACCCTTTGGGTGACATGCGACACATTCACTCTCAAGTCATAGTCTCTAGTGCGATATTGGTTGCAAACATCCATAAAAAACAGTTCTTCCATAAAAGACAGAAAAAAACTTCAAACCTTTTTGCCCCATGGGTCCATAATTCAAAGGAAGCTTTTCTGAAGAAAAGAGTGTCGTTAACTCCCAGTTCTACCGCAAACGGTAACGCCTAAGTCTCCAAGGGTCGAGCTGCGCACACCAAACTGCTGGAACTGTTTGTTAACCCTACGCGAAAAACAGATGAATCTGAATTCCCGTAATCCGTATTATCCCGAACTACGTAAGCTCTGATCTCTCATACCTGTTGAGAGTATGTAGGTACAATACTGACGTATTGGCGAGCCACCTTCCCCGTAACCCGTAGTTAGGCGAACTACGTTGACTCTGATTTCTCATTCTCTGATGAGAATACGTAGGCATAAAGTGCGACGCTTTGTCGAGTCACTTTCTTTTCTTTTCAGACCGGCCTTGATAGGTAGATAGTAAATAAACCCGTCAGATAAACGCAACAAGTATGGATCCCATCGAGTACGATGGACGTGAGGGGTACTAATACCTTCCCCTTACGTAACCGACTCCCGAACCCAGACATTGGTTGCGATGACCTTGTATTATACCTTTTCGTCAGGTTTTTCCGATTGTTTCCTTTCCCGTTCTGAGGGATAAATAACGAAAGGTGGCGACTCTTCTGTTTTGCCGGCACCTTATTTTCGCGGAAGCGACAATAGGGTTGTACAACGATTGGGGAAAGTAAATCATTACTCTTTGCCCGTCACTTGGATGGTATCCCTGATGGAGCAATTGGTGAGGCTCTGGCCTGGTTTGCTTGGCTGGATCCAGGAATCTAAGTCGCAATCACTGTCTTCGCCTTCTTCAGACACTGCGCTGACACTTTCAAATATCACCCCGCCACTGGTAAACTGGATCGGCCCTTTACCTCGCGACGCACTGTGAGAAGAGGAGGCTTCAGCCGTAGGAGAGTATCCTAACCCAAACTTGTCCTGTTTGTTAGGTATTTCTAGAACCTCCCCCCAGCCTGGGGTAGATCCGGCTTGAACAACGGCCCGGGCTTCCTTAAAGGAAGAGAGAGTCATTACAGGAGCCACGTTCTTGACTTTAGCAGCTTGGAATGCCTGACATAGGGTTTCGTGGATTTCCCCATCCATCTCAACATACTTGAAGGACGACAAATGGCTCACCATTATGTCTTCCTCGCCACATACAGTCACGATGTTGCCTCCGACAGCGTACTTGAGCTTCTGGTGCAACGTGGAGGTCACGGCGCCAGCAGAGTGGATCCATGGCCGGCCTAAGAGACAGCTGTAGGCTGGCATGATGTCCATGATGTAGAAGACTGCATTGAAAGTTTCCGGCCCCACATTGATCGGCAGAGTTACCTCTCCAAAGACATGACGCTTGGTTCCATCGAAAGCCTTCACGACCAGATCACTGGGTGTGCAAATCAATCCACGAGTATCTAACTTCATCAATGCCTTCTTCGGAAGAACATTGAGCGACGACCCTGTGTCCACCAACACATGAGCCATAATTGTTCCCCTACACTCTATCGAGATGTGCAGGGAGCTGTTCTGGTTTCTTCCCTTCGGCGTCAGCTCCAGGTCAGTGAACCCTAACCCGTTTCCAGCATTCACGTGGGCTACTACCCATTCCAATTGGTTGACCGAGATTTCCTGCGGTACATACGTGGCATTCAAAACCCTTAACAGCGCGTTGTGATGTGACTCCGAACACAGCAACAAATTCAGGATGGAAATTTTCGAGGGTGTTTGATGGAGGTGATCCACGATCTTGTAGTCACTCTTCTTGATGAACCTCATGAACTCTTTAGCGTCCTTAACAAGTAAGTCCTTCTCTACCCTTATCGGTTTTCTCAGCTTTATCTGCTTTTACAACCACAATCTCAGGTGGAGCAACTACTCTTTTGCAACGCGTGATTCCGCCAATTCCCACTAGGTTATCCACAGACTGCCCAGATGGTTCCAATTCCAATTTTTGTCCGTTACAGTAGACGTCCGCCCCATAGTGCCATGGGACAACACTGGTGCTTTCAAAAGGTATCGACCCAGCCTTGGTGATGGTAATCGTGGGCGGTCTGGGTGCAGAAATGGTGATCGTCCGGCGAGGGATGGTGATGGTGGCAACCTCATCATCTTGCTTCAGCATTACCTCTCCAGATCCACATTCGGCCCTTCGGCTAAACTGCAAGATTCCTTCGGTTATCAGACTCTGAATCCCTTCTATCAACTGTTCACATCCATCAGGACGAGTCGCACAGCCCATACACAGTTCTCCACAGCCGGGAAAGAAGTCTCTCTTCATCAGCTTGGCTTTAACGAAGCTAAGCGGTGTCTTCAGATCCTTGACATCAGTCAACACATATAAATCCTCTTCTTCAATAATGGCATTCACCCCACCTCCTCTATGATTCAACATAGGGTTCTTCGTGACATTCGGCACATTATCTGAGAAATTGATGATCTTAGCATCCACCATATCTTGTACCTTGTGCTTGAAGGCTTTGCAGTTTTCTATCGTGTGGCCAGGTGCCCCTGAGTGAAAATCACATGTAGCATTCGCGTCATAGCCCTACGGAGGTGCCCCTGTCAAGGGAGCCAGGGTTCCCTTCTGGACTAGCTGTAACTGAAGCAGAGTTTGTAACAATTGAGCATAAGACATGGGCGGTGTCTCAAGGTGACGACTTGACAGGGGCGCCCTGTTCTGATACTTTTTGTACTCTTGCTGATTTGGTTGCTGCTGCTGTGACTGCTGCTGTGGCTGAGGTTGTTGGACAGCATGGATGGTTATGCTAGCCACCTGCTGGCGCTGGCCCTTGCCTTTCCTTCGAGCGTTAGACACAGCGCTCTTCTCCCCTTCACGCCTTTTGCTACCATATGGTTTCTTTCCTCCTCAAGCTGAGGATAGATCAACACCCTGAATTTTTCCCAACTTGATCCCATTTTCAACATGTTCGCCAGTAGTGATGAGATCAGAGAAACTTCCTGACATACCGCTGACCAATTTCTCATAATAGACCCCCGGGAGAGTGGCTACAAACATTACAAGCTCTCGTTCAACCATCGGCGGCTGAACTCTAGCTGCTAATTCACGCCACCACTGGGTGTATTCTTTAAACCCTTCGTTGTTCCTCTGTGACAAGTTCTGCAGTTGAACCCGGTTCAGAGCCAAGTCACTGTTATACTGATAATGGTGCAGGAATGCCTCAGCAAGTTCCTTCCACGTGCGCACACTGGTAGGTTCCAAACTCATGTACCATTCCAATCATGGTCCGGACAAGCTATCCTGAAAGAAGTGCATCAGCAACTTCTCGTCTTCAGAGTAAAGTGGACATCTTTCGGTAGTATGACCTTAAGTGGACGTGAGGGCAAGTGGTGCCCTTGTACTTATCAAACTCGAGTACCTTGAATTTAGGAGGCACCTTGAAATCAGAAATTAATCCTAATTTACTCATGTCGACACCCATAGTGTTCAGGTTCTCGAAACTCCTCATTTTGTCCTCGAGTGCCTTAAACCTCAAACGTACTTCAGCAGTCAGCTCTCCTTCAGCACTCCTCTATGAGAACAAATCTTCTTGCCGATCTTCTAGCCATGGCTGAGGCCCATACAGTTTCCAGCACCTGCGTTGCCGTTGCCCAGTCCAGCATTGCCATTAGCTTCAAAATTTCCATTGCCGACGCCAGTCGTATTACCATTGAGCCCGATGTTAGTGATCACATTGCCGTTACCACCGCCGTTCCCCCCGGTCACGGGGATGCCACCCTGAGGAGTTTCAACAGGAGGAGGGGTTGGAACACTCCCACCATGAAGTATACCGTTGCTGTCAACCCTTGAGATCAGAGGCTGGACCAATGATCTGAGCTGGTCTTGGCCGTTGGCAACCACTTGCATGAGCTCCATGAAGCGGTCCATCCAATCCCGGAGTTCCTGGACGTCAGTCTGCACTTGTTCCATTGCTCTAGCTTGATTTGCTCGGGTCGGATAACGGTGGATCGACCTTCGATCAATCCTGGAACAACCTGCATACACAAAGGGTTAGAAAAACGACAACGTGCTCGTCATGCAAATGCTTCATGCGAATGCAAATGTGTGTCTGTGCGTTAGGGATATTTCCCCCCGATTCTAGTGCCTGAGTGCCAGTGCTGATGATAAGAAGTCCGAGTCCAGTCATGGAAATGACATCTAATACATATAAAGAAAGCCCATCACGGCGGTACACAACGTCACTGAGTACAAGCAGAATCTATAGCATGACCTCAACCAACAAGCCTGGTGATGGTCAGCATACAACAATGATCAAAACAAAAGGATTACAAATATAGTCAAGCACGGCCACGGGCTCGAAACTCTTCTAACAGATCCCTCATTTCTGGATGATCAGGCTGAGTGAGCAACCCTTCGACGAGTAACTCCCTCCGCATAATAGTATATTGAAGACCTTCAACTGAGTCTTCCCATGCTCCTTCGCCAAAACAATCTTCTAGCTTCCGCTTCTTGAATTCAAACGTCTGTTTGTGCTCCTTCAGGTTAGCAAGAGCCTTGCTTAGCAGACCTTCATCGGCGTATCTGCGAGCGGTTTCTTCATCAAACCTCTTCTCACTAGCCTTCACCTGGGTCTTCAATTTGGAGATCTGTTGCTTCAGTTTATCCTCCCGTTCCTTGTCGTTGGCTAGGGTGGCCTTCTAGTGCTGGTTAAACTTGGATATTCTCTGGTACGCTTCATCCAAGTGCTGCTTCTTAGTGGCCAATACGTCATTGACAGATTTGAAGTCCCGACCCAAACGCTCACGCTCAGCCAACTGCTTGGTCAAATCCGTACCTAACTTGTTTACCAGCTCTGTTTGCCTCTTGAAGGAATGGACGGCTTCGCTTCTCTCGCTTCTGAGCTAAGCCAATTCTTTCTTCAGTTCTTCATTTGCCTTCTTCAGCTCCTCTCGCTCAGCTAACACCTGACCGTACTGCTGAATAGGCACGGTGGTAGGCTCTTCAATCACTGGAGGGCTTTCTAGCTTGGTAGGAGGAAACGACATCCCTATGATATCTTCTCTGGCTCTGATCCAAGTCACATATAGAGCGTAGGCTTGATTATTACTTTTTCCCAGTAACGGTTTTCCCTGCCTACTGATACCATTCCAAGCGTGCTGAAGCTTATATAAGATATCCCCTCTAGAAGACCAGTGAGGTACAGAGATTCCTGCACCTCTTCATCCTTCGGCGAAGCTCTCAAAGCATAAGCAAACTGTCGGACCAGCAGAGATGGATTATAGTTGATACAGCCCTTCCTGCCTATCAAAGGCACATTTGGAAACCCACTGCAGCTAAAAATAATCTCAATGCCCAACCTATCTCTATCAAACCAGGCAACATCCTCCACCGATAGACTCATCAAACGCTCAGACCTCTCAGTTGTGGCTGCAGATGAAGCAAAGGGACCCTTCTTGGGTAGGTGACTATCAAGCCATCTATAGAATAGGGGCACACAACATGAGACATTCTTGCCCCTTCTGTTCTCGTTTTTGTAATGGACGGAATGATAGACATCTCCAACCAAGGTAGGGACTGGATTCCCTGCTGCAAAGATGTGAAAGGCGTCCAAGTCTACAAAGTCAGGAATATTAGGGAACAAAATGATGTCGTATATGCAAAGAGCAAGAATAACGTTGAACACGATCCAACAACCGTCTTTGGCGCACTGCTGGGCCTTTCCCACTAAGAACTGCAAGGAGAAATCGGGAACCCCGTTCCAACTAGACAAGACCAACTCAGAGGCATCCAGATTAAGCGAAAGAGCTAGACTAGCCAGATTAGGCTCAACATCCATATGAACAAAGGGCATCTAACTCTTGATAGGCACACCGAACAAATCAGCATACTCCTCTAGTGTAGGTGCGAGAATAAAGTCTGGGAAGGTAATGCATCTCAAAGGAGGATCGTAGAACTGCAGCAAGGCGTACAACCCATTCAACTCAAACACAGAAGGTTTACGAACCAAGCTGAGGAGTTTCCCATAAGACTTTCTGAATTCACCTCTCACAGAATCATTTGCCAAAGAAATCAAACTAGACAGCTGAACAACATCAGGAGTGGGGAGCTTGTAGGCCACAATCTTCCTCAGAGAACCCATGATAGCACAATAGAAGGCAAGAAAACCTGAATCGGGGGAAACGGTACCTGCAACACAGACACACGTTAATGATATGCAAATGAATATGCAAAACAATGCAAAATGCAATCATGCAGAAGGAGATCAAGACGACTGCTGTTGCAGAGGAGAAGGTTCTGTATCAACAAAACCACAATACTTCTCTATCAAGAACAACCCTATCTCTGATGAGGGGAAACCCTGATATCGGACCATAAATCTGCTCTGTCAAGAACACACACATATCTGATGATAAGAACCTCTGGTACAGGACCATAAATCTGCTCTGTCAAGAACAAACACATCTGATAATGAGAACCTCTGATGCTACCGAAACTGATTCACTATCAAGAAAACCAGGTAGTCTGAAGGTTAAGGTTTCCTGCAACAAACCCGACCCTGCTCACAGGTATGGACCTAAACTGACACAAGTTCGGCATCCTATGCGGTCATCAGCGTCACAGACATTCAAGAGGGATGATACGATACCCAGAAGGTTTGGCATCACCATCTCCTGAAGCGGCCTCACTTAGCTGAATCCCAAATGATCGGTCCCCAGAGTTGACAATCCTCCAAACCAACAACCCCTCAGGCCCAAAGGGCCGGAAAAGAAGTCAACCGGGAGAACCTCGTCTGAGCGTGGATTTCATGAGACACTAGTGCCTGCAAAGCAAGCACGCGCCCACTAATTTCCACAACTAATGCTAGGTACACTCAAGCCTGGGTCTGGCTCCTCACTCATCAGAATGCCCCTCCCACAACAGCACAGATAATCATATCATACTGAAAATAAAGTGCGAGAAATAAAATGCGATAAATAAACACAACCCAACAAGTAATCATACAAGCGCTAGGATTGACTCTCGCAGGGGACATTGGATCCCCAAACTGACTTGCATAAGGGACGTTGGATCCCAAGAAACTATTAGATTCCCCAGCAGAGTCGCTAGTTGTCGCTACCGCGAAAATAAGGTGCCGGCAAAACAGAAGAGTCGCCACCTTTCGTTATTTATCCCTCAGAACGGGAAAGGAAACGATCGGAAAAACCTGACGGAAAGGTATAAGACAAGGTCATCGCAACCAATGTCTGGGTTCGGGAGTCAGTTACGCAAGGGGAAGGTATTAGCACCCCTCACGTCCATCGTACTCGATGGAATCCACGCTTTTTGTGTTTATCTGACGGTTAGTTTACTATCTACCTATCAAGGCTGGTCTGAAAAAAGAAAAGAAAAATGACTCGGCAAAGCGTCGCACTTTATGCCTACGTATTCTCATCAGAGAATGAGAAATCAGAGTCAACGTAGTTCGGCTTACTACGGGTTACGGGGAAGGTGGCTCGCCAATACGTCAGTATTGTGCCTACGTACTCTCAACAGGTATGAGAGATCAGAGCTTACGTAGTTCGGGATAATACGGATTACGGGAATTCAGATTCATCTGTTTTTCCGAGTAGGGTTAACAAACAGTTCCAACAGTTTGGTGTACGCAGCTCGACCCTTGGAGACTTAGGTGTTACCGTTTGCGGTAGAACTGAGAGTTAACGACACTCTTTTCTTCAGAAAAAGTTTCCTTTGACTTATGGGCCCACGGGGCAAAAAGGTTTGAAATTTGTTTTCTGTCTTTTACGAAAAAACTATTTTTTATGGATGTTTTCAACCAATATCGCACTAGAGACTATGACCTGAGAATGAATGCGTCGCATGTCACCCAAAGGGTGCCATACTAAACATCAGATTGTTGAAAAGAAACTCTCCACCAATCCTTTCTCAGATAGCTTAAGGCTCGTAACATACGACGTCAGTTAACCTTTCTTACTGTATTTTGATTTGTTTTTAGATGAGAAGAGAGAACAGGCTCAACTAAGGGGAGACTATCAAGTCCTAACAGTTGTCATGCCAAGGATTCATCCTATGGTTGAGGTTTGAAACAGGGAACTCCTAGAAGTTATCATGCATAGGTATCAACCTAAAGTTCTAATCATCACTTCCTTATCAAAGGAAGTGAGATTCCTAGGGGATCATATCAATGATGAACAGAACAGATAAAGCATCAGCTTAAACAGTAAACAGTAAACAGTAAACGACTGTAAAATGCACGCAATGCAAGTGAGAGAGGAAATGTGTATAGGGCATCAACCTCCACAAGCTCGTCACGATCTCAAGCCAGATATGAATAACTTCAATCATATAGGAAAAATAAAATTCCATCAAGCAAATCCTAAACCACATAGGCAAGGGAGCAGGGCTCTACCGAATACCCGCAAGCAAAGCCATACAGTAAAAATACAAGCAGAGGGAGCAACTCAACCTCTAGTGCAATCATGCTCCTAGCTTAAATCAGTCTAAATATGAACTTACTCTAATGCATCAAGCAAATCAAGCAAGTCACATCAATACAGTTGCACAGCAAGCAAACAGACAGGAAAGAAAGCATATCAACAGCTTCCACAGCCTCACAGCAAAGCAATCTTCTCTGACAGCAGTTCAGTCCTCAATCTTCAACTGCTCTTCAAGGCTATCATCTTCAATAGCAAGTATCAACTTGCTTCTTCAAGCTTTCAATGCATCAAACACAAGTATCAACTTGTTCTCCAACTTCCAGCTTCAGCTCTTTCTTCAATCTCAATTTGATCTTCTTCACAAGTGTCAACTTGTTCTTCTTGGTCTTCAAGCTTCAGCTCCAATGGTAGTCTTCAAATATAGAGAAGTAGCAACTTCTAGCATCTTCAATCTTATAACAAGGAAATCCATCCTCTAGCAAGGGAGAAAGATTCATCTAACAAGAGCAAGGTTTGGATAGTGGAAAGCAAAGTGAAGACCAAAGGTCACCACTAAACACTCCACCATCAAAGATAGGAACCCTCAAAGGTTCTACAAACTTGGGAAGAGCCACACATCCTACCAAAGGAGGGATGAGGGCTTCACAAGGGGACCTTACATCATAGGGAGGAATGGAAGTGATCAACACCTTCCATGTTTCATGAAGGAAGAAAGTCTATTATAAGGGATCTCCCTAAGAACCCTAATCCTTAACCCTAAGCAAAACCACTCTAAAGGAAGAGCAAACTTAAAGTCCAAGCTCCCTCATGCATTCCTCAGCAGCCCACACATGCCTTCATCATTACCCAAGATCAAGGGAACCAAAACCCTAATCTAAGGGAACTAAAGAAATCATTCTAGTTGAGTTAGCAAGTTAGGATCACCTAAAACCTAGTATTAAAGTTAATCCTAACTAAAATACTAAAACCAATTGTAAAATCCTACAAAAATTACTATGGGAACCTATGTCAATCATGACTCTACCATGTTAATTCCAAAGATCAAATCCTCAAATAAGACCTAGAAATAAATTCTACACTACAAGGTACTAAACTTAAACCCTAAAAGGGAGCACCTAAGGTTTCAACTTAAAAACAACACCTAATTTCATCACAAAAATGTGAAAAAAATACTATGGGAGAATGCATATATAAGCTAATAACACACAAAAAATCAAGCCAAAAATCATCACCAAGTGATCACACTAAAATCATTGAATAGAGGTATCAATTAGCAAATAAACATCGCGTATCACTTCGAACCGTAACTATGAAAGTATGCATCCGAGTGGGAAACAAAAATGCGTGTTGATGGAATCATGATTAAACAATCAAGAACAGTGGCAAACATCTAAAACATTTCACTCTTAATGCACCATATTGATCTATGAAGATTCAAAGTGAAACGACACGAGAATAAGCATAAAAATAGCAAAACAAGCCTGCCAGCACAGTGTTAATTGATTAACACCATAGGTTGATCGGTTAACCACTTAAAAACATTGAAAATTTTGAATATTTGAGTTGGTTAATCGATTAACCATATAGGTTAACCGATTAACACTGCACCAGAAGCAGAAAAATAGCAACAGAATCACTTTTCAACAGCTTATTACATCTCCAAACATACCAATGCTCACATAATTAATTATGCACGAAATTACCTCAGCAAATAGTGATATGATTAGCATGTAAACATGGTAAAGCAACAGGATCATGGATCAAGAAGATCAAATCAACCACAATTCAATCAAATGTGAAGATCAACATTATGAACATGCAAGTAAGTTCGAAAATTAAATCGGATCAGAATTCCAACCTACGACTCGGATAATTGATTCGGTAATTGTTGATCTAACTGTAATTGAGAAGATCCAAGCAAAGAAACCCGGAAAACTTCAAGATCCACACAAATTCTTGTAGTAGCAATGAAGATCCACCAAGAACAAGCCAAAATAAGTCAAATAATCACTTCCGAAATCACTTCCAAGTTCAGATCTGCTTGAGCACGAAAATTGAATGATGAAAATGGAATTAATGGAGTGAATTGATGAAGGTTCAACTATTAGAAATCAAGGATTCCAATGAAGAAACAATGATTTCAATGAGAAGAGCTTTGTGTGAGTTTTGTGAGGTTGAAAAATTGAGAGAGAATTGAGAGAGAATTATGAAGATTAAAGGGAATTATGAAGATTAAAGGGAATTATGAAGATTTGCTTGTGAGGTTTGGAGTAAATCATTTAAATATACTCTTGGTTCGGATCCAAAGCAAGGCTTGGAAGTTGGATTGGAAAAATATGATTGGAATGTGGTATGGGGTTTTGGCGGGAAACTAAAATAACCAACTTGAGAAGGCTCTAGATCCTTCTAGAATGCAAAATGGAACCTTCCAAATGATCAAAATTGGACTCCAAATGGAAATTGCTTGAAATCTCACGTGCAAGGCAAAATCTGCTTTGGTTAATCGGTTAACCATATAGGTTAATCGATTAACACTGTTAAAACTTACAAATCTGGACTATTTTCCAATGGTTAATCGGTTAACCATATGTGTTAACCGATTAACAAATTCAAAAATTTGAATTTGGCTCCTTTTGGTGGGAAATCTGCCGGTTTGCCCGTTCTCAACCGTTCGGAGCCCTGTTAAGCTTCTGAAACTTGCTGTTGAGTATTATGATCATGAAAATGCTTAGGATGCTCCTGAATGCTGCTTCCTGTAGAGAAAATGCCTGCAAACAAAATGAAATCGGCCGCTCAATCGTTGGGAAAAATAAACGCCAGAACCTCTGATGCTTGAGTAAAATATCTTGATTAGCTTTGTACTCTATGATAGCCCTTGACCTCCTGCATACATGTCAATGCAATGCATATGGTAATATTATGTTAAATGAAACGAAACACAAGCTAGGTAAAGAAATGTTGGACAAATTTTGGGGTGCAACAGGTGGCATAATCAATGGACGTATAGCCACCCCAGTGGTAAGAGCATGCGCGCGTTTGTACCCTTTCACTGCCTGATCCTGAGTTCGATCCCTGAGGAGGATTAACTCTTTTGGCATTTTTTATATTTTCCAAACTTCATTATTTTCTCTTTCTTCTCCTTTCCATGTTCACACGCGTCCCTTTGGCTTGGTGGTGAAGCTTCTCACTTGTGATTCCAAGGTGGTGGGTTCAACTCCCACCTAGTGCACTTTTTTTAAATACTTGTTTGTCTTCTTTTATATTTTCTTCACCATTTTCAAATGTTCATAACTTTCTCGATTTTAATCTGTTTTAATTGATTCTTTTTTTCTAAATTCTTGTGTTAATTTATATTTTCACATGAGGTATGATTCATAATTTTATCACCTTCCTAGCCTTAGGATCCGAACCGCCGTGCTCACCTTTTAACCGTCTCGCCGTGGACACCCTTTACCTTTTTATGTCCTAGCCTTAGGATTTGAGCCGCCGCGCTCATGTTTTTTCATTCATCCTAGCCTTAGGATATGATTCGCCGTACTCATGTTTAGCATCCCGCCGGGGACATCCTCTACCCTAACAATCTCAACTTAGAAGAGGAGTCGCCGTACTCCATGTAAGTACTTCTCTATGAATGCTTACATCCCTTTGGAATCTTGACCATAGTCAAGAGTTCCTCATCCCTAGATAGGGGAACTACGATTGCTCTAATTCCATTCCCGTCAGGATACGTAGGCACGAGATGCGATGTATCCGCGAGCAAACTTGTACATACCTTTATACTTTAGATCTTTACCTTAGCACTTTACCCTTAGCAAGCAAACTTTAGAAAACACAAATATTGATAAGAGGTTCCTGTAGAGTACTACAAATGCTTAGGATGCTAACACTTTCCCAAGGTATAACCAACCCCCGAACCTTTAGATCTCTCTTTGCTCAGCTTTAGGCCTTGCCTTTTACTTTGCATTTTTATAGGTTTTTCTTTCTTTAAACCTTTCCTTTTTGGATAAATTAAAGTTCGGTTGTAAATGAATTAAGATTCAAGTTAATCAATAGCTTGGTATCCAGATTACACCGCAACACCTAGTAGCTGGAAGGCCATTAATCATGTGCTTAACGGTTCTTGGGAATTTTATGGGTTGTGTTCTCGGTCAACATGACGAGACTGGAACAAAGGAGCACGCGATTTATTACTTGAGTAAAAAGTTCACAGATTGTGAGTCCCGTTACTCAATGCTCAAAAAGACGTGTTGTGCACTCGCTTGGGCTGCCAAACGTTTAAGGCAGTATATGCTCAACCACACAACCATGCTGATTTTGAAGATGGATCCGATTAAGTATGTCTTCGAGAAGCAAGCGCTTTCAGGAAGAATTGGTAGATGGCATATGGTATTGACAGAGTACGATATACAATATGTTTCTCAGAAAGCCATCAAAGGAAGTGTTCTGTCAGAATACCTTGCTGAGCAGTCAATTGAAGATTATCAACCAATGAAGTTTGAATTTCCTGACGAGGATATCATGTTTCTCAAAGCGAAAGATTGTGAAGAACCACTGCACAGTGAAGGTCCAGAGAGGGAATCTCAATGGCAAATGATATTCGATGGTGCTGTCAACTCTTATGGTAGCGGAATTGGGGCGATTATTACAACTCCTCATGGTACCCACATCCCATTCACTGCCAGATTGACATTCCCAGTCACCAACAATGAAGTTGAATACGAGGCATGTATCATGGGTCTGGAAGAAGCTATTAATATGAGGATCAAGAATCTTGATGTATATGGCGATTCAGCGCTAGTTGTTAACCAGATCAAAGGAGAATGGGAAACAAGTCAACCGAATCTGATTCCTTACGGAGATTATGCAAGGAGGTTATTACCATTTTTCGATCGTATAGACTTCCACCATGTGCCAAGAGCGGAGAATCAGATGGGCGATGCTTTGGCAACGCTATCTTCAACGTATAAAGTGAATTTCTGGAATGAGGCTCCAAGAATTGTCATTTATCAATTGGACAGACCCGATTTCGTATTCGCCATTGAAGAAGTTGATAATGGCAAGCCATGGTTTTACGATATATAGAACTTCCTCAAGAAGCAAGAGTATCCACCAAGGGCTTCGGCCCAAGATAAAAAGACGCTGAGGAGGTTGTCTGGCAACTTCTACTTAAACCCAAATGGTGTACTATACAGAAGGAACCATGATTTGGTGTTGTTAAGATATGTGGATGAAAAAGAAGCAACGTTGCTTATGGAAGAAGTCCACGAGGGTACTTTCAGTACGCATGCCGGCGGACATGCCATGTCCCGGAAACTGTAACGAGCAGGGTATTATTGGCTATCTATGGAGTCAGATTGTTTCAAATTTGCGAAGAAATGCCATAAATGTCAGATTTATGCTGATAAGATACATGTACCGTCGTGCCCATTGAATGTTATGGCGTCGCCGTGGCCTTTCTCCATGTGGGGCATTGATATGATTGGCAAGATCGAGCCCACTACATCCAACAGTCACTGTTTCATCTTAGTAGCCATCGGTTACTTCACCAAGTGGGTTGAAGCAACTTCGTACGCCAATGTGACCAAGCAAGTGGTAGCTAGATTCATAAAGAAGGACATCATTTGCAGATATGGAATTCCCGAGCGAATCATTACTGATAATGGTTCGAATCTGAACAACAAAATGATGAAGGAGTTATGCCAGAACTTCAAGATTGAACATCACAACTAATCGCCCTATCGGCCGAAGATGAATGGCGTTGTTGAAGCGGCCAACAAGAAAATCAAAAATATAATGCAAAATATGGTTGTCACCTACAAAGATTGGCATGTCATGTTACCCTTTGCTCTTCACGGTTATCGTACGACGGTACGCACATCAACCGGGGCAACTCCTTTCTTGCTAATGTATGGTATGGAAGTTGTCCTACCGCTAGAGGTCGAGATTCCTTCTTTAAGAGTTTTGGTCGACGTGAAACTTGATGAGGCAGAATGAATTAAGAATCGTTTGAATCAGCTTAGTCTGATGGATGAAAAGAGGCTAGCGTCAATTGCATATGGTCGTTTGTACCAGATCCGGATGAAGAAAGCTTTGGATAAGAAGGTGCGCCCTCGAAGCTTTCAGACGGGCGATCTTGTGTTGATAAAGATTCTCCCACCACAATCAAATCACAGGGGAAAATGGACTCCCAATTACGAAGGTCAATATATCGTACGAAAGGTTTTCTCTGGAGGAGCCTTGTTGTTAGCCACCATGGATGGTGAAGGTTTTGCATCCCCTGTGAACGCAGACGCAATTAAAAAATACTTTGCTTAAAAGAGACCTGTTGGACATAAAAAGAAAGTCCAGGCAAAAATGGGGCATCCCGGCGATCCATAAAAAAGAAAAATAGGTTCGGGCAAAAATTAGGGACAAATTGAAAAGATGTAAACCCGCAAAGTCGAAAACATGGAAAGGCGACTTTGGCAAAAATGGGTATCCCGGTGAATCGAAAACCCGAAAAGGGCGGTTCAGGCAAAAATAGAGATTGAAAAGAAAATGATTGTGGTCTACGTATGAACTTCATTGCTTAGTGGATTGGGAGAACCTGAGGGCTGTTTTCATCCGAATCAATCTCTTCTGAAGACGAAGCGTCGAGAAAGCGTTAGAGTTAGGCGAGTCATAGAGGGATCATCTCATGGTGTTTGTCTGTGCCACGTTGCCGACATTCTTGTACACTCTTGTATATTGTTGTACATATTTGTATTTTGTGTTGCGCAGCTTCCTCTTTCAGAAGTTGCATCTGTTGTAAAACTTTGCCTATTTACAAGCCGTTCATCAATAAACATATACTATTCAGTACTTGATCTGTGTACTTTGTTTTAACTTTTACTGTTTTGTTTTTGAAAACGTCGAATGATTTGATGAATTTGCGCTAACATAAACTTGCAGGCCTCGGCCAATCATTGTTAAAACTTTGAATTAATCGAACAACATCATGAATGATGGCTAAGATGATTCTGTTGCGTAGGATATCATATCTGTTCGTTCAGTTTTACAGGGTCGTTACCCTTGGGGAAAATAGTGAAGTTCGCATCTCTATTCCTAGTAGATTTGTTGCGCATTTAATCCCCGCAAGGTGCATGCTTGTAGGCACTCCCTAGCGAGTCGTTTTTGGATTTTTCTCCCCACAGGGTATTTTACAACTCGGTTAGGTTCGTTCCCTGGCAGAGCAATCCCCAGCAAGTTGAAAGGGGTTTGTTTCCCCAACGGTGTTGGTCTTTCTTCCTCAGCAGAATAGAAGAATGTTGCCGTGTCGGTATTTTCCTTTGCAGGAAGCCAGCGAAAGCCCGCTTCTCAGCATAAGTCCAATCGTTATTAGCATGAGCAAGTTTGCGCTTTATCCCCGGCAGAATCTTTGATTCCCCAACAGGGTTATTTTTTTTATCCTAGCAGGATGGTTTCTGTATCTCTAGTAGTTGTTTTGCTGATTCTGTTCTAGTGCATCTGCATGCGTGCATGGAATCCACTCAAACGCGTAGCATTTCCATTTCATATGGAGAATTACGCCATTTTCAAACATATGCATGTGAAACATAAGCAAGGTTGTTATCTCTTTGTTTCAGGTGAATCTTGCAGGTGATGGGGCATTTCCCGTGTGGGGTTTGAAACCCAACTCATGTTATTTCCTCAGCGGAGTTTCTCTGTAATTGTTATCAGTGGGTGATCTTAACTTAATGTGGATTTTGTTGCTCACTTTTATTTAGCGAAGGTCTGGCGGCAATGTCAGAAGTTTCTCAGAATATGGTTAACTGACGGCGATGGTTGGATGCTTATCAGAAGCGTGTTTGTCTGGCGGCGATGTCAGAGGTTTATTATCACCGTGGTTGTCTGGCGGCGATGTCAGAGTTCTTTATCCCCACAGGTACTTGACGACGATGCCAGGCGTTTCTCAGAACTATGGTTAGCTGGCGGCGAGGTCAGATTATTTTATCAGGTTGAAGTTAGCTGGCGGCGATGTCAGATGTTTATTGGATTTATGGTTGCTGACGGCGAAGTCAGAGTTCTCTTACTATAATTTTGTTTTTCTAGAAGCGATGTCAGGTATTTCAAGCGTTTTCCCAGCGGCGATGTTGGATGTTTGTTTTTGGCGGCGATGTCAGATTGTATAATTCCCCTAGCGGCGATGTTAGACGTTGGTTTTTGGCAGCGATGTCAGGTGATTATAGTTTTCCAATGACGATGTTGGATGTTCTTTCTGACGGCAATGTCAGATGTTATAGTTATTGACGGTGATGTCAATGGTTTAATCAATTGAGTGATGGTCTGACGGCGATGTCAGAAGCTTTATTTTGACTGACGACGAGGTCAGGTGTGATTTACCGGTTGGATTTCTTTGAATGACTGGTGGCGATGTCAGAGAATTGTATCTTGGGATTCCATACCTGTATTCTACTGACTTGAAGTAGAAGTTTGATGGTGATGTCAAATGTTATTATAGACTTAATCTCTATGACTGACGGCGAGGTCAGGTGCCTGACAATGATGTCAGAGGAATTTAATGCAGATAAGCGATGGCGAGGTTATAGGCTTTTTAGACTGGTGTTCCCCCCAAGCAAAGTTACTCGTTAAGTTTCTCTTTTCCCCAGTGGAATGTGTTTGTAATCAGAGCAGTTACCCCAGAAGGGTTTGTAGTTTTGTTTCTGCGGTTGGCAAATTCCCGGGTTCTTTGGTATTCAACCGTCTTCTACCTTGATTGCGGGAAATTCGTTCGCTTTTCACTCCTTCAGGTCCAAGTCGTTTGAATAGGGGCAGCTGTTGCACCCCAAAATTTTCCCAACCTTTTCTTAACTTGGCTTATGTTTCATTTCATTTCTTTCTAGCATTTGCATTGCATAACATTTTTCATTGAACAGGGGATCAAGATTTTGTGCATAGCAAGAGGAGTCTACTCAGAGGGTTGAGCCTAAGTAAGGGGTTTTACTCAAGTTTGGATGGTCATCAAGTCATCAGGAAATGGACATTGGTCTTGCAAAAGAAAGAATGGATGTATATGGGTCATCTCCTAACTTGGAGCCCAGTTCAAGATCATCAGAGGATTGTGAAGCCATGGTTATGGATATAAGAGGTTGAGAGGGATGTGATTTTGGTCAACAAAAGTCAACCAACTTCCAATCCATTTTTGACCTTGAAGGATGTTCCTCCTCAACTTTTGGCCGACATGAAAGTTGTAGTTTTTGGTCTTAGATTTCCAAAATGTACTAGAAGTCTTTCATCTGATTTGTAGAACTCAAGTTATGAGGGTTACAAGTCAAGGGTATTTTTAGAAAGTAAGATTACAGATCATAAAATTATAGGTCCATTTCACCAACTTGCACACTTCAAATGAAGATTTTTCCAACATCAAAATTTCTCCAAATGGTGTTATTTGTTTATTCAAGCAGTGAGAAGTCATGATTTATGCTTGGAATGAAGATTGGATTTGTGAATTTTCACGGAAGAAGGATTAAAAGGGAAAAATTGGAATTATTTCATTATTGATCATTTTGGTGCAAATAAGTGCATTTTTTGAGTCCAAACTTCATTTTGAACACATTAGCAATTTTACATTTTGAATTTGAGGTGTGTAAGTGAGCCATCTTTAAGGTTTCTTCACTATGAAGTTACACAACCAACATGAGCCATTGAGATCAATTAAGGCCTTAATCCTGACCATTCATACTCCATGTGGTACCAGCAAGCTGTTTCAACCATTTTGGAGCCAATTTAGTGCAATTTTCGTGTACATGAAAGCTTCAAAAAACTCAATTCCTTGAATTTTGGTATGGGCTGTTAGAGGCTGAGTTTGGGCACAAATATCATCAAGACCCATTGCGTATAAGGTTTTGAACCTTCACAATTCATCAGAAGGGGAAATTGGAGCCAAATTGTTCAAGTTCAGTTTTGAAAAAGTGGTGGAATTTCAAATTTCGAATTTGGAGATTGAGGCCATTTCAAGGGAAATTGTGAATTGAGAAACTCTAGTGAAGTTCAGTGAACGATTCTGGGAAGTTATCTTCAAGATTAAGCTTAAGCTCTCATTTACACTCTTGATAAGCATCAATTCACTGCCATTTTTGCATATTTGAGACTTTGAATCAATGTAGATCATTAAAATGTAAAACGAACTGGCATTGGTTGTAATTATTGGATGATGCTTGAAAATGTTTGGATCTGTTTTGGCTTGTTTATGCACGATCTTGCTTGTTTGACACTTGATCTAGAACCTACGTGACTTCTAGATGAATTTTAGATCAAATTGGAGAGGTTTTCATGAACTTTGGACTTTGGTGTGTGAGCTTGTTGTCTTCAGGTTTGGAGTTTTAAGCATGTTTAGTGATTTTTGAGACTGGAAATGAGATCCTCTTGATCTCTAAATGAGTTTTGGTATAAAATTCATGCGTTTTGGTTGAGATTTGGAAATGCATGTTGTAGCTGGGCTGTTCACGGTGGGGGATTGTCGGAGAAGACGATGAACAGTGTTCTCCGGCCGGTGACTGGTTTTTCTGGTTATTTTGGGGAAGAAGACGCTGAGGTGTCACGGTTACACGCGTCTGATTGGATTACTTTTGCATTCGAGGGCTCTGATTAAGATCTATGGTGATCCATCTTTGACCAGATCCACGTGATCTATTTCAAACCTTCATTTATTCGCTGGCATGATTTCAACCCTTTGATTGATGACTTTTTGATCAGACGCTCCTCATTGAGTGTCCATGACGCGTTGGGTTTGACTTATCACACGTAATTCCCAGGTTTTATTTTATTTTGTTAATGTTGTTGATGTGCTTTGGGCGCCTTTGCTAAGCGCACCCCCCAGACTGGGGCCAACTCTTTTTGAACTTGTTTCAATTGCTATTTGTCACGCCATTTTATTATTTTCATTTTATTTTCTTTGTTTTTTTATTTTATTTCTGTTTACAATTTTAATTAATTAAAATAATTCCAATACTCCAAATATTCACCAAAAATATTTTTTATATACTTTGAGATGTCTAATATTTTTTGGACATTTTTATTTTTTTTTTCAGTTTTATTTTCAATTAAAAAATGAATTAAGTATTGGAGTTGTTTAATTGAATTAAATTGTAACATGTTTTGTATTTGCATTTGTTTCTATCATTCCTTTTTGATCCAATGATTGAAAATTGATCCTCATCTCAATGATGAGTTGATCAATTTTAGAGGACCATTTTTCCCCTGATTGTTGACTTTTGGGTTGACTTTTGTGGCTTTTCTTTTTGCACTTGTTTCTTCCATTTCAAAGTGGTACATCTAAATGAATCATTTCTTTTGATGGTTCTTTAAGAGGTTATTTGTCTTGGTTTCTTGGCCTCTGGTTGCCAACTTGTGTAGCTTCTTTGTGTATTGTTATTTGATATTTTTTGAGCCCTTTTCCTATTTTTGAAGTGACTTACAAGTTAGGTCATCTCATACGACAGCTTACACAAGTGCTTGACCTAGTTTGGATTGGAAGTGATCTTTGTGGATCCAATAAGCTCTCAAATCTTCTTGTTTCACATTCTAGACATGTTGAGCTTGCTGCATGTTCATTTTTAGGTCAAAATATTGTTCATTGCTTGTTTCTTGATGCTTTTCTTTTTGTGCTTTCAACTTGAACTCCTAAGGGATGTTTGTTTGTTTCCTTTATGCTCTTACTTGCATTTCTTCTTGTTTTTTTTATATTGCTTTTGAGCTCTCTTCTCTTCATCTCCCTTCTGTCCAATAACCTTGGAGTGTCATTTAATGTATCTTGGTGCCTCCTTAGGAGGAATTTGAAGCTTACCTAAAGTGATGAATCCATGAGGACCTTTCTTTGTGTTTGTCACTTGTTTGTTTGCTTTTAATGCATCTCTCTCCTTCTTCTTATCTTTTCTTGAATTTCCATATGCATGCTTGGTTGAGATGAGCTTGTGGTGGCTACTTCCCTACACTATTTTCCTCCCACTATCATTCTACTTGTGCCTCTTATGTGTGCATCTTCATTTGCATATGCATTCTTCTTCTTCTTCTTCTTCTTCTTTTGATTTTCTTTGCCATGCTCCCCATAAGTTCTCTAACCTCTTGAGGTTATGATAGACATTAGGTGCCTACAAATGCATGATAACATTACGTAGTTCCATTTTCAAACTCAACTTTAAGTCCACTTTGCATGATAACTTTTAGGATTGATTAGTCTCCCATTAGTGTGCCTTCTTCTCTTCTCATCTTCAAACAAGTTTAACATACTTAATAAGGATAATGAATGTTGTGCCATGAGCCTTATACTTGGGAAATGGTGATTGAGGGGCTACCTCTCAATTACCTAGAGTGTTTAGTATACGTCCTTAGGACCGATCCTAGGTTTTAGACTTTGTTACAACATACATTTTGAACACTCTAATTCAAAACACTTCTTCTCTAAAAAACACAAAAACACTTCAAACCTTTTTCACCATTTGGGTTCTTAATCAAGGAAAATATTTTCACAAAAAGAGTGTCGTTAACTCTTAGTTCTACCGCAAACGGTAACGCCTAAGCCTCCAATGGTCGAGCTGCATACACCAACTGCTAGAACTATCTATTAACCCTACTTGGGCCTAAAAAACTGTTGAACCACCCTGTGGTCCTTTGAGCCCGAACTATGTTTGCTCTGATCTTTCGTACCAGACGAAAGTACGTAGGCACGAGACGCGATGTCTTGGAGAGCAACCTCCCCCCTTTCCTTTAGCCGTAGTTAGGCGAACTACGTTGACTCAGACTTTCCCATTGCACGAGGGAGTAGGTAGGTACAGAGCGGCGATGCTCTGCCGAGTCATTTCTCTTTTCTTTTTCTTTTGTCCTTAAGCCTTTAGCTAGATAGTTTCAACACACCCTTTTAGATAGACAACGATGCGTGGATCCCGTCGAGTACGACGTATGTGAGGGGTGCTAATACCTTCCCCTTGCGTAACTGACTCCTGAATCCAGACATGGTTGTGATGACCTTGTCTTTCCCTTTTTCTTTAGGTTTTTGAGATCGTTTCCTTTCCCTCTCTTTGGTATGAATAACGAAAGTGGCGACTCTTCTGTTTTTTCCGCCGGTGGTTTTTCGCAGTTGTGACACCTCTTCGAGAAGAGTGTCCTCCCGTTAAACAGAAACTGAGAAAAACCAGGCCTGATATGGCAGTGAAGATCAAGGAAGAAGTCCAAAAGCAATTGGACGCTGGATTTCTTGCTATGACTAACTACCCTTCGTGGGTTGCAAACATCGTGCACGTGCCTAAGAAGGACGACAAAGTCAGGATGTGTGTTGATTATAGAGACCTGAATAGAGCGAGCCCAAAGGATGATTTCCCGCTCCCTCATATTGACGTGCTTGTTGATAATACCGCATAATACTCAGTTTTTTCCTTCATGGACGGATTTTCCAGATACAATCAGATTAAAATGGTACCGGAGGACATGAAGAAAACGACTTTTATCACGCCATGGGGGACGTTCTGCTATAAAGTAATGCCTTTTGGTTTGAAGAATACAGGGGCAACTTATCAACGACCAATTGTGACACTCTTTCACGACATGATTCATCATGAGCTTGAGGTTTATGTCGATGATATGATCATAAAGTCCCAAACGGAGGAGGGGCATCTCGTGAATCTTCTAAAGCTGTTTGAGAGACTAAGGAAGTTCAAACTTAGGCTGAATCCAAACAAGTGTACTTTCAGCGTACGGTCAGGAAATTTGTTGGGGTTTATTGTCAGTGAGAAAGGTATTGAGGTCGATCCTGCGAAGATCAAGGAAATTCAAGAAATGCCAGCACCAAAGACCGAGAAACAAGTTCGTGGTTTCTTAGGTAGATTGAACTATATTGCTCGGTTCATATCTCACCTCACAGCCACTTGTGAGCCATTATTTAAGTTATTAAAGAAATATCAGGCGGTCGTTTGGAATGAGAATTGTCAGAAAGCATTTGAGAAAATAAAAGAGTATTTGCAGGAAACTGTGATATTGATACCTCCAGTAGCTGGAAGACCATTGATTATGTACTTAACGGTTCTTGAGAACAGTATGGGTTGTGTCCTCAGTCAACACGGCGAGACTGGAAGAAAAGAGCATGTGATTTACTATCTGAGTAAAAAGTTCATAGATTGTGAGTCCCGTTACTCAATGCTTGAGAAAACGTGTTGCGCACTTTCTTGGGCTGCCAAACGTTTAAGACAGTGTATGCTTAACCATATAACCATGCTGATTTCGAAGATGGATCCGATCAAATATGTCTTCGAAAAGCAAGTGCTTTCAGGAAGAATTACCAGATGGCAAATGGTACTGACAGAATACGACATTCAATATGTTTCTCAGAAGGCCATCAAAGAAAGTGTTCTGTCAGAGTACCTCGCCAAACAGCCTATCAAAGACTATCAGCCAATGAAGTTTGAATTTCCTGACGAAGACATTATGTTCCTCAAGATGAAGGATCGTGACGAACCACTACCAGATGAAGGTTCTGAGCTTGGCTCCCAATGGCAGTTGATATTTGACGGTGTTGTCAATTCATACGGAAGTGGAATTGGGGAAATCATCACAACACCCCATGGGTCTCACATCCTATTCACTTCCAGGTTAACATTCCCTTGCACTAACAATGAAGCTGAGTATGAAGCGTGTATTATGGGTCTCGAAGAAGCTATTGATTTGAGGATCAAGAATCTCGATGTATATGGCGATTCCGCGATAGTTGTGAATCAAATCAAGGGAGAATGGGAAACTCGTCAACCTAATTTGATTCCTTACATGAATTATGCAAGGAGGTTGTTACCTTTCTTCGATAGGGTAGAGTTTCACCATGTGCCGCGAGCGGAGAATAAGATGGCAGATGCTTTGGCAACGCTGTCATTGATGTACAAGGTTAATTTTTGAAATGAAGCTCCCAGAATAGTTATCTCCCGCCTTGATAGACCTACTTTCATAATCACCATTGAGGAGGCCTCCGATAGCAAGCCGTGGTATTTTGACATCTAGAATTTCCTTAAGAACCAGGAGTATCCGATTGGGGCATCCAATCGAGATAAGAAGACTCTAAGGAGATTGTCTGGCAATTTTTATCTGAATCAGGATGGTGTGCTTTATAGAAGAAACCATGATTTGGTGTTGTTGAGATGCGTGGATGAAAAAGAAGCAAATGTGCTTATGGAGGGAGTCCATGAGGGTACTTTCGGTACGCATGCCGACAGCCATACCATGTCTCGAAAGTTGTTGCGAGCTGGGTATTATTGGCTTACGATGGAGTCAGATTGTTTCAAATTTGCGAAGAAATGTCCTAAATGTCAGATCTATGCCGACAAGATTCATGTGCCGCCGTGTCCTTTGAATGTCATGTAATCGCCATGGCCCTTCTCCATGTGAGGCATTGATATGATTGGAAAGATTGAGCCTACTGCATCCAATTGACACCATTTCATCCTAGTAGCCATCGACTATTTAACTAAATGGGTCGAAGCAGCTTCTTATGCCAATGTCACCAAGAAAGTTGTGTCTCGGTTTATCAAAAGGGACATCATCTGCCGATATGGAATACCTGAAAGGATCATTACTGATAATGGATCTAATCTGAATAACAAGATGATGAAGGAGTTGTGCCAGAACTTCAAGATTGAGCATCACAATTCATCTCCCTATCGTCCGAAGATGAACGACGCGGTCGAGGCAGCCAACAAAAATATGCAGAAGATGGTTGTGACCTACAAAGATTGGCACGAGATGTTGCCTTTTGCTTTACATGGATATCGCACCTCGGTGCGTACTTCAACTGGGGCAACTCCCTTCTCGTTGGTATATGGTATGGAAGTTGTCCTGCCACTAGAAGTCGAGATACCTTCCTTGAGAGTTCTGGCTGACGTCAAACTCGATGAAGCATAATAGGTGAAGAACAAGTTGAATCAACTCAGCTTGATGGATGAGAAAAGGTTGGCGTCCATCGCATACGGTCGTCTATACCAAAGCAGAATGAAGAAAGCCTTTGATAAGAAGATACGTCCTCGAAGCTTTCAGGCAGGTGATTTAGTGTTGAAGCGGATTCTCCTACCACAGAATGATCACAGGGGCAAATGGACTCCCAATTACGAAGGTCCGTATGTTGTAAGGAAAGCTTTCTCCGGAGGAGCCTTACTACTTTCGACTAAGGACGGTGAAGATTTCACGTCCCCTATGAACGCAGACGCAGTAAAAAAATACTATGCTTAAAGAGACCCGTTGGAAATAAAAAAAGAAAGTCTAGGCAAAATGGGGCATCCCGGCGAACCATAAAAGGATAGGTTTGGGCAAAAATTAGGGATAAAAAAAAAGATAAGATGTAAACCCGCAAAGTTGAAAACCTGAAAAGGCGACTTTGGCAAAAATGGGTATCCTAGTGAATTGAAAACCCGCGAGGGAGATTCAGGTAAAAGTTAGGGATTGCAAAAGCAAACGACTGCGATCTGCAGATTATGGGAAAACCCGCGGGAAATCGTTCAAGTCAATCTCTTCCGAAGATGAAGCATCGGAAAAATATCGAAGTCATGCGAGTCATAGATGAGTCGTCCCATGGTGGTTGTTTGAACCACATTGCCGACATTTTGTATATCTTTGTGCATCTCTTATTTGTCTTTGGCGCAACTTTCTCATTTCAGGAGTTCCATCCTTTATAAATTTGCCTATTTTCAGGTCGTTTATCAATAAAACATGCTATTGTTTCACCCTAAGTTTTGACCCCTTAGATCCTCATCATCATTCTAGGATTATATTCATTTGGTTAACTAACCTTAACCCATTTCAAGTTTATCTTTGTCAAGATGCAGATGAATCAGGATTTCGTACCGTCAAAATCGAGGCTTCGATGGTTGATCAATCAATGGTTTGGATTGATTCAACTCTAAACAATATCAAGGATACTATATTGGGTCAATTATGAATTCAATTTGAGGTGGTTACCCTGGAATTGAAAACAGTGCAGTTCAAGACACCCGATTAGGGTTTTCGATCAGGAAAAGTCAACTGTAGTTTGACTTTTGATTTAAAAAAGTATTTAAATGGTGGGATCATGGTCCACTAAGTTCCTATGGCTTAGTAAAGTCTATCCAAAGAGTTTCAAGTCCTCAGAATGTCCGGAACCCCAACAGTCGACTCGGTAGTCACAGATTGATCGAACGGTTGATCAAAAAGTCAACTCTTCAACAATAAGGAATTTCACTTCAATATGTGAATAAAAAATGTTCCTTATGTCATATTACACCTTACCATAAAATTTCATGACCATTGGATCAAGGGTTAATAACTAATTGCAAAAATTAGGAATTAGGGTTTTGAAATTGGCAAGACCATAACTCCTCAACCACACATCCCAATGAAGTGGTTCAAAGCTCATTTGAAAGCTCTTGGCAATTCCTACAAAAGCCTCAAAGTGGTCCATGATCAAAAAATGCATAGATTTGGAGTTATGACAAAATTCATTTCAAGAAGGGAAATAACTTAGAAAAATTCTAAGTTATTTAGCACTTTTAAGTGATTTTTTCAGCAACTTGGAAGGGTTTTTCAACCTAGTTCCATCAAGAATTTGGAAATCTCAAAAACATCAAAGTTATAGAGCTACTTGAGGACTTTCTAAATTGTGGTAGAACTCCTCAATAGCATGTGTGAGCAGAAAGTTATGGGTCATGGAAGTTGGGGCTGCCACACTTGAGATTACCAATCCAACACTTTTCAAAATTCAGATTTCCATAACTTGAGATATCCTTGACCCTTGGATTATGATTTAATCTGATAATTAGAGGTATGGATGAAGGTAAATTCAGAAAAATGAGAGATATGAGGAGAGAGGCAAGTCGCAAGCAACTTGTAATAAAATAATCAAATGTGTAAGAGGAAAGAGAAGCTTTTCTCCAAAGGAACCTGTTGCAGCTGCAAGACTCATCACTCTAAGCCCTATTCAGTCACTTCATGCATCATTCCACTTGATTTTCTGACCTTCCTTGAGCCATGGAACTGATATGTAGAGATCTTGGCAAGATTCATTTCAAAAACTTCATAATCTCCCTCCAAAAGTGGCAAAATCCAAATCTTCCCTCATGCTCATTTTCACTATAAATATAGGCACTCTTTATGATGTTAGACACACCAGAGCAATCTCAAAAACCAAGAGAAAACACAGCTCTCAACTCTCCACCATTTTCTCAAAAGCTTCATTTCTCAAAAACTCCAAGTTTTCACTAAAAATTGTCTTGAGCAAAACTCTGCTCAAACTCAGTTCCACCACTTCCAAGACACTCAAAACCATTTACACAATCCATAAACATTGTATAGAAGGTGTCCATACACTCAAACCACCCAAAAATATCATTTTCCTAAAAGTCAACCTTCACACCTTAGTATGTTGACTTTCATACACTTTGGAAGTCAAATCTTTACTTGAGGCATTTCCCACCATTCCAACACTCCCAATACCTCATATATATCATACTTCAACTGTCCAAAGTCCCGAAAACCAGCTGGGAAGTGCACAACTCAAATTGTCTTAAAAGGTGATTTAGTGCTTCAAGAGGAAGCAAGTTTCAAATCTTTGCCAAGGAAGAAGGTCTTTGGGTTTCTTAGCTTTTTAGCTTGCTCAAGATTTGTCTACAAGAGGTATGTAACGTTCAATCTCTTTGTTATTCATACATTGCCATGTTTTACCAGTTTTTGAAGTTACTTGTTGTGAAAATGTATTCTTGCTGTCCCATTTTGGTTTTTTGTCAAGAACTCATGTTTTATGGCTATGATATTTACTTTTGTTAAGGTATTTCACTCATGAATGATGTGTTGTTGTTATGTTACCATATTGAGCTTTGATATTGTGTATACCTTGTTTTGAAGATTTTGTCTACATGATAGTTTTAAGGGTCCAAACTTTGAAATGTTGGTATGCTTGCCCTAAGATTTGTCAATCTTAATTTATTGATGATGTTTGAAAACTTGTAAGTTGCTTCATGAGATCCCCCTGCCCCTAGATCATGTCTGAATTTAGTGTGGCACTTGTTTTCACACTTATATTATTTTGTGTTATTTTGCTTTACCATTACCATGAATCTTGTGCCAAGAGGCTTGTGCTTGCCATATTGTGCCTTATTTGTTCTAAACTATTGGTTTGTGTTTATATGACATTCTTTGCCTAGTTGAACTTGTTGAAAATGTTGAAAGCTTGAGTTTTGTTCATTGAGGCTTGTTATGAGATTTCATATGTTTGCTATCAAGAATTTGCAATAGCATACCAGTTATTTCTTAAGCAACTCATTTGTGTTTTTTTTAGGTTGTGAAAACATCATTTAACCTACTTTGGAGGTTGTATGTGGTATGTGTATGTCCAAGCTGACCCTACTTGTTCAAACTGTTTTGTCATTCTCATATTGCACTTTCAAAACTTCATAATACCAATCACATGTCTTTTTCTGTTCCAACTGATCTTTGCTTTATCTATGTGCATAGAATCATTTTTCTACATGTTTGAAACTTGTATGTGGTACCAAGTCACCCCAACTGCCATGAACTTGTTTGCTGCCTTAATGTGTTGTTGTTTTTGCATTTCTTGAGTTTCAATATGCCCTTTTCTATTTGATGATGGTTTGAACTAATTTGTGAGCATGAAATTATCCTCTAACATGATTATGGTGTATGTGTGTCATTGGATTAGCATTAAAGCATCATTACTTGAAAGTTGCCCTGCTGTACCACTATTATGTTTCAAGACAGCTTTTTTCTTCATAACCATCAATATGCCAAAGTCTGTCCTGTTGGAAATAAGCCTGATTTCTATGCATGATCTCATTCCTTATCATGATTATGATGTGTGTATCTTGTTGGTTTGATATATGTTCACTTGCTTTCTCATTTCACTTGCAAAATGCACTTTTTAAGCCAAAACATGCCATGACCATACCAGATTCTATTCCAAATGCAATATGCTTAATTTCTGAGGGTGAACTCATTTATCTTCACATTTTTGATGTGTATGTGCTATCCTTTTAACATGAGACCACTTATTTATAGCTAGACCAGTTTGTACCCCTTATGCTGCCAAACTGTTTTGAAAACCACAGCTGCACACTTTATCTAGCTATTTGGGTAGATTTGAATCATTCCATGAGTATCGGTACCTCTAGATAGTGTTTAGGATTTGTAGGTGTATGTGAACCAACATCTTTGTGTATACTATGCTTTTTCTACTTGACTGCCCCACTCATCATGTATGATACATTTGCCACTTGATAGCCATTTTCTTGTTGTGTGCATTTCATAATCAACTTGAAGTATAAACTGATTCATAATCATGATTGCATCGTGTTCACATCTGCCATTACTTCTAATTGCATCAAGTTGCATCTCAAAATGCAATGTGTTGTCTTGACAGTTTGCTTCATTTTCATGTTATCATTTGCAATTCATGTGCCACTTTCCATCCTACTGATTTATGCTTGAGCCCTAAGTGTTCAATACCTCTGTTATGACATGTATGACTTGTGTGCAATGCCCATTTGATGTATTTGAACTCATAGCTGGTGTTAGTTTTCAAAATGCAAGTCATTTGATCAATATGCATCTTCTATCATGTTTCTTGCTAGAAGCCTCATTTCAAAATTTTGTGGATACCATCATGATCCTTGTTAAAAAGCGATCAATTTAGGCTTAAATTTTGTTAAAATTGGACCTGTTTTGATCAAGTTTGATTGCTTCACGTTTTTGGTTTGATTGGCTTGCATTTTGCCCAGAACTCATCATACTTAGCATTATCTATTTATGGAGGTGGCTTTATACTTGAATGTATAGTCACCCTAGTGGTAATCAACTTGCACGCCTTATACCTTTCACTTGCCAGTCTTGGGTTCGATCCTTGGTGATCAACCCTTTTTGGCATTTTATTTTCATTTGTCATGTTTAATGATTTTCTTCTTCTCTTCCATTTCCTTGCACGCGTGCGCATTGGGCTTTAGTGGCTATTTGTTGTGTTTGTAAACACAAGGGCGTGGGTTCAATCCCTACCCATGCCCCTTTTATTTTTATGTGTTTGTTTCATTTATTCATTTTATTTTCATAAAATCATTGAACTTCAATAATTCATAATTTATTCATTGTTTATTATTTTTAACCCGTTCTTTTTGCAACTTGTTCATGGGGATGTCTAAATGTCTAAATGTTGTTACATTTGATACATATTTGAATGTATAACATGATCATTTAAAGTTGTAACTTATTTGTATGATTGATGTGTTTCATATTTGATAATATGGCTTTGGGGTTGTTACCTTCATCTTTGTTAAGATATATGATTTTTGGTTGTAACCGTTGGTTTTATTTAACCCTTTCGTATTGTGATATGCATGCTTGTTTGGTTGTAACCATATATCTTGTTCACCTTGCTTAATTGTTTATTTGCTTTGTTAAGTATTTCTTCCCCAAGTGATGGAACTTTTTTGTTCTCATCCAAGTTGCATATCCCTCTACTTCCGAAGGAAAAGTCTCTCAATTGACCCTTGTGTCATGCATAGTTCATTACCCTACCTTGACTTTGTGAAGTCATCCTAAACCCTAGCTTAGTTAAGTTAAAACACATAAGCCATTAGACTTTGCTTTAAGTCTAAAAAGACCCACCTTCACTAGGAGTGTTCTTCAACTAGAACCCTAGGATAGAGTTTGTAAACTCTATGTGAGAATCATAGTAATGATCACTTACTCCCCTCTTGAGTGTTACAATATAGATCTAGAGAGTTTTGTTAAACTCCACACAAGCATGGATATGTTTATTCCCCTTTGAACCCTGATCATAATCAAGTGTTCTTCATCCCTAGTGAGGTGAACTACGATTTCTTTGATTCTATCCTAGTTAGGATACGTAGGCAGAGGACGCGATGTCTTTGCGAGCAAACTTAGAAATTATCTTTAGGTCTTTACCTATCATCCTTCACCCTTTACCTTATCCCAATCCATAACAAACACTTAGCAAACTTAGCATGCAAACAAACAAAAGGTTCCTGTAGAGTACTACAGATGTTTAGGATGTGAAATACCTACCATATGCATAACCAACCCCCGATCCCCGAATTTCTCAGTGTTGTTGTTGCATCGCGCAAAAGGTTCTTTCTTTCTTTAGACCTTTCCTTTGGATAAATTAAAGTCCAGTTGTGAATTTAAGAATTAAGGTTCAAGTTAATCAATAGCTTGGTATCACGATTCTCACTGCAATAGCTATTCAAAAAATATTTGTGTGCTTGGTTTTAGCTTTTACTATTTTGTTTGTGAAAAACGCCCGATGTTTTTGATGAATTTGCACATACATAAACTTGCAAGCCTTGGCCAATAACTGTTAAAACTTTGACTTAACTGAACAACGTCACGGAAGATGACCAAGATAGCCTTTGTTATGTAGTATCTTGTCTGTTGTTTTTGCATATTTAATACCCTTGGGGCATCTCTCTAAGAAGGTATGGATGGAGCTGTTTTCCCCAGCCTGAGTTTGTTCCCCAACAATTAAATATGGTTTCTTCATCCCAGCATGGTGGTGTGCACATAGGTGTACGGTTATCCCCAGCAGTTGGTCGATACACGTTTCTAATCCCCACGGAGTACAGGCACTTGCTTACTATTGCACCCCAAAATTTGCCCTCACAATACAAGACTTTGTGTTCTAAGAAGGTTCACAAGGTCCACAAGTTCTCCAACAACTTGCATAACCTTTCATGAAGTTCATAAAGTCCACAAGCTACTTTATGAAGGTTCACAAGGTTCACAAGTCCCACAGTGCTTTCAATACCTTTCATGAGGTTCATGAAGTCCATAGGTTGCTTCTTGAAGGTTCACAAGCCTCACAATACCTCCCATGAGTATCACAAGATATCTTATGAAGATTCACAAGGTTCACAAAGTTCACAATTGGTCAGAAGAGTTGACAATTCCCTCAGACAATGCACCTCCTAAGCAGTGCATCCAAAACTAGGGTTTTGACTTTAATCAGGCTAAATGGACTTCCAAGACTTCAAGTGAGCTTCATAACATCTTATATGTGTATAAGAACCCCCATGTCAAGTTTCAAGACTTTTCTCAAAAGTTTGCTCAGTCAGATGATCAGATAAGTCAAAAGCAGTCAATGCAGTTAAAAGGTCAAACTGAGGTCAACTGTGGTCAAACCAAAGTCAAACTTCATGATTTTTTTTTTGCCAACATCAAAGAGAGGTTGGGTGAGAAATATTATCATAATAACTGTAATACCCCAAATTTTGCCCTAAGATTTGTCGTCGCATTTCATTGCATTTAATCAATTACTAACAAATTTGTGTAGTCGTTTGACTTTTTGCAGGTAAATATCATATGGCATGCATTTTTTTTCTAAAAAAGTAAAAATGGCACAATTGGCAGGAGGACATGTGTAAGGAGTTATGAGTGTGAGAGGTTGAGAGTTCGAATCTCACCTTTGTCACTTTTTTTGTTTTTTATTATTTTTACTCTAAATTTTTCTATCTTTCATTTAAAAAAATAACAAAAATAGTTTTTTATTATTATTTAATTATTATTTTCGTATTTTAATTAAATCATTTTTTAAAATATTATTTTTTTCACTTTTTTCTAAATTATTCATAAAAATATCCAAAAAATCATAAAATAAAAAATATTGAAAAAAATTTTGTTCTTTTTATAATATTTTTTTATTTTAGGAATCAATAGGATTATTAGTTTTTATTTTAAGTTTATTTTAATTATTTTAAATTATTTAAATTTTATTTTTTCTTAACTAATTATTTAGTTTGGGCTTTAAAATGGGCTTTAGGGACATTATTGACAATTTGGTGTTAACCCTAATTTGTTCCCTATATATACATGTGTTGCCTTGTTGGAAAAAAGGGGAGAATGAAAAAAACCTAAGAGGAGTGAGTGCCGTTTGCCGTTATTTAGTTTTCTTCTTCATCTATTACTGTTGTTTCTTTTTCTTCATCGTTTACCGTTATTTCTTTTCCTTCATCTATTACTGTTGTTTCTTTTTTTTCCATCTTTTACCGTTATTTTTTTTCTTCATCTATTACCGTTATTTCTTTTTCTTTATCTATTACTGTTACGTTTATATATTTATAATTTTTTAAATTGTTAGAGTTTATATATATATATATATATATATATATATATATATATATATATATATATATATATATATATATATATATATATATATATATATATATATATATATATATATATATATATATATATATATATATATATATATATATATATATATATATATATATATATATATATATATATATATATATATATATATATATATATATATATATATATATATATATATATATATATATATATATATATATATATAAGATTAATTTTTGATCGAATTATGTCGATACGATGTTTGCACATTTGTGTGTATGACGCGTGACATTTGTGTTAGTTCGATCTGATTGCGATGATCGCATTTTGTGTGAGCAATAATACTATTTTTTGCTTAATTTCTTTTTCTTTGCGATAAATTTTGTTTCGTCCGATTTAGATCTGGTTGCGATGAGCGCATTTCTGCGTTAGCAACATTGTTGGGTTATTTGGCACATTTAAAATTCATTATTGCTTTATTATTATTATTATTATTATTATTATTATTATTATTATTATTATTATTATTAGTATTATTATTATCATTATTTATTATTATTATCATTATTATCATTATTATTACCATTATTATTATTATTATTGCTATCATTAATTTATTAAAACTTGTTATAATATAAAAATCTGTTTTTTAAAATAAATAACATTAACATCTTTTCCAAATTAATATGAAAGCCTATTATTTTTAAGAAAAACTTTTTTTTAGATAAATTTAAAATAATAACTAAAATCTTTTTTTTAAAATAATAACTAGAACCGTTATTTATTTTATTTTATTATTGTTCAATTCAAATTTCATTATCATATTGTATCTGCTCCTCTCATGTAACCTCGCGAACTTAACAATCGCTCTTTAAATTCTGCCTTTAAATTTCTGCTTGCATGGTTTAAATTATGACATTATCTCTCTGTTTGCATGATTCAATTATCTCACGCGTTTACTATTATTTCTGTCACATTGCACACATCCGAAGGTTAGGTCTAACTGTTTGGCCGCCGCGCCAATAGTCCGTAAAACTTCACACATTCAATTTCAAATCCTCAAAACTACAAACCCTAATTTTCACAAATGCCTCGCCGCAGGCAAAATTACAATTTTACCCTTAGCATTAGGTCAAAGAGCCGCCGCGCTCATTTTAGGGTTTCCCGCCGTGGAATCCCTAATTTAACCCTAATTACAACTTAACATTTCAACGTAGAGATTTGGAGTTTCTACACTCCACGTAAGCGTGTCCTTAAGATGCGTTTATTCCCCTTGAGACCTTGACCACAGTCAAGAAGTTTCTAACCTCCCTATTGAGGGGAACTACGATTACTCTGATTCCACTCCCGTAAGGATACGTAGGCACAAGATGCGATGTCTTGCCGAGTAAACTTAGAATTAACCCCCTTTATTATTTATTATTGCTTATTTATATTTTATTTATCTTTGCTATTTAATTATTTTGCTTATTATTTTGTAATTGTTTCTTGGATGTAAAGTTGTTTAATTATTTAATTATTATTATGGTTAGTAATTAGGGAGTGTAACAACATGTATGTAATATTAAAATAAATTTAGATCACTTTTAAATAAAGATAATTAAAATAAACACGTCACACACGTAAGTCGATTTTAATCGCCGTCTCACTTCCTAAGGATATCCCTCAAGTTGCCTACGAATAATGGTTAAGTGGGGTGTATAAAGCAAGTCCCTCAAATAAAAAAATCATCAAAGTCCCTTATGGTTGCCTTTACGAATCAAGTCCCTTTCGAAAAATGATGATGGTCCCTTATATGTGCTTATTACATCCCACAATGGCCTTCAAAGTCAAATTGTCCCTCACATGTCCCTTAACATCCAAAGTAAGGACTACCTACTCCATTATAGTAGGGATAGTCTTACTAAGGAAAGGATAAAGAATAAGAAAGACCTTAAAACATTAGGGTAGGTTACTCCTAGATACTTGCTCACTTCAAAACTTTTTCACACTTAAACAAATTTCCAACAAAATTTTCAAACAAGTTTTTTTTCACATCCATACACGGATTATTATTAAACTATTCTGAAATTTTTTGCTATTCACACACTACACTTTCAAAACAATTCAAAAGTGAGCTTAAGTACCTAAGAGCCCATGGATAACCATGGATGAAAAGGGTGCTAACACCTTCCCTTTTCATAACCTACCCCCGGACCCAAAATATTCTCTAAGGTCTTTCCTGTTCTTTTATAACCTTTCCTTATGGATAAAATAAAAGTCGGTGGCGACTCTTGCTATCCGCAACATTGTTTAAAGTCAGTTCTCCCACCGTGTTACAGAACTGGCGACTCTGCTGGGGATCTATTTAAGAGGGGTACCCTTAGGAATTAAGATCACTTTAAATTGTTTGCCTTGTTTGCTTTATTATTATATTGTTGGGGTGCTCTTATGTGTGAAAGGTCCTAACCCGGATCTAGTGTACCTTAGGTAAATGGCAATAGACCAAGGAAACTGTACGACGTATATCGATACGGTTGATCTGGTGGCCATAGTTAGTGCGACTTCTTGGTTGGTGCTTATATTCCTTAAGTCAAGTTGAGGATAATATTGGGGCTGCCATATGTTGTCAATGCACTAACTGACTTTTAGAACCCTAGTTAACTCATCTTGGCCTTTAGAAAGTAGTGAGGTAACCGGCTTTGGTGCAGACTGAAGTTGGTTGACGCTCGATACTACGCTCATTGAGATCTTAAACTTGGAGGGTTTTGGTTGGCAAGTAAGTTGCCTTCTGAAGAACCACCCTTGTGAAGGATCAATGATATTGAGATCCCTTAGAACCTGGTTACTTTTGTAGGACAGGATGAACCATCTAACTTCAGGGGAGGGTACTCGCCTTTGAACCTCATGCAAGCCTTTAAACCTAGGGCTATGGTGTGACTTGTTTGTGTGTGCCACATGTTTGTGATTGAGCATGACATCATGACATCATCATGCATCATAAGCATATCATTTTCCCTAACCATTTCAAGGACCAAAGGATTTATCTTTGTTCTTTGTTGCAGGTCATGGCTTCTGCTCGTAGAAACACCATCAGGATCAACTTTGTAGGGATACCTGCTAAGCTCAAGGAGTTGGTTTCCCTAGTGCCTGATCATTCCCAGTTCAACAAGAGACATGGTCACTTATTGGATCTAGTTACTTCAGGGTTCAGTGAAGACATGATGAGTGTGCTGTTTCAGTTCTTTGACCCTAAGCACCATTGCTTTACATTTCCTGATTATCAGCTGGTTCCAACCATGGAGGAGTTCTCTAAACTTCTGGGTATACCTGTTCTTGATCAGAAGCCATTCACAGGCTTAGAGAAGGAGCTTAAAACAGAAGTTATTGCTGCAGCTCTACATCTGAAGAAGTCTGACATTGTTCTAGAGACGAGAAGTGGAGTTAAAGGTATTCTTGCCAAGGTATTAGTGGATAAAGCTCAAATGTTCTTGAAGGCTATGAGCTACGATGCTTTTGAGGAGATCTTAGCCTTATTGATTTATGGCTTAGTGTTGTTCCCCAATCCTGATCAGTTCATAGACGTTCATGCCATCAACATATTCCTGAGTCACAATCCAGTGCCTACCTTACTTGGAGACATCCTACATTCTCGTCACACCCGTACTACAAGGGCAAGAGGAACTTTGATGTGCTGCATACCTTTACTTTCTAGGTGGTTTATTTCTCACCTTCCTCGCTCAGTAATGAAGAATGAGCAAGGGTTCAGATGGTCCAAGAGGATCATGTCACTTTCTCACTCAGACATCCATTGGTGCTCCAGATCTATGGAGAATGTCACCATCATTGACCGTTGTGGGGAGTTTCCTAATGTGCCACTTCTAGGCATAAGAGGAGGCATCACCTACAACCCATCTCTAGCTTTACGACAGTTTGGTTACGCCCGGAGCGATGGTCCACATGACATGTTGATTCAGGGCATTGTGTTTGATTACGACAACGATCTTCAGGGTTACCGTCAGAGATTCATCCGAGCTTGGGGAAAGGTAAACGAGATTGACAGCAAGACGCTGGAGCCTAAGTACACTATTCCTATGGAGGCTTATCTCAGATGGGTACGATCTCGTGCTCAGACACTCATGATGCCATATCCTGCCGTCCTACCAGTTACCATGGAACCTGTTGCTGAAGGAGACACAGCTTATACCATCCTTCACCCAGACATGCCTACTGATATGGAAGACTTGCAGAGATCATGGATCCAACTGAAAGAGCAAAGGGATACTTTCGAGGCTCATTACAAAGCAAGCCAAGCAAGGATCCTAGAGCTAACAAAGCTACTTCATGAGGAACGAAACCCCAACTCATACCTCAACACAAAGAGGAAACGTCCATGGGAGACTTAAAACCCCATCTTTTGTACTTATTTCGTTTTCATTTTTTGTAAGCCTAAAAGGCAAAACAAGTTATTACTAATAAAAAGTTACTTTCTTGTTTGTTTAAGCAAATTTAAATCCTGCGGTCCTTGAAAACATTGCACATGCATTCCCATATCATTGCATCACAGGTTTATAATTGTGCACAGGTTTCTCATCTTCTCGCTGTTTATTTCAGCAATGGCTCTTGAACAATCAGTTAAGGATCTCCAGGCACAGAATGCACAGTTCCAAGAGCTGATCCTGAACCTATCCAAGGGGCAGGATGAATTGAAGACACTGCTGGCCAAGAAGACTAAGAAGGCTAGAAGGTCTGCTGGGTTGCTCAACATGGGAAGAAGGTTCAAAGGTCCTGTCAAGACCAAGGAACATGTTGAAGACTATGAATCTGAAGAGTCTGAGCAGGAGAGAGGCAGTCTCCACAACACTATGGGGGACTTTGATTCTGAGGCTAACTACTACCATGAGCCTAACGAAGACAAATTCAAGATGCTGGTGGATAGAATGGATGCTATGGAATTACAGAAATCATCTGGGCTGGATTTTGAGGATTTGAGCTTGATATCTGGGGTGGTCATACCCATTGGGTTCAAAGTTCCTACATTTGTTGTCTATGATGGGGTCTCTTGTCCCAAATTGCATCTGAGGTCTTATGTCAGAAGAATGCAACCCCACACTGCTGATAAAAAGTTGTGGATCCATTTCTTTCAAGAGAGTTTATCTGGAGCTCAGCTAGAGTGGTATTATCAGTTGGAGAGTGTCAACATCAGAGATTGGAATGACCTTGCTGAAGCTTTCTACAAGCAGTATCAATACAATGCTGACTTAGCCCCCACTCGCATGCAGCTTCAGAGCATGTCTATGGGTGCCAAAGAAAGCTTTAAGGAGTATGCTCAGAAGTGGAGAGACTTAGCTGGAAGAGTTCAACCCCCTTTGACTGATAGGGAGTTGGTTGATATGTTCATGTGTACGCTGAATGGTCCGTTTTACAGTCATCTCATTGGAAGCTCATCATCTGGCTTCACTGAGTTGATCATGACAGGAGAGCGAGTAGAGAATGGTATCAAGAGTGGTAAGATCCAAGTGGGCACTTCTTCATCAGGTGCTGCAAAGAAGCCTCCCACTGGGAAGAAAGAATCTAATGCTGTGTATGGTCAGCCTGATCGTAACAGAAGGCATCAGTCTGTTAGTGCAGTTCATATTTCAAATCCAACTCCTGCAACAACAGAGCAGCCTCAAGGCAACCAACAGAGGGCTAGAAGACAGTTCACGAAGATCAACATGTCAATGGCTCAGGCATTGCAACACTTGTTGAAAGCTGAACTTATTACCCTGAGGGAGGCCCCTCAGAATCCCAATGTTACCTCTCCCAAGTACAATCCCAATGCACGATGTGCATATCATTCAAACTGTCCAGGACATGATACTAATAACTGCTGGGTCTTGAAGAACAAAATTCAAGATATGATTGATGCTGGAGAAATTGAGTTTGATCCACCAGGTACTCCAAATGTGATTACAGCTCCAATGCCAAATCACGAGAAGACTGTCAACGCCATTGATGAAGATATTGATGAAGATCTGCATGTCTATTCGGTTATGGAGTTGAGCACACCATTGTCTGTTATCAAAAAGAGGTTAGTACAAGCTGGGATCTTTCCAGGTTGTCGTGAAGATCGTTTGTATTGTACCTATAAGCTGGATAGTTGCTTCATTTTGAGAGATGGGATTCAACGTCTCATGGATAAGTATACTATAGTGTTTGAAAGAAGACCAGCATCTGTAGAAAGTATGGTAGATCATCTGACTCAGGGTAAGAAGATTGAAGAGGTTGATATGGTTGACAAAGTACCACTAAGAATCACTTCAAAGGGTCCCATTAAAATCACTCATCAGGGCCCAATCAAGATTACTGCTGAAGGTCCTGTGAAAGTTGTCACTGAAGCCAGAGTAGCTCCTCTGATCATTACCACTCCTGGTCCTATTCCTTATACATCTGACAAAGCTGTGCCTTGGCACTATGGGTCTGATGTTTACATCCATGGTGTCAAGCAGGAGCCTTTACCTGATATGCCTGTTGACATTGATAATATTGCTGGATCTAGCAAGATCACTCGTAGTGGAAGAATCTTCTCTCCTCCAGTTGCTTCTAAGAGTGCAGTTACTCCTGCTGTTACTTCCACCACTGATGCTCGGGGCAAGGGTCCTGTTATTGAGCCTGTATCTACTGATGTGCCAGCTGCTGATGACCTCTCTAAGCAGATGGAAGAAGTATTGAAAATCATTCGCAAGAGTGATTATGATATTGTTGATCAGCTGGGGCATACTCCCTCAAAGATTTCTATGCTCTCCCTGTTATTATGTTCTGAGGCTCATGCCAAGTCATTGATCAAGTTTCTAAAGATGGCTCATGTACCCAGTGCAATTTCTGTGGACCAGTTTGAGAATTGTGTTGCTCACCTGACCTATGACAACGGGTTAGGATTTTCTGATGCTGACTTGACCCCTGCCAAGAGGGATCATAACAGGGCCTTGCATATTTCAATTGAATGCAGGGGCACTACCCTGTCTCATGTGCTGATAGACAATGGTTCCTCTCTGAATGTGTTGCCTAAGGAAGTCCTGAACAAGCTGAGTCCTAAAGATACGGTATTGAAGCCCAGTAATATTGTGGTAAAGGCTTTTGATGGTTCTAGAAGAGTAGTGCATGGGGAAATTGATCTTCCAATCAAGGTTGGCTCTCAGGTGTTTACCGCTACATTCTATGTGATGGATATTCGTCCTTCGTACTCATGTCTGCTTGGTCGTCCCTGGATCCATGGGGCAGGTGCTGTGACCTCCACATTACATCAAAAGTTGAGATATCCGGTGAATGGAAAAGTTGTTACTGTCTTTGGAGAGGAAGAATACTTTGTTAGCCATGTAAACACTTTCAAGTATCTGGAAGTAGAAGGTGAATACATTGAAACTCCATGTCAGTCATTTGAAGCGGTTCCCTGGGCTGTTAAGGATTGTGTGACTCCTCCTGCTGTGAAGAAGGTTCCTGCGGTCATCAGAAACCCTCCAACAATGGCAATGGCCTCCCTCAATGATGCAAAAGCTGTGGTGGAAGAAGGTGGTTATACTATTTGGGGTCAGCTTCCTGATGTTCCATACAAGTCTGACAAGTTTGGTTTGGGTTTCACTGCAGAGTCCCAGAAGGCTGTCCGTCATGCCCGTGTTGTTCGTATCACCAATCAAGGGGTTATCAATGCTGTGGGAGATCAAGATGAAGACTACAACCTGGAGGCATGGATTTTTCCTACTGTGGGTGCTGGACTCAATAATTGGACAGCTGAAGATGTTATCCCTATCTCCTTTAGTCAGGAGTAAATACTATTACTGTGTTATGTTTTTAAATTTGTAATTTCTGGAACAATTAAAACTTTCAAGCCATGTGCCTTACCCGGGGCACAATGGTGTGCTTGTTACGGGTTGTCATTTCATTTGCATACTGCATTCAATAAAATCAGTGGACGTTTCGTTTTCGTAAATATTGTGTTCCTTGTCTTTCTTTTTCTTTTATTTTTGCTTTATCAGCTATGTGTTCTTACACACACCCACGTCACTAAAATGCAGATCCTCATCCACTCTGGATCCAGTTGATAACAGTTCTACTATTGCCAATTACAATTTCGAGAATCCGATCTATCAAACTGAAGACGGAAACGAGGACGATTGTGAAATACCTGTAGAGCTTGCTAGGTTGTTACAACAAGAAGAGAAAGCTATACAGCCACATGAAGAGCCAGTCGAAGTTGTGAATTTGGGAACTGAAGAAAACAGAAAAGAGGTCAAGATAGGGGCTGATTTAGAGGACAGTGTCAAGAGCAGGTTGATTCAGATGCTACGTGACTATGTGGAGATCTTTGCTTGGTCTTATGAAGATATGCCAGGGTTGGATACAGACATTGTGGTTCACCGTTTGCCAGTGAAAGAAGATTGTCGTCCAAAGAAGCAGAAGGTTCGTCGTATGCGTCCTGAAATGTCAGAAAAGATCAAAGCAGAGGTAATGAAACAATTCAATGCAGGGTTCTTGGCCGTAACTTCTTATCCTCAGTGGGTTGCAAATGTGGTACCAGTTCCTAAGAAAGATGGTAAGGTACGTATGTGTGTAGACTACAGAGATCTGAACAAGGCTAGCCCTAAAGATGACTTTCCACTTCCTCATATTGATATTCTGGTAGACAACACTGCTCAGCATAAGGTATTCTCTTTTATGGATGGTTTCTCTGGTTACAATCAAATCAAGATGGCACCTGAAGATATGGAGAAGACTACATTTGTGACACAGTGGGGCACCTTTTGCTATAAGGTAATGCCATTTGGTTTGAAGAATGCAGGGGCAACATATCAGCGTGCTATGGTGGCTTTGTTTCATGATATGATTCATCATGAGATAGAGGTATATGTGGATGATATGATAGCCAGGTCTCAGAATGAAGAACAACATCTTGATCATCTGCACAAGTTGTTTGAGAGGTTGAAGAAATACAGGTTGAGATTAAATCCAAACAAGTGTACTTTTGGAGTTAGATCTGGAAAGCTCTTGGGTTTCATTGTCAGTGGAAAAGGTATTGAAGTGGATCCTGCAAAAGTGAAAGCTATACGAGAGATGCCAGCTCCCCGTACTGAGAAGGAGGTTAGAGGTTTCTTGGGACGATTGAACTACATTGCAAGATTTATTTCCCAATTAACTACCATCTGTGAGCCAATCTTCAAGTTGTTGAGGAAAGATCAGGTGATGGAATGGAATGATGAGTGCCAGACTGCCTTTGATGAAATCAAGAGATATTTGCTAGAACCTCCAATTTTAATGCCACCAGTTGATGGAAGACCCTTGATTATGTATTTAACAGTACTAGACAACTCAATGGGGTGTGTATTGGGGCAACATGACGAGTCTGGTCGAAAAGAGCAGGCAATATACTACCTTAGCAAAAAGTTTACCGACTGTGAAACAAGATACTCACTGCTCGAGAAAACTTGCTGCGCTTTGGCATGGGCTGCTCGCCGACTAAGACAGTATATGTTGACCCATACTACCTTGTTGATTTCGAAGATGGATCCAATCAAGTACATATTTGAGAAACCTGCTCTCTCCGGAAGAATTGCAAGATGGCAAATGATCTTGACGGAATATGATATACAGTATACCACTCAGAAGGCCATTAAGGGGAGTGTTGTTGCTGATCATTTGGCTCATCAAGCAGTAGATGATTACCAGTCAATGAATTTTGAGTTCCCTGATGAAGACATTATGTCTGTTACCAAAGAACCTGGACAATATGACGGACCTGAACAAGGATCCCGATGGACTATGGTTTTTGATGGTGCCTCCAATGCACATGGTAATGGTGTTGGTGTTGTGATTAGTTCCCCTGAAGGTTGTCATACCCCGATTACTGCCAGACTTTGTTTCTATTGTACCAATAACATGGCTGAGTATGAGGCATGTATCATGGGTATGCAAGTTGCTATTGATATGAAGATTCAGTTCCTTGAGGTGTATGGAGATTCAGCTCTGGTAGTAAGTCAGATTAAAGGAGATTGGGATACAAAGCATGATAATCTCATTCCTTACAGAGAACATGTGTTGTCTTTGATCCCACATTTCAAAGAGATTACTTTTGGACATATTCCACGAAGAGAGAATCAGTTGGCAGACGCATTGGCCACCATGGCATCTATGTTTGAGATCAGCTGGGATGATGAAGCTCCCAAGATTACCATTGATAGATTTGAGAAGCCTGCATACTGCAATGAGATTGACACTGAAGGGGCAGAGGAGAAGCCTTGGTTCTATGAAGTGAAAAACTATCTTGAAGCTCAGGAGTTCCCTGAAGGGGCATCTGTCAAAGATAGGAAGTTCCTGAGAAGGTTTTCTGCTAAGTTCTTTCTGAGTAATGGCATTCTGTATAAGCGTAATCATGATTCAACTATGCTTCGTTGTGTGGATAAGAAGGAAGCTACAGAAATTATGGAAGAGATGCATGATGGGACCTTTGGCACTCATTCTAGTGGTCATACCATGGCAAAGAAGATTTTGAGAGCAGGTTACTATTGGTCTACCATGGAAGCTGATTGCTATCAACACTCCAGAACATGTCACAAATGTCAAATCTATGCTGATAAAGTACATGTACCTCCATCTCCATTGAATGTGTTGACTGCTCCTTGGCCCTTTGCCATGTGGGGCATTGATATGATTGGTGAGATCAAGCCTACTGCTTCTAATGGGCATCGTTTCATCCTGGTTGCTATTGATTACTTCACGAAGTGGGTAGAGGCAGCTTCATTTTCATCTGTGACTAAGAATGTTGTGGCTCGGTTCATTAAGAATAATCTCATATGTAGGTATGGTATCCCTGAAAGGATTATCACTGACAATGGCTCTAATCTGAACAACACTATGATTACTGATCTCTGTACGCAGTTCAAGATTAAGCATCACAACTCTTCTCCGTATCGTCCAAAGATGAATGGGGCAGTTGAAGCTGCTAATAAGAACATTAAGAAGATTGTACAGAAGATGACTGTTACTTACAAGGATTGGCACGAGATGTTACCATTTGCTCTGCATGGTTATCGTACTACAATACGTACTTCAACAGGGGCAACCCCATTCTCCTTAGTCTATGGTATGGAAGCAGTTCTGCCTATTGAAGTTCAGATCCCCTCCTTGAGAATTATGAAGGATGCAGGCTTGGATGAAGATGAGTGGATTCAGACTCGACTTGACCAGATAAATTTGATTGATGAGAAAAGGTTAGCAGCAGTTTGTCATGGCCAGATGTACCAGAAACGGATGATCAAAGCTTTTAACAAGAAGGTTAAGCCAAAGGTATATCAGGCTGGTGACTTGGTAATCAAGCGTATCATATTACCACAGGGTGATCCTAGGGGCAAGTGGACTCCAACATATGAGGGACCATTTGTAGTCAAGACAGTGTTCTCAGGAGGTGCCATGATACTGACTACAATGGATGGTGAAGACTTCCCACAACCTGTAAACGCAGACATAGTTAAAAAATACTACGCATAAAAAGAGACCCGCTAGGTTGACAGGCCTAGGCAAAAATAAGGGCATCCCGGCAAACCAAAAGGGTTTGGGCAAAAAGTAGGGATATATATATAAAAAGATGTACACCCGGCAAGTCGAAAACCTGAAAAGGCGGCTTGGGCAAAAAAGGGTATCCCGGTGGATTGAAAACCTGAAAGGGCAATCCAGGCAAAAGTTAGGGATTAAAGCGTATGACTATGTCTCGTTTGGATCACTCATGAAACTGCAACCAGTTGTACTACTTACTCAAGCTCAAACAGATAAAGCTCAATCCAATCGTTTCCGTCTCAACAGCAAGAAGATGAGATACTTGAGTGGCAATAGTAGAATTGAAACTCAATAGGATTATTTCCCACATAGCTGATTCTTTTTGTAAAACTTCATGACAAAATTCTCTTACTAGGGTTTATGTCTCCTTGTACAAACTTACCCGTGTATGGGTCACTTTTGATATAAATAAATTCCATCTTTTGAATCCAGATTTACTTTTACCCTATTTACATAAGCGAAACGTCCATTGGTTGTGTTTGAATGTATGTATGCCTTTGAATATGATTGATGTTTACCAGAAATGCATGTATGCTTTTAATATGATTGATGTTTACCAGAAATGCATGAAAATGCAGTAATAGTATTTACTAAGGACGAACGAGGGAAGGATTTCAACGAAGCTTCGCCGGTTCATCTTTACAAGACAGTTACAAACCATCAGTAGGACTAATCCATTTTCACAAAGTCTAATCTCCCCTGGAATTTATATCCATCTCTTTTATCCTCATACGGATATACGGGAAATTACTTTCCAATAAGGGTACGATGAACGAAGACGGGATGTTATACTTATCCTACTATCAAACGAAAACGAAGGTTATCTATACCCTACTATCCCCAACAACGGGAGGTTATCTATACCTTGTTATCCCCAACAACGGGAGGTTATCTATACCTTGTTATCCCCAGCAGACGGAGGGTTATATATTCTTCAACAACGAATCGGGATTTATTTTCCTTGGCCAGCAGTTGTTATACAAGGATATCCAGACACTTCCAGCAGTGTCATATCATACATACATCATTTACATCATACCATAACATATATGTCTATAGTACATTACCTAAGTGCATCATGTCATACATGCATACATAAAGCATAAACTAATGTTGTTATACAGAGTGCTACCTTGTTTTCAGGTTAATTATCCAACAAACAAGCTTATGATCTTTGGGACTGCTTTATTGTAACCTCAGGGTTACTTTATCCTCCTGATGAGCTTCTTATTACTTTGGACTGCTTTATTGTAACCTCAGGGTTATTTTATCCTCCTGATAGCCTCTCATGACTTCAAGACTGCTTTAGAGCTACTGATTGCTCTATCCTCCTGAAATCATCCTATTACTTCAAGACTGCTTTAGAGCTATTCATTGCTCTATCCTCATGAGGTCATATTACTACTTCAAGACTGCTTTAGAGCTATTCATTGCTCTATCCTCCTGAAGCCATCTAATTATTTCAAGACTGCTTTAGAGTATTCATTGCTCTATCCTCCTGAAATTACATTATTATTTCAAGACTGCTTTAGAGTATTCATTGCTCTATCCTCCTGAAATCATTACTTCAAGACTGCTTTAGAGCTATTGATTGCTCTATCCTCCTGAAGACATATCACGTTATTATTTCAAGACTGCTTTAGAGCTATTCATTGCTCTATCCTCCTGAAGCCATCTAATTATTTCAAGACTGCTTTAGAGTATTCATTGCTCTATCCTCCTGAAATTACATTATTATTTCAAGACTGCTTTAGAGTATTCACTGCTCTATCCTCCTGAAATCATTACTTCAAGACTGCTTTAGAGCTATTGATTGCTCTATCCTCCTGAAGACATATCACGTTATTATTTCAAGACTGCTTTAGAGCTATTCATTGCTCTATCCTCCTGAAGCCATTATTACTTCAAGACTGCTTTAGAGCTATTGATTGCTCTATCCTCCTGAGGTCAGATTTATCACTTCAAGACTGCTTTAGGGTTATCATTATTGATTGCTCTATCCTCATGAAGACATGCTGTTACATCAGTATTACTCCAGACTCCTGACAGTTCTCATTATACTACTGAAGAACTTTCCCCTAGTGGCATCTTTAATCCCACTCAATCATGTTCAACCAACCATCAATATCACTCCATGCACTGGTGAGTGCAAATTTTTGGGCTTTTGTGTTCAATCCCCTTCAACCTTCCAGGTTACGACTGGCAAATATACCAATCTAACCCCTCAGGTTTCAGAAAATTGAACAGGGGCAGCTGTTGCACCCCAAAATTTGCCCTCACAATACAAGACTTTGTGTTCTAAGAAGGTTCACAAGGTCCACAAGTTCTCCAACAACTTGCATAACCTTTCATGAAGTTCATAAAGTCCACAAGCTACTTTATGAAGGTTCACAAGGTTCACAAGTCCCACAGTGCTTTCAATACCTTTCATGAGGTTCATGAAGTCCATAGGTTGCTTCTTGAAGGTTCACAAGCCTCACAATACCTCCCATGAGTATCACAAGATATCTTATGAAGATTCACAAGGTTCACAAAGTTCACAATTGGTCAGAAGAGTTGACAATTCCCTCAGACAATGCACCTCCTAAGCAGTGCATCCAAAACTAGGGTTTTGACTTTAATCAGGCTAAATGGACTTCCAAGACTTCAAGTGAGCTTCATAACATCTTATATGTGTATAAGAACCCCCATGTCAAGTTTCAAGACTTTTCTCAAAAGTTTGCTCAGTCAGATGATCAGATAAGTCAAAAGCAGTCAATGCAGTTAAAAGGTCAAACTGAGGTCAACTGTGGTCAAACCAAAGTCAAACTTCATGATTTTTTTTTTGCCAACATCAAAGAGAGGTTGGGTGAGAAATATTATCATAATAACTGTAATACCCCAAATTTTGCCCTAAGATTTGTCGTCGCATTTCATTGCATTTAATCAATTACTAACAAATTTGTGTAGTCGTTTGACTTTTTGCAGGTAAATATCATATGGCATGCATTTTTTTTCTAAAAAAGTAAAAATGGCACAATTGGCAGGAGGACATGTGTAAGGAGTTATGAGTGTGAGAGGTTGAGAGTTCGAATCTCACCTTTGTCACTTTTTTTGTTTTTTATTATTTTTACTCTAAATTTTTCTATCTTTCATTTAAAAAAATAACAAAAATAGTTTTTTATTATTATTTAATTATTATTTTCGTATTTTAATTAAATCATTTTTTAAAATATTATTTTTTTCACTTTTTTCTAAATTATTCATAAAAATATCCAAAAAATCATAAAATAAAAAATATTGAAAAAAATTTTGTTCTTTTTATAATATTTTTTTATTTTAGGAATCAATAGGATTATTAGTTTTTATTTTAAGTTTATTTTAATTATTTTAAATTATTTAAATTTTATTTTTTCTTAACTAATTATTTAGTTTGGGCTTTAAAATGGGCTTTAGGGACATTATTGAGAATTTGGTGTTAACCCTAATTTGTTCCCTATATATACATGTGTTGCCTTGTTGGAAAAAAGGGGAGAATGAAAAAAACCTAAGAGGAGTGAGTGCCGTTTGCCGTTATTTAGTTTTCTTCTTCATCTATTACTGTTGTTTCTTTTTCTTCATCGTTTACCGTTATTTCTTTTCCTTCATCTATTACTGTTGTTTCTTTTTTTTCCATCTTTTACCGTTATTTTTTTTCTTCATCTATTACCGTTATTTCTTTTTCTTTATCTATTACTGTTACGTTTATATATTTATAATTTTTTAAATTGTTAGAGTTTATATATATATATATATATATATATATATATATATATATATATATATATATATATATATATATATATATATATATATATATATATATATATATATATAAGATTAATTTTTGATCGAATTATGTTGATACGATGTTTGCACATTTGTGTGTATGACGCGTGACATTTGTGTTAGTTCGATCTGATTGCGATGATCGCATTTTGTGTGAGCAATAATACTATTTTTTGCTTAATTTCTTTTTCTTTGCGATAAATTTTGTTTCGTCCGATTTAGATCTGGTTGCGATGAGCGCATTTCTGCGTTAGCAACATTGTTGGGTTATTTGGCACATTTAAAATTCATTATTGTTTTATTATTATTATTATTATTATTATTATTATTATTATTATTATTATTATTAGTATTATTATTATCATTATTTATTATTATTATCATTATTATCATTATTATTACCATTATTATTATTATTATTGCTATCATTAATTTATTAAAACTTGTTATAATATAAAAATCTGTTTTTTAAAATAAATAACATTAACATCTTTTCCAAATTAATATGAAAACCTATTATTTTTAAGAAAAACTTTTTTTTAGATAAATTTAAAATAATAACTAAAATCTTTTTTTTAAAATAATAACTAGAACCGTTATTTATTTTATTTTATTATTGTTCAATTCAAATTTCATTATCATATTGTATCTGCTCCTCTCATGTAACCTCGCGAACTTAACAATCGCTCTTTAAATTCTGCCTTTAAATTTCTGCTTGCATGGTTTAAATTATGACATTATCTCTCTGTTTGCATGATTCAATTATCTCACGCGTTTACTATTATTTCTGTCACATTGCACACATCCGAAGGTTAGGTCTAACTGTTTGGCCGCCGCGCCAATAGTCCGTAAAACTTCACACATTCAATTTCAAATCCTCAAAACTACAAACCCTAATTTTCACAAATGCCTCGCCACAGGCAAAATTACAATTTTACCCTTAGCATTAGGTCAAAGAGCCGTCGCGCTCATTTTAGGGTTTCCCGCCGTGGAATCCTTAATTTAACCCTAATTACAACTTAACATTTCAACGTAGAGATTTGGAGTTTCTACACTCCACGTAAGCGTGTCCTTAAGATGCGTTTATTCCCCTTGAGACCTTGACCACAGTCAAGAAGTTTCTAACCTCCCTATTGAGGGGAACTACGATTACTCTGATTCCACTCCCGTAAGGATACGTAGGCACAAGATGCGATGTCTTGCCGAGTAAACTTAGAATTAACCCCCTTTATTATTTATTATTGCTTATTTATATTTTATTTATCTTTGCTATTTAATTATTTTGCTTATTATTTTGTAATTGTTTCTTGGATGTAAAGTTGTTTAATTATTTAATTATTATTATGGTTAGTAATTAGGGAGTGTAACAACATGTATGTAATATTAAAATAAATTTAGATCACTTTTAAATAAAGATAATTAAAATAAACACGTCACACACGTAAGTCGATTTTAATCGCCGTCTCACTTCCTAAGGATATCCCTCAAGTTGCCTACGAATAATGGTTAAGTGGGGTGTATAAAGCAAGTCCCTCAAATAAAAAAATCATCAAAGTCCCTTATGGTTGCCTTTACGAATCAAGTCCCTTTCGAAAAATGATGATGGTCCCTTATATGTGCTTATTACATCCCACAATGGCCTTCAAAGTCAAATTGTCCCTCACATGTCCCTTAACATCCAAAGTAAGGACTACCTACTCCATTATAGTAGGGATAGTCTTACTAAGGAAAGGATAAAGAATAAGAAAGACCTTAAAACATTAGGGTAGGTTACTCCTAGATACTTGCTCACTTCAAAACTTTTTCACACTTAAACAAATTTCCAACAAAATTTTCAAACAAGTTTTTTTTCACATCCATACACGGATTATTATTAAACTATTCTGAAATTTTTTGCTATTCACACACTACACTTTCAAAACAATTCAAAAGTGAGCTTAAGTACCTAAGAGCCCATGGATAACCATGGATGAAAAGGGTGCTAACACCTTCCCTTTTCATAACCTACCCCCGGACCCAAAATATTCTCTAAGGTCTTTCCTGTTCTTTTATAACCTTTCCTTATGGATAAAATAAAAGTCGGTGGCGACTCTTGCTATCCGCAACATTGTTTAAAGTCAGTTCTCCCACCGTGTTACAGAACTGGCGACTCTGCTGGGGATCTATTTAAGAGGGGTACCCTTAGGAATTAAGATCACTTTAAATTGTTTGCCTTGTTTGCTTTATTATTATATTGTTGGGGTGCTCTTATGTGTGAAAGGTCCTAACCCGGATCTAGTGTACCTTAGGTAAATGGCAATAGACCAAGGAAACTGTACGACGTATATCGATACGGTTGATCTGGTGGCCATAGTTAGTGCGACTTCTTGGTTGGTGCTTATATTCCTTAAGTCAAGTTGAGGATAATATTGAGGCTGCCATATGTTGTCAATGCACTAACTGACTTTTAGAACCCTAGTTAACTCATCTTGGCCTTTAGAAAGTAGTGAGGTAACCGGCTTTGGTGCAGACTGAAGTTGGTTGACGCTCGATACTACGCTCATTGAGATCTTAAACTTGGAGGGTTTTGGTTGGCAAGTAAGTTGCCTTCTGAAGAACCACCCTTGTGAAGGATCAATGATATTGAGATCCCTTAGAACCTGGTTACTTTTGTAGGACAGGATGAACCATCTAACTTTAGGGGAGGGTACTCGCCTTTGAACCTCATGCAAGCCTTTAAACCTAGGGCTATGGTGTGACTTGTTTGTGTGTGCCACATGTTTGTGATTGAGCATGACATCATGACATCATCATGCATCATAAGCATATCATTTTCCCTAACCATTTCAAGGACCAAAGGATTTATCTTTGTTCTTTGTTGCAGGTCATGGCTTCTGCTCGTAGAAACACCATCAGGATCAACTTTGTAGGGATACCTGCTAAGCTCAAGGAGTTGGTTTCCCTAGTGCCTGATCATTCCCAGTTCAACAAGAGACATGGTCACTTATTGGATCTAGTTACTTCAGGGTTCAGTGAAGACATGATGAGTGTGCTGTTTCAGTTCTTTGACCCTAAGCACCATTGCTTTACATTTCCTGATTATCAGCTGGTTCCAACCATGGAGGAGTTCTCTAAACTTCTGGGTATACCTGTTCTTGATCAGAAGCCATTCACAGGCTTAGAGAAGGAGCTTAAAACAGAAGTTATTGCTGCAGCTCTACATCTGAAGAAGTCTGACATTGTTCTAGAGACGAGAAGTGGAGTTAAAGGTATTCTTGCCAAGGTATTAGTGGATAAAGCTCAAATGTTCTTGAAGGCTATGAGCTACGATGCTTTTGAGGAGATCTTAGCCTTATTGATTTATGGCTTAGTGTTGTTCCCCAATCCTGATCAGTTCATAGACGTTCATGCCATCAACATATTCCTGAGTCACAATCCAGTGCCTACCTTACTTGGAGACATCCTACATTCTCGTCACACCCGTACTACAAGGGCAAGAGGAACTTTGATGTGCTGCATACCTTTACTTTCTAGGTGGTTTATTTCTCACCTTCCTCGCTCAGTAATGAAGAATGAGCAAGGGTTCAGATGGTCCAAGAGGATCATGTCACTTTCTCACTCAGACATCCATTGGTGCTCCAGATCTATGGAGAATGTCACCATCATTGACCGTTGTGGGGAGTTTCCTAATGTGCCACTTCTAGGCATAAGAGGAGGCATCACCTACAACCCATCTCTAGCTTTACGACAGTTTGGTTACGCCCGGAGCGATGGTCCACATGACATGTTGATTCAGGGCATTGTGTTTGATTACGACAACGATCTTCAGGGTTACCGTCAGAGATTCATCCGAGCTTGGGGAAAGGTAAACGAGATTGACAGCAAGACGCTGGAGCCTAAGTACACTATTCCTATGGAGGCTTATCTCAGATGGGTACGATCTCGTGCTCAGACACTCATGATGCCATATCCTGCCGTCCTACCAGTTACCATGGAACCTGTTGCTGAAGGAGACACAGCTTATACCATCCTTCACCCAGACATGCCTACTGATATGGAAGACTTGCAGAGATCATGGATCCAACTGAAAGAGCAAAGGGATACTTTCGAGGCTCATTACAAAGCAAGCCAAGCAAGGATCCTAGAGCTAACAAAGCTACTTCATGAGGAACGAAACCTCAACTCATACCTCAACACAAAGAGGAAACGTCCATGGGAGACTTAAAACCCCATCTTTTGTACTTATTTCGTTTTCATTTTTTGTAAGCCTAAAAGGCAAAACAAGTTATTACTAATAAAAAGTTACTTTCTTGTTTGTTTAAGCAAATTTAAATCCTGCGGTCCTTGAAAACATTGCACATGCATTCCCATATCATTGCATCACAGGTTTATAATTGTGCACAGGTTTCTCATCTTCTCGCTGTTTATTTCAGCAATGGCTCTTGAACAATCAGTTAAGGATCTCCAGGCACAGAATGCACAGTTCCAAGAGCTGATCCTGAACCTATCCAAGGGGCAGGATGAATTGAAGACACTGCTGGCCAAGAAGACTAAGAAGGCTAGAAGGTCTGCTGGGTTGCTCAACATGGGAAGAAGGTTCAAAGGTCCTGTCATGACCAAGGAACATGTTGAAGACTATGAATCTGAAGAGTCTGAGCAGGAGAGAGGCAGTCTCCACAACACTATGGGGGACTTTGATTCTGAGGCTAACTACTACCATGAGCCTAACGAAGACAAATTCAAGATGCTGGTGGATAGAATGGATGCTATGGAATTACAGAAATCATCTGGGCTGGATTTTGAGGATTTGAGCTTGATATCTGGGGTGGTCATACCCATTGGGTTCAAAGTTCCTACATTTGTTGTCTATGATGGGGTCTCTTGTCCCAAATTGCATCTGAGGTCTTATGTCAGAAGAATGCAACCCCACACTGCTGATAAAAAGTTGTGGATCCATTTCTTTCAAGAGAGTTTATCTGGAGCTCAGCTAGAGTGGTATTATCAGTTGGAGAGTGTCAACATCAGAGATTGGAATGACCTTGCTGAAGCTTTCTACAAGCAGTATCAATACAATGCTGACTTAGCCCCCACTCGCATGCAGCTTCAGAGCATGTCTATGGGTGCCAAAGAAAGCTTTAAGGAGTATGCTCAGAAGTGGAGAGACTTAGCTGGAAGAGTTCAACCCCCTTTGACTGATAGGGAGTTGGTTGATATGTTCATGTGTACGCTGAATGGTCCGTTTTACAGTCATCTCATTGGAAGCTCATCATCTGGCTTCACTGAGTTGATCATGACAGGAGAGCGAGTAGAGAATGGTATCAAGAGTGGTAAGATCCAAGTGGGCACTTCTTCATCAGGTGCTGCAAAGAAGCCTCCCACTGGGAAGAAAGAATCTAATGCTGTGTATGGTCAGCCTGATCGTAACAGAAGGCATCAGTCTGTTAGTGCAGTTCATATTTCAAATCCAACTCCTGCAACAACAGAGCAGCCTCAAGGCAACCAACAGAGGGCTAGAAGACAGTTCACGAAGATCAACATGTCAATGGCTCAGGCATTGCAACACTTGTTGAAAGCTGAACTTATTACCCTGAGGGAGGCCCCTCAGAATCCCAATGTTACCTCTCCCAAGTACAATCCCAATGCACGATGTGCATATCATTCAAACTGTCCAGGACATGATACTAATAACTGCTGGGTCTTGAAGAACAAAATTCAAGATATGATTGATGCTGGAGAAATTGAGTTTGATCCACCAGGTACTCCAAATGTGATTACAGCTCCAATGCCAAATCACGAGAAGACTGTCAACGCCATTGATGAAGATATTGATGAAGATCTGCATGTCTATTCGGTTATGGAGTTGAGCACACCATTGTCTGTTATCAAAAAGAGGTTAGTACAAGCTGGGATCTTTCCAGGTTGTCGTGAAGATCGTTTGTATTGTACCTATAAGCTGGATAGTTGCTTCATTTTGAGAGATGGGATTCAACGTCTCATGGATAAGTATACTATAGTGTTTGAAAGAAGACCAGCATCTGTAGAAAGTATGGTAGATCATCTGACTCAGGGTAAGAAGATTGAAGAGGTTGATATGGTTGACAAAGTACCACTAAGAATCACTTCAAAGGGTCCCATTAAAATCACTCATCAGGGCCCAATCAAGATTACTGCTGAAGGTCCTGTGAAAGTTGTCACTGAAGCCAGAGTAGCTCCTCTGATCATTACCACTCCTGGTCCTATTCCTTATACATCTGACAAAGCTGTGCCTTGGCACTATGGGTCTGATGTTTACATCCATGGTGTCAAGCAGGAGCCTTTACCTGATATGCCTGTTGACATTGATAATATTGCTGGATCTAGCAAGATCACTCGTAGTGGAAGAATCTTCTCTCCTCCAGTTGCTTCTAAGAGTGCAGTTACTCCTGCTGTTACTTCCACCACTGATGCTCGGGGCAAGGGTCCTGTTATTGAGCCTGTATCTACTGATGTGCCAGCTGCTGATGACCTCTCTAAGCAGATGGAAGAAGTATTGAAAATCATTCGCAAGAGTGATTATGATATTGTTGATCAGCTGGGGCATACTCCCTCAAAGATTTATATGCTCTCCCTGTTATTATGTTCTGAGGCTCATGCCAAGTCATTGATCAAGTTTCTAAAGATGGCTCATGTACCCAGTGCAATTTCTGTGGACCAGTTTGAGAATTGTGTTGCTCACCTGACCTATGACAACGGGTTAGGATTTTCTGATGCTGACTTGACCCCTGCCAAGAGGGATCATAACAGGGCCTTGCATATTTCAATTGAATGCAGGGGCACTACCCTGTCTCATGTGCTGATAGACAATGGTTCCTCTCTGAATGTGTTGCCTAAGGAAGTCCTGAACAAGCTGAGTCCTAAAGATACGGTATTGAAGCCCAGTAATATTGTGGTAAAGGCTTTTGATGGTTCTAGAAGAGTAGTGCATGGGGAAATTGATCTTCCAATCAAGGTTGGCTCTCAGGTGTTTACCGCTACATTCTATGTGATGGATATTCGTCCTTCGTACTCATGTCTGCTTGGTCGTCCCTGGATCCATGGGGCAGGTGCTGTGACCTCCACATTACATCAAAAGTTGAGATATCCGGTGAATGGAAAAGTTGTTACTGTCTTTGGAGAGGAAGAATACTTTGTCAGCCATGTAAACACTTTCAAGTATCTGGAAGTAGAAGGTGAATACATTGAAACTCCATGTCAGTCATTTGAAGCGGTTCCCTGGGCTGTTAAGGATTGTGTGACTCCTCCTGCTGTGAAGAAGGTTCCTGCGGTCATCAGAAACCCTCCAACAATGGCAATGGCCTCCCTCGATGATGCAAAAGCTGTGGTGGAAGAAGGTGGTTATACTATTTGGGGTCAGCTTCCTGATGTTCCATACAAGTCTGACAAGTTTGGTTTGGGTTTCACTGCAGAGTCCCAGAAGGCTGTCCGTCATGCCCGTGCTGTTCGTATCACCAATCAAGGGGTTATCAATGCTGTGGGAGATCAAGATGAAGACTACAACCTGGAGGCATGGATTTTTCCTACTGTGGGTGCTGGACTCAATAATTGGACAGCTGAAGATGTTATCCCTATCTCCTTTAGTCAGGAGTAAATACTATTACTGTGTTATGTTTTTAAATTTGTAATTTCTGGAACAATTAAAACTTTCAAGCCATGTGCCTTACCCGGGGCACAATGGTGTGCTTGTTACGGGTTGTCATTTCATTTGCATACTGCATTCAATAAAATCAGTGGACGTTTCGTTTTCGTAAATATTGTGTTCCTTGTCTTTCTTTTTCTTTTATTTTTGCTTTATCAGCTATGTGTTCTTACACACACCCACGTCACTAAAATGCAGATCCTCATCCACTCTGGATCCAGTTGATAACAGTTCTACTATTGCCAATTACAATTTCGAGAATCCGATCTATCAAACTGAAGACGGAAACGAGGACGATTGTGAAATACCTGTAGAGCTTGCTAGGTTGTTACAACAAGAAGAGAAAGCTATACAGCCACATGAAGAGCCAGTCGAAGTTGTGAATCTGGGAACTGAAGAAAACAGAAAAGAGGTCAAGATAGGGGCTGATTTAGAGGACAGTGTCAAGAGCAGGTTGATTCAGATGCTACGTGACTATGTGGAGATCTTTGCTTGGTCTTATGAAGATATGCCAGGGTTGGATACAGACATTGTGGTTCACCGTTTGCCAGTGAAAGAAGATTGTCGTCCAAAGAAGCAGAAGGTTCGTCGTATGCGTCCTGAAATGTCAGAAAAGATCAAAGCAGAGGAAATGAAACAATTCAATGCAGGGTTCTTGGCCGTAACTTCTTATCCTCAGTGGGTTGCAAATGTGGTACCAGTTCCTAAGAAAGATGGTAAGGTACGTATGTGTGTAGACTACAGAGATCTGAACAAGGCTAGCCCTAAAGATGACTTTCCACTTCCTCATATTGATATTCTGGTAGACAACACTGCTCAGCATAAGGTATTCTCTTTTATGGATGGTTTCTCTGGTTACAATCAAATCAAGATGGCACCTGAAGATATGGAGAAGACTACATTTGTGACACAGTGGGGCACCTTTTGCTATAAGGTAATGCCATTTGGTTTGAAGAATGCAGGGGCAACATATCAGCGTGCTATGGTGGCTTTGTTTCATGATATGATTCATCATGAGATAGAGGTATATGTGGATGATATGATAGCCAGGTCTCAGAATGAAGAACAACATCTTGATCATCTGCACAAGTTGTTTGAGAGGTTGAAGAAATACAGGTTGAGATTAAATCCAAACAAGTGTACTTTTGGAGTTAGATCTGGAAAGCTCTTGGGTTTCATTGTCAGTGGAAAAGGTATTGAAGTGGATCCTGCAAAAGTGAAAGCTATACGAGAGATGCCAGCTCCCCGTACTGAGAAGGAGGTTAGAGGTTTCTTGGGACGATTGAACTACATTGCAAGATTTATTTCCCAATTAACTACCATCTGTGAGCCAATCTTCAAGTTGTTGAGGAAAGATCAGGTGATGGAATGGAATGATGAGTGCCAGACTGCCTTTGATGAAATCAAGAGATATTTGCTAGAACCTCCAATTTTAATGCCACCAGTTGATGGAAGACCCTTGATTATGTATTTAACAGTACTAGACAACTCAATGGGGTGTGTATTGGGGCAACATGACGAGTCTGGTCGAAAAGAGCAGGCAATATACTACCTTAGCAAAAAGTTTACCGACTGTGAAACAAGATACTCACTGCTCGAGAAAACTTGCTGCGCTTTGGCATGGGCTGCTCGCCGACTAAGACAGTATATGTTGACCCATACTACCTTGTTGATTTCGAAGATGGATCCAATCAAGTACATATTTGAGAAACCTGCTCTCTCCGGAAGAATTGCAAGATGGCAAATGATCTTGACGGAATATGATATACAGTATACCACTCAGAAGGCCATTAAGGGGAGTGTTGTTGCTGATCATTTGGCTCATCAAGCAGTAGATGATTACCAGTCAATGAATTTTGAGTTCCCTGATGAAGACATTATGTCTGTTACCAAAGAACCTGGACAATATGACGGACCTGAACAAGGATCCCGATGGACTATGGTTTTTGATGGTGCCTCCAATGCACATGGTAATGGTGTTGGTGTTGTGATTAGTTCCCCTGAAGGTTGTCATACCCCGATTACTGCCAGACTTTGTTTCTATTGTACCAATAACATGGCTGAGTATGAGGCATGTATCATGGGTATGCAAGTTGCTATTGATATGAAGATTCAGTTCCTTGAGGTGTATGGAGATTCAGCTCTGGTAGTAAGTCAGATTAAAGGAGATTGGGATACAAAGCATGATAATCTCATTCCTTACAGAGAACATGTGTTGTCTTTGATCCCACATTTCAAAGAGATTACTTTTGGACATATTCCACGAAGAGAGAATCAGTTGGCAGACGCATTGGCCACCATGGCATCTATGTTTGAGATCAGCTGGGATGATGAAGCTCCCAAGATTACCATTGATAGATTTGAGAAGCCTGCATACTGCAATGAGATTGACACTGAAGGGGCAGAGGAGAAGCCTTGGTTCTATGAAGTGAAAAACTATCTTGAAGCTCAGGAGTTCCCTGAAGGGGCATCTGTCAAAGATAGGAAGTTCCTGAGAAGGTTTTCTGCTAAGTTCTTTCTGAGTAATGGCATTCTGTATAAGCGTAATCATGATTCAACTATGCTTCGTTGTGTGGATAAGAAGGAAGCTACAGAAATTATGGAAGAGATGCATGATGGGACCTTTGGCACTCATTCTAGTGGTCATACCATGGCAAAGAAGATTTTGAGAGCAGGTTACTATTGGTCTACCATGGAAGCTGATTGCTATCAACACTCCAGAACATGTCACAAATGTCAAATCTATGCTGATAAAGTACATGTACCTCCATCTCCATTGAATGTGTTGACTGCTCCTTGGCCCTTTGCCATGTGGGGCATTGATATGATTGGTGAGATCAAGCCTACTGCTTCTAATGGGCATCGTTTCATCCTGGTTGCTATTGATTACTTCACGAAGTGGGTAGAGGCAGCTTCATTTTCATCTGTGACTAAGAATGTTGTGGCTCGGTTCATTAAGAATAATCTCATATGTAGGTATGGTATCCCTGAAAGGATTATCACTGACAATGGCTCTAATCTGAACAACACTATGATTACTGATCTCTGTACGCAGTTCAAGATTAAGCATCACAACTCTTCTCCGTATCGTCCAAAGATGAATGGGGCAGTTGAAGCTGCTAATAAGAACATTAAGAAGATTGTACAGAAGATGACTGTTACTTACAAGGATTGGCACGAGATGTTACCATTTGCTCTGCATGGTTATCGTACTACAATACGTACTTCAACAGGGGCAACCCCATTCTCCTTAGTCTATGGTATGGAAGCAGTTCTGCCTATTGAAGTTCAGATCCCCTCCTTGAGAATTATGAAGGATGCAGGCTTGGATGAAGATGAGTGGATTCAGACTCGACTTGACCAGATAAATTTGATTGATGAGAAAAGGTTAGCAGCAGTTTGTCATGGCCAGATGTACCAGAAACGGATGATCAAAGCTTTTAACAAGAAGGTTAAGCCAAAGGTATATCAGGCTGGTGACTTGGTAATCAAGCGTATCATATTACCACAGGGTGATCCTAGGGGCAAGTGGACTCCAACATATGAGGGACCATTTGTAGTCAAGACAGTGTTCTCAGGAGGTGCCATGATACTGACTACAATGGATGGTGAAGACTTCCCACAACCTGTAAACGCAGACATAGTTTAAAAATACTACGCATAAAAAGAGACCCGCTAGGTTGACAGGCCTAGGCAAAAATAAGGGCATCCCGGCAAACCAAAAGGGTTTGGGCAAAAAGTAGGGATATATATATAAAAAGATGTACACCCGGCAAGTCGAAAACCTGAAAAGGCGGCTTGGGCAAAAAAGGGTATCCCGGTGGATTGAAAACCTGAAAGGGCAATCCAGGCAAAAGTTAGGGATTAAAGCGTATGACTATGTCTCGTTTGGATCACTCATGAAACTGCAACCAGTTGTACTACTTACTCAAGCTCAAACAGATAAAGCTCAATCCAATCGTTTCCGTCTCAACAGCAAGAAGATGAGATACTTGAGTGGCAATAGTAGAATTGAAACTCAATAGGATTATTTCCCACATAGCTGATTCTTTTTGTAAAACTTCATGACAAAATTCTCTTACTAGGGTTTATGTCTCCTTGTACAAACTTACCCGTGTATGGGTCACTTTTGATATAAATAAATTCCATCTTTTGAATCCAGATTTACTTTTACCCTATTTACATAAGCGAAACGTCCATTGGTTGTGTTTGAATGTATGTATGCCTTTGAATATGATTGATGTTTACCAGAAATGCATGTATGCTTTTAATATGATTGATGTTTACCAGAAATGCATGAAAATGCAGTAATAGTATTTACTAAGGACGAACGAGGGAAGGATTTCAACGAAGCTTCGCCGGTTCATCTTTACAAGACAGTTACAAACCATCAGTAGGACTAATCCATTTTCACAAAGTCTAATCTCCCCTGGAATTTATATCCATCTCTTTTATCCTCATACGGATATACGGGAAATTACTTTCCAATAAGGGTACGATGAACGAAGACGGGATGTTATACTTATCCTACTATCAAACGAAAACGAAGGTTATCTATACCCTACTATCCCCAACAACGGGAGGTTATCTATACCTTGTTATCCCCAACAACGGGAGGTTATCTATACCTTGTTATCCCCAGCAGACGGAGGGTTATATATTCTTCAACAACGAATCGGGATTTATTTTCCTTGGCCAGCAGTTGTTATACAAGGATATCCAGACACTTCCAGCAGTGTCATATCATACATACATCATTTACATCATACCATAACATATATGTCTATAGTACATTACCTAAGTGTATCATGTCATACATGCATACATAAAGCATAAACTAATGTTGTTATACAGAGTGCTACCTTGTTTTCAGGTTAATTATCCAACAAACAAGCTTATGATCTTTGGGACTGCTTTATTGTAACCTCAGGGTTACTTTATCCTCCTGATGAGCTTCTTATTACTTTGGACTGCTTTATTGTAACCTCAGGGTTATTTTATCCTCCTGATAGCCTCTCATGACTTCAAGACTGCTTTAGAGCTACTGATTGCTCTATCCTCCTGAAATCATCCTATTACTTCAAGACTGCTTTAGAGCTATTCATTGCTCTATCCTCATGAGGTCATATTACTACTTCAAGACTGCTTTAGAGCTATTCATTGCTCTATCCTCCTGAAGCCATCTAATTATTTCAAGACTGCTTTAGAGTATTCATTGCTCTATCCTCCTGAAATTACATTATTATTTCAAGACTGCTTTAGAGTATTCATTGCTCTATCCTCCTGAAATCATTACTTCAAGACTGCTTTAGAGCTATTGATTGCTCTATCCTCCTGAAGACATATCACGTTATTATTTCAAGACTGCTTTAGAGCTATTCATTGCTCTATCCTCCTGAAGCCATCTAATTATTTCAAGACTGCTTTAGAGTATTCATTGCTCTATCCTCCTGAAATTACATTATTATTTCAAGACTGCTTTAGAGTATTCATTGCTCTATCCTCCTGAAATCATTACTTCAAGACTGCTTTAGAGCTATTGATTGCTCTATCCTCCTGAAGACATATCACGTTATTATTTCAAGACTGCTTTAGAGCTATTCATTGCTCTATCCTCCTGAAGCCATTATTACTTCAAGACTGCTTTAGAGCTATTGATTGCTCTATCCTCCTGAGGTCAGATTTATCACTTCAAGACTGCTTTAGGGTTATCATTATTGATTGCTCTATCCTCATGAAGACATGCTGTTACATCAGTATTACTCCAGACTCCTGACAGTTCTCATTATACTACTGAAGAACTTTCCCCTAGTGGCATCTTTAAGCCCACTCAATCATGTTCAACCAACCATCAATATCACTCCATGCACTGGTGAGTGCAAATTTTTGGGCTTTTGTGTTCAATCCCCTTCAACCTTCCAGGTTACGACTGGCAAATATACCAATCTAACCCCTCAGGTTTCAGAAAATTGAACAGGGGCAGCTGTTGCACCCCAAAATTTGCCCTCACAATACAAGACTTTGTGTTCTAAGAAGGTTCACAAGGTCCACAAGTTCTCCAACAACTTGCATAACCTTTCATGAAGTTCATAAAGTCCACAAGCTACTTTATGAAGGTTCACAAGGTTCACAAGTCCCACAGTGCTTTCAATACCTTTCATGAGGTTCATGAAGTCCATAGGTTGCTTCTTGAAGGTTCACAAGCCTCACAATACCTCCCATGAGTATCACAAGATATCTTATGAAGATTCACAAGGTTCACAAAGTTCACAATTGGTTAGAAGAGTTGACAATTCCCTCAGACAATGCACCTCCTAAGCAGTGCATCCAAAACTAGGGTTTTGACTTTAATCAGGCTAAATGGACTTCCAAGACTTCAAGTGAGCTTCATAACATCTTATATGTGTATAAGAACCCCCATGTCAAGTTTCAAGACTTTTCTCAAAAGTTTGCTCAGTCAGATGATCAGATAAGTCAAAAGCAGTCAATGCAGTTAAAAGGTCAAACTGAGGTCAACTGTGGTCAAACCAAAGTCAAACTTCATGATTTTTTTTTTGCCAACATCAAAGAGAGGTTGGGTGAGAAATATTATCATAATAACTGTAATACCCCAAATTTTGCCCTAAGATTTGTCGTCGCATTTCATTGCATTTAATCAATTACTAACAAATTTGTGTAGTCGTTTGACTTTTTGCAGGTAAATATCATATGGCATGCATTTTTTTTCTAAAAAAGTAAAAATGGCACAATTGGCAGGAGGACATGTGTAAGGAGTTATGAGTGTGAGAGGTTGAGAGTTCGAATCTCACCTTTGTCACTTTTTTTGTTTTTTATTATTTTTACTCTAAATTTTTCTATCTTTCATTTAAAAAAATAACAAAAATAGTTTTTTATTATTATTTAATTATTATTTTCGTATTTTAATTAAATCATTTTTTAAAATATTATTTTTTTCACTTTTTTCTAAATTATTCATAAAAATATCCAAAAAATCATAAAATAAAAAATATTGAAAAAAATTTTGTTCTTTTTATAATATTTTTTTATTTTAGGAATCAATAGGATTATTAGTTTTTATTTTAAGTTTATTTTAATTATTTTAAATTATTTAAATTTTATTTTTTCTTAACTAATTATTTAGTTTGGGCTTTAAAATGGGCTTTAGGGACATTATTGAGAATTTGGTGTTAACCCTAATTTGTTCCCTATATATACATGTGTTGCCTTGTTGGAAAAAAGGGGAGAATGAAAAAAACCTAAGAGGAGTGAGTGCCGTTTGCCGTTATTTAGTTTTCTTCTTCATCTATTACTGTTGTTTCTTTTTCTTCATCGTTTACCGTTATTTCTTTTCCTTCATCTATTACTGTTGTTTCTTTTTTTTCCATCTTTTACCGTTATTTTTTTTCTTCATCTATTACCGTTATTTCTTTTTCTTTATCTATTACTGTTACGTTTATATATTTATAATTTTTTAAATTGTTAGAGTTTATATATATATATATATATATATATATATATATATATATATATATATATATATATATATATATATATATATATATATATATATATATATATATATATATATATATATATATATATATATATATATATATATAAGATTAATTTTTGATCGAATTATGTCGATACGATGTTTGCACATTTGTGTGTATGACGCGTGACATTTGTGTTAGTTCGATCTGATTGCGATGATCGCATTTTGTGTGAGCAATAATACTATTTTTTGCTTAATTTCTTTTTCTTTGCGATAAATTTTGTTTCGTCCGATTTAGATCTGGTTGCGATGAGCGCATTTCTGCGTTAGCAACATTGTTGGGTTATTTGGCACATTTAAAATTCATTATTGCTTTATTATTATTATTATTATTATTATTATTATTATTATTATTATTATTAGTATTATTATTATCATTATTTATTATTATTATCATTATTATCATTATTATTACCATTATTATTATTATTATTGCTATCATTAATTTATTAAAACTTGTTATAATATAAAAATCTGTTTTTTAAAATAAATAACATTAACATCTTTTCCAAATTAATATGAAAACCTATTATTTTTAAGAAAAACTTTTTTTTAGATAAATTTAAAATAATAACTAAAATCTTTTTTTTAAAATAATAACTAGAACCGTTATTTATTTTATTTTATTATTGTTCAATTCAAATTTCATTATCATATTGTATCTGCTCCTCTCATGTAACCTCGCGAACTTAACAATCGCTCTTTAAATTCTGCCTTTAAATTTCTGCTTGCATGGTTTAAATTATGACATTATCTCTCTGTTTGCATGATTCAATTATCTCACGCGTTTACTATTATTTCTGTCACATTGCACACATCCGAAGGTTAGGTCTAACTGTTTGGCCGCCGCGCCAATAGTCCGTAAAACTTCACACATTCAATTTCAAATCCTCAAAACTACAAACCCTAATTTTCACAAATGCCTCGCCGCAGGCAAAATTACAATTTTACCCTTAGCATTAGGTCAAAGAGCCGCCGCGCTCATTTTAGGGTTTCCCGCCGTGGAATCCCTAATTTAACCCTAATTACAACTTAACATTTCAACGTAGAGATTTGGAGTTTCTACACTCCACGTAAGCGTGTCCTTAAGATGCGTTTATTCCCCTTGAGACCTTGACCACAGTCAAGAAGTTTCTAACCTCCCTATTGAGGGGAACTACGATTACTCTGATTCCACTCCCGTAAGGATACGTAGGCACAAGATGCGATGTCTTGCCGAGTAAACTTAGAATTAACCCCCTTTATTATTTATTATTGCTTATTTATATTTTATTTATCTTTGCTATTTAATTATTTTGCTTATTATTTTGTAATTGTTTCTTGGATGTAAAGTTGTTTAATTATTTAATTATTATTATGGTTAGTAATTAGGGAGTGTAACAACATGTATGTAATATTAAAATAAATTTAGATCACTTTTAAATAAAGATAATTAAAATAAACACGTCACACACGTAAGTCGATTTTAATCGCCGTCTCACTTCCTAAGGATATCCCTCAAGTTGCCTACGAATAATGGTTAAGTGGGGTGTATAAAGCAAGTCCCTCAAATAAAAAAATCATCAAAGTCCCTTATGGTTGCCTTTACGAATCAAGTCCCTTTCGAAAAATGATGATGGTCCCTTATATGTGCTTATTACATCCCACAATGGCCTTCAAAGTCAAATTGTCCCTCACATGTCCCTTAACATCCAAAGTAAGGACTACCTACTCCATTATAGTAGGGATAGTCTTACTAAGGAAAGGATAAAGAATAAGAAAGACCTTAAAACATTAGGGTAGGTTACTCCTAGATACTTGCTCACTTCAAAACTTTTTCACACTTAAACAAATTTCCAACAAAATTTTCAAACAAGTTTTTTTTCACATCCATACACGGATTATTATTAAACTATTCTGAAATTTTTTGCTATTCACACACTACACTTTCAAAACAATTCAAAAGTGAGCTTAAGTACCTAAGAGCCCATGGATAACCATGGATGAAAAGGGTGCTAACACCTTCCCTTTTCATAACCTACCCCCGGACCCAAAATATTCTCTAAGGTCTTTCCTGTTCTTTTATAACCTTTCCTTATGGATAAAATAAAAGTCGGTGGCGACTCTTGCTATCCGCAACATTGTTTAAAGTCAGTTCTCCCACCGTGTTACACTTACTCCCCAACAAATCAAGATGACAGACTGAGGTCTCCAGTCGAGCGTTTATCCCCAGGAGTTCGTCAATATGCATTTCTGATTCTCAACGGAGTGGATTTGTGCTTAGCAGAGCAGTTTTACCTAGAAGTTTTCTCGGAGGCCATCCAAGGCTTATATTCCCTAGCATGAGTCCATTTGCATTAGGCGTGCCTTGTCTTCCTCCAGCGGAGTTTGTTCTCCTCTTTAGCATTTACTTTGCTAGAGTGGTTCTGTTGCATCTGCATGCGTGCATAGCATCTACCTAAATGCGTAGCATGTCCATTTCGTATGGAGCATTACGCCATTTTCAAACATTTTCATTCTGAAACATATGTCAGGTTGTTACCTTTCAGATTTCAGATGGTGGTTATCCCCTATAGGTGATCTTCAGGCTTCGGCTTTTACGTCGAGCATTTAGACTCTGGCTCCTCTTTTGAACATCTCGGGTCCGACATTTTCCATTTATGACGCTTTTCTTTACCCTGAAGTGCCCAGACTCCGGTTGGTTATACTAATCCCATTAAGTTTTGTGATGGTATCTCCTGCTCCATTAATATCAAAGTTCTGGTGAAGGCTCAACTTGTGACGTATTCCCTTTGTTTGTCAGATACGCCGGTTTCCGGTTGGTTTTGTTGAGTGTTTAGGCTCTGGTTTGTTTTTTTTGAGTACTTAGGCTCTGGTTGGTTTACTTCGTTGAGTGTTTAGGCTCCGGTTGGTTTCGTTGACTGTTTAGGCTCCGATTGGTTTGCTTCATTGAGTATTTAGGCTCCGGTTGGTTTGCTTCGTTGAGTGTTTAGGCTCCGGTTGGTTTGCTTCGCTGAGTGTTTAAACTCCGATTGGTTTGATTCATTGAGTGTTTAGGCTCCGGTTGGTTCGTTTCGTTGAGTGTTTAGGCTCCGGTTGGTTCCTTTCGTTGAGTGTTTAGGCTCCGGTTGGTTCCTTTCGTTGAGTGTTTAGGCTCCGGTTGGTTTGTTTCATTGAGTGTTTAGGCTCCGGTTGGATTATTTCGTTGAGTGTTTAGGCTCAAGTTGGTTTGCTTTGTTGAGTGTTCAGGCTCCGTTTGGGTTGCCTTCGTTGAGTGTTTAGGCTCCGGTTGGTTTGCTTCGTTGAGTGTTTAGGCTCCGGTTGGTTTGCTTTGTTGAGTGTTTAGGCTCCGGTGGGTTTGGCTTCGTTGGGTGTTTAGAATTCGGTTGGTTTCGTTTAGTGTTTAGGCTTCGTTTGGTTTGCTTCGTTGAGTGTTTAGGCTCTGTTTGGTTAGCTTCGTTGAGTGTTTAGGCTCCGGTTGATTCGTTTCGTTGAGTGTTTAGGCTCTAGTTTGGTTTGTTTCGTTGAGTGTTTAGGCCCCGGTTGGTTTGTTTCGTTGAGTGTTTAGGCTCCGTTTGGTTTGCTTCGTCGAGTGTTTAGGCTTCGTTTGGTTTGCTTCATTGAGTGTTCAGGCTCCGTTTGGTTTCCTTCGTTGAGCATTTAGGCTCCGGTTGGTTCGTTTTGTTGAGTGTTTAGGCTCCGGTTGGTTCGTTTCTTTGAGTGTTTAGGCTCCGGTTGGTTTGTTTCGTTGATTGTTTAAGCTCTGTTTAGTTTGCTTCGTTAAGTGTTTATGCTCCATTTGGTTTGCTTTGTTGAGTGTTCAGGCTCCATTTGGTTTGCTTCGTTGAGTGTTTAGGCTCCGTTTGGTTTGCTTCGTTGAGTGTTTAGGCTCCGGTTGGTTTGTTTTGTTGAGTGTTTAGGCTCCGGTTTGGTTCATTTCGTTTAGTATTTAGGCTCCGGTTGGTTTGCTTCGTTGAGTGTTTAGGCTCTAGTTGGATTTCTTCATTGAGTGTTTAGGCTCCGGTTGGTTTTGAGTGTTTAGGCTCCAGTTGGTTTGCTTCGTTGAGTGTTTAGGTTCCGGTGGGTTTGCTTCTTTGAGTGTTTAGGCTTCGGTTGGATTGCTTCATTGAGTGTTTAGGCTCCGGTTGGTTTGCTTCGTTGAGTGTTCGTACTGCGGCCAGTTTTCATTTGTTGATGTACTCCTCATCTTGTTGAGTGTTTAGGCTCCGGCAAATTTCATTAGTTCATCTTCGATTCGTTGAATATGCAGATTCCGTCAATTTGATGTTTTCCCCAAGTAGAGTAACTCGTCAAGTTTCTCTTACTCCCAGCAGGGCATGTTTGTAATCAAAGTAGTTATCTCCGGAGATTCTCGTTTGCAGTTTATTTCGGCACTTGGCAAATTTCTGGGTTCTTTTGTATTCAACCGTCTTTTACCTTGACTGTTTGAAAGCCGTTCACTTATTTCATCCATTCAGGTCTAAGTCGCTTGAATTGGGGCAGCTGTTGTACCCAAAAATTTGCCCAACCTTTTCTTTACTTGGTTTATGTTTCATTTCATTGTTCTAGCATATTGCATTGCATAGCATTTTACATTTTACAAGGGATCAAGATATGTGTGTATGACAAGAGGAATTTTCCAAGGGTTCTAAGCCTAATCAAGAGGTTGTATTCAAGTCAACAGGGGGGTTATCATCATCAAAGACAAGTCAGAGCCTTTTGGATAGGCAGATAAGTGTATGTGATTCACCTCCCATCTAAGAGGCCATTTGAAGGCCATCTGAGGATCACAAGCCCATCGTTATGGAGGGATATGATCATTTAAGCTCATTGGAGGCCTTGAGGGTCATTGTGGAGTTCATTCAAGTGTTTATACCAAGTGTGAAGAGCTACTGTTGAAGATGGTGCAATTAAGGTTTTCATCTGGTCAACCCTAAGGCAACCGTAAAATTGAAGGAGATTAAGACTCAATTCCAAGTCTTTATGGTCATGGAATTTTGTGTTAAGATACATGGGATATCATTTCAAGATCAATCCACCAAGAATCAAGAGTCTGAGGAGTATCTGAATTAGGGTTCTCAGTGTAAAATCCCCTATTTAGTGCCTAACTTCAAGACCACCTTTCTCAAGATACAAGTGTCATCTCATCTTGACCCCAACATGAAACTTGTAGAGCATGTTCTTAGATTTCTTTTGAGTACTAGAAGTCCTTGATTGGATTTATAGAACTCAAGTTATGAAACAAACAAGTTGCAGGTCCTCAGATGAATATGATTTTGGTCAACAAAAGTAAACCAACTTCCTAGCCATTTTTGAGCTAGAAGGATGTCTTTCCTCTACCTTTGATGAACATGAAAGTTGTTACTCATGATCTTAGCTTTCCAAAGAGTACTATAAGTCCTTCATCAGATTTGTAGAACTCAAGTTATGAGGCTTGCAAGGAAGGGGTATTTTGGGAAAGCAGGATTACAGGTCATTTTCATTATAGGTCCATTTCACCACTTTGCACACTTCAAATGGAAATATTTCCAACTTCAAACTTGCTCCAAATGGGGCATTTCCTCAACCAAATATTGAGGCATCAATGGTTTGGCTTGGATTGAAGAATCCCTAATGAAATTTCCATGAAAAAGGCCTTAAAAGGGGAAAATCAAATTAAAATCATTTGGAATCATTTTGTACCATCCTTGTGCGTTTTTTGAGTGCCAAACACATTTCCAACACAATTCCATCTTTGGATTTGATATTTGAGTGCATTTTGTTGGCTATTTTCAAGCTTTCTTCAAGATTAAGTAACATATCCAAACCTTGCCATAAGACAAAATCAAGGAGCCATTCTCAGCCCTTTGATCAACCTACCTTAGATGCAAGCTAAAAGAGCCATTTTTACAGCTGAGAAAGGTGATTTTCATGCACTATTTAAATGGCCATAAGGTGAAAAAGTGAAAATCCAATTGGGCCCAAGGAGCACAGAATTGGGCTTTCTTTCCATCTGATCCATCATACATAATCTCAGTTTCATTCACAAGTCTTTAGAACTGGTTTTGGTGAGAGATTGAGTGAGAACACATTGAGAGAAAGTGGTGAAAAAGTCAAAATCGTTTTTCAACTTTCACTGAGTTTCAATCTAAATAAAACATTTCAAAACATTCCTTGAGACTCATAGAACATTTCTGGGTGGTTTATTGCAAGCTTCATTAACAAACTGAGCTCTGTGGAAGCTTGATTTTAGGTTTCTTTTCATTCAAAATATCTCATTGTTTGTTCATTAATATCACGCCATTTTCATATATTTGCAAACCTCTTTATGTGTAGTTGGATTCTGGATTGATTTCATGGTTGTTTGTGAACTTTTTTCATTTGAGCTCATTTTTATTTCTTTACGTTTTGCTTTATTTAAGCCTGATCAATGAAAATGGGGGTTAGATTCATGATCTACGTACCCGGAGATCAATTTTGGCTATTTATTTGTTCATTTTGGTTAAGTTTTGAGGCATCTGGGTTTGCTGGCCGTGACTGGTTTGAGATGTCGCCAGAGAAGACGATCGGAACATTGGTTCCGGCCGTTTGGTTTCCCTCCAAGGTTTTGAACTTCGCCTGAGCCACGTGTGTAACAACCTCCTAAACCCCACGGAAAACATATGAATAATCAGAGTAAATTGTCATGCATTTACAAAAGGGTGTCACACATAAATTCCAAAACATCAAAATCACCTGTCATGCTCATTAACATTTCAATGTAAAATCATGCTTCACAAAGTTTCACTTTGCATGTAGCAGCGGATTCATTTTATAACATAATACCCCTAACGGAAACATTCGTGTTCATCACATCAACCAACATCGTTTGGGCACTAAGACCAACATCATAATATCTCAATAATATGAAAATATAGCATATCACTACAATATAAACCAAGTGATCCCAGTGTTACATGACCAGAGCATGACTCGACCCAACATAATCAATTACTAAACTACTACGTCAAAAGCAACCTCGCAACTACAAGCAGTACTACTCCTTGATACCTGCACGATATCATGTAGGACATCATTCCAGCATAAGGGTGAGAAATATTATCATAATAACAATGCATATAATCATATATAGATGCACAATTACAGAATACATATATTCCACATTTTCTCACCACAATTCATTATAATCATCATATACATCACAACATGGGTATAAACAAATATGGATAATTCACTCAAGCATTTTTCGTTATGCACACATCCATAATTCTCAATCCTAACAACTCACACACATATGCACACTTTCATACAACAATCACATATACCATAAGACTAATATAGACTCATCAATTCTCACCAATCCCCATATCCATACACAATTAGGATTATTCACCAACTCACAGTTACACACTCACCATTACACATTTACAAACCTCAATTCATCAATTCATGCTTGTAAGCATACTTCCATACAATAATCATGTATTCACAATTCTGATTTACACACATCATACACATACGCATATTTTCACAATTATCACTATAATTCATCATAACCCATCATATACTTCATAAAGCATATATACATAAACAAATATGGACCATCATAAAACATGTTTCATCATGCACACATCCATAATCCACAATTTCCACACACAAGCATATTTCATATAACAATGACATTCATGCTATGTGACTCAATACAACTTAATGCAAACTCATTCCATGTGGTACCAACACTTGTTATCTTTTTTCGGTTTACATTAAACCAGGTCCACTCTTCTAGACTGATAACCACCAAAAGCCCGTCCTCTAAGCTTTCAAACCCACTCTTCTAGGCTTGGGACAAGTCACTAGTCTCCACGAAACTAGCAAGCATTGCCTCTTGACTAAATGATGCATATGCAATCAACAACAAAATGCACTTAAGACCGACATCTTAATCTCATGCATTCAAATAATTCCTCTCTTCAAGAATTATAACAACGATTGCACACACAACTGAAGGTGAGAAAATTACTTAGAAAGGGGGGGTTAAATAAGTATGACAAATAATCAAAGATTTAAACACAGTTATTTTTATCCTGATTCGTTGAACTCAACTACTCCAGTCCACCCTCTCAAGAGTGATTTGCCTTTCTCTGTCAAGGACTTAATCCACTATTTGATCAAACAGATTACAATAGTAACACCTAAGAACAACTGTTCTTAGTCTTCTCAAGAGCTACTGATCCCAACTGGATCCTCTTGAGGAAAACCTTTTACAAACAATGTAAAACTATTACAAGAGTAAGAATGCTTCTAAGAAGTTGTTATCACAACTGTGATACTTCTCTTAAGTTAAGAACAATGTTATAGCAAAATAAAATTATAAGAGCTTTGAGAGTTTTGCTTTGATGAGTGATTTTTGCAAGTAATTCGTTACTGGAGAAGATGGAGTGGACTTCCTTATATAGGCACTTAGATCCATGAAGTCTTCTCAACGTTGAAGGCTGTGCTGAAAAGCCTGGAGCCTTTTGTCTTTACATTGGAGGTTGTGCTGAAAAAGCCTGATGCCTTTTGTCTTCACTTTGCAGAAACTTTCCTTAGAATGGAATGCACAGATAAAACCTTTTTGTCTGTGTTCATGTGTTTAACACAGAAGAGGAAAGAGCTGTTGAGATATGCCAACGTTCATATTTAAATCTTCTTCACTAAATAAGTTCAGCTTTCAACATTAGAGTCTGAATCTTCAGAATCTCCAGAGTAGAGATCTTCTGGATCTTCAGAGTCTTGGATGTTCTTCAGATTGTGCTGAATCAGAGTATGTGCAGCTTGTGTGCTTGAGCGTGTAAATCTATCAGAGCAGAGTCTTCTATATCAGATTCTCAATACTTAAGCAGCGTAGTATCTTCAGAGTCTTCTGATGACTAAGCTTCTGATCTCTCAGAGTCTTCTATTCTTTAGAGGCTCCTGCTTCAGAATCTTCAGTAGACATCCTTCAGATTCTTCTGAGAGCAGCGTTCAGATCTTCATTTAAGATGCTCTTGAACCTTTGAAGCTATTCATAATAACATTGTTCAGATCCAAATTTGTTCTTTTAAGAATATTTTCTTTAGTACCTGTAGCAAACAGTCTAGAACAAATTTAGAGTATATAATTCCTGAATACAAAATTCATAAGTGTTATCATCAAAACATAGAGATATAACTAAGAAACAATCTGTGTTCTTACAACAACATATTCACATCATTCAACTCTTCATACTTTAAATCATCATATTTATCAAGCAATGCACACATATTCACAATATGTTCTGATGCACTCTTAACACATATACACAAGCAATGCACACATATTCACAATATGTTCTCATGCACTCTTAAAACAAAAACACAAGCAATGCACACATATTCACAATATGTTCTCATGCACTCTTCATACATTTTTAATCAACTTAAACAATGTATTACATTTGTCAAAAGACCACAATTCAATTAATTCAACAATCTAGGATTCACGCCATAAGGCTACCCACAGTATAATACATCTCGGCATAATCAATGCCTCAAGCAAAGGAAAGTAATCATAATTGAGTCAGAAATCCGACCTCGGATGGAAACATTAAAGAAAAACACAATCTGCTACGTTCTCCACCCTGCTCGCTTAGCGAGCTCCTAGCGAGTATTCACTACTTGTTCGCCTAACAAACAAGCTCGTGAAGCCAAACAGAAGCCTCTGACTTCATTCGCTACCTCGCTCGCTCAGCGAAGGCCTAACGAACCTTCACTACCCCCTTCGCTACCAGCGAACTCCACAAAATGCATTATGCCCAAGTCTGGGACCGTTCGCTACCTATTCGCTACTGCTCGCGTAGCGAACGTTCGTGACCAGCTCGCCTAGCGAGTGTCTGCGAACTCAGAATTTCCCCACTGTTATCAAATCCAAAACTTACCAATCCATCCAACTTTCACCAAAACAATTCCATTAACCTTAGTCTAACATCCCTTTACTATTCTACATCATTTATTTCAGTTTTTAACCGATTAAACCCAATTTTGCCCTAACATGAAAAATGGTGGAAAAACCCCAACAACCCAACCCAATCATACATAACTACACACATTGATCAAATAATAATGTTTCTCACCCTTACCTTGATTGGATTGAAGCTTGAGTTGTTCTTGAAGATTTCCACACTTTCCTTCTTCTTCTCTTTTCTCCTCTTTCTCCTTCTTTCTCTATTCTTTCTCTTCTATTTTCTTTCTAACAAATTGTCTCCACTTATCCTTTATATACTTCCTTATTTTCTTTCCTTTATTTCCTTCCATTTTGCTTCCACCATAGTTCTTCTCTCAAAATATCTATCCATTCCTTTTCTCACCAAAACATCCCATCTTATCATTAACACAGAGAATATCTATTAAATCCACATTATTCTTCCAAATAGGATAAATCACATAAACCAATTAATTAGTACAATTAATCAATTATGGAAAAATTGGGCTGTTAAAACGTGGATATGTTCACAGCCTTAGGATGCACTTACTTTTCATTTTAATGGTTTTGATTAAGACCCACGGTGCACTTGCTTTGACCACACACCAAATCCAGTTGGAACTTTCATTAAATGACCTAGCGCGCTGTGAGCCCCTTGATCTGATTACTTTATGATCACACAGTCTGAAGCTTGGTGTATGATGGACTTGGTTTGACTCATCACGTTGGATCCTCATATAGCCTTTCATCCTCACTTTGTTTTAGGACTTTTTTGTCTTTCATTTGTGTTTGTATTTTGGCATTATGGTTGATGTTGTTTGGTTTAGGCCATTTTATCCCATTTTTGATGCTCTTGTGTGTTTCTATTGATGTATTTATTGTTCCTTTCATCTCTTGAATTTGTCATATTGTAGATTGAGGTTGAGATGAGCTTGTGGAGGCTATTTCCCCACACCAATTTCCTCCCTTATTTACATCCCATGTTTGCATTCTTGTATGTTTATGTTGTTTCCTGTTGTTTCTTTTGTCTCCTTTCCCTTAGGACCTCTAATATCTCTTGTTCAAGGGATATTATGATAGACTTTAGGATCTTAACTATGTATGATAACATTAGGTAGCATTCCTTTATCTCAATCTTAGGATCACCATTGCATGACAACTTTAGGTTTGGATTTAGTCCCCCTTTAGTGTGCGTTACGAGTCTTAAGCACTTGGGAAAGGGTTGTTGAGGGGTTTCGCTTCAATGGCTTGGATATTTAGTGTAGCACCCTTTGGGTGATATGCGACGCATTCACTCCTAAGTCATAGTCTCTAGTGCAATATGAATTGCAAACAATTCAAAAACACTTCTTCTCTAAAAAACACAAAAAACAAATCCTTCAAACTTTTTTTTGCCCTTTGGGGCCTTTAATCTTGGAAAATCATTTTCATAAGGAGAGTTTTGTTAACTCTTGCTTCTATCGCAAACGGTAACGCCTAAGTCTCCAATGGTCGAGCTGCATACACCAAACAGCTAGAACTGATTGTTAACCCTACTCGGGTAAAACAAGTTGAAAAAACATGTGTTCCCTTTTAGCCCGAACTACGTTTGCTCTGATCTTTCATACCAGATGAAAGTACGTAGGCACAAGACGCGATGTCTTGGCGAGCAACCTTCCCCCCCTTTTCACCCGTAGTTAGCCGAACTACGTTGACTCTGACTTCTCACCTCAGATGAGATACGTAGGCACAAAGCACCGTTGCTTTGCTGAGTCACTTCTTTTTCTTTTGTCCTCAAGCCTGTAGTTAGATAGTTTCAATCACCCTTTTAGATAGACAACAAGCGTGGATCCCGTCGAGCACGACGAATGTGAGGGGTGCTAATACCTTCTCCTTCGGTAACTGACTCCCGAACCCGAGATTTGGTTGCGATGACCAATCTTATCCCTCTTTTCGTTACATTTTCTCTGAGCATTTCCTTTCCCTCTCTTGGGATAAATAATGCACGGTGGCAACTCTTCTGTCATTATCGGCCTCGATTAGCGACAACAACCAACTCGCGGTACCAATAAAAATTAGTTTTAAACCAGCGATGTTAGTAAACACTGGACTTAGAAAGGCTGGTGACAACCGAATCAAAGCTAAACCAATAACAACTGGTTTTAGCCAAACTAGTAACGATTGGACTTTCTGAGGAAATTTGTAACAACTAAATCAAGTATCGATAACCATTAGATCTTCAAATGATGCTAGTAACTACTAGACTTGGAATGAGTAGTGACAACCGAGTTCAAAAGGTACCAATAACAATTGGATTTAAAGGTGTTACTGATCACTGGACTCCAACTGGGGAGAAGTTAATATCAAACCAATAAATCCTAAATGATTACAAACGGTTTTAAGCAATGCCAACAACTGCTGGATTTATACGGGGAAAATGGTAACAACCGAGTTTTAATACCAATAACCATTACATTTAAAGTAATACTAGTAACTACTAGATTTCAACGAAGATTGGTAATAACCGGGTTAAAGGGGTTCCAATTTTAAACAGAGCCAGTGATCACTAGATTTTTTAGAATAATTGGTGATGACCAAATTGAGGTACCGAATAACAATTGGATTTAAGCAATGCTAGTGACCACTAGACTTTCAACGATTATTGGTGATGACCAAATCAAAATCAAATATTAGTAACAACTGATTATCTTGATAATATCCGATATTGCTAGTCACAACTAGCCCCCCAAGAAGGAAACAGGTAATCCTAAGATTATCGATAAAAGTTGGCGTAATAACCGCGAAGCGAAACCGTGGCAAACGGATCAAACAGAGTAGTAAAAACCAAAGGATATCAAAGGCAACAGCCAGACAGACAGATACCCAAAGCAAATGCAAACAAATGGGTATGCTGATATGATGTGAATGCAAAAATGCAGGCCGACCCACGAGGGAGAAGGAAAGAGCAAAACAAGGAACACAAAGAGGGAACCCATCATGCTGAGTCTCGATGTTTCAAGTTGGATGGCACTTCTTTCGGGGAAATAATAATTTTCCGATGTAATCAATACTCTTGCAAACCTGTAGAGGAGAAATCCTGGAAAAGTCTCGGGAACAAAGTACATTTTTAAAAATGACAACAAAAGGGTTATATAATCCCATAATGATCCAGTCCTACTAACTAGTAGTCCACGTGCTTCGTTGCTTCTGTCAAGAATGATAATCATTGATTTTCTTTCAACCCATTTGGACAAGACTTTGCCTCTGCATTTGTCGGCTTTTGTTCTTCAAGTTTCTGCCTTGCTGAAGTGTTGATCCACCTTTCTAGACTTTCCTTCTCAAGCGTAGTACTTCCTTACTACATATAAGTGAAGGTGAGAAAATACTTAGAAGGGGGGTTGAATAAGTATGACAGAAAATAATCAAAGATAAAAACTCAAGTATTTTTATCCTGGTTCGTTGAACTCAACTACTCCAGTCCACCCTTTTCAAGAGTGATTTGCCTTTCTCAACAAGGACTTAATCCACTATTCAAATCAACTGATTACAAATAGCAACACCTAAGAACAACTGTTCTTAGTCTTCTCAAGAGCTACTGATCTAACCTAGATCCTCTTAAGGAAAACTTCCTTTACAAATTAATGTAATACAATGTAAGAGTAATAAATTGCTTCTATGAAAGCTATAAACACAACTGTGTTATTTCTCTAAGTTTAGAACAAAATATGAACTATAAAGAATATGAGAGCTTGAGAGTTTCTTCGCTTGAGAGTAAGTTTTTCAAAATTCGTCACTGAAGAAAGTGCTATGATATCCTTTATATAGCCACTTGAATATTGGAGAGAATATAATACCGTTGGAGAAGATATTTCCAATATCAAATAGTACTGTCCTTTGTACTATTGCAGCAGAGAGACGGCGCACAAAATGTGGGTGTAGCAATTGTCTGCTGAGCTGTGAATTTACCATATATGGAATGTATCAGAGGAATAATATTCTTGCAGAGATTTATGTCTATCCCAATTAAGGAAAGATTTTGCTGGCATATTCCAACGGATATATTAAAATAATCTTCTTCAAATAATTCTTCAGATAGTTCAGATCAACAATCAATATCAGAGTCTTCAGTCTTCAGAATCTTCTGGAAACTTCAGAGCCTAAGATGTTCTTCAGATGTTGCTGAATCAGAGTCTGGTGCAGCTGTGTGCTTGAAGCGTAACATGCTCTTAGATCAGAGTCTTCACTCAGATCAGAGTCTTCTCTCATTCAGAGTCTCTTCACTCAGAGTCTTCTTTCATTCAGATTCTTGATAATATATGCAGCGTGTTGTATCTTCAGAATCTTGATGACTAAGCTCTTATACTTCAGATTCTTCTAATCTTCAGATGCTCTTGAGCCATTCAGAATTTATTGTACACATCAAATTTGCTCTTTAAGATTAAAATCTTTTGTGCCTGTAGAAAACAGTTTAGAACAAATTTAGAGAGTATAATTCTTGTATACAAATTATCATTAATGTTATCATCAAAACATAGAGATATTACTAAGACACAATCTGTGCTCTTACAATCTCCCCCTTTTTGATGATGACAAAACATGAGAAATTTGTTCAAAAAAAATATGAATTAAAATTACTCCCCCTGAGATTTACAATCTCCCCCTGAAATGAATACTCTAATGGAATTAGATACTTCCCTTTCTGGTTGAGTACATTTCAGATTCAGAGCCTGATTGAAGCCTGGTTGACATATGTTTGACTTCTAGAGTCAAAGCTTGATGCCATATTAAAGCTTGATGCCAGATGAACAACTTCAGAACACCTGGTTGTTTATCTTGCCATTTCCTGTCTTGAGTTATCTTTTAGATCATAGTACTCAAGGTTAGATATCAGAGTCTGGTCTACTCAGATTTAGCTATTTTTGATCAGGTTCTGAAAAGATAGATCTCAGGAAAAACTTCAATGAAATTTGTCAGATTTTTTAATAATATCTGGGACACTTAAATTCAAAGAATGTTAGTAACATGTCTGACTTAGTTCAGATAATTGCTTATAGATTTGAACAATCAGATTCTATTTTGTTTCTCCCCCTTTTTGTCATAATCAAAAAGATTTTTAAAAGACAGTAAAGATGCAGAAGAAACACATATCCAGATAAGCAAAAAGATCATTGTCAATAAGTCAAGAGAACATCCAGATTCAGATAAAAGCAAACAAAACATATCAGAAGAAAATCAAAACAAAGCAAAACATGAAAAACTTGTGCAAAACATCAAGTAGGTTTAGCAGATGAGGCTTGTTGAGAAGCAATGAGTTGCAGCAGTGCTGTAATCCTTTCTGAATTTTCATCTTGCTTAGCCATCCAAGTTTTCATTTCTTCATTTGTTTTCTTTTGATCAACCATAAAATCCTTAAGTTCTTTGACATCCTTCTGAAGATCTGTAGATTCTGAAACAGTAGATTCTGAAACAGGCTGAGTAACATCAGGTGCAGGAATTTCTGGAGGTGGAGGAGCTTCTAGAAGAAGAATAGGAGGAGTGTTTCTCTTAATCCGTTTTTGATAAGCAGCAAACCTTACTTTTGACAATCTAAGACATTGAGTCCTGATTTTCAAAGCCTCCCTATTCAGTCTGTAAAGATATTTCTTCCAAACAGCGTCAGCAGCCTCTTTGTCCATAGTAGTCATGCAAACATCCATAATGTCAGCAAAGTCTGAGACATTATCCTTATCAAAATCTCTTAACAGAGTATAAACACGTGATCCCAATTCTGCTTCATCAGGGATTCTGGGTTTTCTTGGTTGGGTTAGTTGTGTTTGTGGTGTTTGTTCAGAAGGTTGAGGTTGTGAAGATGGATGTTCAGATGTTTGTGGTTCAGAAGGTTGAGGATTGATTTGTGGTTCAGATGTTGGTTGGTTGGTTTGTGGTTCAGATGTTTGTTGGTCAGAATGTTGTGGTTGAGGTATTGAGGGAATTGGTTGGGTTTCTGTTGGTTGTGGAGTGTTTTGGATTTCAAGAGGTTGTGGAGTGAGAGTTTGAGTTGGGGAATTTTGTGGAGAAGGTGGATGTTCAGAAGTTGGAGATTTAAACAGCTGTTTCCAAACACTCTCAGAACGAGGTTGTTTGAGATCATTCAAGCATTCATTAATGTAACCAGATGATTCATCATCAGATGATGCATCAGAGTGGTTAGATTTTTCAGAAGTTGAAGATAAATTGACAGACTGGTTTAAAGGTGTGACATCTAATATCTCATCAGGATCAATGAGATATTCAGGTTGGTCAGAGTGTTCAGGGTGAACATCCTCTGGAATGGTATATTCTGGGATAGTGTTTTGTGGTTGTGGTGTTGTTTGTTGAGTTTGTTGTGGAATTTCTGTTTGTATGTTTGTTGGTTGCTTGGATTGTGGTGTATGAGGGGGGGACAGAAGATGGTTTAGAGATAATAGTTTTAGAAGGTCTGGATCTTCTAAATCTAAGTGGGGAGTCAGAGGGTGTGGGGGTATCAGAATGATGAACAGGATTAGAATCAGTGTTAAATACCTGTTTCAGAGTATCTCTAATTTCTTCAAAAGTTGCTGCAGGAGGATTTGGTTGAACCTTCTTCAGCTTCTTCCTTTTCTTCTTCTTTTCAGCATCTGAATGCTTCCTTTTCTTCTGATGACCTTCACTATCAACTTTTCTCTTACGTCTTCTTTCCCTTGTCAAATCAGGAAGAACTTGGCCTTCCTTCTGCAAAAGATTGGCAGGAATCTCATCACCATCTCTTAGGCAGCGAGCAACATACTCAGCAATAACTTCTCTAGATTCATCTGAGGTGAATAAAGGAAAATCCTTAACAGGAATCCTTCTTCCCCTAACTTCTTCAGAGTTAGTTTTCCTTGGTTTCTCAGATAAATCATCAACCAGTTTCATCCTTCTCAAAGTTAAACCGTTTATTTCAGAGCCAATGATATAAGTCAGATCTTCTGTCAACCCAGCCTCTTGCAGATGCGCCACAAGTTGGTTTTCTATCAGAATATCTGAAATCAGCCTTCCCATAGGGATCCATGTTCTGACTTTTCCAGATTTATCTCTGGCTGTTTCCCTTGTTTCCTTGACGTGAGACACCAGATGATTAAACAACAAATATGGAAGATCAATCTGAATGTTTTGGTGTAAACAATACATGAAGTAAAGTTGTTCAGCATTAACATAATCAGAAGAGTTTGAAGAGGGTCTGTGAAAGATGGTGCTCATGAAAATCTTAGCCCATATCTTCTAAGTGGGTTTCAAGAACTTAACCTTCTTACAAGGTTCACCAGTAGTACAGATTTCTTGACATACATCTTTCAGGTCTTCACGCGCAGAAGACAGAGAGGTTACTCCATCAGTTGCCTTAAAACCTATGAGTTTCCTTATCAGGTTTTCAGTGATAACTATCTTTTTTTCCAGCACAGAGGAGTGAATGAACTTTGGAGTAGCATATGCATGGATCCAGAACTCCTTCACTAACGTTGGATACACAGGACCCATAAGCCTGTCAAAGTAACCGTCCCAGCCTTGTGCTTTGATTGAAGAAATCAGATCAAACCCATTTTCAGCAAGATCTTCTAAGTCCACGAAACTTTCACACAGAACTTCTAGTGAATCAACAGCAGTTAGGAGAGTGCGTACTGGTTCTTTGACAGTGGTAGCATTCTTGGTAGTAACAGCGTTTGAAGTAGATGCCATTGTTGACGATGATGAAGAAGATGAAGGTTTCTGAGTTCTTTTAGGGTTTGCAAAGAGAGAGAACAACAAACAAAAGCGCATATGTGTTTGAGAATGTGAAAAGTGTGAATGTGTTATGAGAATGGTTTATATAGACAAATAAAGCAAGCATGGGAAACACAACAGACACACATAGGACACATACGCACGTTTGCATTAAATGAAAAGTAATCATTTTTAATTATGATATGACATTTGGGGGAAAATCAAGACAGATTGAGATTTTCAAAGCAATACCTTAAACGTCATAATCAGTAGGTGTACTCCATCTTTTCAGATTCTGAGTGGCACGTGTTTGCTTGCATGTGATTCTATAACTTTTAAGAAATGAAACGTTTTCAACTTTCAGATCCTCTGAGATGGTCAGTTCAGAGTTTCACACAAAAAAAAATAATTCACAGATAAATTAAACAAGCAAGACAGATGAAATACTTCAGAGTGTTAAACACTTAGCATCTGAGAAGTTGACTCTGAGAAATATTACTCTGGACAAAAATCCATACAAATATTTTTCAGAATAAACTTAAACCTATCTTCAGCAAGGGTTTTGTGAAAATATCTGCCCATTGATGATCTGTATCAACAAAGGCTAAATTTATTACACCCTTCTGAACATAGTCTCTGATGAAATGATGTTTAATCTCTATATGTTTGGCCTTAGAGTGTAAAATTGGATTTTTGGATAAACATATAGCAGAAGTATTATCACAGAAGATAGAAAGATTACTCTCATAGATTTGATAATCTTCTAGTTGACTCTTCATCCAGAGCATCTGAGTGGAACATCCAGCAGCAGCAATGTATTCTGCCTCTGTGGTTGATAGTGCAATTGTTGGTTGCTTCTTGCTGTACCACGAGATCAGATGACTTCCAAGAAACTGACAGCTTCCAGAAGTACTTTTGCGCTCAACTCTATCTCCAGCATAGTCAGCATCACAGAATCCAACTAGTGAATATTCGTCAGATCTTCTGTAACACAAACCAACATTAGCAGTACCTTTCAGATACCTTAGAATCCTCTTAACAGCAGTTAAGTGTGATTCTCTAGGATCTGATTGGAATCTAGCACATAAACAAACACTAAACAGAATGTCTGGTCTAGAAGCAGTCAAATAAAGAAGAGATCCTATCATACCTCTGTAGAGTTTCTGATCTACCTTCTTACTTACCTCTTCCTTACCTAGAGTGCTTGTAGGATGCATTGGAGTCTTTGCCATTTTGCTATCCAGCATGTTAAACTTCTTCAGAAGCTCTTTAACATACTTGGTCTGATGTATGTAGGTGCACTCTGGAGTCTGATTTACTTGGATTCCCAGAAAGAATCTCAATTCTCCCATCATGCTCATCTCAAATTCTGCCTGCATACATTTAGCAAACTCCTTTCCAAGCATAATATTTGTTGATCCAAAAATAATATCATCTACATAAATTTGACAAATCAACAAATCTTTCTTAATGGTTTTACAAAATAGTGTGGTATCCACTTTTCCTCTGATGAAATTTTTCTTCAGAAGAAAATTACTCAACCTCTCATACCAAGCTCTGGGAGCTTGTTTTAGTCCATAAAGAGATTTTTTCAGTTTGTAAACATGATCTGGAAAATTTTCATTTTCAAAACCAGGAGGTTGGTGGACATACACTTCCTCTTCTATAATTCCATTAAGAAAAGCACTTTTAACATCCATCTGATAAAGAGTGATGTTATGTTGTGCAGCAAAAGAAATAAGCAAGCGTATAGACTCTAACCTTGCAACAGGAGCATATGTTTCTGTGTAGTCTATGCCTTCTTGTTGACTGTAGCCTTGAGCAACCAGTCTTGCTTTGTTCCTTTCAACTTCTCCTTTCTCATTAAGTTTATTTCTGAAAACCCATTTTGTTCCAATGACATTGAAACCTTTAGGTCTTGGAACCAGATCCCAGACTTCATTCCTTGTGAATTGATTCAGCTCCTCTTGCATAGCTAAAATCCATTCATTATCTTCCAGAGCCTCATCAACAGATGTTGGTTCTATAATTGACACTAAGCCACAGAAGGAAGATTCAGAAGTTCTGAGAAATGCTCTTGTCCTTATTGGATCATCTTTCTTTCCAATTATCACATCCTCTGGATGAGAAGCTTTCATTCTGGAAGAAGATCCTCTGACTGTTGGTCTTTCAGAAATATGCAGATTGTCAAGTTGGGAAGTTAGAGGCGTAGCATCTGGGTTTGCTTCAGAGTCTTTGTCTGCCTCTGAGCCTTCAGAGTCTGTGAGAATAACTTCTCTATCTGCAGAACTTTCAACTTGCTTTGGCTTTTCAGAGCCAAGCTTATCATCAAATCTAACATGAATAGATTCTTCCACAATCTGTGTTTCAGTATTGAATACTCTGTAGCCTTTAGAGCGTTCAGAATAACCAAGCATGAAACACTTCTGTGCTTTGGAATCAAACTTGTTCAGATGATCTTTAGTGTTAAGCATATAACAAATACATCCAAATGGATGAAAATAAGCAATGTTGGGCTTTCTGTTTCTCCACAATTCATAGGGAGTCTTTTCCAGAAGAGGTCTTACAGACACTCTGTTCTGAATATAACATGCTGTATTTATTGCTTCTGCCCAAAAGTATTTTGCCAGATTTGTCTCGTTGATCATGGTTCTGGCCATTTCTTGCAATGTTCTATTTTTCCTCTCTACAACTCCATTTTGTTGTGGAGTTCTAGGACAGGAGAAATCATGTGCAATTCCTTTTTCAGAAAAATATTTTTCAAAATATTTGTTTTCAAATTCACCACCATGATCACTTCTGACTTTAATAATTTTGCATTCTTTTTCAGTCTGGACTTGATTGCAGAAGTCAATGAACACAGAATGAGACTCATCCTTGTGTTTTAGAAACTTTACCCATGTCCATCTGCTGTAGTCATCTACAATGACTAACCCATACTTCTTGCCTCTGATGGATGCAGTTTTCACTGGTCCAAACAGATCAATATGAAGTAATTCCAATAGTCTAGAAGTGGAAACAACATTTTTTGGTTTAAAATGAGATTTTGAAAATTTACCCTTTTGACATGCGCCACACAGAGCATCTGAATTGAACTTCAGATTAGGGAGTCCTCTGACCAGATTGAGTTTATTAATCTGAGATATACGTCTCATATTAATATGTCCCAATCTTCTATGCCAGACCCATTGCTCATCATTCACAGATAAAAGGCATTTTACATTTTGAACTTTAAGTTCTGAAAGGTTAATTTTGTAAATGTTGTTTTTCCTCTTTCCACTGAATAGGATTGAACCATTCTTTTGACATACAGCTTTGCAACATTTTTGATTAAAGATGATATCATAACCATTGTCACTTAATTGACTTATGGACAATAGATTATGTTTCAATCCTTCAACTAACAGAACATTAGAAATAGAGGGTAGGTTACCATTACCTATTGTACCAGAGCCAATGATCTTGCCCTTCTGGTTCCCTCCAAATTTCACGTCCCCTCCAGATCTAAGTTCCAGGCTTTGGAACATAGACCTTTCGCCCGTCATATGTCGTGAGCATCCAGAGTCCAGGTACCATGATTGGTGTCTGGATTTTGCTGCTAAGAACATCTGCAACAGGTATTATTTTACTTTTAGGTACCCAGATCTTCTTGGGTCCTTTGGGGTTAGATGTTCTGTGGTTTTGCCTAAACTTCTGTTTTTCAACATAGTGTTTATTCTGGCTAGCCCTTGGCTTAAACACATAAGTACTCTTTTCAGAGCTTGTATGTTTAATATCATTCAGATGACCAAACTTAAAATGAGAATACAGAGGAGTCTTCTTGATGAAGAGTTTATCAACAGATTTTGGATTGCTTCCAGAGGAAGATTCACATCCAATGCCTCTTCTGTTGTTCCCACTAACACCATAGATCATAGAAGCCATTTTGCTTCTGTCTATGCTTTTAGTGAGGAATCTTTTAAAACTGGAGTCATATTTTTCTAAAATATTTTCACTTGACTCTGTTTCAGTATCAGATTCTTGTTGAGTTGTTTCTAAATCATTTTTGAGTTTTAAATTTATTTCTTTCTGCTCAACAAGTTCTGTTCTCAGAAGATCAATCTCAGATTCAAGATTGCTTTTCAGCTTCTTGTATTTGAGTTTAATCTTGCTGTAGCTTTCCAACATGTCAGATAAACTTTCAACAAGTTCAGCTCTGGAGAGTTCAGAAAATACCTCTTCAGAGTCAGAGTCTGATTCTGACTCAGATTCAGATGATGACGTTCCTTCATCTTGATCATTTGTGTTGGCCATCAGCGCAACATTTGCACATTCTTCCTCAGATTCAGAAGATGATTCAGATTCATCTGAGTCATCCCATGTAGCCATCAGAACCTTTTTCTTTTTATCAAACTTCCTTTTGGGTTTTTCCTTTTGAAGTTTGGGACATTCACTCTTGTAGTGTCCAGGTTCTTTACATTCATAGCAAGTGACCTCTTTCTTGCCAGATCTTCTGTGTCCAGAAGATTCTCTCTTTTGATCAGATTTTCTGAAGTTGTTGAACTTCTTCCCTTTGTGCTTCCAGAGTTTGTTGATCCTTTTGGACAGCATGGATAGTTCATCTCCTTCTTCAGAAGAAGATTCCTCAGAGCTTTCTTCATTTACCTGCAAAGCTTTAACAGATTTGTTAGATTTAAAAGCTAAGGATTTACCTTTATCTTTCTTCTGGGGTTCATCTTCCTCCAGCTCAATCTCATGACTTCTCAAAGAACTGATGAGTTCTTCTAATGAGATTTTGTTCAGATCCTTGGCCAGCTTCAATGCAGTCACCATAGGTCTCCATCTGGTAGGAAGACTTCTGATGATCTTCTTGACATGATCAGATGTTGAGTAGCCCTTGTCCAGAACTTTCAACCCAGCTGTTAGAATCTGAAATCTGGAAAACATAGTCTCAATGTTCTCAGATTCTTCCATCTTGAACGCTTCATACTTCTGTATCAGCGCCAGAGCCTTTGTTTCTTTCACCTGAGAGTTTCCCTCATGAGTCATTTTGAGAGACTCAAACATATCATGAGCAGTGTCTCTGTTGGTAATCTTCTCATACTCTGTATGAGAGATTGCATTAAGAAGTATGGTTCTGGCTTTGTGATGATTCTTGAATTCTTTCTTCTGCTCCTCAGTCATTGATTTTCTATCAATCTCTTTGCCATCCTTAGTAGGATGTTCATATCCATCAATGACTAAATCCCAGAGATCAGCATCATACCCCAAGAAAAAACTTTCAAGTCTATCTTTCCAATAATCAAATTTTTCTCCATCAAACATTGGAGGTTTGGTGCTGATTCTGTCTCCTTCATATTTGTTGCTTGATGTAGGAATATCACCCTTATTAGCAACCAAATAAATAACAGAGTATTCTTCTCACTGGATCTTTATCTGTCACGGTTAAGTGAATGCACACGCAGAACCAGGCTCTGATACCAACTGAAGGTGAGAAAATACTTAGAAGGGGGGTTGAATAAGTATGACAGAAAATAATCAAAGATAAAAACTCAAGTATTTTTATCCTGGTTCGTTGAACTCAACTACTCCAGTCCACCCTTTTCAAGAGTGATTTGCCTTTCTCAACAAGGACTTAATCCACTATTCAAATCAACTGATTACAAATAGCAACACCTAAGAACAACTGTTCTTAGTCTTCTCAAGAGCTACTGATCTAACCTAGATCCTCTTAAGGAAAACTTCCTTTACAAATTAATGTAATACAATGTAAGAGTAATAAATTGCTTCTATGAAAGCTATAAACACAACTGTGTTATTTCTCTAAGTTTAGAACAAAATATGAACTATAAAGAATATGAGAGCTTGAGAGTTTCTTCGCTTGAGAGTAAGTTTTTCAAAATTCGTCACTGAAGAAAGTGCTATGATATCCTTTATATAGCCACTTGAATATTGGAGAGAATATAATACCGTTGGAGAAGATATTTCCAATATCAAATAGTACTGTCCTTTGTACTATTGCAGCAGAGAGACGGCGCACAAAATGTGGGTGTAGCAATTGTCTGCTGAGCTGTGAATTTACCATATATGGAATGTATCAGAGGAATAATATTCTTGCAGAGATTTATGTCTATCCCAATTAAGGAAAGATTTTGCTGGCATATTCCAACGGATATATTAAAATAATCTTCTTCAAATAATTCTTCAGATAGTTCAGATCAACAATCAATATCAGAGTCTTCAGTCTTCAGAATCTTCTGGAAACTTCAGAGCCTAAGATGTTCTTCAGATGTTGCTGAATCAGAGTCTGGTGCAGCTGTGTGCTTGAAGCGTAACATGCTCTTAGATCAGAGTCTTCACTCAGATCAGAGTCTTCTCTCATTCAGAGTCTCTTCACTCAGAGTCTTCTTTCATTCAGATTCTTGATAATATATGCAGCGTGTTGTATCTTCAGAATCTTGATGACTAAGCTCTTATACTTCAGATTCTTCTAATCTTCAGATGCTCTTGAGCCATTCAGAATTTATTGTACACATCAAATTTGCTCTTTAAGATTAAAATCTTTTGTGCCTGTAGAAAACAGTTTAGAACAAATTTAGAGAGTATAATTCTTGTATACAAATTATCATTAATGTTATCATCAAAACATAGAGATATTACTAAGACACAATCTGTGCTCTTACAATAAGTTGATAGGGTAATTTAGTTGTTCTCCATCCATGGTCTCAAGAATCAAATATCCTCCGGAGAAAATAGTCTTTACAACGAAAGGGCCATCGTAATTAGGCATCCATTTCCCACGCATGTCCTTCTGTGTTGGCAGGATTTTTCTGAGCACAAGCTCTCCTTCCTTATACTCCTTGAGACGAATTTTTCTCTCGAACCCTCTTATCATCCTTTGTTGATAGATCTGGCTATGACACATGGTTGTCATCCTTTTTTCATCAACAAGGTTCAATGAATTAAACCTTTCTTTTATCCATTCGTCTTCTTCGAGCTCCGCTTCCAGTAATATCATCAAAGAAGGTATCTTGACCTCGATAGGTAGCACGACATCCATCCCATATACCAAGGAAAAGGGGGTTGCCCCTGTCGAAGTTCATACTGATGTTCTATACCCATGTAAAGCAAATGGTAACATTTCATGCCAATCTTTGTAGGTTACGATCGTCTTCTGTATTATCTTCTTGATATTCTTGTTTGTAGCTTCGACAATGTCATTTATCTTTGGTCTGTACGGAGATGAATTGTGATGCTTGATTTTGAATTCATCACAAAGTTCCTTCATTGTTTTGTTGTTTAGATTTGATCCATTGTCGGTGATGATCTAGTCAGGGATACCATACCGACAGATGATTTCCTTCTTGATGAAGCGGGCGACCACTTGCTTTGTTACGTTCTCCTACGACACTTCTTCTACCCATTTGGTGAAGTAATCAATTGCACCGAGGACGAAACGATGGCCGTTGAAAGCCTTTGGTTCTATCGCCCCAATCATGTCTATGCCCCACATTGTGAATGTCCATGGTGATGTCATTACATTGAGAGGATGTGGAGGAACATGCACTTTGTCAGCATAGACTTGGCATTTGTGTCACTTTTGAGTGAAGAGGATGCAATCCGTCTCTAAAGTCAACCAAAAATATTCAGCTCTTAAAATATTTTTAGCCATGGCGTGACCGTTGACATGAGTACTAAACATTCCTTCGTGCACTTCGGTCATCAGCGGACTTGCTTCTTTTTCATCAACACATATGAGTAAAACCATGTCGTGGTTTCTCTTGTATAAGATGCCATTGCTGATGAAGAACTTAGACGATAGTCTTCGTATGGCTCTTTTGTCAATTCTGGATGCGTTAGCTAGATATTCCTGATTTTGGAGAAAATTCTTGATGTTATGGAACCAAGGTTTCTCATCAGACTCTTCTTCTATTGCCATCACATACGTTGGTACTGTCCTTCTTCCAATGCAGATTAGAGGTGACTCATTAACGAACTGGACCTTCCACATCATATGCTTGAAAGTAATTTCATTGAAATATTCGACCATCTCTAGAATGTGAGTTTTGTAAGGGATCAACTTTTCGTCTCGGGTCTCCCACTCCTCTTTAAGCTGAGAGATCACCAAAGATGAATCACCGATCACTTCTAGGATTTTGATGCAGAGATCAATGGCAGCTTCCAGACCTAAGATGCACGCTTCGTGTTCTGCTATGTTGTTAGTAAATGAGAAACAAAGTCGGGTTATAACAGCAGTATATCCTCCGGTTGGATTTTTCAAAATTGCTCTAATGCCATGACCATTCTTGTTCGATGCTCCATCAAACATCATCTCCCAGCGGGATCCAGGCTCTGGACCTTCCTTAGGACCAGGTTCTGGCTTCATGTGTTGAATGTACATCACATCTTCATTAGGGAACTCAAACTTCAGTGGCTGATAATCTTCCACAGGATGCTCAGCAAGGTGTTCTGACAAGACACTTCCTTTGATAGACTTTTCAGCAACATATTGAAAATCATACTCTGACAAGAGTATATGCCATCTGGTCAACCTTCCGGTTTTAGCGGGCTTTTCAAAGATGTACTTTATTGGGTCCATCTTAGAAATCAGCATTGTGGTATGGCAGATCATATATTATCTTAGACACTTGGCGGCCCTTTCTAAAGCATAACAGGCTTTCTTTAGAGGGTAGTAGCGACTCTCGCAATCTATGAACTTCTTGCATAGATAATAAATTGCGTGTTCTTTCTTTCCTGACTCGTCAGTTTGGACCAAGACGTAATCCATTGATTCTTCTAACACCGTCATGTACATGAACAACGGTTTTCCGGGCACTAGAGGAATCAATACTGGAGGCTCTTGCAAATACTGCTTGATTTTCTCAATGCCAACTGGCAATTTTCGTTCCACACCAACGTCTGATCTTTTCGTAACAACTTGAAGATCCGTGCACAGGTAAACATTAGGTTGGAGATGAACCTGGAGATGTAATTCAAACTTCCAAGAAAACCTCTGGCCTGTTTCTCTATTTTAGGAGCGTGCATCTCTTGGATTGCTATGACCTTATCGGGATCTACATCAATTCTGCATTGACTAAAAATGAAACCAAGTAGTTTTCCTGAACAAACGCCAAAGGTGCATTTAGCTTGATTTAGCCTTAGTTGATACTATCAGAGTCTCTCAAATAGCTTCAACAGATGATCCAAATCGTCTTCTTCGCTTCGAGTTTTTACGATCATGTCGTCTACATATACTTCAATCTCTTTGTGCATCATATCATGGAAGAGTGCGACCATAGCCCTCTGATATGTTGCTCCCGCATTCTTCAAACCAAAAGGCATGACCTTATAACAATATGTGCCCTAGGTTGTAATGAAAGTCGTCTTCTCCATGTCGGTTGGATCAATCTTTATCCGATTGTAGCCAGAAAATCCGTCCATGAACAAAAATACTACGAAACTAGCTATGTTGTCCACCAAGGTGTCGATATGTTGTAGAGGGAAATCGTCCTTCAGATTTTCTTTGTTTATATCCCTATAATCCATGCACATCCTGACTTTGCCATCTTTGTTTGGGACTAGAACAATGTTAGCCACCCATTCTGGATATTTGGATACTGCTAAAAAGCCTGCATCGATCTGCTTCTTGACTTCATCCCTGATCTTGAGAGCCATATCAGGTCTTGACCTTCGAAGTTTCTACTTAACTGGAGGACATTCTGGCTTCAGGGGGAGCTTGTGCATAACAATGTCGGTGTCCAACCCTGGCATATCTTGATAAGACCAAGCGAATATGTCAACATAATCTCTGAGGAGTGCTGTCAACCTGCTTTTGAATTCTGGTCCCAACGATGCTCCAATCTTAACTCCTCTTTTCTCTTGCTCAGACCCCAAGTGGATGATGTCAATTTGTTCCTTGTACGGCTAAAGGTAGGCATCTTCATATTCAGTCATCCTCTTCAATTCTCTGGGACCTCTGAATCTTCATCATTCTCTTCTTCTGCTTGGAAGACAGATGAACCACTAGTAGAAGGAACTAAAGGATCATCGGATTTTGTGGGGGTTGGAGGTGTTCTGCATGTTTTTACAGTTTTGGGAATGATCACACACACAGACAGACATGCAGATGAAGGGTTGTTTTTAAGTTTTCACAAAAAAGTTGCCATTTTTTCTTTTAACAAAAAGATTTAGATTGATAAGCAAAAAAGAACAAGAGATTTAACAAAAACACTTTTCATTCATAGATTTTCCAATTTGTAAAGTGGCCCATACAAACTGATTCACAGGTCTCGGGCAAGACCAGAATTTTTTTTAAAGAAAACAAAGCTAACAAGAAAAATGCATTACTCTAATGGTAAAAAGACAGGAATCTCCACAGTCTCACTGTTGCACAGAGCTGCTCCTCCTTGAATTATCAGACCGTCAAGATCACAATCTTCTTCTTCGGTGACGATGGCGTTTACTTGTAGTCCGCCGCTGGTGAAAATATCTTTCAAGGATTTCCTCTTCATGACGTCCTCTTCTGGCTCATCTTTGAGAATTGGTTCATAACCCAACCCTTGTTGATCATTCTTCGCTCAAGCGTTGACTTCAATAATTTCTCCCCATCCCAGTGGGGTACCAGTCTTCAGCGCAACTTTGATGCTACAGACAGAAGCGAAAGATGGACTGCAGGTTATAGCCGACGCATCAACCATAACAACATGGGCTATTTCCAGTGCTTAGAAAGCCGTTTCAAGTGAATCTTCTTTTTCTTCGATGTATCGGAAAGAATATAGGTTAGTCACCATCAAGTCTTCTTCTCCATGAACGATGACCAATTGGTCGTCGACAACGAATTTCATTTTTTGATGTAGAGTGGAGGTAACAGCGCCTGCCGCGTGTATCCCGAGCCTCCATAGACAGCTATAAATTGGATTAATATCCATCACCTGGAAAGTGATCTCAAATATTTGTTAACCTATCATGATAGGCAGATCAACCTCTCCTATCACAGTCCTTCTAGAACCATCAAAAGCTTTCACAATCAGAGATGTGGGCCTCATGTCAGCACCTTGATAAGCTAGCTTTGCCAAATTTCTCTCAGGGATTACATTAAGCGCGGATCCTGTGTCGAAGGGCACCCTGGCTAATGTATCCTCCTCACATTTGATTGACACATGCAAGGCACGATTGTGCTTGTGCTTCTCGGCTGTCAAATCATTATCACCAAAACTCAAAGTATTACATGATGTGATGTTTGCCACAACGAAATCGAATTGCCCCACTGTGATGTCTTTCGTCACATGAGCTCGTGTCAGAATTTTCAGCAGTGTCTGACGATGTGCTGGAGAGCTTAATAACAGTGACATAATGGAAATCTTGGACGGTGTTGTTGCAACTGCAAAAAACAACCGGCGGAAAAACAGAAGAGTTGCCACTTTCGTTATTTATCCCAAAGAGAGGGAAACGAAATGATCAGAAAAACCTGATGGAAAAGGGAAAGACAAGGTCATCACAACCATGTCTGGATTCGGGAGTCGGTTACGCAAGGGGAAGGTATTAGCACCCCTCACATCCATCGTACTCGACGAGATCCATGCATTGTTGTCTATCTAAAAGGGTGTGTTAAAACTATCTAGCTAAAGGCTTAAGGACAAAAGAAAAAAGAAAAGAGAAGTGACTCGGCAGAGCATCACAAATCTGTGCCTATGTACTCCCTCGTGCAATGGGAAAGTCAGAGTCAACGTAGTTCGACTAACTACGGGTAAAGAAAGGGGAAAGGTTGCTCGCAAAGACATCGCGTCTTGTGCCTACTTACTTTCATCTGGTATGAAAGATCAGAGCGAATGTAGTTCGGGCTAAAAGGACCACAGGTTGGTTCAAAAGCTTTTAGGCCCGAGTAGGGTTAACAAGTAGTTCTAGCAGTTGTTGTATGCAGGTCGACCATTGGAGACTTAGGCGTTACCGTTTGCAGTAGAACTAAGGGCTAACGACACTCTTTTATCTGAAAAGATTTTCCTGATTAAGATCCCGAAGGATGAAAAAGGTTTGAAGTGTTTTTGTGTTTTTTAAAGAAGAAGTGTTTTGAATTTGATTTGTAACTCATGTCGCACTAGAGACTATGTCCTAAGAACGAATGCGTCGTATATCACCCAAAGGGTGTACACTAAACACTCTAGGTCCTTGAGAGGAGGCCCCTAAATTACCATTTCCCAAGTATCTTAAGGCTCGTACCGTGCTACACTTGTCATTCTTTATTAAGTGTTCTATAAATGTTTGGAGATGAGAAGAGAAGAAAGGACACTAATGGGAGACTAATCAATCCTAAAAGTTATCATGCAAAATGGACCTAAAGTTGGGATTCAAAAGGAAACTACCTAATGTTATCATTCATAGTTAGGAACCTAATGTCTATCATAACCTCAAGAGGTTAGAGAAATTATGGGGAGCATGGCAAAGAAAAGCAAAAGAAGAAGATGAAAAGAAAACATATGCAAATGAAGATGCAAACATAAGATGCACAAATAGAATGAAAGTGGGAGGAAAATAGTGTGGGGTAGTAGCCTCCACAAGCTCATCTCAACCAAGCATGCATATGGAAATGCAAGAAAAGAGAAGAAGAAGAAGTGGACAAAAATAAATCAATCAAACAAGAGCAAACTACACAAAGATGCATCAAAAGTGGGATGAAATGACCTAAGTCAAACAACATCAACCACACCACCAAAACTAAACCAAATGAAAAGGAAAAACAAAACCCAAAGCCAAGTGAGGATGGGAGACCAAATAAGGGCAGCAAGGACCTCATAATAGGTACTCAACCATAAGCATCACTCATCAAAAGCAAAAAAGCACCAAAAGTGTCCTCAAGGATTCATCATTCTAAGTATGCTTCAAATACCTCCAAAGGAGGGACCAAGCCACTTTAAATGACACTCCAAGGTCATTGGACAGAAGGGAGATGAAGAGAAAAGAGCTCAAAAGCAAAATCAAAGCATGCCAAGAGGAAATGCAAACCAAAACATGAAGGAATACAAGCAAGCTACACAATGAAACTCTAATTGAAAGTTCAAAACAAAACAAACAAATGAACAAGCAAAAAACAATATCACGACCTAAAATTGAACAAAGATCATCCTTGACATGTTAACAACATGAAACAAAAGGCATTGAGAGTTCAAAGGATCCAAAAATGTCATATCCAAATCAAACAAGGTCAAGGTACATGTGTGAACCTCCTTGGGAGGTAACTTGACTTGCAAGCTACCTCAAAAATAGGAAAATGGTTCAAAAATAATCAAATAAAAGTCACAAGGTAGCTAAACATGTTGGCAACCAGAGGCCAAAAGCTCAAAGCAAATATCCCCTCAAAGCACCATCAAAAGAAAATAATATTCAAGATTTACCACTTTGAAATGGGAGAATCGAGGGTCAAAAGAAAAGCACCAAAAGTCAACCCTAAATTCAACCAACCAGGGGCAAAATGGTTCTAAAAAATTGCTCAACTCATCATGGATATAAGGATCAATTTTCATTCATTGGATCAAAAAGGAAAGAGAGAAACAAATAAAAGAATAAACAATGCATAATTTAATTCATTAAAAATCACCTCCAATGTTTAATTATATTTCAAAATGAAAAATAATGTGAAAAATAAAATAAAAAATGTCTAAAAATAATAGACATCTCAATGTTTGCAAAAACTATTTTTGTGGAATTTTTGGAGCACTGGAGCTATTTTTAATGAATTAAATTCAAGCCAAAATAAAAATAAAATCACAAAAGGAATAAAAGAAAAATGAAAATACAAGAAAAAATCACAGCCAGAGGATGAGGAGACTAGTCAAAGGATCTGAGGCTCACAGGCGCGCCACGTATGCACTGGACAATTTAAGTGAAACAGCGCATTTCACTGAGGGATCCTATGTGCTTCAATTGACTATGCACACCATGGTTCTTAATCCTGAACGTTGGTTTGAAAAGTATTACAATCCAATGATTAACAACTTGCCACATATGCAAACCCTAGTCAAACCACTCTGAAAATGCATCTCACACGTTGGATCTAAATACCAGGTCAAGGGAGTAAGCCAGATCGTGTGGCTAAGGACTCATCTTCTTCATTCAAACTGAGACAAAAGGGAGGGAATACTCGTGGTAGCCGGAGAAGACTCCGGTCGTCTTCTCCGACGAGAGCAACAGTGGTCTGGTTTCAACATCACCAAACTTAGCAAAACTTATATGGAAATTGATCTACAACTCACGAGGATCATTAATCTGTGACTAGTTTTTCTTAAATCCTCACAACAAACTCAAATCGAAGCCCAACAGAATTGCTCATCAAAACCAAAAGTTCACAAACTTCACTCAATTTGGTCCAGAAATCATCTAGAGGTTATGGAGATCACAGATAAAGCAACAAATAAGCAAAACATCACAAGAATAAGCCATATTAGATCCAAACAATTTTGAGCTTCATCCAACAATCATCAGAAATGCCAGTTCGTTTTAGTGATTAATGATCTACATGTTGTCTAGGTCTCAAATATGTAAAAATGGCAGAGAATCAATGCATATTCAGAGTGTAAGGTTGATTTGTAAATACTTAGTGGAGAACTTCCACTGAGCCTTCAATTGATGCTTAAGCTTGAAGAAAAGTATATAGAAATGTTCAGTGATCTTCAATGAAGGCTTTGCAACCTTTAATTTTGCTTGAATATTACTAAATCTCAAAATTCGTATTTCAATTTTTCACTACTTTTTCAAAATGATTTAGCTCCAATTCTGCTTCCAAATCGTGTTCTGAGCACTTGTTCATGGTATAAACCTTTTATCTGATGGATTTGAAAAGAAATTGAGCCCAATGGCAATCCCTAGAGCCCAATTGCATATCCATGGGATTTGAGTTTTTTCACTTGCCATGTGCACGAATTCTATACCAAATTGGCTCCAAAATGATGCATTTTGTCTGCTGAGGACATGAGAAGTGTGAAGGGCTGGGATTTGATCCTTGTTTGATCTCAATGGTTTATGTTTGTCATGTTACTTATTCTTGAAGAAACTCAAAAATTTCCCATGAAATGAGACTCAGTTTGAAATTCTAATAATGCCAATATGTTCAAAACATCAAATGCACTCAAAATATGCACAACTTGCATAATTTTGACCCAATATGAATTATTTTGAATTTTTCCATTTTAATGCCTTTAAAATGCCTTTTGTAAGATTTTCTTCAACCAACTCTCATTCCTATCCATATCAATGAACCCTTAATGCTTGGTTGAGTAAATTACCCCATTTTGAGCAACTCTCAAGTTGGACAACTTTCCATTTGAGGCATGCAAGAAGGTGAAATGGACCTATAATTTTATAACCTATAATCTCACTTTCCCAAAATACCCCTGACTTGCAAGCCTCATAACTTGAGTTCTACAAATTAGATGAAAGACTGCTAGTACTTTTTGGAAAGCTAAGACCAAGATATACAACTTTCATGTTGGCCAAAAGTTGAGGAGGAACACCCTTCTAGGTCAAAAATGGCTTGGAAGTGAGTTGACTTTTATTGACCAAAATCACATTCATCTGATGACCTGTAACTTGTCTGCATCATAATTTGAGTTCTATAAGTCCAATCAGGACTTCTAGTACTCAAAAGAAAGCTAATAAAATGATCTACAAGTTTCATGACCATGTAAAGATGAGATGAAACTTCTATCTTGAGAAAAGGTGGTCTTGAAGTTTGGGATTAAACAGGGGATTTTACACTGAGAACCCTAATTTAGTAACTTCTCACACTCTTGATTCTTGATGAATTGATCTTGAAATGATATATTAGGCATCTCAACACAACATCCCATAAACATAGAGACTTGGGATTGAGTTTTAATCTCCTTCAATTTCACAATTGACTGAGGATTTACCAGATGAAAACCCTAGATGCAACTTTCTTAATTGTGGCTTCTTTCATATCACACAACAACTTGAATAAGCTCCAAATGGCTCTCAAAGTACTCAATGAGCTCTCTCAACATCTCACATCCATACTCATGAATTCAAAATCCTCTGATGATCTTCAATTGGCCTCCAAGTTAGGAGCTGACCCACATACATCCATCAATCCTTTCACAAGACTATTGACCACTTCTAGATGACTTGATGATCATTCAAACTTGAGTAACACCCTTTGCTTAGGCTCAACCCTCTGAGTAGACTCCTCTTACTATACAAAAACTCTTGATCCCCTATTCAATGAAAAATGCTATGCAATGCAAATGCTAGAAAGAAAATGAAATGAAACGTAAACCAAGTTAAGAAAAAGGTTGGGCAAATTTTGGGGTGCAACAGGTGTCTGATTCAACTGATCTACCACCCGGTAGTCGCTTCGACGAATAATCCTCAGAAATTCTTCCTCATCATCCTTAAGGGTTTTTTTCCTATGGTGATAGGTTCTTTAGCGACATCTTCTTTTGGAATGGACTCGTTAGCAACAACAATTTTTGGAGTGGGAACTATTGGTAGAGGAACTGTAGTATTTGCTCGGGGTTGATACACACGACCGCTTCGGGTCATTCTACTTTCATCGACAATGTTGGCAACTTTTTCTTGTTTTTTTTCTTTGAATATCTCATCACACCATGAATAATCATCTTTTGGGGTTACAGCCTTCGGGTGAGGTTTGGATCCTCTCCTTGGTTCAAACCTAGGTTGATCTCTCCCAAATCTAGGTGCTACATCATCACAGAATACTGGCTAGACTGCTCTATTTATGGTTGTATTATTGTTGTATCTTCTAAAGACGACCTTCTTGCTGACTTCTTCAGGTATATTGAATACAGGTTCAATTACCACTACTTCTTCCTTTTTCTTCCTGCTGGTGATTTCTATCATTCCTTGATCATGTAATGCTTGAACGTCTTTTTGTACAAGGTCACAACCTTGTGGGTTCAGCATACATTGCTCATAATTCTCATGAGATGTTTTAAGCATCCAAGCTTGAGCAAGACATTTCTGCAATTCTTCCAACGGTACCTTGATTTCATCAATAGTGGTAGTGGTCTTGGTTTCAGATCCTTCCCCTTTTTCGGTGATAACATTTACTCCACCATGGTTTGGTAGAGGGTTATCCTTCACATTCGGGTGGTTGTCTTCAAAAGACAGGATCTTCTTTTCAATCAGTTCACAAACAAGGTGTTGGAGCGCGAAGCATCCTTCTAAGTCATATCCGGGAATGTTTTCATAGAATGGACAGTGTGTGTTGGCGTTGTAGTAGTATGGCAAAGGATTAAGCGGAGCGCCTAATTTCATTGTTTTCACAAGTCCTCTCTCTATCAGCATAGGTGTCGCTACTGCGAAAATCGGCAACGGCTAAACAGAAGAGTCGCCACCGTGCGTTATTTATCCCAAAGGAGGGAAAGGAAACACTTAGAGTAAACCTAACGCAAAGACGAGAAAGGAATGGTCATCGCAACCAAATCCTGGATTCGGGAGTCGGTTACGCAAGGGGAAGGTATTAGCACCCCTCACGTCCGTCGTACTCGACGGGATCCACGCTTGTTTTCTAGTACGGATTGTTATTCTATCTATTCTAAAGGTCTGGGGTTAAAAAGAAAAGAAAATGACTCGGCAAAGTATCGCACTTTATGCCTACGTATTCCCGTCTGGAACGAGAAATTAGAGTCAACGTAGTTCGCCTACCTACGGGAAAGGAGGGAAAGGTTGATCGCTAGGATACGGCATCCTATGCCTACGTACTTTCATACATCATGAAAGATCAGAGCAAACGTAGTTCGGGCTACGGAAGACACAAGCTTGTCTGACAGTTTCTTTTACCTTCTGAAAAGGTTTTTCTTGATTAAGAGTCCAAGCGGACAAAAATGACACTTTGATGTTGGTTTTGAATCTTTTACGAAAGAAATGTTTTTTGGTTTGTTTGCAATCTCTGACGCACTAGAGACTATGATTTGAGAGTGACTACGTTGCGTGTCATCCAAAGGGTGCCACACTAAGCAGCCAGATTACTGGAAAGAAGCTCTCCATCAACCCATTCTCAAATAGCTTAAGGCTTGTAACGTACGACATCGATTAACCTTATTACTGTATTTTTGAGTTGTTTCGAGATAAGAAGAGAAAGACGCTCTAAAAAGCCTATGGTTGAAAGGGAATAAAAACTAACCTAATGTTGTCATGCATGGATAAGAATCCTAATGTCTGTCATAATTCCCTCCTGCACAGAGGAAATCAGAGATCCTAGGGGATAAACAGAAAAGAAAGCAAGCAACTACAGTAAAATGCATGCAATGCAGCAGTACAAGCAAGGCAAGGGAGTCCCACTCAACCTCGAACCTGGGAAAACAACAGGTAAAGTGAATCAACATTCACCTCAAACCTAAGGGGCAAGCTACACAAGCCAACAAACAATACAGAAAACAAGACCCCAAAGCCTAGGAGGCAGCCCAAGCAGCAGCACCAAACTCCTACAGCAAACAGCAGCTCTGACAGCAACAACTTTCATCTTCAAACTTCAATAAGCTTCAATATCCATCCTCCAGGGAAGAGAAAGCACACTTCAAATAAGGCTCCTCAATACCTAAACAATTAAGCTCCACAACTACAGAAAACTCCAGCTCAAAAGCAACAGTAAACCCCAACTTCAATCCTCCAGTGGGCTCCTGACAGCAAAGTTGACAGTAACAACTTCATCTTCAAGAAATCCTCATGAAAGGCATCTTAAACACCTTAGATCTTCATATCCAAGCTCTAGCAAACTCCACCAAGAAAGATTTGTTATTGAGATCAAGTTATAATGAATGGAAATCAATGAAAACCAAAGGAAATCACTAGAAACCATCATCTGCAAATAAGGGTATCCTTAAAAGTTCTACTCTTTAAGACATCCCCCTCATCCCTCCAAGTGAGATATAGGGCTTTGTTAAGAGGACTTTGAATCATAGGATAGGATGGAAGCAAACAAAGCATTCCATGTTTGAGGAAAGAAATGAACTAAGTCTAAGAAAGCTCTTCCTAAAACCCTAATCCCTAAGCTTCTGACAAGCAAACCAACATATGAGAAATATTCAACTCCAAGCTTCTTCAAGCCATCTAAAGTAACTTCAATTGATCTTCAATTCACCCAAGCAAAGTCCAAGCCAAAAGCTCACCCAAAATAGCCCCACACAAATTGAGTAAACCAAGCATCCAAGGGAGAAATCCACAAACATCACACCAATTGCATAATACAAATAAAATGCTAAAATGGATCACAAAATCCTAATTAAATTTCTAAGGGAACCTAATCCTATACCCAATACCCCATATAAATCCCAGGACCTAAATCAATCATTTAATCCTAAAACTATGCACTAAACTACAACTAGTTGTTTAGAAACCCTAATCTTAACACTCATCACACTTTCCTCTCAAACTAACCTAAAATTTATTCACAAAATTATGAAAATATTCCTAAGCGTACATGCTTCCCTAATCTAATCAACCTCACAAGAATCAATCAAAAAATCCTCACCAAACTCTCACACAAAATTCAGAAAGAAGGAGTATCAAACAAAAGTAAAATAAAAGCAATAAAACTATAAAATATGCCATTAAAAAAATAAAATGCATGATATTAATATTTTTTTGTCCTATTAAATTCTACACTTCCTATTGAAGCCAGGGGAAAAAGTCTCATTAAAAAAGGATCATTTTTCAATTTATTATGAATTAAAAGCTAACCTAAATGAAACTATAAAAATAAAAGAAAATAAATGCAAAATGATAAACACGCGTTGCAAATAACAATCAGATGCAGTTGTTCTATCAGGCTGGGCGCAAATGGGGGTGTCACTAGCATACGCGCTATGAGCCCAAACCAACAACAAAATAAAATCAGAAAACTAAAGGAAATTGAAAATTGTCTGTGCCAAATAGCAATGAAACCGAGTGCTAATTCACTATAGGCCTCAAACAGGGGTGTAGTTAGCAAGTTAGCACTTAAGCCCAAGACAAAATCATAAGTGGAACGCTGCATTTGGATATGTTTTCTGATTTCCTTCACAAGCTGAAAGTGAATCATGGACGTGGGATGGTTATTTCAGTCAAGTGTCAACGCCAATCCAAGGGCTATGCCATCATCTTCTTCATTTCAAAACCAAAAGAGAGGGAATCATCAGGACGGTGGCTGGAGCTAGGTGCCACCGTCGTCCCCAACACCAGTTGTGCCAAAACGCAGTAAACAACAAAAGTGAACATCCAAACCTATTCAAATTCTCTCCCTGAACTCAAAGATGCTCTCTATTTCCATTGAAACTCACTCCAACTCAAAACACGATGAAAAGTTCAGAACATGCTCAATATTCAATCATCACCAATCTCAAAATTAACAAGCCTATCATCATCTACATGTTACACTGAGTAATTCTCACCATCTAAACATGTTCAACTCATCAAGAACTCAGAGAAACGATCCTCAACAGAAATTGCATCGCCCTAGGTTTTGTATCTAATCACCAATTTTCCCTACCAGGATCCAACCTAGCAATGTATACAATGCATCTACACATCTAACCCCTATCAATTACACCTAAATTGAGCTACAAGATGAAATTTGCAAACCTATAAAATTTGAGTGAACAGAGCAAGAAATCCTTCAAATCACACTTCAATCTTCTCCAGACACGATCAATGAAGTCTTGTAAAGCGTCTGTATGCAATGAATTACTTTGAATCCCTCCCAATCAACAAAACCGATTTTGAGTTGCAAGGTTGAAACTCACTATGCTCTCTCTCAATTCTTCACAGTTCTTGGCCAAAAAAACAACTGAATCCGTTATAATGTATATATAGAGTGTGTTGGAATCATCTAGAATGATCTGGAACAACCCAAGTGAGAATTTGAAATTCTCATGCACCATGAGAAGCTTGCACATGACAGTCGGGTTTGGCTTGTTTTAGAAGCTTCATTTTGATCCAATTTCTCATCTCAGGGTATATTGAAGTGAATGAGATTGGTTGTTGCATTAGTTCTGATCCAATGAGATGTTTTGCATATGTTACTTACATGTGAAGTTACCAAATGCAAGTGTGTTCAAATGACCTCAAATGGAGAAATTAACATTGCCATCATCTTTAAAACATCATTTATGATCAATTTGATATGCCATATGCCTGGTTTTGACCTTAAAACATGAAATCCCATTTTTGACCTTTTTAAATGACCTTAAATTCTTCCTTTTTAAGCCATTTTAGCAACTTTGTGATACAAGCCAATTAAATCCCTCATGACTTCTTAGCTGACCTAAAAACATCATTCTAAACACATTTCATGTTGGGCACTTTTTCATTTGAGGAGTGGAAGATAGAGATTTTGACACATGTTGAAAAAGGACCTATAATTCAACTTTCCCAAAATACCCCTGGATTGCCAAGATCATAACTTGAGTTCCACAAATCTCCTTGAGGACTTATAGTACTAAAATTAAAGCTAAGATCAAGCCCTACAACTCTTATGTTGGCCAAGAATCCATTTGAAGATTCCTTGAAGGGCAAAAGTTGCTTGGAAGTCAAGTGACTTTCACAGATAAATTTCAGTGTCCTCTGATGACTTATAATTTGCAAGAACCATAACTTGAGTTCTACACATATTCTTGAAGACTTCTAGTACTCAAATTAAAGGTATTAAGAATCTCTACAAGTTTCATGTTGGACAAAGATCCATTTGAAACTTGTATTTTGACTTGTGTGGCTTTGAAGTTAAGCACTAAATAGGGGTTTTTACACTGAAACCCTAATTTAGCAACTTCCCACCTTCTTGATCTTTCTTTGCTTAATCTTGGCACAACACCACACATGTATCATCATACCAATTCATAAACCCCGTGACTTCAAGTTAGGCTTTGATGCTCTCCAATTACTCAATTAACCTAGGGTTGGCCCAAATGAAACCCTAATTGACTGCATCTCAACCATGGCTCTTGTACTTGAATCAATGACTTGTCTCATCTTCAATAAGGCCCTCTAGGCATCCCATGAGATCCATACCCACCTCTAATTCACATTCCCTGTTGATGATCTTCAATACACCTCAAGTTAGGAGCAAAACCCACATGTAGGCACTCAAACTTCTCATGACTTCAACCCCTCACTGATGACTTGGATGGTCTCTCAGGCTCAAATAACACCTCTTGCTAGGTTCTTCTCTTGATAGATACCTTTGATCCCCTGTTGGGGGGCATGCTATGCTATGATATGCAAATGATTAGACTGTGTACATAATGTAACTATGCAAATGAAATGCAATGAAACATAAATCAGGCATCAAAAGGTTAAGCAAATTTTGGGGTGCAACAGTTGCCCCTATTCAAACGGCTTGGACCCGACGGGGTGAAGAGCGAATGGCCTTCTAACAATCGAGGTACGAGACGATTGAATACCAAGAAACCCGGAAATTTGCTAACTGCAGAAATAAACTGCACAACTGCTTGGGGAACGACATCCACCAACTGAACCTGGTTGTTACGGAAACAACTGACTCAACGTCTGATAATAACTCTGATTCCAACATCAACCACCTGTATAACGTTACAGGTACTGAATACCTCCGTCCACAACTGGACTAATCTTGTCAACACAAGAAGAGAAACAAATTCGTCAAATCACAACTGAACACCAATCGGTCCACGTACTCACATTTCGTCAACCCGAAGAAATATTGTCCACGTCAGGACGCTACATTCCGTCAACACTGAGAAATCCCGTCTACTCCGCTGGGGATGAGTTGTCCTCCTCTTACCAACACGAGGAGGTCCTATCAATCATAGGGAATAAATTTGTCAACTTCACTGGGAAATATTTTTGTCCAATCACAGGAAACTCCATCCGCCTATCCATACGGGAAAACCATTTGTCTAATCACAGGAATCTTCATCCGCCTATCCATACGGGAAAACCATCTGTCTAATCACAGGAAACTTCATCCGCCTATCCATATGGGAAAATCATCTCCATTGGTCCCAACCCACAAAACTTTTTATTGCTGACGTGACAATGACTTTGAAGAGGACTCTACTAGGGATAATATTTCGTCAACACGAAGAAATCATGGTGGCTTCACTGGGGATAGAACTCTTCCACCTAATAGGAATTCAATTCTGTCAATCATACTGGACACCAACTCCGCCTTATCTTTGCAGTAGCCAAACCCACTGGGGATGCTCTGAAATTAGCTGCCAGGCCCCAATTCGACAACAGGCGACAACTCCTGAAATTTTGATTATCAAACCCTGTGACGCTGACAGAACAGCAAACTTGAAGAAAATACTCCGATGGCCGGATAAGAGAAACTTCAACAAGCAACTCTGTGGGGGAAAATCTGGCAAGAACTCGAAAGTCTACTTATGAAGCTATTCCATGCGGACAAACTTTCGGACAACAATTCCAACGTTCAATCGTGAAGATGCGGTAATGCTGAAGAACTCCAAAGTCTAATTACGAAGTCGTTTGATGTTGACTACAACTCCAAGGTCGAATTATGAAGCCGTATCAACTGATAATAACTCCAAGGTCTAATTATGAAGCCGTCCACTGCTGCTAACAACTTCAAAGTCTAATTACGAAGCAGTGACACCAAGTAACGATTTCAGCCGTCTAATCGCTTAAATCCCTCTTTAAAAATGCCAACAACAACTCCAAAGTCAAATCATGAAGCCTTATAGCGCTGATGTAACAAACTTCAAAGTCTAATTATGAAGCCGTGCAATGCTGACGTAACAGCAATTCCAGGAAAACTCTACTGAACTTCAAGGTCAGGTTGAGGATGAATCCTAACAGATGTAATTTCGGAGTACGATACGGAAATTTACTGGGGTTTATCGTGAGCGAAAGAGGCATCGAGGTTGATCCTGCAAAAATAAAAGCCATACAAGAAATGCCAGTGCCAAAAACAGAAAAAGAAGTTCGTGGTTTCCTGGGCCAAATAAACTACATTGCAAGGTTTATCTCTCAGCTCACGGCCACGTGTGAACCGATGTTCAAGCTTTTAAAGAAAGATCAGGCGATTATCTGGAATGAGGATTGCCAGAGGGCATTCGACAAGATAAAGCAGTATCTGCAGGAACCTCCAATCTTGATACCCCCAGTGGCTGGACGGCCATTAATCATGTACTTGACAGTTCTTGAGAATATTATGGGGTGTGTTCTCGGTCAGCACGACGAGACGGGTAGAAAGGAGCATGCCATTTACTACTTGAGTAAAAAGTTCACAGATTGTGAATCTCGTTACTCGATGCTGGAGAAAACGTGTTGTGTACTAGCCTGGGCTGCCAAACGTTTACGACAGTACATGCTCAATCACACGACCATGCTAATTTCAAAGATGGATCCGATCAAGTACGTCTTAGAGAAGCAAGCGCTTTCGGGCAGGATTTCCAGATGGCAATTGGTGTTGATGGAATATGATATTCAATACGTTTCCCAGAAAGCCATCAAGGGAAGCGTATTGTCTAATTACCTTGCCGAACAGCCGATCGAGGATTACCAGCCGATCAAATTTGAATTCCCTGATGAGGATATCATGTTTCTCAAAGCGAAGGATTGCGATGAGCCGTTGCCCGACGAGGGGCCAGATAGGAAATCCCAGTGGAAATTAATATTTAACGGGGCGGTTAATTCTTACGGAAGTGGCATAGGGGTGGTCATCACGAATCCCCACGAATCCCACATCCCGTTCACTGCGAGACTGACGTTTCCGGTCACCAATAATGAAGCGGAGTACGAAGCATGCATCATGGGTCTAGAAGAGGCAATTGATTTGAGAATCAAGAACCTAGACGTATATGGTGACTCGGCGCTTGTGATCAACCAGATTAAAGGGGAGTGGGAGACTCGTCAATTGAATTTGGTGCCGTACATGAACTATGCCAGAAGGCTACTTCCGTTCTTTGATCGAGTGGAACTCCATCATGTACCCAGAGCAGAAAATCAGATGGCTGATGCCTTAGCCACGTTGGCTTCGATGTATAAAGTCAATTTTTGGAATGAAGCTCCAAGAATTGTCCTTTCTCGTCTTGATAGACCTGCATTCGTCTTTGCGATCGAGGAAGCTGCCGACGGCAAGCCATGGTTCCATGACATCCATACTTTCCTTATGACTAAGGAGTATCCTGCGGGAGCGTCAACCTAGGATAAGAAGACTCTGAGGAGGCTGACTGGAAATTTTTATCTCAATCCTGATGGAGTTTTGTATAAAAGAAACCACGATCTCGTGCTACTCAGATGTGTAGATGAGAAAGAAGTGAGTATGCTCATGGAAGAGGTCCATGAAGGCACATTTGGTACGCACGCGGGCGGGCATGCTATGACGAGAAAGATCCTGAGAGCAGGATATTACTGGATGACGATGGAGTCAGATTGCTTTAAATTCGCGAAAAGGTGTCATAAATGCCAGATTTATGCTGATAAAGTTCATGTGCCGCCGTGCCCGTTAAATGTCATGTCCTCCCCGTGGCCGTTCTCCATGTGGGGCATCGACATGATAGGCAAGATCGAGCCCACTGCATCTAACGGTCATCGCTTCATTCTGGTAGCTATCGACTACTTCACCAAGTGGGTGGAGGCAGCCTCATACGCTAATGTGACCAAGCAGGTGGTGGCTAAATTCATAAAGAGGGACATCATCTGTCGTTACGGAATTCCTGAGCGGATCATTACTGATAATGGTTCGAATCTGAATAACAAGATGATGAAGGAGCTGTGCCAGAGTTTCAAGATTGAACACCACAACTCATCTCCTTACCGGCCGAAGATGAATGACGCCGTTGAAGCGGCCAATAAGAACATAAAGAAGATTGTTCAGAAGATGGTGGTGACCTACAAAGATTGGCACGAGATGCTGCCATTTGCACTGCACGGTTATCATACAACGGTACGTACGTCAACCGGGGCAACTCCTTTCTCCTTAGTGTACGGTATGGAGGCTGTCCTACCGTTAGAAGTGGAGATCCCTTCTTTGCGAGTTTTGGTTGATGTGAAACTCGACGAGGCAGAATGGATTACGAACCGACTGAACCAACTCAGCCTGATGGACGAGAAGAGGTTGGCATCAATTGCGCATGGTCGTTTATACCAAAGCCGAATGAAGAAAGCTTATGATAAGAAGGTGCGTCCTAGAAGCTTTCAGACGGGTGATCTCGTCCTGAAGAAGATTCTTCCTCCACACTCCGATCACCAGGGCAAGTGGACTCCCAATTACGAAGGTCCGTACGTCGTCAGCAAGGTCTTCTCGGGAGGAGCTTTGTTGTTATCCACGATGGATGGTGATGATTTTTCATCCCCGGTGAACGCGGACGCAGTTAAAAAATACTCTGCTTGAAAGCGACCCGCTGGACAGTAAAAAGAGAGTCCAGGAAAAAATGGGGCATCCCGGCGAACCATAAAAAAGGAAAAAGGTTCGGGAAAAAATTAGGGATATAAATTGAAAAATGTACACCCGCAAAGTCGAAAACCCGGATGGGCGACTTTGGCAAAAAAGGGTATCCCGGTGAACTGAAAACCCGCAAAGGGCGGTTCACGCAAAAGTTTGGGATTTGAAAAAGCAAATGACTGTGTTTCGCGTGTGGACTTTCATTGTTTAGTGGTTTGGAAGACCTGAGGGCCGCTTATCTGAATCAATCTCTTATGAAGCTGAAGCGTCGGAGAAGTATCGAAGTCGAGTGGGTCATAGAGGGATCAACTCATGGTGTTCGTCTACGCCTCATTGCCGACATTTGTATATACTGATGTATATTTATGTTTTATTTTTGCGCGGCTTCCTCATTCCAGGGGCTTGCATCTGTTGTAAAACCTTTTGACCCATTCAGGGGTTCGTTATCAATAAAACGTATACTATTCAGCAATTCTGTTTGTCTGTTTAGCATTTATCTGTTTTGTTTGCGAAAAAGAACGCCGATGTTTTTGATAAAATGCGCATACATAAACTTACTGGCCTAGGCCACTGATTGTTGAAACAATGAATTACTTGAACATTGTCACGAGATAATAACCTTGATAGGTCCCTTTGAGAAGGGTATCTTGTCTGTTTGTTTGTGTTGTTACAGGTGTAGCATATTCCAGACAATACGCCGTGCGTATCCCCAAGCAGGATGATTCCTCCTTCTCCAGCAAAGTTCAGCAGCCTCTCCCCGCAGAGTCTAAACACGAGATCGTGAGCATTGATATGTCTCCCCAGGCAGAGAAGATTCTCTCCCCAATCAGATGCATCCTGAAGGAACGTCATCTCCTCAGCTGAGTCATTCACTGAAGTGTGCAGCAACTGAGGGTTCAAGACTGAAGTCTCCAGCGGAATTGAGTTTCCCCACAGAGTCGTACTCTCCCCGGCAAGCAGAATGATTTCTTCTTCCTCAGCCGAGTTTGCAGATCCCCAAGAGAGCCGAGTCCTTGGAAGCAGTTGGAGCCATGATTGGTTTTCCCCAGTAGAGTGTTGAATAGCTGATGATGTGTTTTCCCGCCGGAGTCGTTGTCTCCAGGGAAATAGCCGTGAAGGCCGTGTAGTTTATCTCTGCGATTGACATCGCTTTCCCTCAGCAGGTCCAGGTTCTCGTAGAGCTTCGTCCCCCTGCAGCAGTCAACTGAAGTTCACTTCCCCACAGCGCCCGATTGAGATTGGCGTGACCTTGTTCTCCTCAGCAGGATGATTCCACCCCCCTATCTGAGTGGTCTTTTCTCCTCGACAGGAGGATTCTCCCGTCAGCATTTATTTTGCTGAAGGGATCGCATCATTTTGCATGACTGCATAGCATTTATCATAAACGCGTAGCATTTCCACCGTGTGGAGCACGGCGCCATTGCCGAAGCATATGCATAATAAGCATGATCTAGGTTGTTGTCGTTCTTGTTTTGCAGGTGTTCCGCCGCAGAATTGATTGCTCAAGATGATTCTTGAATTCTCCCCAACGGAGTCGCTTGCTCAAGATGATCCTTGAAGTCCCCAGCGAAGTCTTCGGCTCAAGATGATTCTTGAATTCCCCAACATGGTCGTTTGCTTAAGATGATTCTTAAAATCCCCAGTGCAGTCGCCAGAGTTGGTTGCTCAAGTTGATGCTTAGAATCCCCATCAGAGTGTTTGCTCAGGATGATTCCTGAAATCTCCAGCATAGTTATTTGTCCAAGATGATTCTTGAAGTCCTCAGCAGAGTTGATTCATCCAGAATGATTCCTGGATCCCCGAAGCAGAGTTACTTGATAGTTCGCCGGAATCCCCAGCGGAGATGTGTCATCCCCAGCAGGTTTCTGAACAGTGAAGTTGAAACTTCCCCTTGAAGACTTGATGATTGAAGTCCAACCGTGTTAACGAAGCAGTTCTCTCAGCTGATGCAGAGTGCCTGATGGCAGAAGTTTGGATATCCCCAATTGGTTCATGATTGACCGAGAATTTTGTTCCCGACTTACTGATGAAGTCCGGCTGATGCCCGAAAGTTTTCTTTGAATGCCCGATGGCATGATTAACTTGATTGTTGACCTGATGAGTCCCGAGGAATCTTGGTGCCTGACGGCATGATCGACCATGTATTACTGGTTACCGTGTGACCAATCCCCCAGCTAGTTGTCGTGCGGCTAATATTTCAGTTTTCGAAGATTTGTTCCCATCAGAGTACCGTGTAATTGTGCAGTTGGCAAATTTCCGGGTTTGTCGGTATTCAACTGTCTCGCACCTTGATTGGTTGAGAGCCGTTCGCTTCTCACCCAGTCAGGTTCAAGCCGTTCGAATAGGGGCAGCTGTTGCACCCCAAAATTTGACCAACATTTCTTTACCTAGCTTGTGTTTCATTTCATTCACATTAGCATTATCACTTGCATCTCATTGATATGTATGCAGGAGATCAAGAGGTATAATTACCAATCAAGGGCTACACAAGAGTTTGAAGCTAGCCAAGAAGGTTATTCAAGTGTTCAAGGGTTGATATCTTTGTCAGAGAAGTTAAGAGATCCTCAGAGAGATTGGTTGAAACCAAGGTTGTGTGCCTCCTAACTTGAGAGTTGTGGGAGCTCCTCAGATGATTCTGAAGCTATGAGGATGGACTTGAAGCTTTGAGAGAGCTTATGAGATGTCTTGAAAGCCATCATGAAGCCTAGAGAGGTCATTGTGCAAGTTTAAGAAGACTCAGCCATGAGTGGTGTAATTAGGGTTTGACTGAGTCAACCCTAGGTCAACTGATGATTTGGAGAGGGTTAAGACCTAATTCAAGAGCCATGTGATCATGGATTGATGCATTGATATGCTGTAAGGATGATTCCAAGGTCAACTCATCATGATTGACGAGTTTGAGAAGTTTCAAGCTAGGGTTTCTAAGGCTTGACAGTGTAAAATCCCCTAGTTTGACCCCTATCTTCAATGCAGTTTAGCCCAAGATGTGATTGTCATCTCATCTTTCCCCCAACATGAATGTTGTAGAGCTTGCTCTTAGCTTTAATTTGAGTGCTATAAGTCCTTTATAGGATTTGTAGATCTCAAGTTATGATTTTGACAAGTTACAGGTCATCTGAGGTATGTGAATCTGGGGCCTTGAAAGTCACCCAACTTACATCCAACTTTTGCCCAAGAAGGATGATTCCTATGAACTTTTGGTCAACATGAATGTTGTTCCTTATCTTCTTAGCTTTCTAGATAGTACTGGAAGTCCTTGATAGGATTTGTATAACTCAAGTTATGGATTTGACAAGTCAAGGGCATTTTGGTCATTTGGAGATTATAGGTCATTTCAAGCATAAGGCCATAACTCCTATTTCCATGCTTCAAATGGAAAAATCTCCAACATCAAACTTGCTTAAAATGATGTTTTAAGGCTATTAAGGAGGTCATGAGATGTTGAAAAAGCTTGTAGCTCAAAATGGTAAAAATGACCTAAAATGGAGGCATAAGTTAAATAAGTCAAAGTTGGAAATTGAAATTTCCAAGATACACATCCAAACCATGGCATGTAATAGGTCATTTTGACTCTAAAAAGCATTTTAGAAACAATGGTTCAGCCACATTTTTGATTTGAGGTTTAGATCATGGACTTGCTTTGGAAAATGGTTGCTTGCACATTAAGGTACATATGCAAAACACAAGGAAACTCAATACACAAGCTAGTAAAGTATCCTAACACATCATACATCTCATCTAAGGAGATTTTCAAGTCAGAACAAGTTGCTGCAAGAGGTATACCATGAGATGGTACATGAGATGGATTGAAATCAAAAACTCATGGCATGAGAAACTCAAATTCTCATTGGATGATTCCAGAAAGTTCTGGATGGTTTAGAATCATCCTATATATGGATTAGAACTTGCTCAGATGCAAGGTTGGTGAGAGATTAGAGAGGAGAGTGAGATAGCCATTTCAATTTCTTCCATTGCAAGTTGAAACCAATTTCTACATTCCACACCATTTCTATTGATTCTTTCAATCCTAACACCTTCCATTGATCATACTGAATGTGTGCATACTGAATTGAGAGCAAGATCATGAAGAATTGAAGAGTTAGCATTTGGATTTTGGGAGCTGCAAGTCACAATCAGATTTGGAGATTCAAGCTTCTTGGATCAAATCTTTTGCAAACAGAAGCATTAGCATCAATCAAGGAGTGTTTCTGAAGAGTTTGAGAGGTTGAACTGAAGATTTGACCTATCTGATATTCAAGATTTGACAGGTTTGCAAATTTTCTTCTACACCTTAATTTAAGCATAATTAGCTAGAATTGTTAGGTTAGAATGGTTAGAGACAAGTAGGAGATGGATTCTGAAAAGTTTGAGAGCATTTGGTGAAGTTCAAGATAGTGACACCATTTCTGTTTACCACCATAACTTGCTGAATCTTGAGAGATAATCGTGGTATGATAGCAAGAATCAACCAGTGTAGCATGAGGAAGAGATTGATCACTTTAATTTCAAGAATGGTTAGAGTTGAGATTTGAGCATAATTTGGATTCACCATCGGGTTTAGAGATTGAGGATGATTCTTTGAATTCTAAGGCTATGGTTGTGATCAGGGTTGAATTTAGAACAAATTAGGGTTTTGAACCATGGATTTTGGTTGAGTTTGGAGGGAGCACGAGTTAGGAGAAGCTTGAGCTTTGAAGCTCTGCTTCCATGGCTTCTTCATTCAAACCCTGGCTGAAGGAAGAAGATGATGTGCAGGCCGTTGGTTGGAGAAAGACCCATTGACTGGGGATCAGATCCAAAGGCTGCGATTTAATTTGGCGTGTGAAGAGGGAAGTCTGAGGATGATCAAAACGCGGCGTTTCATTAATTGGGGTATTGGGCTCAATTGCTAATCACACCCCAAGTCTTGGCCCATCTGGATTTTGAACTGTTTTTCTTTACTAAATGCACCGAGTATTTTTCTTTTTCTTTATATTTTTTGAGTGGTTTTCTGATTAAATAATTGGGCCTAGCGCTTTGCTTTATGTACCCCCCATTTAGGGCCCATCCTCATATTAAACTGTATGGCATTGCTATCTGCACCAATGTTTTCATATTTCATTTTATTTTCTCCATTTTTCTTTAATCTTTGAAAAATCATATTAAACAGAAAATTAATGTTTTTTGCATGGGGATTTTTTCTCCTATTTCACATTGATGTCTAGAAAATTATAAAATCAAAACATTTTCATTTCATGCATTTTTAATATTTTTGGTGTATTTTATCTTTTAATAGTTTTTAATTCATTTTATGTTGATGCATAGATTTGTAGAATTTTGTATAGCTAGTTCCCTTTGAATTATTTGGCCATTGTTTTTAGGATAGTTAGATTAGGGCCTTAGCTCCCCCCTGGATTTATTCCATAATTTTGTGATTAGTTTTTGATAATTTTGATTAGATGACTTTAGGTTGTATAGAATTAGGTCAATCCTTAACCTAGGTCCACAATAACACTAGAATTTTGGGTTTCTAGGCCAAGTTAGATATTGGGACATATAGGGTATTAAGGGTAGTCATATAGGATCCCCTAGAAATTATACTAGATTTTAATATAATAGTATGCTATTTTTAATTGATTTTTGTAATTGATTGGTATTTGTGTTGCCCTTGTGGGCTTGTATTTGGTTTTGCCTTGCTTTGTGGGTTTTTGCTTGGCTTGGTGGGCTTGGTCTTGCTTTGTGGAGCATGGAGGAGCATGGTAGAAGAATTGAAGATTGAAGAAGGAGCTTGAGAGCTTGATGGCTTGTTTGTTTTGTTGTTGTTTTAGGGTTAGGAATTAAGTAGAGCTTAGACTTAGTTGATTCCTTTCTTAAACATGGATGGTATATTTCACCTCCATTCTTCCCCATGATTCAAGGTCCTTCCATGGTATTCACCTCCCTCCTTTGGAGGGATAAGTGATGGTACCTAGGAAGTAGAACTTTTGAGGGAACCATTCTTTTGATGTTGAACCCTTATAGGTCACCTTTGGTGGTCAATAAGCAGTTTAAAACCCTAGCTTATCCAGTTAAATGATTTCTTCTTGTTTGAGTATCTTGAGAGATGTTGGGCTTTAGTTTGAAGATGAACAATTCATTGAAGAGTATGGAAGAGGATGATTCCCTGAGCATTGCCATTGTAGCTGAGGCTTAAAGACTGAAGAATGAAGTTGACATTTCCAGATGATTGAGGACTACTCTGAGAAGCTGAAGCTTGTAGATGAAGAAGGATAAGTTGATACTTACTTTGAAGCTTGGAGATCCTGAAGAATCAAGTTGATACTTGTGGCTAAGGGTGAAGCCTGAAGGTGGAACTGATTAAGGAAAGCTGAAGCTTGAAGAAGAAGAATAAGTTGAAACTTATGTTGAAGGGTTGAAACCTGGAAAAGCAAATTGATATTTGTCAAGAGTGATGGAGGTCTGAAGACTGAGTTGCTGTCAGAAGAGCTGAGGCTTGGAGTTGGAAGAGAGAGGAGTTGATCTGCTTTCTTGTCTGTTTCTTCTCTGTATTGCTGATGTGCCTTGTTTGACTTGCTTGATGCATTAGAATAAGTCCATATCTAGACTAGACTTTAATCTAGGAGCATAATTGCACTAGAGGTTGAGTTGCTCCCTCTGCTTGTATTGTTACTGTATGGCTTTGCTTGCGGGTATTCGGTAGAGTCCTGCTCCCTTGCCCATGTGGTTTGTTTTGCTTGATAGCATGACTTTATTTCTTCTGTATGATTGCAGTTTATTGTATTTTACTTGATAGCATGTTACTTTTCAGTATGATTATTGTTGTTCATTCTGGCTTGAGGTTGAGATGAGCTTGTGGAGGCTGCTGCCCCCCACACACTTCCTCCCTCACTTGCATTGCATGCATTTTACAGTCGTTTACTGTTTACTGTTTACTGTTTAAGCTGATGCTTTATCTGTTTCTGTGTATCATTGACATGATCCCTTAGGACTCTCATTTCCTTTGATAAGGAAGTGATGATAGAACTTTAGGTTGAAACCTATGCATGATAACTTCTAGGAGTTCCCTGTTTCAAACCTCAACTATAGGATGAATCCTTGGCATGACAACAGTAGGACTTGATAGTCTCCCTTTAGTTGAGCCTGTTCTCTTCTCATCTCAAAACAGCTTAAGATACAGTAATCATGAATGATTTCTTTCGTACGTTACGAGCCTTAAGCTATCTGGGAAAGGATTGTTGGAGAGTTTCTTTTCAACAGTCTGGATGTTTAGTATGGTACCCTTTGGGTGACATGCGACACATTCACTCTCAGGTCATAGTCTTTAGTGCGATTGAAATTGCAAACACCATAAAAAAACAGTTCTTCCGTAAAAGACATAAAACAAACTTCAAACCTTTTTGCCCCGTGGGCCCGTAATTCCAAGGAAAGCTTTTCTGAAGAAAAGAGTGTCGTTAAACTTCAGCGCCAACGCAAACAGGCTTTGTCCTTAACTGCTGGAACTATTGTTTAACCCTACTCGAGAAAACAGATGAATCTGAATCCCCGTAAGCCGTAGTATCCCGAACTACGTAAGATCTGATCTCTCATATCTGTTGAGAGTACGTAGGCACAATACTGATGTATTGGCGAGCCACCTTCCCCATAACCCGTCGTAGGTCGAACTACGTTGACTCTGATTTCTCATTCTCTGATGAGAATACGTAGGCATAAAGTGCGACGCTTTGCCGAGTCATTTTCTTTTCTTTTTAAGCCAGCCTTGATAGGTAGATAGATAAACCAACTCGTCCAGTAAACACAACAAGCGTGGATCCCATTGAGTACAACGGACGTGAGGGGTGCTAATACCTTCCCCTTGCGTAACCGACTCCCGAACCCAGACAACGGTTGCGAGGACCTTGTCTTACCCTTTTCGTTAGGTTTTTCCGATCGTTTCCTTTCCCGCTCCGAGGGATAAATAACGAAAGGTGGCGACTCTTCTGTTCTGCCGGCACCTTATTTTCGCGGAAGCGACAGCCCCGACACTCCACCGATATATGCAAAGCCATGTTGTGCTCCCGACCTTTGGGCGTTATATCAAAATATGTGAAACCCAGACTATGTCCAGCATTGACATGCGCCATTACCCCCTCTAACTGATTTACAGAAACTTCTTGGGGCACGAATGACGTATCCAGAATCTTTAGCAGGGCGTTCCGGTGGGCCTCGGAACATAACAACAACGACAAGATAGAAATCTTCGAAGGCGTCTGCTGTAGGTGTTCAACAATTTTGTAGTCGCTTTTGCGAATCAGTCTCATGAATTCCTCTACGTCCTTGAGTGACGTATCCTTTTATTTTGACTGAGAAGGCCCGCTTTCATTTACTTTGGCTTTACCTTTGGCCAACCTCTTTGCTTCTATTTCAGGTGAGGTAAAGATCCTTCCGCTACGGGTCATGCCCCCTGTTCCAACGACATTATCAACAGCACCAGCAGGCTGGCTATTCACCACAATCTTTTCACCGTTGCAATACGCTTCTAAATCGTACGTCCATGGGACAACTTTCGTACTTTCAAAGGGAACAGGCCCTGCCTTGGTGATTGTAATAGTTGGCCGCTTGGCAGGCGCCACTATCGTTATAGTCTTCCTCGGGATCGTCACTGTTGCAATATCATTCTGCTCATCACATAATGCCTCTACAGGCTTCTCAACCGCAGTCCGATCAAATTGCAAGGTCCTTTCGTTTATCATGGCCTGAATGCCCTGCTTCAAATCAGTACAACCCTCTGGCTGGGTCCAACACTTTAAACAGTATTCATCACAACCCGGAAATACTCCCCCTTTGAGCAGCCTGCTTTTCACTTCCCTCAATGGTGTCTTCAAGTCATTAACATCCAACACCAAGTTCAAATTTTCTTCTATTAAGATAGCATTTTCCCCATGATTAGGCATGGGCTATTGTACAATATTGGGCCCCGCTTGGCCAAAGTTGATGGCTTTACTGTCTAACAAGTCTTGAACTTTATGCTTGAAAGCATGACAAGATTCTACATCATGCCCGGGCGCCCCGGAATGGAATTCGCAGTGCTTACTAGCGTCGTACCCCCTAGGAAGTATCGGCCCTGTAGGTGGTTCCAGTGTTCTTTTCTCGACCAAATTCAACCCCAGCAATGTCTGAAGGAGCTCTGCATATGTCAACGGAGGCTTATCAAATACCCTCATCGGCTTTACATTCTGAAACCTTCCCTGACCCTGATTCTGCCTTTGCTGCTGCTGCGGTTGTTGTTGCTGTTGTGGTTGCTGTGGAATTGGAATAGTAACACTTGCTATCTGTTGAGGTTGAATGTACTGATTTCTACCTCTGCCCCAGCCTCTACCACCAAACACGACGCTAGTATCACCCAGTCGTCTTCCGCCGAACGCTTTCCTCGCACCCCCGGCTGAAGTAGATTCGCCTGCCTGAATCTTTCCAATTTTAATCCCATTTTCGATCCTTTCTCCCATAAGGATCATATCGGAGAAGCTACCCATCGAAACATTGAGTAACTTGTCATAGTACATTCCGGTAAACGTCCCCACAAACATGTCATTCATCTCCCTTTCAACCAAAGGAGGATGCACTCGAGCTGCCATATCGCGCCACCGCTGCGCGAACTCTTTGAAACTTTCGCCGCTTTTCTGCGACAGGCTCTGCAACTGAACCCTGTTTGGTGCCAAATCGCTGTTATATTTGTAATACATAACGAAAGCACCAGCCAACTTCTTCTAGCTTCTAATCTGAGTGGGCTCCAGTCCCATTTACCATTACAATGACGGTCCCGATAAGCTATCTTGAAAGAAATGCATGAGCATCCTTTGGTCGTCAATCCTGAAAAACCTGGTGAGATGCAAGGGATAAGATACAGATTCAACAAGTAACGGGCAATGCAAAATGAATATGCAGATGCAATATGTGTCTGTGCGTTAGGGAAATCATCCCCTAATTCTAGTACCAAAGTGCCAGTGTAGTGATAATGATAGTGATAAGACGCTTGAAATCCAATCATGGAAAAACATCTCATATATTGCTGTGAAGAGCCCGTCAAATCAGAAATATAATATCACTGGGAGTACGATAACAAGAAGGCATGACCTCAACCAACAATCCTGGTGATGGGCATCACAATGCAAATAAAGCACATACAACAGTACATAAGGTAATCAAGTGCGACCATATGCCTGATACTCCTCTAAAAATCTCTTAGTCTTGGGGTGATTTGGCTGACAAAGCAACCCTTCGACGAGCGAGTCTCTTTGCCTGATAACACGCTGGAGATCCCCAATGGATTCCTCCCAAACACCTTCTCCAAAGCAATCTTCTAGCTTCTGCTTCTGGGACGCAGACTCTTTCTTACACTTGATAACTTTGTTCAAGGCATTCTAGACATCATATCTCCGCATAACCTCTTCTTCAAACTTCTTCTGGCTAGCTTTCAACTGACCTTCCAGCTTAGAGATCTGCAGCTTCAGTTTGTCTTCTCTTTCTTTATTGTCGGTCAGCGTGGCGTTCCAGGTTTTGTTGAATGCGGAGATCTCTCGGTAGGCTACATCAAGTGCTTTCTTCTTGGACTCCAGCATATCATGGGAGCTCTTGAAATCTATCCCCAAGCGTTCACGCTTCTTTCATTATTCAGTCAGTTCTGCGCCTAGGTGGTTCACCAGCTCTATTTGTTGCTTGAAGGAATATACGACTTCATTCCTTTCGCTCCTGAGTTGCACTAGCTCTTCTTCAAACTTCTCGTTGGCTTTCATCAGCTCTTGTTTCTCCTTCACAACCTGTTCATATCTCTCAATAGGCACAGTAATTGGCTCCTCGACCACGAGGGGAGCAGGAGGTAATACTGCAGGAAACGGCATCAGCGCTTGCTTTGCCCTATCTGGAATCCAGACTTTGTACGGCGCATAGGCTTGACAATCATTCTTACCCAACAACGGCTTACCCCTTTTGTTGATATTTTTCCAAGCATGCTGAAGCCTGGACAATAACTCTCCCTTGAAATCACCTGTGAAGTACAGAGATTCCTGCACTTCCTCCTCTTTTGGCGGGCTTTTCAAAGCATAACCGAATTGCCTTATCAACAATGAAGGATTGTAGTTAATGCAACCTTTTCTCCCAATCAGAGGAACATTAGGATATCCGGCGCAGCTGTAGATAATCTCAGATCCCAGTAGATCTCTATCAAACCAGACAACTTCTTCTGAAGAAAGTCCCATCAGATGCTCAGACCAATCCACCATATCTGTAGATTCAGCAAAGATGCCCTTCTTGGGCAAGTGACTATCAAACCACCTATATAACAAAGGCACACAGCAAGAGACGTTTTTGCCCCTCCTATTCTCGTTCTTATAATGCAGAGAATGATAGAAATCTCCAATCAGAGTAGTCACAGGATTGCCTGAAGAAAATATATGGAATGCATCCAGATCAACGAAATCAGGCATGTTCGGGAACAGTACAATTGCATAGATACACAAAGCGAGGACGACATTAAACACAACCCAACAGCCACTCCTGGCGTACTCTTGTGCTTTCCCAACCAAGAACTTGAGAGAAAAACCAGACACTCCATTCCACGAGGTTAACAACAACTCTGAGGGGTCTAAATGCAAAGCAACAGCCAAATCCTCCAGCTTGGGCTCAACACCCATATGAATGAAGGGTACCCTGTTCTGAATGGTTACCTCCAAGATCTCAGCATATTTCTCCATAGTCGGAGCCAGAATGAAGTCAGGGAACGTAAAACACCTCAGCGGGGGATCATAGAACTGCATCAGCGCGTACAATCCGTTACGCTCATACATGGATGGTTTATAAACCAACCTGAGCAGTTTCTCATAACTCTTCCTGAAGCTTCTCTTCACATCATCATCAGCTAGAGATATCAAACCAAGCAAAGAAGAAACATCTGGAGTAGGCAACTTGTATGCCACAGTCTTCTTCAAAGTACCCATAATATCAGCAGACAGACAAAAATCCAGGCAACTAGAATCAGAGGGTATGAGAATGCACCTGCAGCACAGACACACGTTAATGATATGCAAAATGAGTATGCAACAATGCAATATGCAAACATGCAATAGGGATCAAGTGATATATTGCTGAAGAGATCCATCCACACTATCTGTCTCAACAGACCCACACTGCTGCTCAAATCCTGTCTCAACAGACCCATAATAATGCTCCACTTTGATCTCAACAGACCTATAACAAAGCTCCAACCTGGTCTCAACAGACCTATAACACTGTCCTGATGAAGAAACCCCAAGTAACCACGCATACTGATCCAATATTAAGAAAACCGGGTAGTCTGGAGGTCAAGTTTCCTGCATGCCCCAATCCCTCTCACAGGTAGGTGTCCTATCATCTGACACAAGGTACGGCATCCTATGCGGTCGTCGGCGTCACAGACTTTCAAGACTGATGATACGATACCCAGAAGGTGTGGCATCATCACGTCCTGAAGAGGCCTCACTTAGCCAACTTCCACATGATCGGTCCCCGAAGTCGACAATCCAACTAACCAACAACCCCCTTAACCCAAAGGGTTAAAAAATAAGTCAACCAGAAGAACCTCGTCCGAGTGTGGATTTTGCGGGACACTAGTACATGCAAAGCATGCACGCGCCCACTACTTTCCACAACTAATTCTAGGTGCACTCAAGCCCAGGTCTGGCTTATCTCTCAACAGATCACCCCCTCCCTACAACAGCAATAACAATATAAAGCTGACAATAAAATGCGGAAAGTAAAGACAGAAATGTAAATCCATACAAAACCCACGACGAGGAAAACAAGCGCTAGGACTGACTCGCGTAGGGAACTATTGGAGTCTTCAGCAGAGTCCCCAGCTGTCGCTACTGCGAAAATCGGCTCCGGCTAAACAGAAGAGTCGCCACCGTGCGTTATTTATCCCAAAGGAGGGAAAGGAAACGCTCAGAGTAAACCTAACGCAAAGACGAGAAAGGAATGGTCATCGCAACCAAATCCTGGACTCGGGAGTCGGTTACGCAAGGGGATGGTATTAGCACCCCTCAAGTCCATCGTACTCGACGGGATCCACACTTGTTTTCTAGTACGGATTGTTATTCTATCTATTCTAAAGGTCTGGGGTTAAAAAGAAAAGAAAATGACTCGGTAATGTATCACACTTTATGCCTACGTATTCCCGTCTGGAACAAGAAATCAGAGTCAACGTATTTCGCCTACCTACGGGAAAGGAGGGGAAGGTTGCTCGCTAGGATAAGGCATCCTATGCCTACGTACTTTCATACAACATGAAAGATCAGAGCAAACGTGGTTCGAGCTACGGAAGACACAAGCTTGTCTGATAGTTTTTTTACCTTTTGAAAGCGTTTTTCTTGATTAAGAGTCCAAGCGGACAAAAATGACACTTTGATGTTGGTTTTGAATCTTTTACGAAAGAAATGTTTTTTGGTTTGTTTGCAATCTCTGACGCACTAGAGACTATGATTTGAGAGTGAATACGTCGCGTGTCACCCAAAGGGTGCCACACTAAGCAGCCAGCTTACTGGAAAGAAGCTCTCCATCAACCCATTCTCAAATAGCTTAAGGCTCGTAACGTACGACATCGATTAACCTTATTACTGTATTTTTGAGTTGTTTCGAGATAAGAAAAAGACACTCTAAAAAGCCTATGGTTGGAAGGGAATAAAAACTAACCTAATGTTGTCATGCATGGATAAGAATCCTAATGTCTGTCATAATTCCCTCCTGCACAGAGGAAATCAGAGATCCTAGGGGATAAACAAAAAAGAAAGCAAGCAACTACAGTAAAATGCATGCAATGCAACAGTACAAGCGAGGCAAGGGACTCCCACTCAACCTCAAACCTGGGAAAACAACAGGAAAAGTGAATCAAAATTCACCTCAAACCTAAGGGGAAAGCTACACAAGCCAACAAACAATACAGAAAATAAGACCCCAAAGCCTATGAGGCAGCCCAAGCAGCAACACCAAACTCCTACAGCAAACAGCAGCTTTGACAACAACAACTTTCATCTTCAAACATCAATAAGCTTCAATCTCCAACCTCCAGGGAAGAGAAAGCACACTTAAAATAAGGCTCCTCAGTACCTAAACAGTTAAGCTCCACAGCTACAGAAAACTCCAGCTCAAAAGCAACAGTAAACCCCAACTTCAATCCTCCAGCAGGCTCCTGACAGCAAAGTTGACAGTAACAACTTCATCTTCAAGCAATCCTCATGAAAGGCATCTTCAACATCTTAGATCTTCATATCTAAGCTCTAGAAAACTCCACCAAGAAATATTTGTTATTGAGATCAAGTTATAATGAATGGAAATCAGTGAAAACCAAAGGAAATCACTAGAAACCATCATCTGCAAATAAGGGTATCCTAAAAAGTTCTACTCTTTAAGACATCCCCCTCATCCATCCAAGGGAGAGATGGGGTTTCCTTAAGAGGACTTTGAATCATAGGATAGGATGGAAGCAAACAAAGCATTCCATGTTTGAGGAAAGAAATGAACTAAGTCTAAGAAAGCTCTTCCTAAAACCCTAATCCCTAAGCTTCTGACAAGCAAACCAACATATGAGAAATCTTCAACTCCAAGCTTCTTCAAGCCATCTAAAGCAACTTTAATTGATCTTCAATTCACCCAAGCAAAGTCCAAGCCAAAAGCTCACCCAAAATAGCCCCACACAAATTGAGTAAACCAAGCATCCAAGGGAGAAATCCACAAATATCACACCAATTGCATAATACAAATAAAATGCTAAAATGGATCACAAAATCCTAATTAAATTTCTAAGGGAAACTAATCCTATACCCAATACCGCATATAAATCCCAGGAACTAAATCAATCATTTAATCCCAAAACTATGCACTAAACTACAACTAGTTGTTTGGAAACCCTAATCCTAACACTCATCACACTTTCCTCTCAAACTAACCTAAAATTTATTCACAAAATTATGAAAAAATTCCTAAGGGTACATGCTTCCCTAATCTAATCAACCTCACAAGAATCAATCAAAAATCCTCACCAAACTCTCACACAAAATTCAGAAAGAAGGAGTATCAAACAAAAGTAAAATAAAAGCAATAAAACTATAAAATATGCCATTAAAACATAAAATGCATGATATTAATATTTTTTTGTCCTATTAAATTCTACACTTCCTATTGAAGCCATGGGAAAAAGTCTCACTAAAAAATGATCATTTTTCAATTTATTATGAATTAAAAGCTAACATAAATGAAACTATAAAAATAAAAGAAAATAATTGCAAAATGATAAACACGCGTTGCAAATAGCAATCAGATGCAGTTGTTCTATCAGGCTGGGCCCAAATGGGGGTGTCACTAACATACGTGCTATGAGCCCAAACCAACAACAAAATAAAATCAGAAGACTAAAGGAAATTGAAAACTGTTTGTGCCAAATAGCAATGAAACCGAGTGCTAATTCACTATGGGCCTCAAACAGGGGTGTAGTTAGCAAGTTAGCACTTAAGCCCAAGACAAAATCATAAGTGGAACGCTGCATTTGGATATGTTTTCTGATTTCCTTCACAAGCTGAGAGTGAATAGTGGCCGTGGGATGGTTATTTCAGTCAAGTGTCAACGCCAATCCAAGGGCTATGCCATCATCTTCTTCATTTCAAAACCAAAAGATAGGGAATCATCAGGATGGTGGCCGGAGCTAGGTTCCACCGTCGTCCCTAACACCAGTTGTGCCAAAACGCAGTAAACAACAAATGTGAACATCCAAACCTACTCAAATTCTCTCCCTGAACTCAAAGATGCTCTCTATTTCCATTGAAACTCACTCCAACTCAAAACACGATGAAAAGTTCAGAACATGCTCAATATTCAATCATCACCAATCTTAAAATTAACAAGCATATCATCATCTACATGTTACACTGAGTAATTCTCACCATCTAAACATGTTCAACTCATCAAGAACTCAGAGAAACGATCCTCAACAAAAATTGCATCGCCCTAGGTTTTGTCTCTAATCACCAATTTTACCTACCAGGATCCAACCTAGCAATGTATACAATGCATCTACACATCTAAATCCTATCAATTACACCTAAATTGAGCTACAAGATGAAATTTGCAAACCTGTGAAATTAGAGTGAACAGAGCAAGAAATCCTTCAAATCACACTCCAATCTTCTCCAGACACGATCAATGAAGTCTTGTAAAGCTTTTGTATGAAATGAATTGCTTTGAATCCCTCCCAATCAACAAAACCGATTTTGAGTTGCAAGGTTGAAACTCATTATGCTCTCTCTCAATTCTTCACAGTTCTTGGCCAAAAAAACAACTGAATCAGTTATAATGTATATATAGAGTGTGTTGGAATCATCTAGAATGATCTGGAACAATCCAAGTGAGAATTTGAAATTCTCATGCACCATGAGAAGCTTGCACATGACAGTCGGGTTTGGCTTGTTTTAGCAATTTCATTTTGATCAAATTTCTCATCTCAGGGTATATTGAAGTGAATGAGATTGGTTGTTGCATTAGTTCTGATCCAATGAGATGTTTTGCATATGTTACTTACATGTGAAGTTACCAAATGCAAGTGTGTTCAAATCACCTCAAATGGAGAAATTAACATTGCCATCATCTTTAAAACATCATTTCAGATCAATTTGATATGCCATATGCCTGGTTTTGACCTTAAAACATGAAATCCCATTTTTGACCTTTTTAAATGACCTTAAATTCTTCCTTTTTTAAGCCATTTAAGCAACTTTTTGATACAAGCCAATTCAATCCCTCATGACTTCTTACATGACCTAAAAACATCATTCTAAACACATTTCATGTTAGACACTTTTTCATTTGAGGAGTGGAAGATAGAGATTTTGACACATGTTGAAAAAGGACCTATAATTCAACTTTCCCAAAATACCCCTGGATTGCCAAGATCATAACTTGAGTTCCACAAGTCTTCTTGAGGACTTCTAGTACTCAAATTAAAGCTAAGATCAACCCCTAAAACTCTTATGTTGGCCAAGAATCCATTTGAAGAATCCTTTAAGGGAAAAAGTTGCTTGGAAGTCAAGTGACTTTCACAGATAAATTTCAGTGTCCTCTGATGACTTGTAATTTGCAAGAACCATAACTTGAGTTCTACAAATCTTCTTGAAGACTTATAGTACTCAAATTAAAGGTATTGAGAAGATATACAAAGTTCATTTTTGCCAAAGATCCATTTCAAACTTGTATTTTGACTTGTGTGGCTTTGAAGTTAAGCATTAAATAGGGGTTTTTACACTGAAACCCTAATTTAGCAACTTCCCACCTTCTTGATCTTTCTTTGCTTAATCTCGGCACAACACAACACATGTATCATCATACCAATTCATAAACCCCGTGACCTCAAGGTAGGCTTTGATGCTCTCCAATTACTCAATTGACCTAGGGTTGGCCCAGATGAAACCCTAATTGACTGCATCTCAACCATGGCTCTTGTACTTGAATCAATGACTTGTCTCATCTTCAATAAGGCCCTCTAGGCATCCCATGAGATCCATACACACCTCTAATTCACATTCCCTGTTGATGATCTTCAATAAACCTCAAGTTAGGAGCAAAACCCACATGTAGGCACTCAAACTTCTCATGACTTCAACCCCTCTCTGATGACTTGGATGGTCTCTTAGGCTCTGATAACACCTCTTGCTAGGCTCTTCTCTTGATAGATACCTTTGATCCCCTGTTGGAGGCATGCTATGCTATGATATGCAAATGATTAGACTGTGTACATGATGTAACTATGCAAATGAAATGCAATGAAACATAAATCAGGCAAGAAAAGGTTAAGCAAATTTTGGGGTGCAACAATAGGGAATAATTCAGTGTAGCTCATAGGGATGGGTTGTATCTTTGGCCTATTCTTTTGGTAATTAGTCCTCTGAGCTCGAGCCTGAGGCTACTGGCCCTGTTGGTGGTATTGTTGATGTTGATTGGATGCCCCTTGTTGAGGACCCTGATGAGTTTGCTGTTGAAAAACAGGCATCACTGCTGCTACATAGGATGGTTGATGATACTGTTGTCGTTGATTCTTTGAATTTTGTGCCCTTCCTCCATATGTTAGAACACTCACTTCACCCTCCTTCTTTTTGTGGAAGTTACTAGTTGGTTTTTTGGCAGCACTGGTGCTAGAATTGGCACTTGAAGCTGCCACTTTTCCACTTTTCAGCCCTGCTTCAACCTTGACTCCTACCGCGACGAGGTCGGAGAAGTTGGTAGTAACACTACTGATTAATCGTTCATAGAACTCCGATCTGACTATATCTACAAACCAGTCCGCTAGCTCTTTTTCAATGAGGGGTGGCTCAACCTGAGCTGCAGTCCCGCGCCACCTTTGCGCATACTCTTTAAAAGTCTCGGTGCTTTTCTGCGTCATACTAAGGAGTTAACGATGATCTGGAGCCAAATCCATATTATATTTGTATTGTTGGATGAAATCATCCGATATGTCTTGGAAGCCATGGATTTTTTCATGATCCAAGCTTAAGTACCATTTGGTCGATGCTCCTTTGAGGCTATCTTTGAAGCAATGTACCAACAGTTTGTCATTTTCAATATGCGAAGCCATCCGCCTACAATACATGATTAAGTGTACTTTGGAACAAGTAATTCCCTCATACTTATCAAACACAAGCATTTTGAACTTTTGTGGGAATACTAATCCGAATACCAAACACATGTCTTTGGCGTCGGATCCAAAGACATTACTCCCCATAAATAGCTCGCATTCTTTTCGCCATAATACCCATCTCTACTCTTAGCTTTTCATGCTTCTCGTCTTCCGCTTCGGAACCATCTGGTATGTCAAAGATTGGCTGGTGGTGGCTGAAAATAGGTCGGACATGAGTTAGTCCACCTGCTTGAGTGAATATAGGGTCTTTCGTTATTGGATCATCCTGTGGCTGAAAACTGAACGACTGCAAATTGTTGACTGGTGGTAGGAAATCCCTAGAGATGCCGGATGGGAATTCCGTTATTGCAACTAGAGCGGCTGGAAGATTTGCTGCTACTGTAGTGACTTCAGAAACCACTGTAGCTTGTGTGTCCATCTTCGCTTTGATCACTTTAAGGACCTCCATGATCTGACTAACATTGTCCTTAATCCTCTCGATGTCGTTATCCATCTGGTCAATACTCTGATCGTTGTCTGCCATCCTTCTATGAGCTTGAGCTCAGGTATTGTATCTGTGAGACCTCAGCGTGATCCTCCTCTCTCTCTAGCGAACAAAATCAACAGATGAGTTGTGGAACCCAATGTAAGACCGATGCAGAATGATATGCACATGCAAATGTAAATACAAAAACCAATCATTCAAGGAAAAAAAAATTTGTTTACAAACAAAATTAGGAACAATAAGTAACAATGTGCTTTATAAAAGCAACTTTTCATTGATAACTCAAGATCCATTACAATAGATGGCCCTTCCTAAAAAGCAAGACCTTTCTTTACAAAAGAAGTAAATGCGACAAAAGTAAATGCAACATAGGATTAAAATCCTTTTTAGGGAAAGCAGGAAATGGTGAAACATTGATCAATCTAATTAGATGATCCTTCTCCTTCTTGAGATCTGTGTTAAGCTTGATTCTGGCGAATTATTTCCCATAGGTCTTCATTTTCGCGCTGAGCTTTGATCAAAGCATACCTCATCTCTTCCCTAATCATAGGGACTTCTGGCTCCATTGTGACCTCATAGTCATGAGTATAGAACATTGTTAAAGCTATCTCCTTTGGCCAAAGTAGGTAAGCTCTAGTAGTCAAACATCTTATGTTTTCTTCTACGGTCATCCCTTGTATGTGAGGGTGCCTCCAAGAATAGTTGGCTTGAGATTCTAGTTCTCTGTTGCTACCTGTTTCACAAAAGCAGGGTTTTAGCAACTCTAGTTCAGGTTCCGGCCCGGTTGGATACCCATGTTGGCGTCGAGCAAGAATTGGGTTGTAGCTAATAACACCTCTAGTTCTGATGAGAGGTATGTTGGGGAAGTCCCCACAACTATGGATTATGGCTATAGCACCGATCCTAGGATCGTACCAATTGATATCATAATGGTTGAGAGTGATTAACTTTGCAATCCATGCGCCCTTGCTATAGAGGTTCCAGAGAACGTGAGTCTTGGGAAAATGGGAAGTGAACCATCTGCTGAGCAATGCGGTACAGCATAAGAATTGTCCGAGATCATATAATGTATGGTGGTGGATTACAACATAGGTGTCTGCTAGTAATTCATTCATGGGATTTTTGATAATGAAGAGTCGAATAGCCTTCTCACTGATGAACTCATTACAGCATGGGAAGAGATACAAGTCGTATATCAAGAACGCCAAGATTGCCTCGAAGATACCCAAATTTCTATTTTCATAGTGAAATTCAGCCATTTCCATTAACAGTCCCGCCTCCATTCTGCGGAAACCACCTTTGGCTACTAAATCAGTAGGCAATTCCTCTGGTCTAAGGTGTAATGCCTTGGCAAGGTCTCTTCTTCTCGGTTTCCCATAAGCAGCCTTGATGGTTAGCGGAATTTTCAAGTAATCAGAATATTCTTCTATGGTTGGAAGTAATTGGAAATCCGGAAAGACAAAGCAATGGTATACTGGATCATAAAACTCAATAAGGGCATGCAGCATGCATCCATCAATTTGAGTGTTAAGCAATGGTAAAAGATCTCCATATTTTGCGATGAATGCGGCGGGATTCCTAACAAGGCCTGACAGGATCTTGAGGTTGTTTAACTTCATGTCTGGAAATGGGAGTCCTCCTCATCGTACCACGTTGATGTTTGTAAAGAAAAATTTGAATTTCCTTGAATGGTTAGTGAAATGCAAAGATGCAATGGAAATGCGACTGGTTTTACAAAACTCAGAAGAACAATTTGTGTCAAACCCTCATTTCATTCAATATTGGTAAAGGTTACAACTTTTGAGATACAATACAAGAAGTTTAAATTACATCAAGAGATTAGGTTTCATAGCCTAAACTAATGACTTCAGACACCAGCCCTCTTCAATTTCATCAAAATTGCATTTTCCATTACCAACTTATCCACTATCCCTTTCCAGGCTCCGGAGGTTGGAGGGATATTGGAGTATTCATGATTGCTTTGAGTAGGTTTGATGCTAGAGAAAAATAAATTCTCCTTTGTTGTTTCCCCATTGATTACTCGTTGTTCAAGCCAATCTATCAACTCATCCTTTTCTTGCACCTCTCGGACGAGTCTCGTTACCTCAGAAGCGAGTGAATGATACTTTCCTTCCTAAGTGTCTCTTTCAAGTTGTGATCTTGCAAGAAGCTCTTGATACTCTTCTATCTTCTCGATGGGAATGGCAGAGGAGGACGGCGCGATGACAATCTGCGTGTTCTTTTCTAGGAGATACGACATCTTCAGTTCTTTTGCTCAAGATTGGACCCACTGAGTAAATGGCTCCAAAGCTATGCAATTTCGTTTCCCTAGGTTTTCTTTCATCTTTTTATGGATGTTCTCCCAAGCGTCAGTGGTATTGTTTCTCACACCTTCGACTACTTCTGCATTAAGATAAAAGAAATTGGATAGAAGTAAATTGTCGGGGTTGTCTTTCATCAAAAAGCCAAACTGCCGTCGAGCCATAGCTGGATTGTAATTGATTCCTCCTCATATTCTAATAAGTGGTATATTCGGAAAACTTCTACAATGGTCAAAGTAGACTCCTCGGTCGTATGTGGGATCATACCAATGAATATCAGCTTGAGTCAAAGAGATTATCCTTTGAGAGAATCTCCATCCAATGGGATTTTCTTTGAAAGCATCGGTTCTTGGCAAATGATTGACAAACCATTTATATAATAGAGGTGCACAACAGAGGAAAGCTCCTTTTCCTTGAAGTGTCCGATGATGAATTGAATGATACACATCTCCTAACAAGGTAGGCACTAGGTTGCCACTTAAGAATATGATTGTTGCACCCCAAATTTTGACCCCTTAGATCCTCATAATCATTCTAGGATCATATTCAGTTGATTAACTAACCTTAACCTATTTCAAGCTTATCTTTGTTAAGATGCAGATGAATCAGGGTTCCGTACCATCAAAATCAATTAAGCTCCTATGGATTATTAAAGTCTATCCAAAGACTTTCAAGTCCTCAGAATATCTAGATCATCGGCAGCCGACTCGGAAGTCACTGATTGATCGTACGGTTGACCGAAAAATAAACTCTTCAAAAATGAGGAATTTGACTTCAAGATGTGAATAAAAAATGTTCCTTATGTCGTATTACACCTTCACATAAAATTTCATGACCATTGGATCAAGGGTTAGGATGTAATTGCAAAAGTTGGGAATTAGGGTTTTGAAAGAGGCAAGGCCATAACTCCTCAACCACACATCCAAATGAATTGGTTCAAAGCTCATTGGAAAGATCTTGGCAAGAACTACAAAAGCCTCAAAGTGGTCCATGATCAAAAAATGTGTAGATTCAGAGTTATGACAAAATTCATTTCAAGAAGGGAAATAACTTAGAAAAATTCTAAATTGTTTAACCTTTTAAGTGATTTTTTTAGCAACTTGGAAGTGTTTTTCAACCTAGTTTCATCTAGAATTTGGAACTCTCAAAAACATGAAAGTTATAGAGCTACTTGAGGGCTTTCTAAATTGTGGTAGAACTCCTCAATAGCATATGTGAGCAGAAAGTTATGGGTCATGAAAGTTAGGGCTTCCACACTTGAGATTACCAATCCAACACTTTTCAAAATTCAGAATTCATCAACTCGGTCTACCCTCAGCAATTGGATCTTGTTCCTTTCTGGTATTATGAGGCTTGGATGATGCAAACACCAGAAAAAATGAAGAATTGGAGAGTTTGTTCAACTTGGAGAAACTTTTCAAAGCAAGTTGGCCAGCTGCAGTCCCCTACCTTCTAGCCTCATTTCAGCCATCCCATCCTTCCCATCTCACTTGAATTTGGCTCAACATTTGTCCATGGAACTGATATGTAGAGATCTTGGCAAGATTTATTTCAAAAACTTCATAATCTCCCTCCAAATGTGGAAAATCCAAATCTGCCCTCACCCTTTTCTCTCCCTATAAATAAAGGCACTCTCCATGATGTTAGACACACCAGAGCACTCTTAGAAACCAAGAGAAACAACAACTCTCAACTCTCCACCACTTTCTCAAAAGCTTCACTTTTCAAAAACATCAAGTTTCACTAAAAAACTGTCTTGAGCAAAACTCTGCTCAAACTCAGTTCCACCACTTCCAAGCCACTCAAAACCATTTACACAATCCATAAACATTGTGTATAAGGTGTCCGTACACTCAAACCACCTAAAACCATCATTTTCCTAAAAGTCAACCTTCACACCTTAGTATGTTGACTTTCTTGCACTTTGGAAGCCAAATCCTTACTTGAGGCATTTCCTACCATTCCAATACTCCCAACACTTCATATATATCATATCTCAACTGTCCAAACTCTAAAAAACCAGATGGGAGGTACACAAGTCAAACTGTCTTGAAAGATAGCTTGTTGCTTCAAGAGGAAGAAAGCTCTAAATCCTTGCCAAAGAAGAAGATCTCTGGGTTTCTTAGCTTTTTAGCTTGCTCAAGATTTGTATACAAGAGGTATGTAATGTTCAATCTCTTTGTTATTCATACATTGCCATGTTTTACCATTTTTTGAAGTTGCTTGTTGTGAAAATGTAGTCTTGTTGTCCAATTTTGGTTCTTTGTCAAGAAGTCATGTTTTATGGCTATGATATTTACTTTTGTTAAGGTATTTCACTCATGAATGATGTGTTGTTGTTATGTTACCATATTGAGCTTTGATATTGTGTATACCTTGTTTTGAAGATTTTGTCTGTATGGTAGTTTTAAGGATCCAAACTTGAAATGTTGGTATGCTTGCCCTAGATTTGTCAATATTAGTGTATTAAGGATATTTGGATAACTTGTAAGTTATTTCATGAGATCCCCCTACCCTAGATCATGTTTGAATCTAGTTTGGCTCTTGTTTTCATCCTTATGTTATTTTGTGTCATGTTACTTTATCATTACCATGAGTTTGGTGTTAAGATGATGTATACTTGCCATGTTGTGTTCTAAATGTTGTAAACTATTGTTTTGTGACTATACGATCTTGCTTGCTTAGTTGAACTTGTTGAAATGTTGGAAACATGAGTTTTGTTCATTGAGGCATGTTATGAGATTTCATGTGCTTTGCTGTCAAAAATATTTGAACTAGTACACCAGTTTTCATTTTGTGCAGCCTGTGTAGTTTTTAAGTTGTGAACACATCATCAAACTTTTTTTAAGGTTGTATGTGGTATGTGTATGTCCAAACTGCCTTGCTTTCTGAAAAACAACTTGTCACTTCCAACTGCATTTTCAAAATCTTATGATACTACCAATATACCATTTTCTGTTCCAACATAGTTTTGCCTTATCCATGTGTATAGATCAATGTTCTACATGTTTGAAACTTGTATGTGATGCCAAGTCACCTCAACTGCCATGAACTTACCTGCTGCCTTAATGAGTTGTCGTTTTTGCATTTCTTAAGTTTCAATATGCCCTTTTCTGTTTGATGATGATTTGAACTGATTTGCGAGCATGGAAGTGTCGTTTAACATGATTATGGTGTGTGTGTGTCATTGGATTAGCATTAAGGCATCATTACTTGAAAGTTGCTCTGCTGTACCATTATTATGTTTCAAGACAGCTTTTTCTTCATAACCATCAATATGCCAAAGCCTGTCCTATTGGAAATAAGCCTGATTTCTTTGCATGATATCATTCCTTATCATGATTATGATGTGTGTATCTTGTTGGTTTGATCTATGTTCACTTGCTTTCTCATTTCACTTGCAAAATGCACTTTCATAGCCAAATATGCCATGACCATACCAGATTTGGTTCCAAATACACAATACTTGATTTCTTAGTTTGAACTCTTTTTCCCCCATATTTATGATGTGTGTATGCTATTACTTGACATAAGACCACTTATCTATAGCTAGACCAGTTTATACCCCTTATGCTGCCAAACTGTCTTGTAACCTCAGCTGCACACACTTCATTAGTTTTCTGTTTGAATTGTTTTAGTTCATTCCATGAGTATTGGTGCCTCTAGATAGTGTTTTAAGATTTCTGTGTGTATGAATCAAACATCTTTGTGTATACTTTTCTTTTCTGTCATGACAACTTACTACCATGTTTGATACAATTGCAATTTGATAGCCATGTTTTTGTTATGTGCATTTCATCACCATCTTAAGTGATAGACTCATTCATAAACATAGTTGAGACTTGTGTGTGGTATCCTTTGAGTCTCATTCTGTTCCAATCATGTTTGATTTCAAATTGTGCATTTTATGTGTTAAATGAGCAGTTGGTATGTGATTTTCAGTTCTATGTTGTTTGTGGTTAATTTTAAAGCATAGACACACTTTATATCATGATCTAAGTTTGTGTGTGAAGCCTATTCAATCTGTTTATGCTTATTCCATGATTTAGCTTCAAACTTTCTTTTTTTCTTCAAATCTCACTTGTTATGGCATGACAGTTATGTTTTTGTGTTTGAGTTTGGTATGGTGATTGTTATATGCTTGCTTCTCATTGCATTTCAAGTATGTTGGTGGAGGCCTCATTTTTTTTTTCCTTGTTCTGGTTGATCAACTTTGGTATGCATCCATGTTTGGCCTATTGCTTTAGTTTCCAACTTGCTGTCATCTCTGCACCTTGCTTCTTCCTTCTGCCAGAGTATTGTTTTTGGTTTGTAAACTTTGGGAGCATCATCAATAACATGTTTAAAAACTGTTAGGCCATACATATGTATTGAACTGATCACATCTTCCATCTGTTTTAACAGTTTGTTTCATTTTCATGCTTCATTTGCAACACATATGTCACTTGTTGATCCAGCACTGTTTTGATTAAAACTTTTGTTTAGATTCATTCACAATCATGTTTGTAGCTTGCTCACACCTTTCATTAATCTTAAGTGCCTCTGGTTTGATCCATGTTATTCAAAATGCAACTCATTGGCCAATAATGCATCTTCAATCGTGTTTCAATTTAGAGACATCATTTCAAATTTGTGTTGATACCTTCATATTCCTCATTAAAAAACAGTCATGTTTGACTAAAGTTTCACAAAAAAAGATTAAGATTTGACCAAGTTTGATTGCTTCACGTTTTGTGGTTTGATTGGTTTGTTTTGTTGCCCAGAAATCCATCATGAGTAGCTTCATCTATTTATGGGGGTGGCTTTATACTTGGATGTATAGCCACCCCAGTGGTAATCAACTTGCGTGCATATTACCCCTTTCACTTGCCAGTCCTGAGTTCGATCCTTGGGATCAACTCTTTTGGGCATTTTTATTTTCAATTTGTCATTTGATTTATTTTCTTCTCCCTTTCCATTTCCTTACCAGCGCGCACGCAGTGGCCCTTTGGTTTGTGTTGTGTTTGTGAACACCAAGGGCGTGGGTTCAATCGATACCCATGCCACTTTTTTATGTGCTAGTTATTTTATTTTCATAAAAAACTCTGAACTTCAAAAACCATAACTTGTTCACTCTTCTTTGTTTTTAACCCGTTCTTTTTGCAACTTGCTCATTGTGATGTCTAGTTTCATTTAATGGATTAAAATCTCAACTTGTTTGTTTTTACAATGCCTTTTGGCCTGCTTGTTAGTAGATTCGTTCTTAGGTCGTTACCTTACGTTTCGATTAAATTTCCTTTATACCATGCTTGGCTTATCTTGAGAGATTTATTGATATTGGATTTCTTTATGTTTGTTAACATATTGAGACTTCATTTCTTGTTGGTCGATGCCATGAATTTTTGTCCTCTTCCTAAAATCCTGAGTTTAACTGTTGTGAACATTCCTTGCGTATTTGATTGTCATCAATGCCTAAATTTTGTTACATTTGATACACTTTGAATTTATAACATGATCATTTTAAGTTGTGACTTATTTATATGACTGTTGTTTTCATATTTGTGAATATGTCTCTTGGGTTGTTACCTCCATCTTTGTTAAGATATTTGATTCTCGGTTATAACCATTTGTATCTATTTAATCCTTGCCTATTGTAATATGCATGCTTGCTTGGTTGTTACCATATATCTTATTCACCTTGCTTAATTGTTTATTGCTTTGTTAAGCATTTCTTCCCCAAGGGATGGAACTTTTTAGTTCTCATCCAAGTTGCCTCTCCCTCTCCTTCCAACGGAAAAGTCTCTCCATTGACCCTTGTGTCATGGATAGCTCATTACCCTTCCTTAACTTTGTGAAGTCATCTTAAACCCTAGCTTAGTTAAGTTAGAACATATGAGCCTTTAGACTTTGCTTTAAGTCTAGAAGACCCACCATCACTAGGAGTGTTCTTCAACTAGAACCCTAGGATAGAGTTTGTAAACTCTATGTAAGAATCATAGTAATGATTACTTACTCCCTCCTTGAGTGTTATAACATAGATCTAGAGAGTTTTTAAACTCTACACAAGCATTGTAATGTTTGTTCCCCTTTGAATCTTGATCACAATCAAGTGTTCTTAGACCCTAGTGAGGTCAACTACGATTGCTCTGATTCTATCCTAGTTAGGATACGTAGGAAGAAGACGCGGTGTCTTTGCGAGCAAACTTAGAAACTATCTTTATGTTTTAACCTACACCCTTTACCCAACTCCAAACCTTAGCAAACATTTACCAACTTAGCATGCAATCAAACAAAAGGTTCCTGTAGAGTACTACAGATGTTTAGGATGTGAAATACCTATCCTAGGCATAACCAACCCCCGATCCCCGAATCTCTTAGCGTTGTTGTTACATCGCGCAAAAGGTTCTTTCTTTCTTTAGACCTTTCCTTTGGATAAATTAAAGTTCGGTTGTGAATTTAAGAATTAAAAATTCAAGTTAATCAATAGCTTGGTATCACGATTCTCACCGCAACAATGATGATGGAAGGGAAATTGACGAATTCCTCTACCTCGAGAAACAAAACTAGTCCATAGATTAATAGAGCTAGTACGACTTCAAACACATCCATACTCCCTTCTTTGGCAAGATAGGCAACTTTCTTGACTAAGAAATCTGAATGAAAACCTGCTACTCCTTTTTTGGTCGTACGGTGGGCTTTAATTTCAGAAGCTTCAATGTGAAGAGCATCTGCAATTTATTTTGGCGACGACAAATTCTCCAATCCGCTATAAGGATTTTGATCCTTCACGGGAACTCCCATATAATAGGCGTACTTGTCGCTACCGCGAAAATAAGGTTCCGGCAAAACAGAAGAGTCGCCACCTTTCACTATTTATCCCTCCGAACGGGAAAGGAAACGATCGGAAAAACCTGACGAAAAGGTATAAGACAAGGTCATCGCAACCAATGTCTGGATTCAGGAGTCGGTTACGCAAGGGGAAGGTATTAGCACCCCTCACGTCCATCGTACTCGATGGGATCCATGCTTGTTGTGTTTATCTGATGGGTTGGTTTAACTATCTACACTAAAAGTCTGGTCTGAAAAGAAAAGAAAACTGACTCGGCAGAACACAGCAGTTCTAGGCCTACGTATTCCCGTCTGGAACGAGAAATCAGAGTCAACGTAGTTCGCCTAACTACGGGTGAAAAGAGGGGAAAGGTTGCTCTCCGAGATATCGCATATCGTGCCTACGTACTTTCACACGGCGTGAAAGATCAGAGCAAACATAGTTCGGGCTACTACGGATTACGGGAATTCAGATTCATCTGTTTTTCGAGTAGGGTTAACAAACAGTTCCAACAGTTTGGAGTATGCAGCTTGCTCGTCAGAGACTCATGCTTTACCGTTTGCGGTAGAACTGGGAGTTAACAACACTCTTTTCTTCAGAAAAGTTTTCCTTTGAATTATGGGCCCACGGGGCAAAAAGGTTTGAAGTTTCTTTTTTGTCTTTTACGGAAGAACTGTTTTTTTTTTGGATGTTTGCAACTAATATCGCACTAGAGACTATGACATAGGAGTGAATGCGTCGCATGTCACCCAAAGGGTACCATACTAAACATCCTGATTATTGGAAGGAAACCCTCCAACAATCATTTCCTAAGTAGCTTAAGGCTCGTAACGTACGACATGCGTTAACCTTTATTACTGTATTTTGATTTGTTTTAAGAGAGAAGAGAGAACAGACGCAACTAAGGGGAAACTATCAAGTCCTAATGTTGTCATGCCAAGGATTCATCCTACGGTTGGAGTTTGAAACAGGGAACTCCTAGATGTTATCATGCATAAGTTTCAACCTAAAGTTCTAATCATCACTTCCTTATCAAAGGAAGTGAGAATCCTATGGGATCATGTCAATGGGATACAGACAACAGATAAAGCATCAGCTAAACAGTAAGCAGATATACAGATAAACTATAAAGATGCACGTGCTATGCAGCAACACAAGCAGAGGGAGAGTCACTCAACCTCTAGAGAAATCAAGCAAAACATCATACAACACAGGCAAGGGAGGAAAACTCAACCTTCAGCTAACAAGCAAAGCCAAGCAGTAACAGACAAGCAGAGGGAGACAGACTCAACCTCTTATGCGAACAAGTAAAGGGAGGCAAGCTCAACCTTTCAATGCACTTAGGCCTAGTATCAACTACATGAAAGCCTACTCTAATGCAACACACCAGAGAAACAATCATATAAACACAGTCAACAGCAAACACAGCAGAGCAGCACAACAACACTTCAGCAGCAGAGCAACACAACAGTCTGTCTTCAAGTCCAAGTCATCCATCAGGAGAAAAGGGAATAAGAACTTCATCTTCATGCTTCAACTTGCTCCATCAAGAGAGGATGTGAGTCAACACAAAGATCATTGCATGATGAGGGGAAGCAAGAGGAAAACCTATGGAATCCCTCAAGGCACTCAACCACTCATCTGAGATTGGTATCCTCAAAGGTTTTACCTTTTATGATAGGCCTTTAGTCCTTCCAAAGGAGGGACTAGGCTCCCACAAGGAACCTTGTATCATTGGATAGGAAATGGAGTGCAAATCAAAGCAAACCACATTTATGCAAAAGGAAGCATCTCCTAAAGCTCTAAAAAACCCTAATCCTACAAGCCCTAAAAGAAACTTTCTAAAGGGAACTAAAACACCAAATCAAACCTTGAGATTCAATCTACAAAGGCACCAACATGTCTACTAAACCATCAGAAAAGGTTTGGAAACTTATCATGAACTAAAGGTCACTTTTGAAGTTCATCTATGGGAAGTGTTATTCTAGAATCATCCTACAAACAGCCTAGATGTAAAATCCAACTAAAATAGTAAATCAATTACTAAAAATCTATAACTTGTCCTAAGGGATCCTAAATGTATTAATAACCTATGGTAAAAAATACAGAGCTTAAATCAAGGTTTAAGGGTCCCTAAAGAAATTCCAAACCAAAAGTTGTCAAAGGAGGGTTCAAGAGGGGAAGGCTCTAAAAACCTAGTCCTAAAAAGAACATAGAATCATCTAAAAATCACCAAAAAAATCACATATCATCATCAACATGTCTACAATCAGCCAGCCAAAAATCAAGATCAAATTCTATACCAAAAGAGCATACAAAAATCAGCAAGAAACAAACATAAAATGCCAAATTAAATGAAATCAAGAAAATGGAAAAAAAGCAAATAAATTGGAAAATGCACAAAAATAAAATCCAAGGGCATCAAAAAATCAGAAATTGAATAAGGAGCATGCACATATTTTTGTTATATTTTTCTGATCATTATTCATATTAAAATGAATTAAACAAGAAAAATCAATTAAAGAAAATAGAAAAATCAATTAAAGAATTAAAAAGCATCAGAAAATATTAGGGCCATTGGATGAGATTACTGGTCAAATGATCCAACAACCACGCGTGTGCCACCTCAATAAATGAAACGGCGCGTTTTGACTCCCAGGAATTGTGTGTTTAGGTTGACTCATCCCTATGGTACTCCCTAATCGTATCCGTCCAACAGAAAAGTATTTTGATCATACGCTCCTTGTTAAGCCACCTCACTAAACCCTAACTCAACTCATCTTGGTCCATCAGATGTTGTGACTAAGTCCACAAGTTCAGAAGGATCCAATGGTTTTCACTCATCGTCCCCAATTCAAACTGATTCAAGAGGGAAATTATCCCACGGTGGCCGGAGAAGAGCGCCATCGTCTTCTCCGTCGAACACTACAACACCAGAAATCAAAGTTTCACCACACTTCAAGAAAATTACATCGTTCTCCTCGTCTCTTTACACTGAGCACTAAAACAACCTCCATTTTTATTAATTCACCACGAATCTTTCAAAACGACGATGAACAGAAAATTACACAAATCCATAATCATCACCAAACCTCAAATTTATTGTACAAAAATCATCCTCACTCTTCAAAGATCATCTTAAGCTATTCAAATCATGCTAACACCTCAAGAACAGGTAGTTATGATCACAAACAGAAATTGGATCATGACCTAAATTGTCTCTAAATTCCAAAATTAGGATCCTAAATCCATCTACGTTCTTCCCTAATCCTTAACCACAGTCTAAATCATGATGACACAATCTAAATCAAGAGCAATTTTGAAATTTACCAACCTGAACTAAAGCTTGAAATTGGATGTGTTGCAACGTGATTCTTTGTACCAAACCATGCAGAAACCTTCAAGGATGAATGATGAAGCTATTAGAATCCTCAATTTCTCTTGAAACCCTCTGAATTGCAAAACACGATTTGGAGTTGGAAGCTTTGATCTCTAACTGCCACAACTAAATTCTGCACCAATTCCTTCCAAAAAATGATCTGAATGTGATTATGAACTTAAATAGAAGTTGTTTGGATCTTAACATGGCCCTATCATGGCCCAAATTGCTTGCTCCAAAATTTCATTTTCCTTCAAAGTTCAACAATGGAACTCGTGTATTCTGGCTCTATCTTGGCTCACTCTTTGCTTCAACAGCTTGCACAATACTCCTTGGATATGAATGGCTCAGATTGAGTGAGTGAATTGATCTTATGGCCAAGATTGATTATGTTTCTTCATCATGAAGTAATCCACTCAACGTCCAAGAAATGTGACTCAAATCAAAAATGTAAAATTGTCACTCTTCTCCAAATGTCATTTCTAATAAAAAAATGCACAAACTTGTGAAGTTTGGCACAATTGTGATTTATTTTGAATTTTTCCTTCATTAATGCCTTTAAATGATCTTTTCTCCAAATTTCTTCATACTTTTCCTTATTCAATCCATATCAATGGATGCTTGGATCATGGTTAGACTAAAAACACCATTTTGAACAACTTTCAAGTTGAACAAAAGTTCATTTGATGTTCCTAAGATAGTGAAATGGACCCATAATTCAAAATGACTTGTAATTCCAAATACCCAAAATCCCCTTGTCAAAGCCATAGCTTGAGCTCTACAAATCCAATCATGTACTTCTAGTACCTTCTAGAAAGCTATGAAGATAAGGAACAACATTCATGTTGACCAAAAGTTCATAGGAATCATCCTTCTAGGGAAAAAGTATCATGCAAGTTGGGTAACTTTCAATCTCCAAATACACATGCCTCAGATGACCTGTAACTTGTCTGGCTCATAGCTTGAGTTCTATAAACCCTATCAAGGACTTCTAGTACTCAAATTAATGCTAAGATCATGCTCCACAACAATCATGTTGGGGTCTAGGTGAGATGAATATTCACATCTTGAGTTAAGTAGTCTTGAAGTTAGGCACTAAACCAGGGGATTTTACACTGTCAAGCATAGCAACCCTAGCCTAGCAACTCTTCACACACTTGATTCATAATGACTTTACCTTGGAATCATCCCTTAGGCATCTTAAGACATCAATCCATGATCACATGGCTCTTGAATTAGGTGTCAAACTTCTTTAATTCATCAGTTGACTTAGGGTTGACCAGATGAAACCCTAGTTGTACCAATCTTAGGTATACTTCATATCCTTCACATAAAGACCTGTCTAGGCATCAAAATGATCTTCCACATTTCTCATGAGCTCTCTCAATGCCTCAGGGTCCAACTCTATGGCTTCAACATCATCATATGACCTACCACAACCCTCAAGTTAGGAGACATACACACTTGGTTTCAACCACTCTCTCTGAGGATCTCAGACTTCTCTGGGGAGGATATCAACCCTTGAACACTTGGATAAACCTCTTCGCTAGCTTCATAGTCTTGTGTAGCCCTTGTTGGTAGTCATACCTCTTGATCTCCTGCACACATGTCAATGAAATGCAAATGATAATGCCAATATGAATGTAATGAAACACAAGCTAGGTAAAGAAAGGTTAGGCAAATTTTGGGGTGCAACAGCTGCCCCTATTCAAACGGCTTGAACCTGACTGGGTGAAAAGTGAACGGCTTTCAAACAATCAAGGTAAAAGACGGTTGAATACCAACAAACCAAGAAATTTTCCAACCGCACAAGTAAACGATACTCTGGTTGGGACAAATCTTCAGAAACTAAAATAATAGTCGCACGACAACGAGCTGGAGAACTACTGATCTGAACCTCCGTCAGGATGATTCTCTAATTTTAATGTAGATCATCGTCCTTAAATCATCAAGGGATCACCGGTTACACGGTAACTGGTGAAGGGTTCAATCTCAAATCTCCGTCAAGATGATCACCTATTTCCTTAAGTCATCAAGGGATCGCCGGTTACACGGTAACTGGTGATCTGCGGACCGCACAGGTAAACAATACTCTAATTGGTAGGAACATCTTCAAAACCGAAAATGACAAAACGACGATGAACAAAAAATTACTCAAATCCATAATCATCACCAAACCTCAAATTGATTGTACAGAAATGATCCTCACTCTTCAAAGATCATCTTAAGCTATTCAAATCATGCTAAAACCTCAAGGAACAGGTAGTTACGATCTCAAACAGAAATTGGATCATGACCTAAATTGTCTCTAAATTCCAAAATTAGGATCCTAAATACATCTACGTTTTTCCCTAATCCTTAACCACAGTCTAAATCATGCTGAAACAATCTAAATTAAGAGCAATTTTGAAGTTTACCAACCTGAACTAAAGCTTGAAATTGGATGTGTTGCAGCGTGATTCTTTGTACCAAACTATGCAGAAACCTTCAAGGATGAATGATGAAGCTATTAGAATCCTCAATTTCTCTTGAAACCCTCTGAATTGCAAAACACGATTTGGAGTTGGAAGCTTTGATCTCTAACTGCCACAACTGAATTCTGCACCAATTCCTTCCAAAAAATTATCTGAATGTGATTATGAACTTAAATAGAAACTGTTTGGATCTTAACATGGCCCATTCATGGCCCAAATTGCTTGATCCAAAATTTCATTTTCCTTCAAAGTTCAACAATGGAACTCGTGTATTCTGGCTCTGTTTTGGCTCACTCTTTGCTTCAACAGCTTGCACAATACTCCTTGGATATGAATGACTCAGATTGAATGAGTGAATTGATCTTATGGCCAAGATTGATTATGTTTCTTCATCATGAAGTAATCCACTCAATGTCCAAGAAATGTGACTCAAATCAAAAATGTAAAATTGTCACTCTTCTCCAAATGTCATTTCTAATCAAAAAATGCACAAACTTGGGAAGTTTGGCACAATTGTGATTTATTTTGAATTTTTCCTTCATTAATGCCTTTAAATGATCTTTTCTCCAAATTTCTTCATAATTTTCCTTATTCAATCCATATCAATGGATGCTTGATTCATGGTTAGACTAAAACACCATTTTGAACAACTTTCAAGTTGAACAAAAGTTCATTTGAAGTTCCTAAGATAGTGAAATTGACCCATAATTCAAAATGACCTGTAATTCCAAATACCCAAAATACCCTTGACTTGTCAAAGCCATATCTTGAGCTCTACAAATCCAATCAGGTACTTCTAGTACTTTATAGAAAGCTAAGAAGATAAGGAACAACATTCATGTTGACCAAAATTTCATAGGAATCATCCTTCTAGAGCAAAAGTGTCATGCAAGTTGGGTCAATTTCAATCTCCAAATTCACATGCCTCAGTAGACCTGTAACTTGTCTGGCTCATAGCTTGAGTTCTATAAACCCTATCAATGACTTCTAGTACTCAAATTAAAGCTAAGCGCATTCTCTACAACAATCATGTTGGGGTCAAGGTGAGATGAAAATTAACATCTTGAGTTAAGTGGTCTTGAAGTTAGGCACTAAACAAGGGGATTTTACACTGTCAAGCATAGCAACCCTAGCCTAGCAACTCTTCACACTCTTGATTCATAATGAATTGACCTTGGAATCATCCCTTAGGCATCTTAAGACATCAATCCATGATCACATGGCTCTTGAATTAGGTCTCAAACTTCTTCAATTCATCAGTTGACTTAGGGTTGACCAGATGAAACCCTAGTTGTACCAATCTTAGGTATACTTCATATCCTTCACATAAAGACATGTCTAGGCATCAAAATGATCTTCCGCATTTCTCATGAGCTCTCTCAATGCCTCAGGGTCCAACTCTATGGCTTCAACATCATCATATGACCTACCACAACCCTTCAGTTAGGAGACATACACACTTGGTTTCCACCACTCTCTCTGAGGATCTTAGACTTCTCTAGGGAGGATATCAACCCTTGAACACTTGGATAAACCTCTTCGCTAGCTTCATAGTCTTGTGTAGCCCTTGTTGGTAGTCATACCTCTTGATCTCCTACACACATGTCAATGAAATGTAAATGATAATGCCAATATGAATGTAATGAAACACAAGCTAGGTAAAGAATGGTTAGGCAAATTTTGTGGTGCAACAGCTGCCCCTATTCAAACGGCTTGAACCTGACTGGGTGAGAAGTGAACGGCTTTCAAACAATCAAGGTAAAAGACGGTTGAATACCAACAAACCCAGAAATTTGCCAACCGCACAAGTAAACGATACTCTGGTTGGGACAAATCTTCAGAAACTGAAATAATAGTCGCACGACAACTAGCTGGAGAATTACTGATCTGATCCTCCGTCAGGATGATTCTCTGATTTTAATGTAGATCATCATCCTTAAATCATCAAGGGATCACCGGTTACACGGTAACTTGTGAAGGGTTCAATCTCAAATCTCCGTCAAGATGATCACCTATTTCCTTAAGTCATCAAGGGATCGCCGGTTACACGGTAACTGGTGATCTGCGGACCGCACAGGTAAACGATACTCTAATTGGTAGGAACATCTTCAACACCGAAAATGACAAAACGACGATGAACAGAAAATTACTCAAATCCATAATCATCACCAAACCTCAAATTGATTGTACAGAAATCATCCTCACTCTTCAAAGATCATCTTAAGCTATTCAAATCATGCTAACACCTCAAGAACAGGTAGTTACGATCTGAAACAGAAATTGGATCATGACCTAAATTGTCTATAAATTCCAAAATTAGGATCCTAAATCCATCTACGTTCTTCCATAATCCTTAACCACAGTCTAAACCATGCTGAAACAATCTAAATTAAGAGCAATTTTGATGTTTAATAACCTCAACTAAAGCTTGAAATTGGATGTGTTGCAGCGTGATTCTTTGTACCAAACTATGCAGAAACCTTCAAGGATGAATGATGAAGCTATTAGAATCCTCAATTTCTCTTGAAACCCTCTGAATTGCAAAACACGATTTGGAGTTGGAAGCTTTGATCTCTAACTGCCACAACTGAATTTTGCACTAATTCCTTCCAAAAAATGATCTGAATGTGATTATGAACTTAAATAGAAGCTGTTTGGATCTTAACATGGCCCAATTATGGCCCAAATTGCTTGATCAAAAATTTCATTTTCCTCCAAAGTTCAACAATGGAACTCGTGTATTCTGGCTCTGTTTTGGCTCACTCTTTGCTTCCACAGCTTGCACAATACTCCTTGGATATGAATGGCTCAGATTGAGTGAGTGAATTGATCTTATGGCCAAGATGGATTATGTTTCTTCATCATGAAGTAATCCACTCAATGTCCAAGAAATGTGACTCAAATCAAAAATGTAAAATTGCCACTCTTCTCCAAATGTCATTTCTAATCAAAAAAATGCACAAACTTCTGAAGTTTGGCACAATTGTGATTTATTTTGAATTTTTCCTTCATTAATGCCTTTAAATGATCTTTTCTCCAAATTTCTTCATAATTTTCCTTATTCAATCCATATCAATGGATGCTTGGATCATGGTCAGACTAAAAACACCATTTTGAACAACTTTCGACTTGAACAAAAGTTCATTTGAAGTGCCTAAGATAGTGAAATTGACCCATAGTTCAAAATGACCTGTAATTCCAAATACCCAAAATACCCTTGACTTGTCAAAGCCATATCTTGAGCTCTACAAATCCAATCATGTACTTCTAGTACTTTCTAGAAAGCTAAGAAGATAAGAAACAACATTCATGCTGAACAAAAGTTCATAGGAATCATCCTCCTAGGGAAAAAGTGTCATGCAAGTTGGGTAACTTTCATTCTCCAAATTCACATGCCTCAGATGACCTGTAACTTGTCTGGCTCATAGCTTGAGTTCTATAAACCCTATCAAGGACTTCTAGTACTCTAATTAAAGCTAAGCTCATGCTCCACAAAAATCATGTTGGGGTCAAGGTGAGATGAATATTCACATCTTGAGTTAAGTGGTCTTGAAGTTAGGCACTAAACCATGGGATTTTACACTATCAAGCATAGCAACCCTAGCCTAGCAACTCTTCACACTCTTGATTCATAATGAATTGACCTTGGAATCATCCCTTAGGCATCTTAAGACATCAATCCATGATCACATGTCTCTTGAATTAGGTCTCAAACTTCTTCAATTCATCAGTTGACTTAGGGTTGAACAGATGAAACCCTAGTTGTACCAATCTTAGGTATACTTCATATCCTTCACATAAAGACCTGTCTAGGCATCAAAATGATCTTCCGCATTTCTCATGAGCTCTCTCAATGCCTCAGGCTCCAACTCTATGGCTTCAACATCATCATATGACCTACCACAACCCTCAAGTTAGGAGACATACACACTTGGTTTCAACCACTCTCTCTGAGGATCTCAGACTTCTCTACGGAGGATATCAACCCTTGAACACTTGGATAAACCTCTTCGCTAGCTTTGTAGTCTTGTGTAACCCTTGTTGGTAGTCATACCTCTTGATATCCTGCACACATGTCAATGAAATGCAAATGATAATGCCAATATGAATGTAATGAAACACAAGCTAGGTAAAGAAAGGTTAGGCAAATTTTGGGGTGCAACAGCTGCCCCTATTCAAACGGCTTGAACCTTATTGGGTGAGAAGTGAACGGCTTTCAAACAATCAAGGTAAAAGACGGTTGAATACCAACAAACCCGGAAATTTCCCAACAGCACAAGTAAACGATACTCTGGTTGGGACAAATCTTCAGAAACTGAAATAATAGTCGCACGACAACTTGCTGGAGAATTACTGATCTGATCCTCCGTCAAGATGATTCTTTAATTTTAATGTAGATCATCGTCCTCAAATCATAAAGGGATCACCGGTTACACGGTAACTGGTGAAGGGTTCAATCTTAAATCTCCGCCAAGATGATCACCTATGTCCTTAAGTCATCAAGGGATCGTCGGTTACACGGTAACTGGTGATCTGCGGACCGCACAGGCAAACGATACTCTAATTGGTAGGAACATCTTCAAAACCGAAAATGACAAAACGACGATGAATAAAAAATTAGTCAAATCCATAATCATCACCAAACCTCAAATTGATTGTACAGAAATCATCCTCACTCTTCAAAGATCATCTTAAGCTATTCAAATCATGCTAACACCTCAAGAACAGGTAGTTACGATCTCAAACAGAAATTGGATCATGACCTAAATTGTCTCTAAATTCCAAAATTAGGATCCTAAATCCATCTACGTTCTTCCCTAATCCTTAACCACAGTCTAAATCATGTTGAAACAATCTAAATTAAGAGCAATTTTGAAGTTTACCAACCTAAACTAAAGCTTGAAATTGGATGTGTTGCAGCGTGATTCTTTGTACCAAACTGTGCAGAAACCTTCAAGGATGAATGATGAAGCTATTAGAATCCTCAATTTCTCTTGAAACCCTCTGAATTGCAAAACACGATTTGGAGTTGGAAGCTTTGATCTCTAACTGCCACAACTGAATTCTGCACCAATTCCTTCCAGAAAATGATCTGAATGTGATTGTGAACTTAAATAGAAGCTGTTTGGATCTTAACATGGCCCAATCATGGCCCAAATTGCTTGATCCAAAATTTCATTTTCCTCCAAAGTTCAACAATGGAACTCGTGTATTCTGGCTCTGTTTTGGCTCACTCTTTGCTTCCACAGCTTGCACAATACTCCTTGGATATGATTGGCTCAGATTGAGTGAGTGAATTGATCTTATGGCCAAGATTGATTATGTTTCTTCATCATGAAGTAATCCACTCAACGTCCAAGAAATGTGACTCGAATCAAAAATGTAAAATTGTCACTCTTCTCCAAATGTCATTTCTAATCAAAAAATGCACAAACTTGTGAAGTTTGGCACAATTGTGATTTATTTTGAATTTTTCCTTCATTAATGCCTTTAAATGATCTTTTCTCCAAATTTCTTCATAATTTTCCTTATTTAATCCATATCAATGAATGCCTGGGTCATGGTTAGACTAAAAACACAATTTTGAACAACTTTCAAGTTGAAAAAAAGTTCATTTGAAGTGCCTAAGATAGTGAAATTGACCCATAATTCAAAATGACCTGTAATTCCAAATACCCAAAATACCCTTGACTTGTCAAAGCCATATCTTGAGCTCTACAAATCCAATCATGTACTTCTAGTACTTTCTAGAAAGCTAAGAAGATAAGGAACAACATTCATGTTGACCAAAAGTTCATAGGAATCATCCTCCTAGGGCAAAAGTGTCATGCAAGTTGGGTAACTTTCATTCTCCAAATTCACATGCCTCAGATGACCTGTAACTTGTCTGGCTAATAGCTTGAGTTCTATTAACCCTATCAAGGACTTCTAGTACTCAAAATAAAGCTAAGCTCATGTTCCACAACAATCATGTTGGGGTCAAAGTGAGATGAATATTCACATCTTGAGTTAAGTGGCCTTGAAGTTAGGCACTAAATCAGGGGATTTTACACTGTCAAGCATAGCAACCCTAGCCTAGCAACTCTTCACACTCTTGATTCATAATGAATTGACCTTGGAATCATCCCTTAGGCATCTTAAGACATCAATCCATGATCACATGGCTCTTGAATTAGGTCTCAAACTTCTTCAAATCATCAGTTGACTTAGGATTGACCAGATGAAACCCTAGTTGTACCAATCTTAGGCATACTTCATATCCTTCACATAAAAACCTGTCTAGGCATCAAAATGATCTTCCACATTTCTCATGAGCTCTCTCAATGCCTCAGGCTCAAACTTTATGGCTTCAACATCATCATATGACCCACCACAACCCTCAACTTTGGAGACATACACACTTGGTTTCAACCACTCTCTCTTTGAATCTCAGACTTCTCTGGGGAGGATATCAACCCTTGAACACTTGGATAAACCTCTTGGCTAGCTTCATAGTCTTATGTAGCCCTTGTTGGTAGTCATACCTCTTGATCTCCTGCACACATGCCGATGAAATCCAAATGATAATGCCAATATGAATGTAATGAAACACAAGCTAGGTAAAGAAAGGTTAGGCAAATTTTGGGGTGCAACAACTCCCCCTATTAAAACGGCTTGAACCTGACTGGGTGAGAAGTGAACGGCTTTCAAACAATCACGGTAAAAGACGGTTGAATACCATCAAACCCGGAAATTTGCCAACCGCACAATTAAACGATACTCTGGTTGGGACAAATCTTCAGAAACTGAAATAATAGTCGCACGACAACTAGCTGGAGAATTACTGATCTGATCCTCCGTCAGGATGATTCTCTAATTTTAATGTAGATCATCGTCCTCAAATCATCAAGGGATCACCGATTACACGGTAACTGGTGAAGGGTTCAATCTCAAATCTCCGTCAAGATGATCACCTATGTCCTTAAGTCATCAAGGGATCGTCGGTTACACGGTAACTGGTGATCTGCGGACCGCACAGGCAAACGATACTCTAATTGGTAGGAACATCTTCAAAACCGAAAATGACAAAACGACGATGAACAGAAAATTACTCAAATCCATAATGATCACCAAACCTCAAATTGATTGTACATAAATCATCCTCACTCTTCAAAGATCATCTTAAGCTATTCAAATCATGCTAACACCTCAAGAACAGGTAGTTACGATCTCAAACAGAAATTGGATCATGACCTAAATTGTTTCTAAATTCCAAAATTAGGATCCTAAATCCATCTACGTTCTTCCCTAATCCTTAACCACAGTCTAAATCATGCTGAAACAATCTAAATTAAGAGCAATTTTGAAGTTTACCAACCTGAACTAAAGCTTGAAATTGGATGTGTTGCAGCGTGATTCTTTGTACCAAACTGTGCAGAAACCTTCAAGGATGAATGATGAAGCTATTAGAATCCTCAATTTCTCTTGAAACCCTCTGAATTGAAAAACACGATTTGGAGTTGGCAGCTTTGATCTCTAACTGCCACAACTGAATTCTGCACCAATTCCTTCCAGAAAATGATCTGAATGTGATTGTGAACTTAAATAGAAGCTTATTGGATCTTAACATGGCCCAATCATGGCCCAAATTGCTTGATCCAAAATTTCATTTTCCTCCAAAGTTCAACAATGGAACTCGTGTATTCTGGCTCTGTTTTGGCTCACTCTTTGCTTCCACAGCTTGCACAATACTCCTTGGATATGATTGGCTCAGATTGAGTGAGTGAATTGATCTTATGGCCAAGATTGATTATGTTTCTTCATCATGAAGTAATCCACTCAATGTCCAAGAAATGTGACTCGAATCAAAAATGTAAAATTGTCACTCTTCTCCAAATGTCATTTCTAATCAAAAAATGCACAAACTTGTGAAGTTTGGCACAATTGTGATTTATTTTGAATTTTTCCTTCATTAATGCCTTTAAATGATCTTTTCTCCAAATTTCTTCATAAATTTCCTTATTCAATCCATATCAATGAATGCCTGGGTCATGGTTAGACTAAAAACACCATTTTGAACAACTTTCAAGTTGAAAAAAAGTTCATTTGAAGTGCCTAAGATAGTGAAATTGACCCATAATTCAAAATGACCTGTAATTCCAAATACCCAAAATACCCTTGACTTGTCAAAGCCATATCTTGAGCTCTACAAATCCAATCATGTACTTCTAGTACTTTCTAGAAAGCTAAGAAGATAAGGAACAACATTCATGTTGACCAAAAGTTCATAGGAATCATCCTCCTAGGGCAAAAGTGTCATGCAAGTTGGGTAACTTTCATTCTCCAAATTCACATGCCTCAGATGACCTGTAACTTGTCTGGCTAATAGCTTGAGTTCTATTAACCCTATCAAGGACTTCTAGTACTCAAAATAAAGCTAAGCTCATGTTCCACAACAATCATGTTGGGGTCAAAGTGAGATGAATATTCACATCTTGAGTTAAGTGGCCTTGAAGTTAGGCACTAAATCAGGGGATTTTACACTGTCAAGCATAGCAACCCTAGCCTAGCAACTCTTCACACTCTTGATTCATAATGAATTGACCTTGGAATCATCCCTTAGGCATCTTAAGACATCAATCCATGATCACATGGCTCTTGAATTAGGTCTCAAACTTCTTCAAATCATCAGTTGACTTAGGATTGACCAGATGAAACCCTAGTTGTACCAATCTTAGGCATACTTCATATCCTTCACATAAAAACCTGTCTAGGCATCAAAATGATCTTCCACATTTCTCATGAGCTCTCTCAATGCCTCAGGCTCAAACTTTATGGCTTCAACATCATCATATGACCCACCACAACCCTCAACTTTGGAGACATACACACTTGGTTTCAACCACTCTCTCTTTGAATCTCAGACTTCTCTGGGGAGGATATCAACCCTTGAACACTTGGATAAACCTCTTGGCTAGCTTCATAGTCTTATGTAGCCCTTGTTGGTAGTCATACCTCTTGATCTCCTGCACACATGCCGATGAAATCCAAATGATAATGCCAATATGAATGTAATGAAACACAAGCTAGGTAAAGAAAGGTTAGGCAAATTTTGGGGTGCAACAGTTCCCCCTATTAAAACGGCTTGAACCTGACTGGGTGAGAAGTGAACGGCTTTCAAACAATCACGGTAAAAGACGGTTGAATACCATCAAACCCGGAAATTTGCCAACCGCACAAGTAAACGATACTCTGGTTGGGACAAATCTTCAGAAACTGAAATAATAGTCGCACGACAACTAGCTGGAGAATTACTGATCTGATCCTCCGTCAGGATGATTCTCTAATTTTAATGTAGATCATCGTCCTCAAATCATCAAGGGATCACCGATTACACGGTAACTGGTGAAGGGTTCAATCTCAAATCTCCGTCAAGATGATCACATATGTCCTTAAGTCATCAAGGGATCGTCGGTTACACGGTAACTGGTGATCTGCGAATCGCACAGGCAAACGATACTCTAATAGGTAGGAACATCTTTAAAACCGAAAATGACAAAACGACGATGAACAGAAAATTACTCAAATCCATAATTATCACCAAACCTCAAATTGATTGTACAGAAATGATCCTCACTCTTCAAAGATCATCTTAAGCCTTGCAAATCATGCTAACACCTCAAGAACAGGTAGTTACGATCTCAAACAGAAATTGGATCATATCCTAAATTGTCTCTAAATTCAAAAATTAGGATCCTAAATCCATCTACGTTCTTCCCTAATCCTTAACCACAGTCTAAATCATGCTGAAACAATCTAAATTAAGAGCAATTTCGAAGTTTACCAACCTGAACTAAAGCTTGAAATTGGATGTGTTGCAGCGTGATTCTTTGTACCAAATTATGCAGAAACCTTCAAGGATGAATGATGAAGCTATTAGAATCCTCAATTTCTCTTGAAACCCGCTGAATTGCAAAACACGATTTGGAGTTGGAAGCTTTGATCTCTAACTGCCACAACTTAATTCTGCACCAATTCCTTCAAAACAATGATCTGAATTTGATTATGAACTTAAACAGAAGCTGTTTGGATCTTAACATGGCCCAATCATGGCCCAAATTGCTTGATCCAAAATTTCATTTTCCTCTAAAGTTCAACAATGGAACTCGTGTATTCTGGCTCTATTTTGGCTCACTCTTTGCTTCAACAGCTTGCACAATACTCCTTGGATATGAATGGCTCAGATTGAGTGAGTGAATTTATCTTATGGCCAAGATTGATTATGTTTCTTCATCATGAAGTAATCCACTCAATGTCCAAGAAATGTGACTCAAATCAAAAATGTAAAATTGTCACTCTTCTCCAAATGTCATTTCTAATCAAAAAATGCACAAACTTGTGAAGTTTGGCACAATTGTGATTTATTTTGAATTTTTCCTTCATTAATGCCTTTAAATGATCTTTTCTCCAAATTTCTTCATAATTTTCCTTATTCAATCCATATCAATGAATTCCTGGGTCATGGTTAGACTAAAAACACCATTTTGAACAACTTTCGAGTTGAACAAAAGTTCATTTGAAGTGCCTAAGATAGTGAAATTGACCTATATTTCAAAATGACCTGTAATTCCAAATACCCAAAATACCCTTAACTTTTCAAAGCCATATCTTGATCTCTTCAAATCCAATCATGTACTTCTAGTACTTTTTAGAAAGCTAAGAAGATAAGGAACAACATTCAGGTTGACTAAAAGTTCATAGGAATCATCCTCCTAGGGCAAAAGTGTCATGCAAGTTGGGTAACTTTCATTCTCCAAATTCACGTGCCTCAGATGACCTGTAACTTGTCTGGCTCATAGCTTGAGCTCTATCAACGCTATCAAGGACTTCTAGTACTCAAAATAAAGCTAAGCTCATGTTCCACAACAATCATGTTGGGGTCAAGGTGAGATGAATATTCACATCTTGAGTTAAGTGGCCTTGAAGTTAGGCACTAAATCAGGGGATTTTACACTGTCAAGCATAGCAACCCTAGCCTAGCAACTCTTCACACTCTTGATTCATAATGAATTGACCTTTGAATCATCCCTTAGGCATCTTAAGACATCAATCCATGATCACATGGCTCTTGAATTAGGTCTCAAACTTCTTCAAATCATCAGTTGACTTAGGATTGACCAGATGAAACCCTAGTTGTACCAATCTTAGGCATACTTCATATCCTTCACATAAAAACCTGTCTAGGCATCAAAATGATCTTCCACATTTCTCATGAGCTCTCTCAATGCCTCAGGCTCAAACTTTATGGCTTCAACATCATCATATGACCCACCACAACCCTCAACTTTGGAGACATACACACTTGGTTTCAACCACTCTCTCTTTGAATCTCAGACTTCTCTGGGGAGGATATCAACCCTTGAACACTTGGATAAACCTCTTGGCTAGCTTCATAGTCTTATGTAGCCCTTGTTGGTAGTCATACCTCTTGATCTCCTGCACACATGCCTATGAAATCCAAATGATAATGCCAATATGAATGTAATGAAACACAAGCTAGGTAAAGAAAGGTTAGGCAAATTTTGGGGTGCAACAGCTCCCCCTATTAAAACGGCTTGAACCTGACTGGGTGAGAAGTGAACGGCTTTCAAACAATCACGGTAAAAGACGGTTGAATACCATCAAACCCGGAAATTTGCCAACCGCACAAGTAAACGATACTCTGGTTGGGACAAATCTTCAGAAACTGAAATAATAGTCGCACGACAACTAGCTGGAGAATTACTGATCTGATCCTCCGTCAGGATGATTCTCTAATTTTAATGTAGATCATCGTCCTCAAATCATCAAGGGATCACCGATTACACGGTAACTGGTGAAGGGTTCAATCTTAAATCTCCGTCAAGATGATCACATATGTCCTTAAGTCATCAAGGGATCGTCGGTTACACGGTAACTGGTGATCTGCGGATCGCACAGGCAAACGATACTCTAATAGGTAGGAACATCTTCAAAACCGAAAATGATAAAACGACGATGAACAGAAAATTACTCAAATCCATAATTATCACCAAACCTCAAATTGATTGTACAGAAATGATCCTCACTCTTCAAAGATCATCTTAAGCCTTGCAAATCATGCTAACACCTCAAGAACAGGTAGTTACGATCTCAAACAGAAATTGGATCATATCCTAAATTGTCTCTAAATTCAAATATTAGGATCCTAAATCCATCTACGTTCTTCCTTAATCCTTAACCACAGTCTAAATCATGCTGAAACAATCTAAATTAAGAGCAATTTCGAAGTTTACCAACCTGAACTAAAGCTTGAAATTGGATGTGTTGCAGCGTGATTCTTTGTACCAAATTATGCAGAAACCTTCAAGGATGAATGATGAAGCTATTAGAATCCTCAATTTCTCTTGAAACCCGCTGAATTGCAAAACACGATTTGGAGTTGGAAGCTTTGATCTCTAACTGCCACAACTTAATTCTGCACCAATTCCTTCAAAACAATGATCTGAATTTGATTATGAACTTAAACAGAAGCTGTTTGGATCTTAACATGGCCCAATCATGGCCCAAATTGCTTGATCCAAAATTTCATTTTCCTCTAAAGTTCAACAATGGAACTCGTGTATTCTGGCTCTATTTTGGCTCACTCTTTGCTTCAACAGCTTGCACAATACTCCTTGGATATGAATGGCTCAGATTGAGTGAGTGAATTTATCTTATGGCCAAGATTGATTATGTTTCTTCATCATGAAGTAATCCACTCAATGTCCAAGAAATGTGACTCAAATCAAAAATGTAAAATTGTCACTCTTCTCCAAATGTCATTTCTAATCAAAAAATGCACAAACTTGTGAAGTTTGGCACAATTGTGATTTATTTTGAATTTTTCCTTCATTAATGCCTTTAAATGATCTTTTCTCCAAATTTCTTCATAATTTTCCTTATTCAATCCATATCAATGAATTCCTGGGTCATGGTTAGACTAAAAACACCATTTTGAACAACTTTCGAGTTGAACAAAAGTTCATTTGAAGTGCCTAAGATAGTGAAATTGACCTATATTTCAAAATGACCTGTAATTCCAAATACCCAAAATACCCTTAACTTTTCAAAGCCATATCTTGATCTCTTCAAATCCAATCATGTACTTCTAGTACTTTTTAGAAAGCTAAGAAGATAAGGAACAACATTCAGGTTGACTAAAAGTTCATAGGAATCATCCTCCTAGGGCAAAAGTGTCATGCAAGTTGGGTAACTTTCATTCTCCAAATTCACGTGCCTCAGATGACCTGTAACTTGTCTGGCTCATAGCTTGAGCTCTATCAACGCTATCAAGGACTTCTAGTACTCAAAATAAAGCTAAGCTCATGTTCCACAACAATCATGTTGGGGTCAAGGTGAGATGAATATTCACATCTTGAGTTAAGTGGCCTTGAAGTTAGGCACTAAATCAGGGGATTTTACACTGTCAAGCATAGCAACCCTAGCCTAGCAACTCTTCACACTCTTGATTCATAATGAATTGACCTTTGAATCATCCCTTAGGCATCTTAAGACATCAATCCATGATCACATGGCTCTTGAATTAGGTCTCAAACTTCTTCAAATCATCAGTTGACTTAGGATTGACCAGATGAAACCCTAGTTGTACCAATCTTAGGCATACTTCATATCCTTCACATAAAAACCTGTCTAGGCATCAAAATGATCTTCCACATTTCTCATGAGCTCTCTCAATGCCTCAGGCTCAAACTTCATGGCTTCAACATCATCATATGACCCACCACAACCCTCAACTTTGGAGACATACACACTTGGTTTCAACCACTCTCTCTTTGAATCTCAGACTTCTCTGGGGAGGATATCAACCCTTGAACACTTGGATAAACCTCTTGGCTAGCTTCATAGTCTTATGTAGCCCTTGTTGGTAGTCATACCTCTTGATCTCCTGCACACATGCCGATGAAATCCAAATGATAATGCCAATATGAATGTAATGAAACACAAGCTAGGTAAAGAAAGGTTAGGCAAATTTTGGGGTGCAACAGCTCCCCCTATTAAAACGGCTTGAACCTGACTGGGTGAGAAGTGAACGGCTTTCAAACAATCACGGTAAAAGACGGTTGAATACCATCAAACCCGGAAATTTGCCAACCGCACAAGTAAACGATACTCTGGTTGGGACAAATCTTCAGAAACTGAAATAATAGTCGCACGACAACTAGCTGGAGAATTACTGATCTGATCCTCCGTCAGGATGATTCTCTAATTTTAATGTAGATCATCGTCCTCAAATCATCAAGGGATCACCGATTACACGGTAACTGGTGAAGGGTTCAATCTTAAATCTCCGTCAAGATGATCACATATGTCCTTAAGTCATCAAGGGATCGTCGGTTACACGGTAACTGGTGATCTGCGGATCGCACAGGCAAACGATACTCTAATAGGTAGGAACATCTTCAAAACCGAAAATGACAAAACGACGATGAACAGAAAATTACTCAAATCCATAATTATCACCAAACCTCAAATTGATTGTACAAAAATGATCCTCACTCTTCAAAGATCATCTTAAGCCTTGCAAATCATGCTAACACCTCAAGAACAGGTAGTTATGATCTCAAACAGAAATTGGATCATATCCTAAATTGTCTCTAAATTCAAAAATTAGGATCCTAAATCCATCTACGTTCTTCCTTAATCCTTAACCACAGTCTAAATCATGCTGAAACAATCTAAATTAAGAGCAATTTCGAAGTTTACCAACCTGAACTAAAGCTTGAAATTGGATGTGTTGCAGCGTGATTCTTTGTACCAAATTATGCAGAAACCTTCAAGGATGAATGATGAAGCTATTAGAATCCTCAATTTCTCTTGAAACCTGCTGAATTGCAAAACACGATTTGGAGTTGGAAGCTTTGATCTCTAACTGCCACAACTTAATTCTGCACCAATTCCTTCAAAACAATGATCTGAATTTGATTATGAACTTAAACAGAAGCTGTTTGGATCTTAACATGGCCCAATCATGGCCCAAATTGCTTGATCCAAAATTTCATTTTCCTCTAAAGTTCAACAATGGAACTCGTGTATTCTGGCTCTATTTTGGCTCACTCTTTGCTTCAACAGCTTGCACAATACTCCTTGGATATGAATGGCTCAGATTGAGTGAGTGAATTTATCTTATGGCCAAGATTGATTATGTTTCTTCATCATGAAGTAATCCACTCAATGTCCAAGAAATGTGACTCAAATCAAAAATGTAAAATTGTCACTCTTCTCCAAATGTCATTTCTAATCAAAAAATGCACAAACTTGTGAAGTTTGGCACAATTGTGATTTATTTTGAATTTTTCCTTCATTAATGCCTTTAAATGATCTTTTCTCCAAATTTCTTCATAATTTTCCTTATTCAATCCATATCAATGAATTCCTGGGTCATGGTTAGACTAAAAACACCATTTTGAACAACTTTCGAGTTGAACAAAAGTTCATTTGAAGTGCCTAAGATAGTGAAATTGACCCATATTTCAAAATGACCTGTAATTCCAAATACCCAAAATACCCTTAACTTTTCAAAGCCATATCTTGATCTCTTCAAATCCAATCATGTACTTCTAGTACTTTTTAGAAAGCTAAGAAGATAAGGAACAACATTCAGGTTGACTAAAAGTTCATAGGAATCATCCTCCTAGGGCAAAAGTGTCATGCAAGTTGGGTAACTTTCATTCTCCAAATTCACGTGCCTCAGATGACCTGTAACTTGTCTGGCTCATAGCTTGAGTTCTATCAACGCTATCAAGGACTTCTAGTACTCAAATAAAAGCTAAGCTCATGTTCCACAACAATCATGTTGGGGTCAAGGTGAGATGAATATTCACATCTTGAGTTAAGTGGCCTTGAAGTTAGGCACTAAACCAGGGGATTTTACACTGTCAAGCATAGCAACCCTAGCCTAGCAACTCTTCACACTCTTGATTCATAATGAATTGACCTTGGAATCATCCCTTAGGCATCTTAAGACATCAATCCATGATCATATGGCTCTTGAATTAGGTCTCAAACTTCTTTAACTTATCAGTTGACTTAGGATTGACCAGATGAAACCCTAGTTGTACCAATCTTAGGTATACTTCATATCCTTCACATAAAAACCTGTCTAGGCATCAAAATAATCTCCCACATTTTTCATGAGCTCTCTCAATGCCTCAGGGTCAAACTTTATGGCTTCAACATCATCATATGATCTACCACAACCCTCAAGTTAGGGGACAAACACACTTGGTTTCAACCACTCTCTCTGAGAATCTCAGACTTCTCTGGGGAGGATATCAACCCTTGAACACTTGGATAAACCTCTTGGCTATCTTCATAGTCTTATGTAGCCATTGTTGGTAGTCATACCTCTTGATCTCCTGCACACATGCCGATGAAATGCAAATGATAATGCCAATATGAATGTAATGAAACACAAGCTAGGTAAAGAAAGGTTAGGCAAATTTTGGGGTGCAACAGCTGCCCCTATTCAAACGGCTTGAACTTGACTGGGTGAGAAGTGAACGGCTTTCAAACAATCAAGGTAAAAGACGGTCGAATACCAACAAACCCAGAAATTTGCCAACCGCACAAGTAAACGATACTCTGGTTGGGACAAATCTTCAGAAACTGAAATAATAGTCGCACGACAACTAGCTGGAGAATTACTGATCTGATCCTCCGTCAGGATGATTCTCTAACTTCAATGTAGATCATCGTCCTCAAATCATCAAGGGATCACCGGTTACACGGTAACTGGTGAAGGGTTCAATCTCAAATCTCCGTCAAGATGATCACCTATGTCCTTAAGTCATCAAGGGATCGCCGGTTACACGGTAACTGGTGATCTGCGGACCCCACAGGAAAACGATACTCTAATAGGTAGGAACATCTTCAAAACCGAAAATGACAAAACGACGATGATTAGAAAATTATTCAAATCCATAATTATCACCAAACCTCAAATTGATTGTACATAAATGATCCTCACTCTTCAAAGATCATCTTAAGCCTTGCAAATCATGCTAACACCTCAAGAACAGGTAGTTACGATCTCAAACAAAAATTGGATCATGACCTAAATTGTCTCTAAATTCAAAAATTAGGATCCTAAATCCATCTACGTTCTTCCTTAATCCTTAACCACAGTCTAAATCATGCTGAAACAATCTAAATTAAGAGCAATTTCGAAGTTTACCAACCTGAACTAAAGCTTGAAATTGGATGTGTTGCAGCGTGATTCTTTGTACCAAACTATGCAGAAACCTTCAAGGATGAATGATGAAGCTATTAGAATCCTCAATTTCTCTTGAAACCCGCTGAATTGCAAAACACGATTTGGAGTTGGAAGCTTTGATCTCTAACTACCACAACTGAATTCTGCACCAATTCCTTCCAAAAAATGATCTGAATTTGATTATGAACTTAAATAGAAGCTGTTTGGATCTTAACATGGCCCAATCATGGCCCAAATTGCTTGATCCAAAATTTCATTTTCCTCCAAAGTTCAACAATGGAACTCGTGTATTCTGGATCTATCTTGGCTCACTCTTTGCTTCAACAGCTTGCACAATACTCCTTGGATATGAATGGCTCAGATTGAGTGAGTGAATTGATCTTATGGCCAAGATTGATTATGTTTCTTCATCATGAAGTAATCCACTCAATGTCCAAGAAATGTGACTCAAATCAAAAATGTTAAAATTGTCACTCTTCTCCAAATGTCATTTCTAATCAAAAAATGCACAAACTTGTGAAGTTTGGCACAATTGTGATTTATTTTGAATTTTTCCTTCATTAATGCCTTTAAATGATCTTTTCTCCAAATTTCTTCATAATTTTCCTTATTCAATCCATATCAATGAATTCCTGGGTCATGGTTAGACTAAAAACACCATTTTGAACAACTTTCAAGTTGAACAAAAGTTCATTTGAAGTGCCTAAGATAGTGAAATTGACCCATAATTCAAAATGACCTGTAATTCCAAATACCCAAAATACCCTTAACTTTTCAATGCCATATCTTGATCTCTTCAAATCCAATCATGTACTTCTAGTACTTTCTAGAAAGCTAAGAAGATAAGGAACAACATTCAGGTTGACCAAAAGTTCATAGGAATCATCCTCCTAGGGCAAAAGTGTCATGCAAGTTGGGTAACTTTCATTCTCCAAATTCACATGCCTCAGATCACCTGTAACTTGTCTGGCTCATAGCTTGAGTTCTATAAACCCTATCAAGGACTTCTAGTACTCAAATTAAAGCTAAGCTCATGTTCCACAACAATCATGTTGGGGTCAAGGTGAGATGAATATTCACATCTTGAGTTAAGTGGCCTTGAAGTTAGGCACTAAACCAGGGGATTTTACACTGTCAAGCATAGCAACCCTAGCCTAGCAACTCTTCACACTCTTGATTCATAATGAATTGACCCTGGAATCATCCCTTAGGCATCTTAAGACATCAATCCATGATCACATGGCTCTTGAATTAGGTCTCAAACTTCTTCAAATCATCAGTTGACTTAGGGTTGACCAGATGAAACCCTAGTTGTACCAATCTTACGTATACTTCATATCCTTCACATAAAAACCTGTCTAGGCATCAAAATGATCTTGCCAACCGCACAAGTAAATGATACTCTGGTTGGGACAAATCTTCAGAAACTAAAATAATAGTCGCACGACAACTAGCTGGAGAATTACTGATCTGATCCTCCGTCAGGATGATTCTCTAATTTTAATGTAGATCATCGTCCTCAAATCATAAAGGGATCACCGGTTACACGGTAACTGGTGAAGGGTTCAATCTCAAATCTCCGTCAAGATGATCACCTATGTCCTTAAGTCATCAAGGGATCGCCGGTTACACGGTAACTGGTGATCTGCGGACCGCACAGGCAAACGATACTCTAATTGGTAAGAACATCTTCAAAACCGAAAATGACAGTTGCACGGCAGCTTGCTAGGGATTCGGTTACATGGTAACCGGAACTGTGCCTACCATACAAGTAAATGATACTCTGGTGGGTAGGACATTATTTGAATTCTGAAACGGCAGTTGCACGACAACCTGCCCAAATCTCCATCAGGATGATCATCCGATTTCACTGCAGCTTCTTCCTTAAGTCATCAAGGGCTCACTGGTTACACGGTAACTAGTGATACACAGCTGATATTGCCGTCAGGCATTCTGCAGCACGGCAATAGAAGAATTCCTCGGGACTCATCAGGAACTTGTGACAATCTCTATAATTATGCCGTCGGGCATTCAAAGAAATTCTCGGGCGTTAGTCAGAATTCGTCAGTAAGTCTTCAAGGGAAATCTCAACTTCTCTGTTTGGAACCTATTGGGGATGCCGCATCTCCGTTGGGGATTCTGGAGAACTATCAAGTCACTCTGTTTCGAGGATTCAGGAATCATCCTGGCTGAATAAACTCTGCTGAGGAATTCAAGAATCATCCTGAACAAACAACTTCGCCAGGGATTCCAAGAATCATCTTGAACAAACAACTCTTCTAAGGGACTTAAGACTCATCCTGAGCAAACAAATTTGGCGACTTCACTGGGGATTTTAAGAATCATCTTAAGCGCACAACTTCGATGGGGATTTCAAGAATCATCCTGAATAAACCATTATACGGAGGAACACTTGCAAAACAAGAACGGTAACAACCTAGCTCATGTTTCATATGCATATGTTTAGCAATGGCGTAATGCTCCACACGGTGGAAATGCTACGCGTTTAGTGTAAATGCTATGCAATCATGCAAAATGCTACGACCCCATCAGCAAAATAAATGCTGAAGAGAAAATCCTCCTGTCAGGGAGAAAGAACCACTCTAGTGGAGGAATCATCCTGCCGAGGAGAAGAAGTCACACCAATTTCAATTGGACCTATTCTGGGGAAACGAGCTCCGGACGACTGCTACAGGGGAATAAAGTTCTACGGGAACTTGAACCCGCTCAACTAGGTATACGAACCAAAAAATGCTGAGGAAAACGATGTCAATCGCAGAAATAAACTGCACAACCTTCGCAACTAGAATCTTCATGGAGAAACGGACTCCGCTGGGGAAGTATAGCCACATCTATTCAACATTCTCTTGGGGAAAACCAATAATGGCTTGAACGGCTTCCAAGGAATCGACTCTCTTGGGGAACTGCAAACTCGGCTGGGGATACGCAACTCGGCGCTGGGATAAATCCTACCTACCAGGGAGAATACAACTCTGTGGGGAATTTCAATTCCGTTGGAGACTTCAGTCTGAGCTATCAGAAGCTGAACACTTGCGAATAGTCTTCTACGAGAAAACTGCACACAGACCTAATGTTAGGAATGAACGCACACTTCAGCTTATGCCTCAGCTGGGGGAATGATGATCCTGCCCAGGATGCATATGGCTGGTGAGAATCTATCTCTGCTTAGGGAGACATATCAATGCTCACAGTCCCATGTTTAGACTCCATGGGGAACCATTGCTAAACTCGCTGGGGAAGAAGGAATCATCCGGCATACTGCCTGGAGGGTGACGTCCCTGCAACAACACGAACAAACAGACAAGATACCCTTCTCAAAGGGACTTATCAAGGTTATCATCCTGTGCTAATGTTCAGGTCATTCATTGTTTCAACAATTATCGGCCTAGGCCAGCAAGTTTATGTATGCGCATTTTAATAAAAACATCGGGCGTTCTTTTTCGCAAACAAAACAGGTAAAAACTAAACAAGCAAACATAAATGCTGAATAGTATATGTTTATTGATAACGAGCCCCTGAGTGGGAAAAATGTTTTACAACAGATGCAAGCTCCTGAAATGAGGAAGCTGCGCAAGCATAATAACATAAATATACATCAGTATATACAAGTGTCGACAATGTGGCGTAGACGAACACCATGAGTTGATCCCTCTATGACGCACTCGACTTTGATACTTCTTTGTTGCTTCAGCTTCAGAAGAGATTAATTCAGATAAACGGTCCTCAGGTCTTCCCAAACCACAAAAAAATGAAAGTCCACACGCGGAACACAGTCATTTGCTTTTTCAAATCCCTAACTTTTTCCTGAACCGCCCTTTCGGGTTTTCGATTCACCGGGATACCCTTTTTTGCCAAAGCCGCCTTTTCAGGTTTTCGACTTCGTGGGTGTACATTTTTCATTTATAACCCTAATTTTTTCCCGAACCTTTTTCCCTTTTTTATGGTTCGCTGGGATGCCCCATTTTTGCCTGGATATTCTTTTTTCTTTCCAGCGGGTCATTTTTAAAGCAAAGTATTTGTTAACTGCGTCCGCGTTCACAAGGGATGTGAAATCTTCGCCATCCATCGTGGATAACAACAAGGCTCCTCCTGAGAAGACCTTGCCGACGACGTACGGTCCTTCGTAGTTAGGAGTCCACTTGCCCTTGTGATCGGAGTATGGTGGAAGAATCTTCTTCAGGACGAGATCACCCGTCTGGAAGCTTCAATGACGCACCTTCTTATCATAAGCTTTCTTCATTCGGCTCTGGTACAGACGACCATATGCAATCGATGTTAATCTCTTCTCATCCATCAGGCTGAGTTGATTTAATCGGTTCTAAATACATTATGCCTCATCGAGTTTCACGTCAACCAAAACTCGTAAAGAAGGAATTTCAACTTCCAACGGTTGGACAACCTCCATACCGTACACTAGTGAGAAAGGAGTTGCCCCGGTTTATGTGCGTACCGTCGTACGATAACCGTGCAATGCAAATGGCAACATCTCATGCCATTCTTTGTAGGTCACAACCATCTTTTGTACTATATTTTTAATGTTCTTGTTGGCCGCTTCAACCGCACCATTCATCTTCGGCCGATAAGGTGATGAGTTGTGAAGTTCAATCTTGAAGCTCTGGCATAACTCCTTCATCATCTTATTATTCAGATTCAAACCATTATCAGTAACAATCCGCTCGGGAACTCTGTATCGACAGATGATGTCCCTCTTTAGGAATCTGGCTACCACCTGCTTGGTCACATTAGCATACGAGGCTGCCTCCCCCACTTGGTGAAGTAGTCGATGGCTACCAAAATGAAGCAATGACCGTTAGATGTAGTGGGCTCGATCTTGCCTATCATATTAATGCCCCACATCGAGAACGGCCATGGGGATGACATGACATTCAACGGGCACGACGGTACATGAATTTTATCAGCATAATTTTGGCATTTATGACATCTCTTCGCGAATTTGAAGCAATCCGACTCCATCGTCAACCAGTAATATCCTGCTCGTAGGATCTTTCTCGTCATAGCATGCCCGCCGGCGTGCATACGAAATGCGCCTTCATGGACTTCTTCCATGAGCATAATAGCTTCTTTCTCATCTACACATTTGAGTAGCACGAGATCGTGATTTCTCTTGTATAGAACTCCATCAGGATTGAGATAGAAATTTCCAGACAGCCTACTCAGAGTCTTCTTATCCTGGGTTGACGCACCCGCTGGATACTTCTTAGTCATAAGGAATTTCTAAATATCATGGAACCATGGCTTGCCATCGGAGGCTTCCTCAATGGCAAAGACGAATGGAGGTCTATCAAGACGGGAAATGACAATTCTTGGGGCTTCATTCCAAAAATTGACTTTATACATCGATGCCAACGTGGCTAAGGCAACAACCATCTGATTTTCAGCTCTGGGTACATGATGGAGTTCCACTCGATCAAAGAACGGAAGTAGCCTTCTGGCATAATTCATGTACGGGACCAAATTCGACTAACAAGTCTCCCACTCCCCTTTAATTTGGTTAACAACGAGTGCCGAGTCACCGTATACATCTAGGTTTTTGATTCTCAAATCAATAGCTTCTTCCAAACCCATGGTGCATGCTTCGTATTCTGCTTCATTGTTGGTGACTGGAAAAGTCAATCTAGCAGTGAACGGGATGTGGGATCCCTGGGGAGTCGTGATGATTGGCCCAATACCACTTTCGTACGAATTAACTGCCCCGTCAAATATCAATTTCCAATGGGACTTCCTATCTGGCACCTCGTCGGGCAACGGTTCATCATAATCTTTCACTTTGAGAAACATGATATCCTCATCAGGGAAATCAAATTTCATCGGCTGGTAATCTTCGATAGGCTGTTCGGCAAGGTATTCAGACAATACACTTCCCTTGATGGCCTTTTAGGAAACATACTGAATGTCATACTCCGTCAACACCATTTGCCATCTGGAAATCCTTCCTGAAAGTGCTTGCTTCTCGAAGACGTACTTGATCGGATCCATCTTTGAAATTAGCATGGTTGTGTGGTTGAGCATATACTGTCGTAAAAGTTTGGCAGCCCACGCGAGTGCGCAACACGTTTTTTCCAGCATTGAGTAACGGGACTCACAATCTGTGAACTTTTTAGTCAAGTAATAAATGGCATGCTCCTTTCTGCCAGTCTCGTCGTGCTGACCGAGAACGCAACCCATGTTATTCTCAAGAAATGTCAAGTACATGATTAATGGTCTTCCGGCCACTGGGGGTATCAAAATTGGAGGTTCCTACAGATACTGTTTTATCTTATCAAATGCCTTCTGGAAATCCTCGTTCTAGATAATCGCCTGATCTTTCTTTAGTAGTTTGAACATCGGTTCACACGTGGCCGTGAGCTGAGATATAAACCTTGCAATGTAGTTTATTTTGCCCAGGAAACCACGAACTTCTTTTTCAGTCTTTGGCGCTGGCATATCTTGTATTGCTTTTATCTTAGCAGGATCAACCTCAATGCCCTTTTCACTCACAATAAACCCCAGTAGTTTTCCAGACCGTACTCCGAAAGTACACTTGTTAGGATTCAGCCTTAACCTGAACTTCCTAAGCCTCTCAAAAAGCTTCATCAAATTGACCAGATGTCCCTCCTCCGTTTGGGACTTCACAATCATGTCATCAACATAGACTTCAATCTCATGGTGAATCATGTCATGAAACAAAGTGACCATCACTCGCTGGTAAGTGGCCCCTGCGTTCTTCAGACAGAAGGGCATTACCTTGTAGCAAAACGTCCCCCAAGGGGTGATAAACGTGGTTTTCTCCATGTCCTCTAGCGCCATCTTGATCTGATTATAGCCGGAGAAGCCATCCATGAACGAAAACACGGAAATCTGAGCTGTATTGTCGACCAACACATCAATATGAGGGAGCGAGAAACCATCTTTAGGGCTCGCCCTATTCAAATCCCGATAATCAACGCACATCTGCACCTTACCGTCCTTCTTCGGTACAGGTACTATGTTGGCGACCCACGGAGGGTAAGTAGTGACCGCTAAAAAGCCAGCATCCAGCTGCTTTTGCACTTCTTCTTTGATCTTAATGGGCATATATGGTCGTGTCCTTCTAAGCTTCTGCTTAACGGGAGGACAATCTTCTTGCAGTGGTAGATGATGGACCACTATGTCAGTATTGAGCCCGGGCATATCTTCGTACGACCAAGCAAAGATGTCACTATACTCTCGAAGCATCTCGACCAATCTCTGCTTGACATTGCTCTGTAATGCAGCCCCTATCTTGACATTTCTGACAAGTCCTTCAGAACCCAGATTCACAATCTCAATCTCTTCCTCGTGAGGCAGAATGACCTTCTCTTCTTGTTTTAACAAACGGGCCAACTCTTCGGGAAGGTCATCGTCTTCATCAATCTCTTCTTCAGCTTGATATATCGGGCAATCGAAGTCGAAGTGAGTCGTAGATTGTTCAGAGTGGATGTCATCTGCGATATGAATCCTGCAATAACAAGGGTTAAGCTTAAAACAAGGATATGTAGGTCAGCACAAACTGTATTGCCATTTTATTATTTTTCAAAACAAAAGCAAAATGGGAAAAACAGAGATCACAAAATTTGAATGCAAAGAAAAACGCCCTTTGATTTATTAATAATGTTTACATGCATAAGCTATCAAGGCTCTGAAAATAAAACCGTTATGCCTCGGGTAGAGCATAAGGTTGTACAGTAATTGGAAAAGACAAAGAATTACTCTTTGTGCGTCACTTGGATGATATCATGGACGAACCAGTTGTTGAGGCTCTGGCCTAGTTTGCTCGGCTGAATCTAGGAGTCCATGTCGCAATCATTATCTTCGTCTTCTTCCGACACGGTGTTCACATTCTCAAATATCACCCACCTCTTGTGAACTGAATCGGCCCTTCGACGCACGGCGCACTGCGAGAGGAGGAAGCATCAGCAGAAGGAGAATACCCTAACCCAAACTTGTCCTACTTGTTAGGGATTTCCAGAACTTGCCCCCAGCCTAAGGCAGAGCCAGCTTGAACGACAGCTTGAGCTTCTTTGAAGGAAGAGATAGTCATCTCGGGTTTCTCAATCATCACTGGAGTCACATCCTTGACTTTAACAGCTTCGAACGCTTGGCACAAAGTTTCGTGGATCTCGCCATCCACCTCAACATATTTGAGAGATGACAAATGGCTCACCATTATGTCCTCTTCACCACAGACAGTTACAATGCTGCCCCCCCCCCCCCCCCCCACAACATACTTCAACTTCTGGTGCAATGTGGATGTCACTGCGCCCGCAGAATGGATCCATGGCCGGCCTAAAAGGCAACTATAAGCAGGCATGATATCCATGATATAGAAGATCACGTCGAAGGTTTATGGCCCAAATTGAATGGGTAGCGTTACCTCTCCAAAGACATGACGCTTAGTTCCATCGAAAGCTTTTACCACCAGGTCACTGGGTGTGCAAATCAGCCCTCTTGTATCCAATCTCATCAGAGCTTTCTTCGGGAGAACGTTCAGCGATGATCCCGTATCCACCAACACATGAAACATAACCGTTCCCCGGAATTCTATCGAGATGTGTAAGGCACTATTGTGGTTCCTTCCCTTCGGCGTCAGCTCTAGGGAAGTAAACCCTAATCTGTTCCCAGCATTCACGTGAGCAACTACTCCCTGTAGTTGATTGACGGACATCTCTTGCGGTACGTATGCTACATTAAGAACCTTTAGCAGAGCATTGTGATGTGTGTCAGAACACAACAACAGATTCAAATGGAGATCTTAGACGGCGTCTGATGAAGATGATCAACGATCTTATAATCACTTTTCTTGATCAATCTCATAAACTCTTCGGCGTCTTTCACCAGCAGGTCTTTTCCTTCCTCACAAGAGGTTTCCTCAACAACCTTACCCTTTCCTTTGTCAGCTTTCTCAGCCTTATCAGTTCTGTCAACCACAACCTCTGGTGGAGCGAACACTCTTCTGCTACGTGTTATTCCGCCAGCTCCCACTAGGTTGTCAACAGATTGCCCAGATGGCTCCAACTCTAATTTCTGTCTGTTACAATAGACATCCGCCCCATAGTGCCATGGAACAGCATTAGTGCTCTCGAATGGTATAGGCCCAACCTTCGTGATGGTGATCGTAGGTGGCCTCGATGCAACAATTGTTATTGTTTTATGAGGGATGGTGATAGTGGCAACCTCATCATCCCGCTTCAGCATTTCTTCTCCTGATCTGTTCTCAGCCCTCTGACTAAACTGCAGAATTCCTTCGTTCATCAGACTCTGAATCCCTGCTATCAACTGATTACAGCCGTCTGAATGAAATGCACAATCCATACACAACTTTCCACAGCCTGGAAAAATACCTATCTTCATCAACTTGGCTTTAACGAAACCAAGTGGTATCTTCAGGTCCTTGACATCAGTCAATAAATCCGACTCTTCTTCTTCGAGGATGGCATTAACCCCGTCTCCCCCATGGTTAGGCATAGGGTTCTTTGTAACATTCGGAACATTATCTGAAAAGTTAATGATTTTGGCGTCAACCATATCTTGAACTTTGTTCTTGAATGCCTTACAGTTATCAATCGAGTGGTCAGGTGCCCCCGAATGAAACTCACATCTCGCATTCGCATCGTAGCCCGATGGAGGTGTCCTTGTCAAGAGAGCCAGAGTTTTCTTCTGAACTAGTTGTAGCTGAAGCAAAGTCTGCCAAAGCTGACCATATGACATAGATGGTGTCTCAAGATGACGATTTGATAACGGTGCTTTGTTCTGGTACCTCTGGTACCCTTGCTGGTTCTGCTGCTGCTGCTGCTGAGGTTGCTGAACAGCAGGAATAGTAATGCTAGCGACCTGCTGACGTTGGCCTTTACCTTTTCCCCGAGCATTGGACACTGGGCTTGATTCACCTTCACGCCTCTTACCACTGTAAGGTTTCTTTCCCCCTCCAGCTGAGGATACATCTATACCCTGGATCTTCCCGAGTTTGATGCCGTTTTCTACATGCTCTCTAGTGATGATGAGATCGGAGAAGCTTCCTGACATACCACTGACCAGTTTCTCATAATAAACCCCTGGAAGAGTATCTACGAACATATCAACAAGTTCTCTTTCAACCATCGGCGGCTGAACTCTCGCTGCCAGTTCACGCCATCTCTGGGCGTACTCTTTAAATCCCTCATTGTTCTTCTGAGTCAAGTTCTCCAGTTGAACCCGGTTGGGAGCCAGATCACTGTTATACTGATAATGGCGTACAAATGCTTCAGTAAGGTCTTTCCATGTACGTACACTGGTGGGTTCCAAACCCATATACCACTCCAAGGATGGGCCGGACAGGCTGTCCTAGAAGAAGTGCATCAGCAGCTTCTCATCTTCAGAATGAGCGAACATGTTTCGGTAGTACGACCTCTGATGGACACGGGGGCAAGTGGTGCCCTTGTACTTCTTAAAGTAGGGTACCTTAAACTTGGGAGGCACCTTGAAGTCTTAGATCAGTCCCAGCTTAGTCATGTCAACACCCATAGTATTCAAGTACTCGAAACTCTTTGTTTTGTCCTCGAGGGCCTTGAACCTTAACCGGGCTTCAGAATTCAATTCGCCCTCAGCTCCCTTTTGCGAGAACAGGTCCTCTTGGCGATCCTCTAGCCATGGCTGATTGCCATTGCCAGCAGCAAAACCAGCAGCATCAATACCATACAGATTACCGGCCCCAGCGTTCCCCGCATTACCAGTTCCTCCAGTGTTGCCATGGCCCATCCCAGCATTGCCATTGGCTTCAAAGTTACCGTTTCCGACGCTAGTTGTATTCCCATTAAGTCCAATGTTAGTGACAACATTGTCGTTACCACTTCCATTCCCTCCAGTCACAGGGATGGCACCCTGAGGGGTCTCAACAAGTGGAGGGTTTGGAGTGTTCCCACCATGAAGCATGTCGTTGCTGTCAACCCTAGAGATCAGCGATTGTACCAAAGTTCTGAGCTGATCTTGGTCGTTAGCGACCACTTGCATGAGCTCCATGAAGCAGTCCATCCTCTCTCTGAGTTCCTAGATGTCGGTCTGAACTTGTTCCATTGCTCTACCTTGATTTGCTCTGGTCGAGTATAGGTGGATCTGTCTTTGGTCAATCCTGAAAAAAAACCTGCATACACAAAGGGTTAGAAAAATGACAAGGTACCTGTCATGCAAATGATTTATGAAAATGCAAACGTGTGTCTGTGCCTTAGGGAGATTTCTCCCCCGATTCTAGTGCCAGAGTGCCAGTGCTGATAAGAAGTTCGGATCCAGTCATGGAAATAACATCTCGTATATATATATATATATATATATATATATATATATATATATATATATATATATATATATATATATATATATATATATATATATATATATATATATATATATATATATATATATATATATATATATATATATATATATATATATATATATATATATATATATATATATATATATATATATATATATATATATATATATATATATATATATATATATATATATATATATATATATATATATATATATATATATATATATATATATATATATATATATATATATATATATATATATATATATATATATATATATATATATATATATATATATATATATATATAAAGCCCACCAAGGCAGCATACAACGTCACTGAGTACAGGTAGAATCAATAGCATGACCTCGACCAACAAGCCTGGTGATGGTCAGCATACAACAACAATCAGAAAAATATAAGGGATTACAAAGTAGTCAAGTACGGCCACGGGCACGAAACTCTTCTAACAACCCCTTCATTCTGGGATGATCGGGATGAGTGAGTAACCCCTCGACGAGTGACTCCCTCTGTATGATAGTGTACTGAAGACCTTCGACGGAGTCTTTCCACTCTTCCCTGCCAAAACAGTCTTCTAACCTCCGCTTCTTGGATTCAAAAGTCTTCTTGTAATCCTTCAGGTTTGCAATAGCCTTGTTCAACCTGCCTTCAGTGGCGTACCTACGAGCAATTTCATCATCAAACTTCTTCTCGTTGGCCTTCAACTGGGAGATCTGTTGCTTCAGCTTGTCCTCCCGCTCTTTGTTGTTGGCTATAGTGGCATTCCACTGCTGGTTGAACTTGGAAATTCTCTGGTATGCATCATCCAAGCTCTGCTTCTTGGTGGCAAGCACATCGTTGACAGCCTTGAAGTCCAAACCTAAACGTTCATGTTCAGCCATCTGTTTGGTCAAGTGTGTACCTAGCCGGTTCACCAGCTCTGTCTGCTTTTTGAAGGAGTAGACGACTTCGTTTCTCTCACTTCTAAGTTGTACCAACTCTTTTTCCAACTCCTCGTTGGTCTTCGTCAGTTCTTCCTTCTCAGCTAATACTTGATTGTATTTCTGAATGGATATTATGGTAGGTTCTTCGACCACTGGAGGGAAATCTTGCTTAGCTGGTTTAAAAGGCATCCCCACTGTTTCTGCCCTGCTTTGAATCCAAGTCATGTAAGGTGTATAGGCTTGGCTATTGCTCTTGCCTAACATCGTTTTCCCTCGTCTGCTGATATCATTCCAAGCATGCTTGAGCTTGGATAACATATTCCCCTCTAGGAGATCTGTGAGGTACAGAGATTCCTGCACCTCCTCGTCCTTTGGCGGGCCTCTCAAGGTGTACACAAAGTGTCTGACAAGTAATGAAGTATTGTAGTTAATACAACCTCTTCTTCCAATCAAGGGCACATTAGGAAAATCATTGCAATTGTAGATGACTTCAGTACCCAGCATATCCCGATCATCAGAGCCCCCTCCCACAACAACACAAATAATCATATCATACTGGAAATAAAATGCGGAAGGTAAAATGCGATAAATAAACACAAACCAACAAGTAAACACGCAAGCGCTAGGATTGACTCGCACAAGGGACGTTGGGTCCCCAGCAGAGTCGCCAGCTGTCGCTATTGCGAAAATAAGGTGCCGGCAAAATAGAAGAGTCGCCACCTTTCGTTATTTATCCCTCAGAACGGGAAAGGAAACGATCGGAAAAACCTAACGAAAAGGTATAAGACAAGGTCATCGCAACCAATGTCGGGATTTGGGAGTCGGTTACGCAAGGGGAAGGTATTAGCACCCCTCACGTCCATCGTACTCGATGGGATCCACGCTTGTTGTGTTTATCTGACGGGTTGGTTTAACTATCTACACTAAAAGTCTGGTCTGAAAAAGAAAAGAAAACTGACTCAGCAGAACACAACAGTTATATGCCTACGTATTCCCATCTGGAACGAGAAATCAGAGTAAATGTAGTTCTCCTAACTACGGGTGAAAAAAGGGGAAAGGTTGCTTGCCGAGATATCGCATCTCGTGCCTACGTACTTTCACACGGCGTGAAAGATCAGAGCAAACGTAGTTTGGGCTACTACAGATTACGGGAATTCAGATTCATCTGTTTTTCGAGTAGAGTTAACAAACAGTTCTAGCAGTTTGGAGTATGCAGCTTGCTCGTCAGAGACTCATGCGTTACCGTTTGCAGTAGAACTGGGAGTTAACGACACTCTTTTCTTCAGAAAAGTTTTCCTTTGAATTATGGGCCCACGGGGCAAAAACGTTTGAAGTTTCTTTTCTGTCTTTTACGGAAGAACTGTTTTTTTTTTTGATGTTTGCAACTAATATCACACTAGAGACTATGACTTTGGAGTGAATGCGTCGCATGTCACCCAAAGGGTACCATACTAAACATCCTGATTATTGGAAGGAAACCCTCCAACAATCATTTCCTAAGTAGCTTAAGGCTCTTAACGTACGACATCAGTTAACCTTTATTACTGTATTTTGATTTGTTTGAAGAGAGAAGAGAGAACAGACACAACTAAGGGGAAACTATCAAGTCCTAATGTTGTCGTGCCAGGGATTCATCCTATGGTTGAGGTTTGAAACAGGGAACTCCTAGATGTTATCATGCATAAGTTTCAACCTAAAGTTCTAATCATCACTTCCTTATCAAAGGAAGTGAGAATCCTAGGGGATCATGTCAATGGGATACAGACAACAGATAAAGCATCAGCTAAACAGTAAGCAGATATACAGATAAACTATAAAGATGCACATGTTATGCAGCAACACAAGCAGAGGCAGACTCACTCAACCTCTAGAGCAATCAAGCAAAACAGCACACAACACAGGGAAGGGAGGCAAACTCAACCTTCAGCCAACAAGCAAAGCCAAGCAGTAACAGACAAGCAGAGGGATACAGACTCAATCATTTATACAAACAAGCAAAGGGAGGCAAGCTCAACCTTTCAATGCACTTAGGCCTAGTATCAACTACATGAAAGCCTACTCTAATGCAACACACCAGAGAAACAATCATACAAACACAGTCAACAGCAAACACAGCAGAGCAGCACAACAACACTTCAGCAGCAGAGCAGCCCAACAGTCTGTCTTCTAGTCCAAGTCATCCATCAGGAGAAAAGGGAATAAGAACTTCATCTTCAAGCTTCAACTTGCACCATCAAGAGAGGATGTGAATCAACACAAAGAACATTGCATGATGAGGGGAAGCAAGAGGAAAACCAATGGAATCCCTCAAGGCACTCAACCACTCATCTAAGATTGGTATCCTCAAAGGTTTTACCTTTTGTGATAGGCCTTTAGTCCTTCCAAAGGAGGGACTAGGATCCCACAAGGAACCTTCTATAATTGGATAGTAAATGGAATGCAAATCAAAGCAAACCACATTTATGCAAAAGGAAGCGTCTCCTAAAGCTCTAAAAAACCCTAATCCTACAAGCCCTAAAAGAAACTTTCTAAAGGGAACTAAAACACCAAATCAAACCTTGAGATTCAATCTACAAAGGCAACAACATGTCTACTAAACCATCAGAAAAGGTTTGGAAACTTATCAAGAACTAAAGGTCACTTTTGAAGTTCATCTATGGGAAGTGCTATTCTAGAATCATCCTACAAACATCCTAGATGTAAAATCCAACTAAAATAGTAAATCAATTACTAAAAATCTATAACTTTTCCTAAGGGATCCTAAATGTATTAAGAACCGATGGTAAAAAATCCAGAGCTCTAAGGAGGGTTCAATAGGGGAAGGCTATAAAAAACCTAGTCCTAAACAGAACTTAGAATCATCTAAAAATCACCACAAAAATCACATAACATCATCAACATGTCTACAACCAGCCAGCCAAAAATCAAGATCAAATTCTATACCAAAAGAGCACACAAAAATCAGCAAGAAACAAACATAAAATGCTAAATTAAATGAAATCAAGAAAATGGAAAAAAAGCAAATAAATTGGAAAATGCACAAAAATAAAATCCAAGGGCATAAAAAAATCAGAAATTAAATCAGGAGCATGCACATATTTTTGTTAAACAAGAAAAATCAATTAAAGAAAATAGAAAAATCAATTAAAGAATTAAAAAGCATCAGGAAATATTAGGGCCATTGGATGAGATTACTAGTCAAATGATCCAACATCCACGCGTGTGCCAGCTCAATAAATGAAATGGCGCTTTTTGATTCCCAGACATTGTGTGTTTAGGTTGACTCATCCCTATGGTACTCCCTAATCGTATCTGTCCAACAGAAAAGTATTCTGATCATACGCTCCTTGTTAAGCCACCTCACCAAACCCTAATTCAACTCATCCTGGTCCATCAAATGTTGTGACCAAGTCCACAAGTTCAGAAGGATCCAATGGTTCTCACTCATCGCCCCCAATTCAAACTGATCCAAGAGGGAAATCATCCCACGGTGGCCGGAGAAGAGCGCCACCGTCTTCTCCGGCGAGCACTATAACACCAGAAATCAAAGTTTCACTACACTTCAAGAAAATTACACCGTTCTCCTCGTCTCTTCACACTGAGCACAAAAACAACCTCCATTTTTATTAATTCACCACAAATCTTTCAAAACGACGATGAACAAAAAATTACTCAAATCCATAATCATCACAAAACCTCAAATTAATTGTACAGAAATGATCCTCACTCTTCAGAGACCATCTTAAGCTATTCAAATCATGCTAACACCTCAAGAACAGGTAGTTACGATCTCAAACAGAAATTGGATCATGACCTAAATTGTCTCTAAATTCTAAAATTAGGATCCTAAATCCATCTACGTTTTTCCCTAATCCTTAACCACAGTCTAAATCATGCTGAAACAATCTAAATCAAGAGAAAATTTGAAGTTTACCAACCTGAACTGAAGCTTGAAATTGGATGTGTTGCAGCGTGATTCTTTGTACCAAACTATGCAGAAACCTTCAAGGATGAATGATGAAGCTATTAGAATCCTCAATTTCTCTTGAAACCCTCTGAATTACAAAACACGATTTTGAGTTGGAAGCTTTGATCTCTAACTGCCACAACTGAATTCTGCACCAATTCCTTCCAAAAAATGATCTGAATGTGATTATGAACTTAAATAGAAGCTGTTTGGATCTTAACATGGCCCAATCATGGCCCAAATTGCTTGATCCAAAATTTCATTTTCCTCCAAAGTTTAAAAATGGAACTCGTGTATTCTGGCTCTGTTTTGGCTCGCTCTTTGCTTCAACAGCTTGCACAATACTCCTTCGATATGAATGGCTCAGATTGAGTGAGTGAATTGATCTTATGGCCAAGATTGATCATGTTTCTTCATCATGAAGTAATCCACTTAATGTACAAGAAATGTGACTCAAATAAAAAATGTAAAATTGTCATTCTTCTCCAAATGTCATTTCTAATTAAAAAAATGCACAAACTTGTGAAGTTTGCCACAATTGTGATTTATTTTGAATTTTTCCTTCATTAATGCGTTAAAATGATATTTTCTCCAAATTTCTTCATACTTTTACTTATTCAATCCATATCAATGGATGCTTGGATCATGGTTAGAATAATAACACCATTTTGAACAACTTTCAAGTTGAACAAAAGTTCATTTGAAGTGCCTAAGATAGTGAAATGGACCCATAATTCAAAATGACCTGTAATTCCAAATACCCAAAATACCCTTGACTTGTCAAAGCCATATCTTGAGCTCTACGAATCCAATCATGGACTTCTAGTACTTTCTAAAAAGCTAAGAAGATAGGGAACAACATTCATGTTGACCAAAAGTTCATAGAAATCATCCTTCTAGGGCAAAAGTTTCATGCAAGTTGGGTAACTTTCAATCTCCAAATTCACATGCCTCAGATGACGTGTAAGTTGTCTGACTCATAACATGAGTTCTATAAACCCTATCAAGGACTTCTAGTACTCAATTTAAAGCTAAGAACATGCTACACAACAATCATATTGGGGTCAAGGTGAGATGAAAATTCACATCTTGAGTTAAGTCGTCTTGAAGTTAGGCACTAAACTAGGGGATTTTACACTGTCAAGCATATCAACCCTAGCCTAGAAACTCCTCACACTCTTGATTCATAATGAATTGACCTTGGAATCATCCCTTAAGCATCTTAAGACATCAATCCATGATCACATGGCTCTTGAATTAGGTCTCAACCTTCTTCAAATCATCAGTTGACTTAGGGTTGACTAGATGAAACCCTAGTTGTACCAATCTTGGGTATACCTCATATCCTTCACATAAAGACCTGTCTAGGCATCAAAATGATCTTCCACATTTCTCATGAGCTCTCTGAATGCCTCAGGGTCCAACTCTATGGCTTCAACATCGTCAGATGACCTACCACAACCCTTAAGTTATGAGACATACACACTTGGTTTCAGCCACTCTCTCTGAGGATCTCAGACTTCTCTAGGGAGGATATCAACCCTTGAACACTTGGATAAACCTCTTGGCTAGCTTCATAGTCTTGTGTAGCCTTTGTTGGTAGTCATACCTCTTGATCTTCTGCACACATGTCAATGAAATGCAAATGAGAATGCCAATATGAATGTAATGAAACACAAGCTAGGTAAAGAAAGGTTAGGCAAATTTTGGGGTGCAACAGTAATCTTCCAACGTCGGCATCAATTGATAGTCGAGAAAAGTGAAGCAAAGGTACAATGGATCATAGAATTGAGCCAAAGTACTGAGAATCCCTTCTTCCAATCCTATCCTGACTAGGCTTAGGATCTTCCTATATCTCTTTCCAAAGTCCTCTGACACCATAGTTCCTAGCTTTCTTAACTCGGAGGTATCGGTCTTCTTGAAGACGTATCTCTTAATGTTTCTTGTTCCAATATCCATGATATGTCTAGGATTTTGCACACAAAGAGATCAACTGATTTTTACAAAACTAGTCGCAATTTGAAATGCTTATGATAAGATGATGAAATGATGCACACACCACACACAAACAAGTATTCACAAATACAAAGCATACACAAAGGCAAGTATTTACAAATACAATGCACATGTACACACAAAGGCTCCCTAGGATCAAGGTAAAAGCATGGAGTCAAATGTATACCCATCCCCAAGGATTTGTACTATGAGTTGTTTTTGTACCTGCCAAATGGGTTCTAACAAAGTTCCCATAGTCATAGTAAATCCTTCGGATATTGCCAACTAACGTGACTACTCACGTGAGTCAACAATATTCTCAAGATAAACTCGTCTGAGTGTAGCATTGCGTGACAACTATTGAGGGATTACTCCCTAACAGTTTCCGCGCTACGTCTTAAAAAGGCCAAGTGGGTTAAACATGTTACTAAAAGTCCTCAGCTCCGCAGACTCATATTGAAACAATTAGTGAATACACGACTACTCATGCATTACTAACTATCTCAAAGAGTCTCCACTGAGCGTGATTACATCATATGTTAGACATATTAGGACTACTGCTAATAGCCCAACTATTGATCATACCACAATCCTATCTCATGTATCACTTAAATCCGGGTTAGGATTTATCTCACCACTCAAAGTACCCAATATCCAACACACAAACATATATATTGACAAACATACATGTTAAGAAAATATTCACAAATATAGCATATAAGCAAACAAAATAGTCTAAACCCTCAAGTTTTAAGTGGTTCCCCAGTGAAGTCACCATTTCTGTTGCAATGAGAATCGGGATGTTAAGCTATTGATTAACTTGAATCTTAATTCTTTAAATTCACAACCGGACTTTAATTTGTCCAAAGGAAAGGTTAAAGAAAAAAAGACCTTTTGCGCGATGTAACAACAACGCTAAGAGATCGGGGATCGGGGGTTGGTTATACTTAGGGTAGGTATTTCACATCCTAAACATCTGTAGTACTCTACAGGAACCTTTTGTTTGTTTGTATGCTATACTTGCTAAATGTTTGCTATGGTTTGGGATTATGGTTAAGGTTAGGTAAAGACCTAAGGATAGTTTCTAAATTTTCTCGCAAAGATATCACATCCTCTGCCTACGTATCCTAACTAGGATAGAATCAGAGAAACCGTAGTTCATCTCACCGAGGATAGATGAACACTTGATTATGATCAAGGTTCAAAGGGGAACAAACATAACAATGCTTGTGTAGAGTTTAACAAAACTCTCTATTCTAAGTTTTACACTCAAAGAGAAATGACTTTAACAAAAGTCAAGAGGGGAGCAAGTAATCATCACCATGATTCTTACATAGAGTTAACAAACTATACCTTAAAGTTATAGTTTAAAGATACTCCTAACAAGGAGTTGGTTTTTTAGACTTTAAAGCAAAAGTCTAATGGGTAATGGGTTCTAACATAACTAAGTTAGGATTCAATGATGACTTAACAAATTCAAGAGGGGATAATGAGCTATCTATGACCCAAGGGGTAATAGAGAGACTTTCCTTTGGAATAGGAGAAAGATGAGGCAACTGGATGGGAACTAAAAAAGTTCCATCACTTGGGGAATAACTTAACAAAGCACAAACATTCAAACATGATGAATACAAGAGATATGGTTACAACCAAAAATCATGCAAGCATATAACAATATTAAGAAAATATTATAAGCAAGGTAAATGGTTACCACCAATGTAAACACAAAGGTATCTCAATATCTAGAGAAAGGTTCTTACAAGACTCAACATAAGAGGTAAAAACCAAATGACAATATCTTAAAAAAGATGAAGGTGCATCTTAACAAAGAAGAGGGTATATCTTAACAAAGATGATGAATTTTAGGTTAAAGGATGTCATATGTAACCACATAAGCAAACATCATACATTTTATGACAATCAAGTATGGACAATCAAACACTAATCACAATAATGTAAGTAAGATGTTTAATATTTCATGGGGACAATCAAAAGTTTTAAAAATGAACCATCTAGATGTTTATAAGCAAAAGTTGTAATTCAAACTCAAGTACATAAGGAAGCTAACAAGCCAAGCTCATATCAATTTCAAATTAAACTCAAATGGAATGAAATCAAAGTTTGAAATGAAGAATGAGGGATAGGAGGGTGAAAACCCTAAAATGTATTGCAATTCTCTCATAATGTAAAGTGTTTCTAAAATATGAATTTTAGAATTCTTTAATCATTATATGAAAATATACATTAATACAAGAATTTAGCAAAAATAATCATTAAAAAATGATTAAAATTGATGATGTTATGCTAATTTCAAAATTTAATAAAAATCAAATAAACAAATGATTAAAAATAGGGAAATGTCTCACCCAAGGCTTGAACCCAAGACCTTGGGTCATAAACTCAAAACAATGCCATCTCTACCAATTCATGCATTTGAATATCAATGGAAATGGAAGAAGAAAAGGTAAAAACCATGAAAATCATAAAAATGATTAAAAAGTGCCCTCGCTGAGGGTCGAACTCGGTTCACATGGCATGATAAGTTTTTATGGGCAAGGTGACAACCACTAGTGTGGCGATACATCCATTGTATTAAGCCACCCAATTGAAATATATACTTGACAAAGCAAAAAATCTGGGTAAGTTGCAAGGCAAGACAAGTCAAAATGCCAAAAACGATTTGATTCAAACTCACTCAAATTTCAATCATTTTTCATGAAATTTTGGTCAAAAGTGCTTGAAATCTCATGAGGATTGCAATGGTATTAACCATGTTTTAAAATTATGCTCCAAACTTAAAACACGATTGAACATGCAATGTAAAACTTTGAAATGCATTTTTTAGTCAATGGATCACACCAGCCATAAATACACACAATTGAGGGCCTGGTCACTTTTTAAGTGCATTGCTTATGATGGTTCTCAAAGAGATGAGGTCAATCTCTCACTGAATCACAAAGTGACCTTCGAGTTGTAAGTTCAAAATGCAATGGCTTAAAACAACTTTGTGTAAAACTTTAAAGTTAGAGCAAAAGACTATGGCCACAAATTACAGACCCAAACCTCATCATGTCATGGACTTGCCAAGTTGATTTGACAACAACAGAAGTTATCAAGCAATACAACAAAACCTTGACAGCCAAGGCTTCCAACAAACAGCATAGATGAGTTCAAAATCAAGCCTTTACAAAGATGAATTCTTGATAGCAAATTCAAGCCAAGAATTAATCAACATCAGTCAAACAAGGTACTTTGTTACCAATCGGCAAAAAGGGCAACATTTGACATGGTTATAGGTGACAGGTTATAGAAACAGTTGTTCATGAATTGGCAACAGATTTGACAACTCCACTATGAATTCTAGTATGATCCTAGCATCTATCAATAATACATATTACACTTAATCACAAACCCTCAGGCCTGTCGCTACTCAAAAAATGCATCGTGCAACGACGGGGAGGCGAAAAAGATAGACAGAAGTGTCGCCACCAAACTTTATTTATCCCATGAGGGGAAAGGAAAATATCGAGAAAACCTTAAGAAAGAAATGGATAAGATGGTCTCGTGACCAAAAACGGGTTCAGAAGTCGGTTATGCGAGGGGAAGGTATTAGCACCCCTCACATCCATCGTACTCGATGGGAACCATTTGTTTGTCGACGTGTGAATTTATTTGCTTAAAGATTATGCTTGAAAGAATGTTCTTAGGGGTAAAGAGAAAAGGTTTAGAAACAGGGAAAAAGGAGATAACTAATTGAGGTTCTTGGACGATGAATGTTCTTCATGCAAACAACTACGAAGATGAATCTTGGATGAAGGTTGTTGAGGTTCTGGAGATGTGGACGAACATGTGATGAAGATGATGATCGGATGGTGGATCTCGAATGGATATCTTGAAGTAAACGTGATAAGATTAGGTGTTCTTGAGGTTCTGGAGATTTTCTGGGAATAATGTTGAATATGAAGAACGCATTTGAAGTTTCCGGCGGGTAGGATGAATTTTCCGGCGAGGTTTTTCAGTTACCGGTGACGGTTGGATGAAGGTGATGGATGAAGAAGATGAATATTCATCAGTGGCTTGTAGTTTTCCGGCGAAAAACAGTTACCAGTGATGGTTAGAGTGGCTCCGATTAGCGGTTACGGCGAGGCCAGTGGCGGCTGCATGGCCGGCCGGTGAAGGGAGGAAGGAGGAGGAAGATGAGACACGTGTGGGGTGAGGGGATGCATGGAAGCCACGTGTGGGGTGAGGTGTCAGGGAAGTGTGAGTGGAAGGGTGAGTTGGCATGCAATGAATGATGTGGTGGTGAGAGACTGAGACGTGTGGCAGCTTATATACGTAACAAGCGGCACAGTTGGACTTGGGCCTCCAGAAACACACACCTGGCCCACGAGTTAATGACTCTGATTAATGACTGAAAAACTCCATTAAAAAGACACTTAAGACTTAATGACTGCACCTAATTAAAACGAAATTTAATACTACTAATTAATAAAAGCGGACCCTAATTAATGAAACTAACTCTAATTAACCCTATTAACAAAAATGATTAATATCTAAAAAGAAAATATTAATATCCTAATAAAAAAATATTAAAATCAAATTAACCTATATGAATTAATTCTAAAAAGAAATTAACTTCTAATAAACCCTATTAAAAAATAGAAAAAAGAGTTATCCTATTAAAAAAATCAAGTTAACACACTACTTAATTGTCTAGAAACAAATATCTATTTAAAAAACTATTTAGAAAAAAGAATTATCTATTTAAAAATCTAGAAAACTATTAAATCCATAAGAAAATATTAAAAATTCCTATTTAATATCTAGAAAAATCAAATAAATCTATTAAAAATTATTAAAATCTATTAAAAAAACTAGAAAATAAAAGGGAAAATTCTAAAAATGCAGGGAAGCCAATTAAATCGATTAGAAAATAAATGCACAACTATAGCGAAATAAGCGGTAAAAACCGGACACCGAAATTTCCTCAAAAACAACAGTGAGAGCTGAAAACACCGAGACAGGCACGAATTCTCAAAACAACTTAATCAAACTGGCCTGGAATGCCTGAAACGCCAGGGGAAGCTGCAATCCCGATAAAATCAGTCTAACTGCAAAAATGCAATGGATGCGGTATGTAAATGCAGAGTGCAAAATGAGTTGAAACATAAGCCAAATACAATAATTGGTTTTTCAAATTTTGGGGTGCAACTGTCACCATCCATGGTTGAGAGGATCAAGGCTCCTCCGGAGAAAACCTTCTTTACTATATATGGACCCTCGTGGTTTGGTGCCCATTTGCCCCTTGGATCAACGTGAGTTGGCTGAATTTTTCTCAGTACCAAATCTCCTGCTTGGATGTGTCGTGGGCGAACTTTCTTGTCAAAGGCCCTCTTCAACCGTTTCTGGTATAACTGTCCATGACAGATAGCTGTCATGCGCTTCTTGTCTATGAGATTAAGCTGGTCGAGTCTGGCTTGTATCCATTCGACTTTATCTAGCTTGACGTCTGCCAAAATCCTCAAGGAGGGAATCTCTACTTCAACGGGCAATACTGCTTCCATGCCATATACGAGAGAAAACGGGGTCACCCATGTGGAAGTGCGCACTGAGGTGCGGTAGCCATGCAGCGTAAATGGCAACATCTCGTGCCAGTCTTTGTAAGTATTCACCATCTTCTGGACGATTTTCTTTATATTCTTATTTTCTGCCTCAACAGCTCCATTCATTTTGGGACGATAAGGTGTTGAGTTGTGGTGTTCAATCTTGAAGCTTTTACACAACTCTTTCATCATCTTATTGTTGAGGTTTGAACCATTGTCCGTAATGATCTTGTTCGGGATTCTATATCGACAAATAATCTCTTTCTTGATGAAGTGAGTCACCACTTGCTTAGTCTTGTTGGCATAAGATGCAACTTCTACCCATTTGGTAAAGTAGTCGATGGCCACTAAGATAAAATGGTGTTCGTTCGAAGCGGTTGGCTCGGTGCGTCTAATTACATCTATACCCCACATGGCGAAAGGCCAAGGCGAAGTCAACACATTCAGAGGGAGTGGTGAAGTATGAACTTTGTCTGCATAAATTTGGCACTTGTGGCATGACTGGACATGGAGACAACAATCTGTTTCCATCGTCATCCAATAGTATCCTGCCCTTAAGATCTTCTTAACCATAGTATGACCACTAGCATGTGTTCCAAAAGATCCTCCGTGCACTTCATTTATGATATGTTCTGCTTCATGTTTATCCATGCATCTAAGCAGAACCGAATCATAATTCCGCTTGTACAATACGTCACCGCTGAGGAAGAACTTCGAGGAGAGCTTTCTGAGGTACTTCTTGTCAGTGATGGTAATGCCTTCTGGATACTCCTGTGTCTCTAGATACCGCTTGATATCATAGAACCAAGGATGATCATCAGTTTTAGGTTCTTCTGCATCCGCTACCAGGCAATAAGCGGGTTTGTCCAGATACTCCAGACGGATGGATGGCGCCTCATTCTTCCACTTGACTTGAAATATGGATGCTAGTGTTGCTAGAGCGTCAGCCAACTGAATTTATCCTCTGGGAATGTGATGAAAAGTGATCTCATCAAAGTACGGGATTAGCTTCAAGACGTGATCTTTGTAAGGAATCAACTTGAGGTCAAGTGTTTCGTATTCCCCTTTAATCTGGAATATAACAAGCACAAAATCTCCATAGACTTCCAGAATCTTGATCCTATTATCAATGGCAGCTTCAATTCCGAAAATACAAGCTTCATATTTGGTCATGTTATTAGTACATTTGAAGCATAATCTGGCGGTGAATGGTAGGTGAAAACCGGTTGGAGAAGTGATGACTGCCCAATTCCACAACCTTTAGCATTTGCGGCACCGTCGAAGACGAGCGTCCATCGCGATCCTGGTTCGGGTCCATCATCTGGGCCTGGTGTGGTATAGTCTCTGGCAAACATGACGTCTTCGTCGGGGAAATCAAAGCGCATAGACTGGTAGTTGTCCATAGGTTGGTGGGCGAGGTAGTCAGAGAGTACACTTCCTTTGATAGCTTTCTACGTAACATACTGGATGTCATACTCTGTTAATACCATTTGCCAACGAGCCACTCGTCTGATGAGAGCGGGCTTCTTGAATATGTATTTGACAGGGTCCATCTTGGAGATCAACAAAGTCGTATGGGTGAGTATATATTGTCTCAAGCATTTTGCTTCCCAAGCCAATGCACAACATGTCTTCTCGATCATTGAATATCTTGATTCACAGTCGTTAAACTTCTTGCTGAGGTAGTAAATTGCATGCTCCTTTCTACCAGTTTTGTCATGTTGACCCAACACGCATCCCATGGATCCTTCTAGCATAGGCAAGTACATGATCAGGGGTCATCCGGGTACTGGAGGCATCAAGTTTGGCGATTCTTGTAGATATTCCTTTATTTTCTCAAAGGCTTTCTGCAAATTATCATTCCACACCACTGCTTGATCTTTTCGAAGTAGTTTGAAGATGGGCTCACAAGTGGCCGTTAGATGAGATATGAACCTAGCGATGTAGTTCAATCTCCCAAGGAAACCTCGGACTTCCTTTTCAGTTTTAGGTGCCGGCATCTCTTGGATAACTTTCACCTTATCTTGATCGACTTCAATCCTCTTTTGGCTCACAACAAAACCTAGCAGTTTACCAGAACTTACATCAAAAGTGCATTTGTTGGGATTTAATCTCAGCTGGAATTTCCTTAGTCTAGCGAATAGCTTTTCCAAATGAATGAGGTGCTCTTCCTCAGTTTGGGATTTTGCAATCATATAGTCTACATAACACTCAATCTCTTTATGTATCATGTCATGAAAGAGAGTGACCATTGCTCGCTGATATGTCGCGCCCGTGTTCTTGAGCCCAAACGGCATGACCTTGTAACAGAAAGTTCCCCATGGGGTGATGAAAGTTGTTTTTTCCATATCTTCGGGTGCCATCTTAATCTGGTTATATCCAGAAAAGCCATCCATAAACGAGAAGACAGAGAACTGGGTTATGCTGTTTACTAGTACATCAATGTGTGGTAGAGGGAAGTCATCTTTCAGACTCGCTCTGTTAAGGTCTCTATAATCGACACACATTCACACCTTCCCATCCTTCTTTGGTACTGGGAAAATATTCGCTACCCATTGTGGATAGCTGGATACTGCCAGAAAACCAGCGTCTAATTGCTTTTGCACCTCTTCTTTGATCTTGAAGGACATCTCTGGCTTTGTTCTCCTCAACTTTTGCTTCACTGGCGGGCAACCTTCCTTGAGAGGTAGCTTGTGCATCACAATATCTTCATCTAGACTGAGCATATCCTTGTAGGACCAAGCAAATATGTCAACATACTCTCGAAGCAATATGACTAGTTTTGACTTAATCTCTGACTCTAAAGTTGCACCTATCTTGATCTCTTTGGCGTCCTCTTCAGTTCCCATGTTTATAACTTCGACCTCTTATTGATACGACTGAATGACCTTTGACTCTTGCTTTAGTAGTCTAGCTAGCTCTTCTGGGAGATCACAATCTTCCTCGCAGTCTTCGTCGGCTTGGTAGATCGGGTTATCAAAGTCATATCGGACCATAGCGGGGTCATTATCGACAGGAGTAGGGGAGGATCTGCACGATGAATGACTTCATGCTTTTATTTTTTAGAAAAGATTGACAAAAGAGTAAAACAAAACATTGCCTTTCAAAAATAATTTTATGTGCAAAAAGTAAAAATGAAAGAAAGAGAGCGTAATTAGATGCGAAAATTTATTTATTGATGATAAGTTATGCTTTAAAAGCAAAAAAGCCCTACAACATGATCCATATGCCTTGGGCAGAGCATATGATTTTTTAGGTAAAATAAAAAACAGGGAATTACTCGTCTACTAGAGTAACTTCAGGGATTTCGACGATTCTCCAATTGTTCAATGTTTCATTCGGCACCATAGGATACACCATGCACAACTCTTCACGGTCCTCGGCTTGAGTTTCTAAGAACATGACTTGACCATCGACAAGGTGGCCCCCACTAGTGAAAACCAACAGAGTTGCAAGCCCTTTGCCCCTATCAGTTGCATTCTTCTGCTTGTAACCTAGACCAGCTCCATTTTTGTTAACGGGCAATTCCAACACTCTGCCCCATCCTCGCGGATGTCCTTCCTCTATCACTGTCCTTGCGTCCTTCCAAGTCACTATTGAAGACGCTGGCTTTTCGTAAATCCTTTCAACATTGATTACCTCAAAGGCTTGAAACGGGGTCTCATGCACTTCATCTCCTACTTCCACATAGTGGAAAGAAGTAAGATGGCTCACAAGAACATCTTCTTCACCCTCAATGATGACCATCTGATTGTTAATCATAAATTTGATCTTTTGATGTAAGGTTGAAGTTACAGCACCTGCGGAATGAATCCACGGACGACCAAGAAGGCAACTGTAGGCGGGATATATATCCATTACATAAAATGTAATAATAAAAGTATGAGGTCCAATCTTGATCGGGAGATCAACCTTTCCTACCATAGTTCTCTTAGCTCCATCAAAAGCTTTTACAATGGTTTGACTTGGCTTCATCACAAGTCCTTCAATTGACAGCTTGCACAACGAGCTCTTCGGTAGCATATTCAGCAATGATCTAGTATCAACAAGCACTCTATAGAATACCATATCCACACATTCGATAGTAATGTGCAAGGCCTTGTTATAATTCTTACCTTTGGGAGGTAATTCACTATAATTAAAGCTGAAAATATGACCTGATGCTATATTTCCCACCACTTCTTCAAATTGCACTACTGATATCTCCTCTGCCACGTGAGCTGCCTTCAAGAATTTTAACAGTGCTTCTTGATGGGCTTTTGAACACATTAATAATGATAGCATGGATATCTTCGAGGGAGTCTGATTGAGCTGGTCAATCACTTTGTAATCGCTTTTCTGAATGATTCTTAGAAACTCCTCTACTTCATTATTTGGAACGTCTTTCTGTTTAGATGACTGCCCCTGTCCAATGGTGCTTGGTCTGAAGGTATCTTTCCTTGTATTGTCACTACTGTTGACAGGTGGTGTAGTTGGAGCGAAGATTCGACCACTTCTAGTGACACCACCGGTTCCCACAATGTTCTCGACAGTCTTTTTCTCTTCCAAGATATCCTTTTCTCTTATCTTCTGCCCATTGAGAAAGACAGTCTCATCATATAGCCAAGGTACAACATTAGTGCTTTTGTATGGAAACGGAGCTAGGGCCGAAATGACAAGCTGCTTCATTGATGGTGGAAACATAGGTATCTCAACCGGATCATACAGGATCTGCAGTGGGATAGAAGTCTGTCCATACATGTTGTCCTATTTTTCCTCATCGCACGGTATGGTTAATGGTGTACGAGTCAAATTATCAGAAGGAATCCACAGCTCATATCCATCATCATATGGTATCTCCAATGTTTCAAATGGAATTTCAAGAGTATAAACTTCTTCAGACTTTGACAGTTGTTCTGCTACTAATACACCTTGATCAATCAGGCTTTGGATGCCTTCTTCAACTCAGTGCATCCTTGAGATCCGACCAAACAAACATGGCAATCGGTTGAACAGCCTGGATAAATGTTCTTCAACAGGAGTTGCTCCTTAATAGTGGAAAGAGGAGTTCTCAATTTGTCAATATCCAAAATTAATCGGGTCCCCTTAGAGCCTTCAATCATGTTTGTTGAGTGATGAGCCGACATTGGATTGGTTTTGATGTTTGGGGTGTTTCGGGTAAAGTTTGTCGCCTTTGAATCGAGGAGATCTTTTACGATGTGCTTCAAAGTTTTGCAATTTTCAATGTTATGGCTTGGGGAGCAAGAATGGAATTCACATTTGGCATTGACATCATAGCCAAAAGGGAGAACCTCTGGAGGATCCCTCATTTCCCTAAGCTGAATAAGGCCTCCTTTCAACAAGAATGGTAGTAATCTGGCGTAAGTTGACGGAATTGGATCAAATTTTCTCTCTGGTCTTCTCAATCTTTGTTAACCCTGGTACTGATTTTGTCTTGGTTGATAGGATTGTTGTTGTCTGTTTTGCTGAACTGCGGGTTGACTTGCTGGAATGGAAAACGGTTGTTGTGGAGCGACGACAGCAACATGGTGATAACCTTGATGAGTTCTTCCTCTATCTGTGAAAACAACACTAGTTTCGCCTTCTTTCTTCTTAACGAAACCCTAATAGGGCTTCTTGATTCCACTTGAAGATCCACCAGCATTTGGAATCTTTCCTGCCTTCATAAAACTCTCTAGTCTTTCTCTAGCCATGACAAGTTCAGAAAACACTGTAGAGGTTGCAGATGCTAGATGCTCAAGGATCGGTCCTTGCAGCGTGCCCATGAAGAGGTCTGTCAGCTCTTTCTCCATCAACGGGGGTTGTACTCTTGCAGCTACTCCCCTCCACCTCTGAGCAAAGTCTTTGAAAGATTTATTCAATTTTTGGGTTAAATTCTGAAGCTGCATCCAATTTTGAGCCATGTTAGTGTTGTATTGATAATGTCTCACAAAAGCGTCAGCTAACTTCTTCCAGCTTTTCACATTGGATCGTTCAAGATGAATGTACCATTCCAGAGAAGCCTCTGTCAAAATATCTTCAAAGAAATGGATTAACAGCTTCTCGTCATCGGAATATGCGGTCATGTTCTTGCAGTAAGACCTTATATGGGTCCTAGGACAACTGTTACCCTTGTATTTCTCAAAGGTTAGGATTACAAACTTCGGAGGTATCTTAACTCCGGGCACAAGACATATCTCAGTGGCATCTAGTCCTAAAACATCGGGGCCTTGCAGCGACCTTACCACTTCTTGTAAAGCATTGAACTTCTTCTCTAATTCAGCAGTCTGTGGTACATATGCTTCGGCTGAATTCTTGTAGAAGCCTTCATGATCATCGTAGTGAACTGGTGGTGGAATCGTGGTACCATGAGGATGAGTTGCATCAATTGGTGGATGGACTGTGTTGATAGGTATTGCGCCTGCAGAAGTAGGAATTGCCTCAACAGGGGTTGGGATGGCATCGATAGGAGTTGGAACTGGAATTGCGCCACTTGCGTTAGGAACTGCACCGGCTAAAGTCTGATTAACGTTCCTCTCTACTGCTTGCCTTATCTCTTCTTGACTCCTGGCCATGTTCTGAATCACCTCCATGAGTTGATTCATCTGTGTCTTCATACCTAGCATCTCGTTCCTCATAGTAGCCTGGTCTTGCTCTAGCTGATCCATGACTCTTTTCTGGTTATTCCTTGTGTTGTACTGATGTCGAGAAGTCAGCTTGCTTCACTCTCTGAAAGGGTAAGCGGCGTGTAAGGTCGGATTTTAGGGAATGCAAAAAAAAATGATGTGCGAACGTATGTAATGTTCAAGAGACTTTCGAGGCTTATGATTATCATAGGTATTATAGAACTGTGACTGAATAATAAAGAACTCACAATTTAGACCAAAGAGCAAACTTTCATTAATTTGAGAGAAAATTCAATATAAACGATTGTTGAATAAGCTGAAAATAACAATTCATGCTACAAGAAAAATACTGAATAACTAAAACTCTTTCTTTTGGAGGCGTTCTTCAAGATTTCTTGTCTCGAACATGAATCTTCTAACCATTTGGTCGTAGAGCTGGATAAAGTGATGAATAGAAGGAGGGATATTATTTCCTTCCAAGTCTTGAATTGTGCTTTCCAACCTCCATGGGATATCACAGATCATGAGGTTGCAATACTCCACCATATTGTTATACCTAGCACGACACATGTCTAGAGTCGACTGGTAGTAACAAATAAAATCCACATGGGTGTCCAACAATTCATTGAGCTGAGCCTCCTTCTTGAGCCATTGTGCATTATCCCTTTGCAAGGCGTCAAAATTATTCTTCCAAACATTTGTTGTTCCACATGTCAGGAGTGACATATGAAGCCCTTAATGCTTCCTCCTTGAGTCGTCATTCATCTTCCACTAGGGTCAAGGCATTTCTCAGTTGTTTTTCAAGATCCCCAATATTAACCTCAAGATTCTCTATTGTCTCCTTCTTCTCAGTAGAAGCTAGTTCAAAGAAATTCCATGCTCTATCACAAGAAGCCTTAGTTTCCTTTAGGCATTGTCGAAGAGTTGTCAATGATGTATCCGCCCCTTCGAAACCCTGCTGGTACTTGACTCTCATGTCAGTTTCTAACTTCAATTTCTTGCTATTCTCAGCCGCTCTCTCTTGTTCAAACTATACTTTCCTTTTGTACTGGCCATTCTTCACATTTGCTTGGTGAATTTCAGCCTCGAGGTTCTGATTTTCCTTAGTCAACCTTTCTACCACTAGCTTTAGTTTCTCATACTCTTCCATATATACATGGGTGGGAGCAGGAGGTCCTTCTCGCATAGATGGTTCTGAGGGAAACAACAGCAACCTTTCAGTCACTCTGGCTAGCAACCATTGGTTGTATGGCTCTTTCGCCACACAATTCTTTGCCTTCAACTCTTTCCTCCCCTTCGTATGAATCTTGGCCCATGCTTTAGCAATCTTCCTGGAAAACGCAGGAGCTTCTGCTGTGGCAAGCAAAAAGAAGCTTTGAACTTTCTCTGCTTCGGGCTCATCTTCCATAGCATAGCCAAACTGGCGCAATGCCATGACTGGGTTGTAGTTGATGCAACCAGCCTTACTGATTAGAGGTACATTACTAAACTCCCCACAACTAAAGATAATATCCACATCGTAGTACTCATGAGAGTACCAAGCAATATCATTGGCTTCTAGAGACATAATGCGTTGAGACCACTTTAGCTTTTTCTTGTTTTCCACGAGCGGTCCTCCCTTTGGTAGATGGGAGGTGTACCATTTGAATAATAGATGAGAACATCATTGGATCATTCCTATCTTCTTTTCACTTCTCCAATGAATAGAGTGGTAAACATCAGCGAGGAGGGTAGGGATAGGATTCTTTTCCATGAAGAGAATGATAGCAGCGATGTCTATGAAATTGTCTACATTTGGAAAGAAAACAATCCCATAAATCATTAAAGCAACAACAATACCAAACCTTTCCCAATCTCCCACGGTCTTGTACTGAGCAGCTTTATCTAGCAGAAATTTCAAAGGAAAGCCTTGAACCCCTCCCTTATTGGCTAGCCCATCTTTGACTTCCTCTTTGGTCATACGAAGAGTAAGAGCAATGGCAGAAGGCTTTGGTTTTTCTTCCAAGCTGGTGTTGATAGGTTGATCCTTAATCTTGATATTCAAAATGTGAGAATATTCTTCAAGAGTAGGGGACAACTGATAGTTTTGAAAAGTGAAACATCTAAGAGGCGCATCATAGAACTGATCCATAGTGAACAAAGCCTAAGTATCGACCTTAGAATGGAGGAGATCAAGCAATTTCTCATACTTCCTCTGAAAGTTGATCTTGATAGCGTTCGGCACGTCAATTAGAATGTCTTGAATCAATTCCAACTTTGGCTCTCTAAACTTGATGGAATTTGTGCTTCTCTTTCTCTGATCAGTCATTGTGTTCACCAATACCTGAGATAATCATAGTCTCTTAAGTCCCTTGATATGCAAAAATGCTATGCAATGCAATGTTCTATGAATGCACATGATAAAAGAACAATAGCGAGATCAAAGTCATAGGTCCTGCAAAATAACACAAAAGGTATCTCTCCCATCGGGTGGGAAATCTATTGGTTTAAGAGAGGGTATCCCAAAAGGCTTTAAAACAAAGTCCCATGCACTAACCCTCAAAAGTTTCCCATCAGAACGACTACTCGTAAGACGGTAATCCTTTCAAAGGATGAACACAGAGTTATGTTTTAGTAACCTTTGGAATAAGGTTCTACAAAGGTCCTCAGAATCACGGACTCCCACGTCAGAAATAAAAACTTCATTACGGCTACACGTAAGACATAATCATCCCAACTGGGTCTCATCTGAGCAGTGGAATTCGATCCAACTCAACGAGTCCTAAGTCTCGCAAATCAGAAAGAATCCACCTCTTAACTTAGTTTATACTCGAAAGCTCGGGTAGGAAGCTTTATTTTCACAATCCAATCCGAAATAAACCCAACAGGTTAGAAAGAACATAACACAAACAAAAAACAAAAAGCAAACTAGTTTTTGCTCGCTAGGTGTCCCCAGCAGAGTCGCCAGCTGTCGCTACTCGAAAAATGCATCGTGCAACAACGGGGAGGCGAAAAAGATAGACAGAAGAGTCACCACTGAACTTTATTTATCCCATGAGGGGAAAGGAAAATATCGAGAAAACCTTAACAAAGAAATGGATAAGATGGTCTCGCGACCAAGAACGGGTTCGGAAGCCGGTTATGCTAGGGGAAGGTATTAGCACCCCTCGCATCCATCGTACTCGATAGGAACCATATGTTTGTCGACGTGTGAATTTATTTGCTTAAATATTATGCTTAAAAGAGTGTTCTTAGGGGTAAAGAGAAAGGGTTTAGAAACAGGGAAAAAGGAGATAACGAGGATGAAAGGAGGAAGAACCGACTCGGTAGGACTTCGCGGTCCTAGGCCTACGTATTCCCAATAGGCATGAGAAAATCAGAGTCGACGTAGTTTGGGGTTACGAATATAGGGGGAATGTGCTCGGCACGGATTGTGGCCCTTGTGCCTACGTATCTTTACTCAAAAGAAGTAAAGAATCAGAGTAGCCATAGTTCGACCTACAGTTTGTTAATGTTTTTGTGGATGATGTTATCGTGCGCATTCTAGCAGTTTAGGTGTTTTTGCCGCTCGCATGTGAGGAGACTTATGCGTTACCTGTTTGCGGTAGAACAGACGTATCATATCCTTTTTGAAATGATTAGGTTTTTTCCAAGATAGGCAAGATGTCACATTTGATTTGTGAGGTTTGTTTTTAGGGGTGAGGTAGATCCTCGGATAGTAACCCCTTGCGGGTAGTACCCAATTCTTTATCTCAAAGTTTTTGTTATGAAAGGTGTGGCGAGCGTAACGTCTTCGTATTGAAAGACAAGTATCAGGAGCACCCACACTACAGTGAATATCCTGACACTCGGAGAGGAAGAAGACTACACTCAAACCTCTCTCTTTAATTCAATACAAAGAGAACTTTATTCTCTTATTAAAGATGTTTTTTTGGTTTTGCATGGTAAGTGCTTTGCGACAGAGAACCCTACGGTAAACGTCAAGCACTCGGGATAGGAGAAGGCCTACGCCTAACCACTCCACGACCATTCAAGTCTTTGTTAAGAAAAGAAATGGAAAAGAAGCACTCGGTACGGGACCGAGGTTTTAGGTGAGAAGGTTGCGAAGAGAAGTTATGGAAAGGAGGGGTGGTGAATAGAGTCGCGTCTTTTTATTGAAAGACGAGTATCGAAACCACCCACACTACAGTGAGCATCCCAACACTCGGAGAGGAAGAAGTCTACACCTAATCCTCTCTTTTATTTCAATACAAAGATAATTTGTGTTTCTTTATTGAATAATTTTAAAATAGGCTAAAAAGCCCAATAACAAAGGAGAAATAAAATAAAAAAAGGATGGAAAATAAAATAGCACATTAGAATATTAAACTATGATCTTTTAGTTTTTATGATATTTAAATCTATTTTTTAAATGAATAAAATAAACAAGAGAAAATAAAATAAAACAAAATAAATAGAAAAAAAAACAAATGCTAAAAAAAGAGGGAAGAAAATGCACACACCAAGGATAGAATCCACAACATCATTGATGTAGATACCAAGCACAGCCAAATCAACTAACTCAAGCGCATGAAAATAAATGGAAAAGAAAGAAGAAGTATTAAAAACAAGGAAAATCATGAAAATAAACAAAAACGCCCCTGTTGGGGGTCGAACTCAGGACAAAGGCATGGCAAGGTACGTCACTAACCATTGGGGTGGTGATACATCCATTGTATAACGCCACCCCTATAAATCAAATACCTAAAAGGCATGATTTTCTGGGCAAGGCAAGGCAAGCTAACTGGAAATTCAAGAAAACGACTTCGCCATAACTTCTTCAAATCTTGATCATTTTTAGTGAAATTTAAGTCTAAACTGCTTAAAATTTTATGAGGAATGCAATGGTGCCAACCAAATTTTAAAAAGATGTCTCCACCTTAAAACACGATGGAACATGCAAGGTGAGTTTTGGAAATGCAATTTTGAGTCTAAAGTTCAACACTGATGCAATTGAGGATGGTCAAGGATCTGATCATGATTCAAGTATGTTTATCATGTTCAAGAAAAAAACTCAAATCTGTCATGAACCAGCAAGTGACTGTCAAATTGCTATTTTAATGAAATGGTTTGAACTAGCTTTATATCTCAACAATGTTAAAACAATGAATTCAAAACAACACCCAATTCAACAAGCCAAACTGCCAAATCTTATGAACTAATGGTACAGTACCAGTTCTTTGTACTAATCCAAAGCATAAGGGTAGCATCCAACATCCAATGCACTTAATCTCAATAAACCTTACAATGCCAAGAGTGAATTTTGATGGAAACAAAAGTTGGACCTTACCACAGTAGTAGATAGTTCATAAACAAAGTATCCATGACAATTGAATATGCAGATTATCAGGCCTAGAGTAATAGCTTTATCCTCCTACATGCACACAAGCAAGGTACCTACAAAGGCTCCTACCAAGTACTAAACTCCTAGACTGTCCAAGACTTGCCTCTATGGTTTAGCCAATCCTAAAGTACCACAAGTCCATGACTTGATGAAAACAGCCAATTCCCCCATCTCATGATAGTATTAGTTTTTGATCCTCAATCTCATACATTAATTCCAACAACTAAAAATAATGAAGGCTCTTCAAACTGTTAAAGCAAAAATTACATCACACCTCAGCATGAGCATCATAATTAAACAGCTAGCAACTAGGAGTTGATGAACTCAAACCTCAATGATGCTATTATGAATCCCACCAGTGATAAAGGACAGGTCATGACTAAAAGTAGCCCTAGGGTAAGATTCTAAAGACAGTCCTATGCCTTAATGTTCTTGAAAACATTGGATTACTCCCACATAAGCACAACATGGACATACAACCTACTTCCACCCACATCAAGCTTGCTGATAATTCTCATGGGTTGTTCAATTCAGAATGGTTCTTAAAGAGCCAAAGCACCCTATGATAATGTTGATGAAAAACTAGCAGCCCTGCCACATTACCAATCTCTCCATCCAAATGAACTGCTCAAAAAGAGGTGTTGGAAACTCAAACCATCAAGCACACATGATTCTTTAGCATAGCAATGCATCAATATCCTAATAGTTGCAAGAATTCCAAACACACCTAAATCCCAATGACAAATCCAAACAGGTCCAGACTGTCTTTCCCACCAAATCTGGCAGCAGTGGTTCATGCACCAAGGATAAACCTGAAAGTACTACTATGAAAACCAACATGTTTATGATAACAAAAAGTATGACTCACAAGTCATAGGACACTATACAATCTAAAGCCTAGTTGCATCCTTCTGGATATAACCATACTTGACAATCTAGGATAACAGTCCCAATGCAAAACCTTAATGACATCTACATTAAACACACATAGTAAAAACAATCCTTGATGTTCCAATACTTAGTAGCATTACTCTTACAGAGTGGCAACACAACTACTTTACCCTAACATTAGTCATCCATTTAAAACAAGCAACATAAGGGATAAGTTTTATCACTAACCACCATGAGTTGACAAACTCAAATTGCCAGACAACATACAAACATGAACTTGACATCACAATGTCAGCCCTAAATTCTCACAACATCAACCTTCCAACAGCAACAAACCACAGGTAATGGCCCTAAACTCACTTAGAAGTAATTAATAAAATTCTCCAAACTGATTAGACAACACTTGTAAGTTAAAATGCCTACACATGATCACCAACATTCTCAACAACACAAATCCATACAGTTTTGTTTAAAGCAAAGACAAAAACAAGGTTTGGCATTGAAATTGCAAACACTAGCTTAAAACATTACCCTTATGATAGTTATTACTTCAAACAAACAGAAACTAGCATGAGAACCATGTTCTGGCAGCAAGAAAAAGGTTATCCATCCAAATTCCAATCAGATCCTCTTAGATGGAAACCAACAGCAAGAACCAACTCCTAGTTGTGAAACCTACCACTGAACATAACAATGTTCAAAATGCACTTCTATAAACTAGTTGTCCAAACTAACATCAAAAGCTCCAACATGACTAAAGGTAACAACCACATGAACTTAGCATGAACCAATACTAAACTCAGTTAACAGTGACAACTCAATTGATCAAACATGGAAACTAACTTAGAATTGAGCAGCACCACAAATCTTGACATTACCATGCCAAGTCAAGAATGATGTATTCTCAAACAAATATACTTAAAGAAAACCGCCATGAGTTGACAATTCAACCTCAAACTAGTAAGAGCACCCCTATGCACAATCCTAATGACAACTACTAAACAAAACTACACATGAAGAAAAGAATTGACAGCAAAGTGCAAAGTAATAGTCCAAAGTCTTATACAGTTTTATTTGCTAACCAATTCTCGTTCACGAAATAGTCACAGAAGCAAAAAGTGCTCTCAAAGGTTGAACGATCGATCGATGACTACCGAGTCGGTTGTTGATGTTCTGGGTCTTTTGAGGCCTTGAAACTTCTTAAGTGGACTTCACTAAGCCATATGAGCTTCATGGACCATAATTCCACCTTTTAAATCAAAATTCAAACTACAATTGACTTTTTCCCCAAATCTCCTTATTTTTAATTGACTGATCAATTGAAGCTCTTCTGATTAAAATTGATGGTCAATCTCTCATTCCTAAACACCTTAGGACACATGGAAGGCCATGGAAACAAGTCTTGCTCCCGAAAACAGATTTATTCTGATTAAAATTGAAACCCTAATTTCACCCTTTTTGCATGGGCATTGTGCAGCTGAACTGGGTGATCATTCCAACTCCACCATGACCTATGAGGTGCTCAAAAAACTTCTACCTCATGCCTCTACCAATGATGAATCCTCAAAATTTCTTGACAACCCTCTGATGGTTTGTACCAATGCCTTTGATTAACAAAAAAAGTATGGGCAAATTTAGGGTATGACAAGGCCAACCTGTGGTTTTCTTAAGACAAAGGGTTAACAACCCTCAACAATCAAAACCAATGTTTACATTTTGAAAAGGCAACCACTTTTTTCTAATTTACACAAACCAAAGCAAGAAAACTAGACTTTGACAGTCACATAGACAAGACAAAAAAATTGATCATAAAATGCTTCAATAACAGCTACATATTCTTACTAGAATATGATGCACACTAGCAATTCTTGACACAATTCAAAGTTCAAACAACAGTTCTCAAACATCATACTAAGTCAAACACATTGGTTAATAACAAAAGACCAAGCCTATTCACAACCAACTTCAAAAATAGTTTAAAAATAAGCCTATGCTGATCATCATCAATTCATTGTAAATCCTTTCAACTGAAAATCATAGAAAGGCCACTCTTTTAAGTGGTGAGAAACTAACATTAAACCACAAATAGGTATGATTCAGCTTACAACTTCAAACCTCAAGAACAATCATTAACAATATGGTTTCAATCCAAACAATTGCCAAATCATTCTATCAAACTAGAGCTTTAGGTTACAAATCAATTTAGTCAAAACAAAGAAACAAAAAAAAAAACAGAAATCAGCAGTGCCAAGTCAAGGGTATAGTAAGCACAAACAATAATTCAAAACATGCATTCAAAGGTTGACTGATGCTCAACATAATTTTTAACAGCAAACCCTCTAATTCTCTAATGAAAATAACCTATCAGAATTCAAACAATTAGTTTAGCAGCAACAAGGCATTCTTGTTTCAATCATCATGCCTCAAACTAATGTCCTCTCTAAGACTTTAACAAGTACACACAAACATTAAATATGGCACTATTGATCCTCAAAGGTGTAGGTATATTTCAACAAACCTTGTGTGAGTCATTTCAACCTAACTAGTGCCAAACAAACTCTAGCACAGGACCCTAAAGACAGTCACAATGAAACCTAACAAATGACAGGCCCAACGCAAACTCTAATGAGAGTTACTAAATAACCAAATGCAGACAAATAAAGATTGGACAAACCAACCTGAAAACAGATTCAACCAAGACAGTGTAGACTAAACATTATAATGTTAAGTTGAAGCAAAGTTCATTTGTAGCAACAAAATCTTTACAAAGAGTGAGCATACATCCATGACCTAAATTGGCAGCCACACAGACAAGTTCAAACATGAAGAATAAGTTATGGCAACAATAGGGCATTCATGCTCCAATCATCACACCCCAAGCCAATGGCTTTACAAAGAACAAACAAACATCCCCAATTCCAACAGCACACTTAAAACAGCATAGTTAGAATTTTCTAACATAAAGATTCAAGAAGTTGGTTTGGAGACAGAAACAAATACATAAACTGTAATCACAATGAAAACACTTGTTTAATGTAGACAAAGTACTAATTCAACTATAGTTCAACAACATAATAACAACTATTACCAAAGCAACACTTATGCAAACTGTCCTAAATCAACACTGCTAAGATCAAGGATTAACACATTCAAAGTATGCTTTCCATATGGTTATAACCTTGCAGAAGCCAACATAGCAATGTTGCTCTTTTAATAACAACAGATTTATCATCACCATAATAAATCAATATTTCAAATACAAGCTAAGAAGAAAAATTCAATCATGTTTTAAAGACACTTATACATATAAAAGAGAGAGTTTAAAGGCACCAACCTCTTGTAGACTCCTCACAGTAAGCTAGCAGCAAAAAGCAAATGATCCTTCCCTCCTTTGAACGAGCTTTTGAAGTTGCTTCCTCTTGAAGCAATAATACAAACTTATGGACAATTGAACTAAATGAATTTCCAGCTGTTGTTTGAGGCTATGAACAGCTTGTATATCGTAAATATGAGGTATTCCAAGTGTTATGATGATGGAAAATAGTTTGTGTACTGATCTTGTAAGAAACTTGCACAAAAGTCAAAGTAAAGTGGTATGAAGGTTGACTTTTTGTTCTAGGTTTCTTTTGATGAAAGTAATGGTGGGAACAACTTCAAATGACCATTTTGAGTGTGTGTGTGTGTGTGTAGTTTTTGCAGTGGTTTTATGTTTAGAAGTGGTGCTGGAGTGGAAATTGCAAATAGGCAATTTTGGTATTTTTCTTCACTTACAAGCAAAGAATGTAAGAAGGAGAGCTGTGATTTCTCTTGTGTTTTAGAGAGCTGTGGTATGAAGAGGAGAGTGCAATGACTCCTCTATTTATAGGCAAAGTGATGGTTGGGGCAGAATTGGTATTTGGCCAAGCGAATTGCACTTTGGTGGGAAAAACTTAGTTCACTATGCCAAAAAAGACCTTTAGCAGCGCTTTTTTTGGCCTTTAGCAGCGCTTTAAAGCGCTGCCAAATGTGGCGCTGCTAAAGGCAAAGGCAACGCTTTTTTTCAATGAAAAAGTGCTGCTAAAAGTTTCCTTTAGCAGCACCTTTAGCAGCGCTTTTTTAGCCCTTTAGCAGCGCTTTTGTAAGCGCTGCATAATTCCCCCAACCATCCCCCCCTTTAGCAGCGCTTTCAAAAAGCGCTGTCTTAGACCCCCCCTTTAGCAGCGCTTTTGCAAAAGCGCTGCCATAGCCCACCCTTTAGCAGCGCTTTTTACAAGCGCTGCCTTAGACCCCCCCCCTTCCAAACCAATAGCAGCGCTTTTGTAGCGTAATATTTGTGACCTTTAGCAGCACTTTTATGTAAAAGCGCTGTCTAATGTCCCAGTTTTTAAAATTTTTTTTTTTTAAATATTCACCCTGTTTTGTATATTTTACCAACAACTTGCTTATATTACACAGACCTGCTTATAATTCAGGCCTTTATTTCAACACTTTGGCGTTATAAATAAAATTCAAACTTTGGCCTTAAATATACAATTCAAACTTTGGCCTTATATGTACAATTCAAAACTTTGGATACATTGTAACTCATGACTTTGTTCATAAACATTTTAATATACACATAAACCTGTTTAAATATGTTACAACAAAATTCGATCCTCAGAATTACAACAACACAAATACATTCAATTCACATATAATTACAAGTCTTCCAATCCGATAACTCTATACAATTCTCAACCCAAGAATAAGTTGACACCATTCCTCTTTAATTTCTTCCAATTTTGCTTTCGTGTAAGTAGCGCACTTGAATTCATCATAATACTAGATAATGTAACATATTGAATAAGATTTAAGTTTAAAACTAATTACTCAGATGAAGTATCTGACAATTATCAAAATGAATCATATAACTTATATAATGAATTGATCCATACCAAGACTGGAATCTCAAGTTGACTAGAAAGAATAATTTCCCTCATAAAGCGCAATACAAAATATCCACAGTCAATACCATTGCGCTGCCGAGGACACTGTAAATGGAAAAAACAAACGAACATTTATCCGGATATATAGTTTAAATAGTTTTATCAAGTAGAAACATGCGAGAATATACCTCCACTCTGATCCAGTTGATGTTGTTAGCCTTACTTTTTGGCACCGTTGCATCTCTTTGTGCTCTGAATATTTGTATAACTCTAACATAATATAAACGCATATTTAGAACAATGTCACATAATAAATAAAGATATATAATTAAAGACAACAGTATATGTCATCACTTACGTATCAACAAAGTTCCTCAGATTTTCATATTTTGTTGTATCGTCATCCAATGAATCTATATAATACACTATTTCTTTCGTCGGATTAATTGCGGTCAACAACCAATGTCCACTATAAAATAAGACAACAGTTTAGACGAAAATGTTATATATATAGAAAGGGAAAAATCGAACAATTATAATAAATGAATTTAGAATAAAATCTAACCCATGGCCAGTGTTATATGGCAACAAGAACAACTTCTCCGTAGTCGCGCGCATAAATCTCTGCACTGTGTACTCTTTCACTGTATCTGGTGACTGGTCTATTATACGTGAGTTGACACAGCTAGCAGATAAGAATGCAAATACTGAAGTCAATTCATTCGGGACCAATAACTTGTCATATAAGAACCTAAAAAAACATAATCAACATTAGAATATTAAGTAAAACGAGCAAATTTTAAAATCTTCAATTATTTAATTAAAATGGATCGAAGTACCTGATGTGTGAATGCATAACACCGACGCCCAGTTCAGAATGGTTGAAAACCTGATCAAAATCCTCCTTAGCAATTGTTTTGGGAAATTCAAAACCGAAAATACCTGCCTCCATATGTATTTGATGGACGCCACCCTCAGGCACATCTGATGTTCCGACATATGTTTCAAGGCACATCCTAAATCGAGGAACAATTGCTTTTCTGGGAACCTTGGAAGTTTCAGGCATCTTACCCTTGCTGACTTGTTGCGACTGCTGATCATGAACCTAAAAGTCATATTTAAGTTCAGTAATTAATATTGTATAACAAGATAGTCATGTAACTATAGTAGTACATGTTTCTTTGATGCAGCTGAATCGGTATCCCGCACAATAATTCTATCATCTTTTGATTTGGATTTTGTAGGAGTCTAAGATCATCATGTAAATAAGAAAATGTAGATGTAAGAATAACTTCCATGTATGAATCATAAAACATTTGAGTATTAAAAGGTTCAACCTACCTCATCATCTATGCAAATCAGATTTGCCGGCCATGCCACATACGATCCTACTGCGTCTCCCACCACTGTTGCACCTAAAATATCATCTGGTATAGGCAACAACGCACTCCCCTCTAATGCAATATCAATAGATACTTTCAAAAATCCAGAACGGAGCGGTTTGTGGTGAAGTAAGTCTCCCAGAAAGTTATGCACCTTTCCCTTGCCAACCATTCGATGAGTAGGTGACGATAAATATAGCCGGAAAAGTGAAATGCCCTAAACAAATAATGATCAGTTAATGTGTCAATTAAGTAAAGTGTTCTAAATTAATTTCAATGTAATATATACAATTACCTCTGGAAGCTTCTGCGGACAACTGGTACTATCTTTGTCACTAGTAGCTCTACCCTCTGGAGCACGTCTTTCCGCCATGTATCTCTCCTTATCCTTCTATAATTCACGAATTTGCGCTTTCAATTCCTCCAAAGTTTCCATCACTTCTTTATTGGTTGGATTTTTTTTCTTTGGCTGCTTATACAGTTTGGATGGAGTGACACCAAATCCCTTACCCCTCACACGCCCAGAATACTCACGAATATTCAGCACCCGACTCAGTAAGCTCCTGCAATCATTGTCCTCAGCGGGAGTTATGGTCTGGGACAGAGTCTCCTGAAATATAGATAAAAACATATATAAATATATTACACACTTTTGATCAGTTACTGACAAAGATAACGTTGTACTTACACATTGTTCAAAGACTTGTTGAACTTCTTCCTGAACGACTCCATCTCGTCCCACACGGGCAGCCTTCCATACAACATGGTCCGGAAGAGATGTCGCATCACTCTTCTCCTCTTCCAACTACGCATTAAGACGGATAATAAAGCATTGTATCCTATTATATATACTTACTATTTTTTGTAAATATATCATATTAAAGCATTTATATGTACTTACCATTTTTTGTTCTAATCGTGCATATCCCAACCGGCCCTTTCTGTATGGATATGTAGGATTTGATGCCCGTTGACGATTTACGCCACTAACAACCTGAAAAAACAAGTTTATTAGAACTCCTGTACATGGAAGAAGTATATATACTATACATAGTTCATGATAAGTTGTACTTACTTCAAATTCTTTTGATCTTCGCTTTGCAACAAACGTCTCCCATTCTTCCTCCGAAATCAAATCCGCGTACTTCATCGGACGCTCTGAGTCAACAAAGTTTCCTTTAGAATCTTTTAGAAACTTGTTTGTTAAAAACGCTCTAAATCCCCTCAAGCGTTTTCCGGCCAATTGAATACAATATTTTCTCCTACGATCTTCAATATTGAAAGATCTCTGCAAACAAACACACATACATATAACATGTTAGTATATTTAATTTAAAGACGTAAATGTGAACAATAATTAAACAATTCCAATATTATACCTGAATCTCGGTCCAAATCTTATCTTTAGCCGGTTGTAATGAAACAATTCTCCAATTATCGCAAGTAATCGGAACTTGCGAACGTACAAGTGCTCCGATGTAACTTGTTAGCAACGCACCGTTAGGCTCAACTAACTGATCTCTTTCATTCCAATGGACATCATACTTTACTCCTTTATCTCTCGCACGGATGATTTTTTTTCATAATTGTTATGCCTCTTTTAATATCGCCTTCCACGTCTTTTGTTGTTTGTTTTCCATCATGTGATGTTTCCTCGTTGCTGGCCATAATATATATACCTGTAATTCAGAAAAACCAAAGTATCAAATGAATGACATGCAAATATGTAAATAACAAATATATACATAAGAAATGTGTAAATAAGAAATATATAAATTTTATTAAAATCATATTAATAATTAACCAAGACAAATCATATTAAAAATACTAGATAATCCACCAAAACAAATCATATTAAAATTACTAGATAATCCTTAAACCAAAATGACACTCTTACTAAACATTGAGAAATCCTAACTAAACATATAAAACCATAATAACATATCATATAATCATTGAGAAATCCATACTAACATATCAACATATAAAACGATCAACATATAAAACCATAATAACATATAAAACCATATTCATGTTGGCTACTCTCTTAAAAAATAGGAATTTCCAAACTATATTAAAAAAAATATGCTCTATCAAGTTACATTAATATTTTTTAATTAATTAACTATTCATTTTCTCTCACTTTTCCCTTCCTTTTTTTATTCTATTCATTCTCCATTTGTACAACTTTTATCAATCTCTTCCATTCTTTATTCACCTTGCAAAACTATCTACCACCTAGCCATCACTTAACAACACTAACATTCATCATCATATAAACTCACCACTAATTTTCATTCTCCATTTGTACAACTTTTACACACTATCTTCACTTTTTTGATTATATTCATCTCTTACTATCGACTAACCTTCAATATCTCACTATCGTAGTGTATTGGTTCTATTCACCTTGTTTCTAATTGTACTCTTGTTCTGAATTTATCAGTACATTGAATCAAAATATATAAAAACAACAAACAGTTCCCAGGGCAATTCATTAGTTTCAATCCAAACTCTTGTTTGTCAATCTAAAACATACAAAATATCCGTAACAATGACAGAGAGACTTAACATGTAGATTAAAATACAAAATATATAACATGCAACAGAGAGACTTAACATGTAGATATCCATACAACAAGATGACAGAAAATGACTTAACTTGATTGCATTCAAATAATAAAAACATATTCAGTTTGTCTTAAAGATTACAGCAACAATGGTGAAAATATATGTAAAAAAGAAAACCAGAGTAAAACTTCAAATACCGTAACAATGGCGGAAATGCAATGCAGACGAGCAGAGGGATGGTGAACGGCTGCAAATGCAACAGACGAGGGCGACGGCGACGGTTGGACGGACAACGACGGTTGGACGACGACGGTTGGACGGCAACGGTGGTTTATAGGGCAACGCTCTTTGTTCGCTAGAGAAAAAGAAAGAAAGCAATGTAATATGACTGTTCTATTTCTCATAAAAATTTTGGTTGGTATTTTAAATTAATTCTAATAAACCTATAGCAGCGCTTTTTAATAGCTTTAGCATCGCTTTAAAAAGCGCTCTCAAAGACCTTCTAATGTAACCCATATAGCTGCGCTTTATGGAAAAAGCGCTCTCGTAGACCATACCTATAGCAATGCTTTTTAAAAAGCGCTGTCTTTGGGCTGTCTTAGACCCCCCATTTGGCAGCGCTTTTTGCAAGCGCTGCCTTAGGACCCCCCTTTAGTAGCGCTTTTTAAAAAGCGCTGTCTTTGGGCTGTCTTAGACCCCCCTTTTAGCAACGCTTTTTAGAAGCGCTGTCTTAGGACCCCCATTTAGCAGCGCTTTCTGAGAAAGCGCTGTCTTCGGTTATCAATTTTTTTCTTTTTTTCTATTCCTCTTTAGCAGCGCTTTTTCTAAAAGCGCTGTCTTTGTATGCGCTGCTAAATGTCATTTCTGGTGTAGTGGTAATTTCAAATGATGATTTCCATCTGCTGGTTTTAGCTTTCTTCCATCAGTTAATAACCTTACAAAACAACTGCCTTTGAGCTGGTATGTAGGGGTTGCAGAGGTGCTAAGGCAAGCTAGCAAAGCCAACACTCTCTCTCATGTACACTTTCGTACTTTTTATATTAAACAAAGGGATTATGGAAGGAGTATTGGCTTTGCTTTGATTTCCTTCAGATCTAGTTCAAGGTTCCCTCTAACACATCACATCAGATGCTTTCTCATGGTTAAAAATAAAGTATATAGTTGGAAACCAAGTTTATGTTGAGTTTTGACAAGATGACAAACTAGTGCTCATGCCCAACTTGCTCAATTCGAAACTGTCAGCTCACAAGGACTATGGAGGAGTTCTTGTATATTTTGTAAATCCCACATGGAGCTCTACAAATGTCATGCTTACTGAATCTTCAGATTCCAAGTGGAACTAGGTCAAAAACCCCCTCAAAGTTGGCTGAAAACATGTCTGAAAATGGCAAAAACTTAGAATTTTTCCAAGTGTTTTCTCCCTCTTGTGATGATTTTGACTATAACTCCAAATCTATGCATTTTTTGCCCATAGGTCAGCTTTACACTTTTGTAGGGCTTGCCAAGACCTTTCCAACAAGCATTGAACCACCTCATTTGGATGTGTGGTTAGGAAGTTATGGCCTTGCCCCTTTCAAAACCCTAATTCCTGACTTTTTGGATTACTCCTCAATCCTTGATCCAATGATCATGAAACTTCATGGATAGGTGTAATATGTTTTTAGGAACATATTTTCCTCAAACTTTGAGGTCAAATTCCTTATGTTCAAGGAGTTGACTTTTCAGTCAAACGAAACGATCGATTGATAGCTACTGGATCGACTGTTGATGTTCTAGGTCTTTTGAAATCTTGAAAATTCTTGGGTGGACTTCACTAAGCCATATGAGCTTCATGGACCATTATTCCACATTGGAACACCTTTTAAATCAAAAGTCAAACTACAGTTGACTTTTCCTAATCATAAACCTTAATCGGGGGTCCTGAACTGCAATGTGCTTGATATTTGAGTGAAAACTTCAAATTAGATTCATAATTGACCCAATTTAGTATCCTTGATGATGTAGAAACTTATTTCATGGAGAATCAACCCAAGACATTGACTGATCAGACCATCGAAACCTCGATTCTCGACTGTACGAAACCCCGATTCCTGTATCTTGACAAAGATAATCTTGAAATAGGTTATAGTTAGATAAACAAGTGAAGATGATCCCAAAATGATGATGAAGATCTAAGGGGTCAAAATTTAGGGTGCAACAACACTTTTTGCTTAAGGCTGAGAAATCTACTAGGGAGAGAGGACAAACCAGGTCACTTGGGGATAAACGCAGCCAGAGTGAAAGAAATAAATAAGCATTAGGGATTGCAAAATGCACATATGTCATGTATATCTATATGAATGAATGTATGTCATGATATGCTTATGCTGACAAAACAAATGAAGAGAAGTAAAGCGGAGATGAAATAAACATATCGACATGGATACTCGGCCAATCTTCACACGATAGAAGCATCACTGGGTATGAATGGAAGCCACCAATGGAAACAAATCCTACATCAAGGCTTCTAATTTCTATGGGGAAGAGAGCACTCCGTTCAAGAATATAACATCATGACTTCACACAGGGGATTGTTAAGATGAACCTGGTTAATCTATTGGAGATGAGAAACGATCCACTGGGAAATGATCAAACTCATGATTGGAGAGACTTCACGGATAAAATAAATATCTGCTTCACTGGAGAGATATTCATTAGAGTTGTAAATGGAGATTCCAGAACTAAGGTCTCATAGAGGATAAAATAAATATCCACTTCATTGGGGGAGCTCGAATCAAAGTCATAGTTGCAAATGTCAGAGTTGAGACTTCATGGGAATGAAATAAACATCCACTTTGTTGGGGAAGTTTGAGTTATAAGAGATTCACCAAGGAATGAGATAAACATTCACTTCACTAGAGAAGGTTGATGCCAAGGAAATTCAATGGGAAGAGAAATAACACTCACTTCATTTGGGGAAGATGAAGCCAAGGAGATTCATTAAGGAGTGAACTAGGCATTCACTTCACTGGGGAAGGAAATAAAGATTCACCGGGGAATGAAATAAATATTCACTTCACTAGGGGAAGATGAAGCCAAAGAGATTCACTGACGAATGAACTAGGCATTCACTTCACTGGGGAAGTATGAAACCAAGGAAATTCACTAGGGAAAGGCTGAAGCCAAGGGAGTTCACCGGGGATTCTTAAGTCACCCACTGGGGAAAACCTTCACCAAACTTTCCATAACTACTTAAATTAGAGGCTCACCAGGGATTTGTCATGACCACCTGTAGTAGATACTTACTGGGGATATGAGAACAAAGTAGTTCTACATTGATGAACTGCGTGGTGGTCACCATAAATGAACAACAATTCTTGTGAATGGATTGAAATAGTCTTCAATTCTCAAATGCCCCAGATCACATGGTTTATGAGAAAGAGTCATCTCAAGAGGATTTCATAGAAAACTTGGCATACAACTTTCCAATGTTTTCAAACTCTTGGAGAGATTTATCGAACCTCGACGTAATTGCCCTAGATTGATTGTATTCTGTATATCTGAGTCTTCAAACTTGCCCCTTAGGGATGGTCAGACTGTGAATGCAACAACTGAAAAACACCTTGCCCCTATTCAACAGAGTCTTTAGGAAACATGCCTCTGGACATACTCATCCTTTTGAAATGATTCACCATTTTCATCAGAGTTTCAAGTCTAAAAAGATTGAACTCATCGTTGTTGCTTGTATGCAAGCTTCTAGGGTATCAAGCAATATTAGCAAGCAAAAAAATGTTAATTCTGAAATTCCTAATACAACACATGTTAGTCTTGTAGTTTTTATTGAAACAATATTGCAATAACATGTGGCCCATCACTAGTTAGGATATGACATTAATTTTTTTACAAAGCCAACACAAAATTTGAGCATAGTTCATAGGAGTCAGGAAACGCCATCTCAATGAGTATGCTTTCAAAATAAATCCTGTTTCAATTAGGTCTTTTGAGGGTTGTAACATGGCTTGGTTCACGGTTTATGAAACAAAGGATATAAGGCTCAAAGTTTATTTGTAACCACTCATTCTTCATGATGTTCTCCAATCTTGTATTCACCTAACTGACACGAGCACTTATCTCTCAAGAGAAGTTTTTTATATGGTTGAGAAACCACTAAGGCTTTTGACAATGGAGTCACTTATCTTTTTGCTTTTTGTGTTTAATCACACGACTTTGTTCTTTATTGAGGATATTTTGAAGGTGAGAAAATACATAGAAGGGGGGTTGAATAAGTATGTAGAAAAACTTAGTAATAAAAACTCAAGGATTTTTATCCTGGTTCGTTGAACTCAACTACTCCAGTCCACCCTATCAAGAGTGATTTGCATGTCTCAAACAAGGACTTAATCCACTATTAAATCAACTGATTATAATAGTAAGCACTAAGAACAATTGTTCAAAGTCTTCTCAAGAACTACTATTCCTAACTGGATCTTCTTAAGGTTCTTTTACAATCAAATGTAATAATAATACAAGTGTTTAAATTGCTTCTAATAAAGCTTTATCACAACTGTGATTTTTCACTTAAGATTTAAGAATAATGAAATAAATTCAGCAAGAAAGAATAAGTTGTATGAGAGCTTGCAATGAATTCTTTCAAGTATTTCGTCAACTGAAGAAGATGAATCGAGTCTTGCTTTTATAGGTATAAAGGTCCAATAAGTCTTTCAAGTTGAAGGCTGTGTACCGAAAAGGTCTGAGCCTTTTTATCTTCACATCACATGACCTTTCCTAGAAGTAGAATGCACAGAAAAATCCTTTTTGTATGTGTTCTTGTGTCTAGCATAAATGAGGAAAGAGTCGTTCAGATCCTTGAGAAATGAAACGTTAGCCAACGTTCAGATCCTCTAAGATTGGTTAGTTCAGATACACACAAATAATAATAAATCAATAAATCAAATAAATTACAGATGAAATACTTCAGAGTTTTAAACATTTTGCATCTGAGAAATTTGCTTCTGATAAATATCATTCTGGACAAAAATCCATACCAATATTTTTCAGAATAAATTTGAACCTATCTTCAGCAAGGGGTTTTGTGCAAATATCTACCCATTGATGATCTGTATCAACAAAGGCTAAGAGTATAATACCCTTCTGAACATAGTCTCTGATGAAGTGATGTTTAATTTCTATATGTTTTTCCTTAGAGTGTAAAATTGGGTTCTTAGACAAACATATAGCAGAAGTATTATCACAGAATATAGAAATATTACTTTCAAATATCTGATAATCTTCTAGCTGTCTTTTCATCCAGAGCATCTGCGTGCTACATCCAGCAGCATCAATGTATTCTGCCTCTGTAGTTGAAAGTGCAATTGTAGGTTGCTTCTTGCTGTACCAGAAGATTAGATTTCTTCCTAGAAATTGACAACTTCCAGAAGTACTTTTTCTTTCCACTCTGTCTCCAGCGTAATCAGCATCATAGAATCCAACTAATTTCAAATCATCAGATTTTCTGTAACACAAACCCACATTAGAAGTACCTTTCAGATACCTTAGAATCCTCTTAACAACTGTTAAGTGTGATTCTCTAGGATCTGATTGGAATCTTGCACACAAGCATACACTGAACAAAATGTCAGGTCTAGAAGCAGTTAAGTAGAGAAGAGATCCTATCATACCTCTATAGAGTTTCTGATCTACTTTCTTACTTACCTCTTCCTTACCAAGTGTACTTGTTGGATGCATGAGAGTCTTTTCCATCTTACTATCAGTCATGTTAAACTTCTTCAGAAGCTCTTTAACATATTTGGTCTGATGAATGTAAGTGCAATCTAGAGTTTGGTTGACTTGAATTCCTAGAAAGAATCTCAATTCTCCCATCATGCTCATCTCAAATTCTGCCTGCATACATTGAGCAAACTCATTTCCCAGCATAACATTGGTAGATCCAAATATAATATCATCCACATATATTTGAAAAATTAAAAGATCTTTCTTAAATGTTTTACAAAAGAGTGTTGTGTCCACTTTGCCTCTGATGAAATTTTTCTCCAGAAGAAAATTGCTTAATCTCTCATACCAAGTTCTGGGAGCTTGTTTTAAACCATAAAGAGATTTCTTTAGTTTGAAAACATGTTCTGGAAACTTTTCACTCTCAAAACCAGGAGGTTGGTGAACATAAACTTCTTCTTCTACAATACCATTTAGAAAGGCACTTTTAACATCCATCTGATATAGAGTGATGTTATTCTATGCAGCAAAAGAAATGAGTAAACGAATAGACTCTAACCTTGCTACAGGAGCATAAGTCTCTGTATAATCAATTCCTTCTTGCTGACTATAACCTTGAGCAACAAGCCTTGCCTTATTTCTTTCAACTTCTCCTTTCTCATTCAACTTATTTCTGAAGACCCATTTAGTTCCAATTCTGTTGAATCCCTTTGGTCTTGGAACCAAATCCCAAACATCATTTCTTGTGAACTGATTGAGCTCTTCTTGCATGGCAATAATCCAGTCATTGTCTTGCAGAGTTTCATCCACAGATGTTGGTTCAATCACTGACACTAACCCAAATAATGATGCTTCAGAAGATCTGAGGAAGGATCTTGTTCTAATGGGGTCATCCTTCTTTCCAATGATCACATCCTCTGGGTGAGAGGCCTTGATTCTGGAAGATGATCCTCTAACAGTTGATTCTTCAGAAATGTTCAAGTTGTTCATTTGAGAGGCTAAAGGAATTGCATCTGGCGTTGCTTCAGGTTCCTTCACTTGAGCTTTGTCTGCCTCTGAGCCTTCAGAGTCTGTGAGAATTACTTCTCTATCTGCAGAACTTTCAAACTGCTTTGGCTTTTCAATGCCAAGCTTATCATCAAATCTAACATGTATAGATTCCTCCACAATCTGTGTTTCAGTATTGTATACTCTATAGCCTTTAGAGCGTTCAGAATACCCAAGCATGAAACACTTCTGTGCTTTAGAATCAAACTTGTTAAGATTCTCTTTAGTATTCAACATATAGCAAATACATCCAAAAGGATGAAAAGATGAAATGTTGGGCTTTATAGGGAGTCTTTTCCAGAAGAGGTCTTTTCCAGAAGAAGTCTGTTCCTCCACAATTCATAGGGAGTCTTTTCCAGAAGAGGTCTTACAAATACTCTGTTCTGAATATAACATGTTGTGTTTATTGCTTATGCCCAAAAAGTCTTAGCCAGATTAGTCTCGTTGATCATGGTTCTGGCCATTTCTTACATAGTTCTATTTTTCCTCTCTACAACTCCATTCTGTTGTGGAGTTCTAGGACAGGAAAAATCATGAGCAATGCCATTTTCATTAAAATAGTTTTCAAAATATTTGTTTTCAAATTCACCGCCATGATCACTTCTGACTTTAATAATTTTGAAATCTTTTTCATTCTGGACTTGTTTGCAGAAGTCAAAGAACACAGAATGTGACTCATCCTTGTGTTTTAGGAACTTTACCCATGTCCATCTGCTGTAGTCATCAACAATGACTAATCAATACTTCTTGCCTCTGATGGATGCAGTTTTCACTGGTCCAAACAGATCAATGTGAAGTAATTCTAATGGTCTTGAGGTTGAAACAACATTTTTAGATTTAAAAGAAGATTTTGAAAACTTTCCTTTTTGACATGCTTCACAAAGAGCATCTGAGTTGAACTTCAACTTAGGAAGTCCTCTGACCAGATTGAGTTTATTAATCTGAGATATACGTCTCATATTAATATGCTCCAATCTTCTGTGTCAGACCCATTGCTCATCATTAACAGACAAGAGGCATTTAACATTTTGAACTTTAAGTTCTGAAAGATTTATTTTGTAAATGTTGTTCTTTCTCTTCCCATTAAATAGGATTGAGCCATCCTTCTGACTAACAGCTTTACAACATTGTTGATTAAAGATTATATCATAACCATTGTCACTTAATTGACTTATGCACAATAGATTATGCTTTAATCCTTCTACAAGAAGAACATTAGATATAGAGGGAAGGTTACCATTACCAATATTACCAGAGCCAATGATCTTGCCCTTCTGATTCCCTCCAAACTTCACTTCTCCTCCAGATTTAAGCTCTAGGCTTTGGAACATAAACCTTTCTCCCGTCATGTGACATGAGCAGCCAGAGTCCGGGTACCATGACTGGCGTCTTGACTTTTCTGCTAAAAACATCTGCAATAGGGATAATCTTATCCTTAGGTACCCAGATCTTTTTAGGTCCTTTTTGGTTAGCTGCCTTGAAAGTTGGTCTGAACTTCTGTCTTTTTACAATAGTTTTGTTCTGACTTACTTTTGGCTTAAACACATGAACGTTCTGATCAGAACGTGTGTGTTTAATGTCATTCAGATGACCAAACTTGAAATGAGAGTACAAGGGAGTTTTCTTAATAACAATTTTATCAACAGGCATTGGATTTAAATCCTTTCCAGAGGAAGATTCATATCCAATTCCTTTCCTGTTATTTCTACTAACCCCATAGGTCATAGAAGCCATCTTGCTTCTGTCTATGCTTTTAGCAAGAAATTTATGAAAGCTAAAGTCATATTCTTCTAATATGTTTTTGCATTTAGACTTACTTTCAGATTCAGAGTTTTGTTGAGCTATTTCAAAATTGGCTTTCATTTTCAAATTATTTTCTTTTAGCTCAGCAATTTCTGATCTTAACAGATTATTCTTAGAGTCAAGATTGCACTTAAGCTTCTTGCATTTGAGCTTAATCTGATTATAATTTTTCAGGACTTCTGATAAGACTTTAATAAGCTCTTCCCTAGTGAGATCAGAAAGTACCTCTTCTGATTCTGATTCAGAATCAGACTCAGATCCAGAAGATTCTTCATTCTGATCTTCAATGCTGGCCATCAGAGCCATATTGGCGCATTCATCTTCAAATTCTGATGAGGATCCAGATTCATCAGAGTCATCCCATGTAGCCATTAGAACTTTCTTCTTGTGCTCAGGCTTTCTTCTGGGCTTTTCTTTCTGAAGCTTTGGACATTCACTTTTGTAATGACTGTTGCACCCCAAAATTTGACCAACATTTCTTTACCTAGCTTAAGTTTCATTTCATTCACATTAGCATTATCATTTGCATTTCATTGACATGTATGCAGGAGATCAAGAGGTATGATTACCAATCAAGGGCTACCCAAGAGTTTGAAATAAGTTAAGAAGGTTATTCAAATGCTCAAGGGTTGATATCCTTGTCAGAGAAGTTGAAAGATCCTCAGAAAGGGTAGTTGAATCCAAGAGGGTGTGTCTCCTAACTTGAGAGTTGTGGGAAGCCATCAGATGATTCTGAAGCCATGAAGTTAGACTTGAGGTCTTGAGATATCTCATGAGAAGTTTTGAAGATCACTTTGATGCCTAGACAGGTCATTGTGCAAGTTTAAGAAAACTCAGCCATGAGTGGTGCAGCTAGGGTTTGACTGGGTCAACTCTAAGTCAACTGATGATTTGGAGAAGGATGAGACGTAAACCAAGAGCCATTTGATCATGGGCTGATGCATTAAGATGTTATAAGGATGGTTCCAAGGTCAACTCATCATGATTGAAGAGTTTGAGAAGTTTCAAGCTAGGGTTTCCAAGGCTTGATAGTGTAAAATCCCCTAGTTTGACCCTTATTTTCAATGCAATTTAGCTCAAGATGTGTTTGACATCACATCTTTCCCCCAACATGAGTGTTGTAGAGCATGATCTTAGCTTTAATTTGAGTGCTAGAAGTCCTTGATAGGATTTGGAGAATTCAAGTTATGGCTCAGATAAGTTACAAGTCATCTGAGGAATGTAAATTTGGAGCTTGAAAGTTACCCAACTTGCATGAAACTTTTGCCCTAGAAGGATGATTCCTATGAACTTTTGGTCAACATGAATGCTGTTCCTTATCCTCTTAGATTTCTAGAGAGTACTAGAAGTCCTTGATAGGATTTGTAGAACTCAAGTTATGGCTTTGACAAGTCAAGGGTATTTTGGACATTTGGAGATTACAGGTCATTTCAATCATAAGTCCATAACTCCTATTTGCAAGCTTCAAATGGGAAAATGTTCAACATAAAACTTGTTCAAAATGATGTTTTGAGGCTAGCCAAGTGGTCATGAGAGGTTGGAATTGCTTGTAACCCAAAATTGCAAAATTGGCTTAAAAAGGAAGAATTAAAGTTCATTAAAAGGACCAAATTTGTGATTTTTCGTTTGGTGACCAAATGAGACAAACCTATATGTCATTTTGATCAGAAATGACATTTTAAAGACAATGGAAATAGCACTTTTCTCATTTGAGTTCAAAATCATGGAGTTGTATTTTGTTACTTAAGACTTAAGTTACATAAGCCAAACTACACACAAGTGCAAAACCAAGGTGCTAACACATTCAAACACCTTCATAATCTCATTTGAGGAGAATTTGGATGAGAATGAGGGCAAATGCAAGCTGTTAGCAGAACTGAGATGAGGATGGCATGAGATTGAATTTTCCATGACATGAGATATTGAAATTCTCATTAGATTGATCCATAGCTTTCTAGATCATTCATTCATGTCCTATATATGATTATGAAGTGATTCAGAGCCAAGGTTTGTGAGAATTGAGGGAGAATAGTGAGATTGAACTTTGAAATTTCTTCTTGCAAATCCAATTTTGTTACAAGGTTTGGATCAGTTTCAATCCATTCTTTTGCTCCCAATAGCTTGCTCTAGGGTTAGTGATTGATCCCAGATTGAATCCAAGGCAAGATCGTGGAAGAATTGGGAGTTGGCACTTGGAATTCTTCATCTGCAACTCAGAATCGGGTTCAAGAATTCAAGGCATTTCAATCAAGTTTGTTGCATACAGAAGCTAGGTCATACTCCACTGAAGGAATCTGGAGCTTATTGAAGGTTGATTTGAAGATTTAACCACTCTGTTCATCAAGAATTTGCAGGTATGTACTTTTCATCGTGCAGCTTAATTTAAGCATAATCAATAGGAATTGTTATGTTAGATGTGATGTAGATTGTTAGTAGAAGCTTTCTGGTAGCAATTGGATTGATTTAGAGACAAAAACTTAGGCTACCAACTTTCTATTCTTGATCGTATCTTGATGATTCTTGAGAGTTAATCTTAATTTGATAGTTAGATCAACTCAGTGAAGCATGGTGATGATGTTAGACACCATAATTTTAAGTTTGGTGAGATTTGATTCTTGAGTGATTTCTGAGATTTTAATCGTGATTTGAGTTAGGATGAGTTTCAATGTTATTGATTAGCATGGTTAGATTCAGTGGGAAAAATGGAGTGGATTAGTGTATTCATGTGAGAGTTTTGATGGAGTATCGATGAAGTACGATTTGGGGAAGATGAAGTTGAAGCTCTGAACTTCCATGGATTCTATTTCCCTCCAACATTCAAAAGGAAGAAGATGACTAGATAGCCATTGGATCTGGGGTGAGACTTTGACCAGGTGATGATCCAAGGGCCACGAATTGATTTCATTTTGTGAAGGATTTTGATTAATTGAACGCAGCGTTTCATTAAGTTTATGGTATGGGCTTAAGTGAATTTGTTACTACTTACACCCCTGTTTGAGGCCCACTTGAGTTTTACACTGTTTTTGGTTGCTATTCGCACCAAGGTTTTTATCATTTTCCTGGGATTTTCGTATTAATTTCTGATTGTGGGTGGGCCTAGCACGCACCTTTCTCCCCACAGCCCCCTCTGAGCCCATTAGAGAATCTGAACTGGAAACATGTGCTATTTGCCACGCTTGTTTTACCAATTTTCATTATTCTCTTTTAATTTTCTTCATTTTACATAGGTTATTGAATAATTCATAAAAAATTGGAAAATGACTCAATTAATTCCATTCTTTTTTCCATGGATTCATGATTGAATCTAGTTTTTTTAGATAAAAAAATATTAATATTTCATGCATTTTTGATTTTATTTGCATTTGTTGAATTTTAATTAGTGTTAAAATAACCATGGTTAATGCTTTATTTTGTTGAATTTGGTTTGATCATGTGATGATGATTCTTGACTTGATTTTTCGTGTGTAACTAGCATAGATATGCATGTTCCCCCTAGATTTTTCTCACATTTTTTTGATGAATGTAAGTGGTAGTTTTAGGTTGAACCTTTAGGAGATCCATTTTTAGGGTTTATGGTTAATACCTTATGATTTAGGTTTTATATCTAGAACTTGGTGGATGATTCAACCTCTGAATTTTGTATGGTAGATTCATGACTGAATTAGGGTCCCTTGTGAATTTTTGTAGGAATTTACAATGTGGTTTGCTATTTTTTTTTTATTTTAGTTTAGGTGCTAACTTTGGATGATTCTAATGCACTAATTCAACTAGAATGACTTCTGTAGTTCCCTTAGATTAGGGTTTTGCCTCTCTTACTCTTGGATGATGTTGAAGACGAGCTTGGGCTACCATGGAATGCTTGAAGAAGCTTGGATGTGAAGATCTTCCCTTCTTTTGGTGTAGTGTTGATTAGGTGTTAAGATTAGGGTTTGTAGGCAGAGCTTCTAGATAGATTCTCTTCCTTCATAAACATGGAAGATGTTGATCATTTCCATTCTTCCTTATGATGTAAGGTCCCCTTGTAAAGGCCTCATCCCTCCTTTGGTAGGATGTGTGGCTCTTTACAAGTTGGTAGAACCTTTGAGGGTCCCTTTCTCTGATGACAGGATGCTTAGTGGTGACCTTTGGTCTTCACTCTGCTACCAATCATCCAAACTTTGCTCTTGTTAGATGAATCTTTCTCCCTTGCTAGAGGATGGAGTTCCTTGCTTGAAGAAGACTGAAGAGGCTAGAAGTTGATACTTCTCTGTATTTGAAGAATGTCATTGAAGCTACAGCTTGTAGATCAGGGAGACCAAGTTAATACTTGTAAGGAAGAAAGAGCTGAAGCTTGAAGAAGATGAAGAGCAAGTTGATACTGGTGAGAGGAATCCATTGGAGATGGAATGAAGAAGCAGAAGCTTAAGGAAGAAGCAAGTTGATACTTGTGAGTTCAATGCTTGGAGTGCCTGAAGGAACAAGTGGATACTTGCTATTGGAATTGAAGCCTGAAGGTGGGGTTTACTTTGGAGCTGAGGCTTGAAGAAGAAGGAACAAGTTGATACTTACTATTGGGATTGAAGCCTGAAGGTGGAGTATGCTTTGGAGCTGAAGCTTGAAGAAAGGGAAGGACAAGTTGATACTTGTGTGAGGTGTTGAAGGCTTGAAGAAGCAAGTTGACACTTGCTATTGAAGATGATAGCCCTGAAGAGTTGTTGCAGACTGAGGACTGAACTGCTGTCAGAGGAGAACTTTGCTGAGATGCTGTGTGTCGCTTGCGCGAAAATAAGGTGCCGGCATGACAGAAGAGTCGCCACCTTTCGTTATTTATCCCTCAGAGCGGGAAAGGAAACGATCGGAAAAAACCTGACGGATAAGGGTAAGACAAGGTCGTCGCAACCATTGTCTGGGTTCGGGAGTCGGTTACGCAAGGGGAAGGTATTAGCACCCCTCACGTCCGTCGTACTCGACGGGATCCTCGCTTGTTTGTTTACTTGGACGGGTTGGTTATAATCTATCTACCTATCAAGGCTGGCTGAAAAAGAAAAGAAAAATGACTCGGCAAAGCATCGCGCTTTATGCCTACGTATTCTCATCAGAGAATGAGAAATCAGAGTCAACGTAGTTCGGCTAACTACGGGGGAAGATTGGGGAAGGTTGCTCGCTAGGACGTCGCATCCTATGCCTACGTACTTTCATCTGGTATGAAAGATCAGAGCAAACGTAGTTCGGGAAACTACGGGATAAATGGCTCAACTAGGAGGGAGACTATCAAGTCCTACTGTTATCATGCCATGGATTCATCCTATGGTTGAGGTTTGAACAGGGAACTCCTAGATGTTGTCATGCATAGGTTTCCACCTAAAAGTCTATCATCACTTCCTTATCAAAGGAAATGAGAATCCTAAGGGATCATGTCAATGGTACACCAGAACAGACAAAAGCATCAGCTTTAACAGTAAAATGCATGCAATGCAAGTGAGGGAGGAAATGTGTGTGGGGCTTCAGCCTCCACAAGCTCATCTCAACCTCAAGCCAGTCATGAAATAACAACAATCATACTGAAGATGAACAACATGCTATCAAGCAATGAACAAATAAAAGAAGTGAAGTGCCATCAGGCAAACAAAACACACATGCTTGGGAAAGAAAGAATCAATCTACTCTTTAATCCTAACCCTAATCACAGAGTCTAAACAAATCTAAGCAAAGCTCTCAAGCAAAAACCCTAAACAAGAGAAAACAATGCCAGTCTTCAAGCTTCAGAACAAGCTTACCAAAGGAAGGGAGCTAAGCAAGCAGACTCATAGTGTCTTCCTCAGGAAAGCACTAAGAGGTGTATACTCAGGAGTCATACCCTATGTGGCTCAACCACTGTGATCAGTTTATATTCCTCCTCAGGAGAAATTAAACTCACAAGCAGGCTCCAACATCACTGGATATTTAGGAAATCCTATCTGAACTAGTGGAACTAAATGAATAGACCCATAGGACCTTCCTCAGGAAAGTACTAGGAGGCTTCCACTTAGGAGTTGTATCCCATGTGGCTCAACAACATGTGATCAGTTTACATTCCTCCTCAGGAGAAATTAAACTCACAAGTTGGCTCCAACATCATTGGATACTTGAGAAATCCTAGATAAACTAAGGGAACTAAGTGAATAGACCCATAGGACCTTCCTCAGGAAAGTACTAGGAGGCTTTCACTTAGGAGTTGTATCCCATGTGGCTCAACAACATGTGATCAGTTTACATTCCTCCTCAGGAGAAATTAAACTCACAAGTTGGCTCCAACATCATTGGATACTTAAGAAAGAGGTGAGAAGAAAGAATGAAAGTCATTCATAGTGCCTTCCTCAGGAAAGTACCAGGGACTTCCTTCAAACTTCAGGATCTCAAACCTCACAGACAGGGGACAGACCAAGCTCTGGGTCTCTGAATCTTGATCTACAATCTTCTCTTCATGATGCTCTCCATCAATATCTTCAAGGCAACACAAGCCCCTCAACCAATTCCCCTCAATGAACCCCAAAGATGAACAGATAACCACAGGGTACACCAAATCAACAGGCAACTTCAGAAAATACCTAAAAATACTAAGCTAATGGGGAAAAATCTAACAATTATTCACAAGGGTCCTCAACACCTACTCATAACATCTACAAAGGTCTCTACCTAAAAATCAAGACAAAACTCAATCAAAGAAAGTGAATCATCACCTAAACACAATTTAAACCCTAATTAGGATACCCTAAATCTACCCTAATTAAACTAATCAAGATTTAATTCTAAAAATCTAGAAAAAATCCTATGGGGAACTATGATTCATCATCTAATTGCACAAAAAAATAATGGATAAAAAAGATTAAAGGAAGGTCCTAAAATAATTCCTACAAAATCAAATACCAAACTAAGCCTATTTAAAAGCTATTTAATTGGAAAATCTATTAAAAATATTAAACCTAAAAATAAAATCTCATTTTTATTTTTATAATTTTCTACACATTTTCATCTACTCATAGGGAAAAAAAGAATTAAAAAAGAATTAATTTCCAATTTTTAATGAATTTTACAAAACAGAGAAAATAATAAAAGAAAATTAAAAGAATTAAAATGAATAAAGGGAGGGGGGGTGTATACAGCAACACGCGCTAGTTAAAAAGGATTGGGCCAGCAATAAGGGGGGTGGGAATAGAACATTGAGGCCCAGCGCTGGTTTAATGAAACGCAGCGTTTGGGATTAGTTTGAATTTCCCTCTCTTTCTCAGATTAAACCATCACCGTTGGATTAGATGAAATTGTCAAACTTTGGACTTGATCCAACGGCTTCTCCTTCATCGTCCCAAATGGGACCTAGGGTTTTCAGACCCCTCCCTCCATGCGCCAAGATTCAAGCTCTTCTATCTCTCTCCATACGCCACGAAACAACATGATTCAAAAATGAAAGTTGCTCTAAACCTCAAGGGGAACACAACCATACGTACACTTTTCATTAATTCGCCCTAGATTGTTCTAACAGAAAGCAACAAGATCATGGTTCAAAATCTTCAACTGATATCAACCTTCATTAAACTTCAGTTTAATGGTCTACAGATGCTCTTGATGTTACCCTGGTCCTAGCATGCTATCACGTATGGATTATCATTCACTATGCTAATGGTTCTTGATCATTAAAGTTTTGCTGCCACTAATTCAAACTCCATGAAATGATCTCTAACTTTCAGGAATTGGTCCTCTAGTTGTTTCTAACAGTTCTATGCTAACAACTCAATCTATCAATGCATAATTAAGGGTGTAAAGAAGAAAATGGCAGACCTGGTTTCTTGGTGAACAGATGAGGAATTTGCTCAAACCAAGCCTCAATCTCTTGTGGAATCACTCAGGGAATCACCTCCTTGCTTCTGTTTGCACTTGTTGTGAAAGAGAAGGCTTGTGGTGGGAGATATCTTGGATTGCTTCAACTTGAAGAAATTGCTTCAATGGCTATCTCTCCTTCTCTCTCCTCTGACTTGGCTCAAGTTTCACCAACCTCTAACACTCCTCATGGCATTCTTTTTATAACAATTGATGGATGCTTCTAGATTCATCTAGAATGATGTGGAAAGTTCTTGAAAATTCCATGATATGCCATATTGGATATCTTATATCCCATGCTCCATGCCTTGTAATTTGGTCTCAAAATGTCCTTACATGAGTTATTAAGTGAGGATGAGTGAAAAACAAGTGTATCTTTGGCTTGTGTAGGGTTTTTCATCATTGCCTTCTTTTTCAAGTAATAAATTTCCAAAGGAAGTCCATTTTTGGAGCCTCAAATGAAAAATCTACTTAAACCAAAGTTCTTAAAATGGTTTTTCCAATCAAAATGATATATTGGATGACCTATTTTGGATTTGTGGATCTCCCAAATCACTTTTCAATTTCAACTTTTCAAAGTTATAAGCCATTTTTAGTTCATTTTTGACCAATCATGGAATTTCATGCTATGAGCTTTTCCAACAATTTGTGACCTTCTTTCTAGACTTAAAATCACATTTTGAGCAACTTTCATGTTTTGAGTTTTTCCATTTGAGGCTTGGAAATAGGAGTTTTAGGCACTGGCTAAAATGACCTATAACTGACAAATGACCAAAATACCCCTGCCTTGTTCAAACCATAAGTTGAGTTCCACAAATCCAATCAAGGACTTCTACCACTAAAATTAAAGCTAAGAGGATCCTCTTCAACATTCATGTTGACCAAGAAACCATAGGAATCATCCTACTAGGGCAAAAGTTGTCTGCAAGTTGGGTGACTTTCAAGGACCCAGATTCACACACCTCAGCTGACCTGTAATTTGTCAAAACCATAACTTGAGCTCTGTAACTCCTATCAAGGACTTCCACCACTCAAATTAAAGCTTAGAACAAGCTCTACAACATTCATGTTATGGGGAAGATGAGATATCAATCACATATAGAGCTAAAACTGCCTGGAAGATAGGAATCAAATTAGGGTTTTTCCACTGACAATCCTCAGAAACCCTAACTTGAAACTTCTCAAAATCCTCAATCATGATGAGTTGGTCTAGGAATCATCTTTATAACATCTCTATGCATCATTCCATGATCTCATGGCCCTTGGATTGAGTCTCAACCTTCTCCAAATTTCAGTTAATCTAGGGTAGACCCAGTCAAAACCCTAATTCTACCATTCATGGTTGAATCTTCTGAACTCTTACACAATGACTTCTCAGGGCTTCATGATGGCTATCAAGACATCTCATAAGCTTTCTCAAAACATCAAGTTCATTCTCAAAGTCTCAGGATCATCTGAGGGGCACCCACAACTTTCCAACTGTGAAGCACTCACTCCTGGTTTCAATCCACTCCTCTGAGGGTCTCTTGAACTTTCTGATGAAGGTATCAACTTTCAAACACTCAATGGGTGAATAATTGTTGGTCAAATTTTGGGGTGCAACAGCTGCCCCTATTCAAACGGCTTGAACCTGACTGGGTGAGAAGCGAACGGCTCTCAACCAATCAAGGTGCGAGACGGTTGAATATCGGTAAACCCGAAAATTTGCCAACTGCACGAGCACACGGTACTCTGCGGAGAACAAATCTTTGAATACTGCAACACTAGCTGCTCAACAACTAGCTGGAGAAATACTGATCTGACATCGCCGCCGGAAACAAACATCATTCTGAGAGACACTCGACATCACTGTCGTTCAAACATCATCTTTGCTGGGGATTTAAAGAGTCTGACCTCGTCGTCAACCAAACATTCAACCTCGCCGCCGGAGAAAATACAACACTGAACAAACCTAACCTGGGGTTCACCCCTGGCAACGTACACTTGCGTATTTGAAACTACTCTGCTGGGAATGAGAGACTTAATCAAGTACACTCTGATCTGGGGTTCCCCCTCAGAACCATAACGAACATCGGAATACTGCTGCACACTGCCCGCCGTAGAACTTCAACATTAAAGATATATGAAACCCTGGCCCCTGGCCACTTCCAGCTTCAGCTAGAAAAGATCTTCAAGTACTTCTGAAGATAAGCATCCTTGGCCTTCAAGGATGGCAACTCTGCAGGAGGTATCTTTGACTTCAGTCTGAAGAAAATGATCCTTGGCCTTCAAGGATACATGGATCTGCCTTCAGGCAACTCCACCTCTGTTGTAGAGCATCCGAGACTTCAGTCAGGGGTATACTTCGGCCTTCAGTCCGAAAAATGAATCCTAGGTCATTCATAACCTTGGGGAGGACCTTGCCTTCAGGCACCTTCGCTTCAGCTTGGGAAATCTAGGACTTCAATCAGAGAAATGGTATCCTGAGCCATTCATGACTCTACGGGGATTCAAACATTTTGCCTTCAGGCAAAACTCCGCTTCAGCTGGAGAAACATCTTCGACTTCAGTCAGAAGAAACACTATTCACTTGATCGCAATCAATCATCACCTCAGGACAACTGACTTGGTCTTCAGACTCACACAAATCACTCTGTTGTATCTTCAACTCTGGAACCTTGTCTTCATCCACCCGTTGATTCTTCAACACGGAAATCTGGACGTGCAGGAACCTTCTGGTATCGCCTTCGGGCGTTTACGAAATCCATCTTCAGATTAGACATCATTGCTGGAGCAGCCATATCATGCTGCTGAGGACTTCAAGAATCAGCTTGAACAAACAAATCCGTCGGGCACCTTCAAGAATCATCCTGAACTGATAACCTTTCTGGAGCAAACATTCTGTTGGGAATTCCAGGAATCTTCCTGGGCAACTCTTGCTGGAGATGCTATTGGGGAGCTCAAGTATCATACTAGGCGAACCACTCGGGAAGCTGTACTGGGGTCTTAAGAATCGTCTTAAGCAAATGGCCCTGCTGAGGGATTTGAGAATCATCTCGAACCGAAGACTTCGCTGGGGATCTCAAAAATCATCTTGAGCGAGCGACTACGGGGATTATACCGGGGTCTTTAGAATCATCTAAGAAAACAACCTTGCTGGGGAGAACATCTAGAATCGTCCTGAGCAACCGGTCTTTCGGTAGTACACCTGTACAACAAGGATGATAATGACCTAGGTCATGCTTATGATGCGTATGCTTCTGCACTACGCCCCACACGATGGGAATGATATGCGGTTATGATAAATGCCATGCAATCATGCACAATGCTATTGCAACGTCAGATGCTATGCAGTCATGCACAATGCTATGCAATCATGCACAATGATGCGATCCTGTCAGCAAAATAAATGCCGAGGGGAGATTCTCCTGTCAAGGAGAACGAACTACTCGTATAGAGGAATCATTCTGCTGAGGAGAACGTGGACACGCCAATATCAATTAGGCTCTGTCTGGGAAATCGATCTTCCGCGGACTGCTGCAGGGGAACAACTGCGGCAGGGGATGAAGCTCTACGAGAACTTGGATCTGCTGATATCAATCGCGAGGATGAATTGCGCGGCCGTCTCGGGTACTCTTCTGGGGATAACCACTCTGTGGGGAACCAACTTCAGCTGCTCAATACTCCACTGGAGAAAAACCAATCATGATCTGATCAACTTCCAAGGATTTGGATCTCTTGGTCGTCTGCAAACTCGGCTGAGGAAGGAGAAATCATTCTGCTTCGATGAAGAGAGTGCGACTCTGGGGAAACACAGCATTAACTTCCCCACGCTCTGCTGGGGAAAATTGATCATGATCTGATCAACTTCCAAGGATTCTGCTTTCTTGGTCATCTGCAAACTCGGCTGAGGAAGGAGAAATCATTCTGCTTCGATGAAGAGAGTGCGACTCTGGGGAAACACAGCATTAACTGCCCCACGCTCTGCTGGGGAAAATTGATCATGATCTGATCAACTTCCAAGGATTCTGCTTTTCTGCGGACTCAGCCGGGGATAGAAATCATTCTACTTCACTGGAGAGTACGACTCTGATGGGGAATTCGATTCCGCTGGGGAAGAAAGAATCATCTGACTTCGGGAGAGAGTACAACTCTGCAAGGGAACATAACATCAGTTGTTCCAATTCTCTATTGGGGAAGAGGGAATCATCCAACTTCAGGAGAGAGCTTGACTCTGGTGAGGAATCTCAACTCCGCTGGAGACTTCAGTCTGGCATCATCAGTTACTGCATACTTCGGTATACGACTAGCTTCCTGCGAAACCTGCACTTGTGACCCGGTGCTGGGGAAAATCCTGCTTCGGTGACTTTACTGGGGAAAACACGAGCTTCGGCATCCGAACGTTTCTATGAACTCTGCACTTGTGACCCGGTGCTGGGGAAAGACGACGTCATGCTTCAGTGCTTGACTCAGCCAATGAGGTGGCGCTCCTTCAGGATGCGTCTGCTTGGGGAAGAGAAACACCTCTACCTGGGGGAAGACATATCAATGCTCACTATCTGATTCTGATTCCGCGGAGGAGAGACTACTGAACTCTGCTGAAGAAGGAGGACTCATCCTGCTTCGGGGATACGCACGGCACATCTTCTGGCGAGGTGCTACACCTGCAACAACACAAACAAACAGACAAGATACCCTCCTCAAGGGGCCTATCAGGGTTATTATCTCGTGACAATGTTCAGTTAGTTAATTGTTTCAACAATCAATGAGCTTAGGCCCGCAAGTTTATGTACGCGCATTTTATCAAAAAACACATCGGCGTTATCATTCGCAAACAAAACAGATAAATGCTAAACAGACAAGTAGAATTGCTGAATAATGTGCATTTTATTGATAGTGAACCCCTGAATGGGCAAAAATGTTTTACAACAGAGGCAAGCTCCTGGAATGAGGAAGCCGCGCAAAAAGAAAACATAAATATACATCAGTATATACAAATGTCGGCAATCGAGGCGTAGACGAACACCATGAGTTGATCCCTCTAAGACCCACTCGACTTCGATACTTCTCCGATGCTTCAGCTTTGGAAGAGATTGATTCAGATAAACGGCCCTCAGGTCTTCCGAACCACTAAACAATGAAAGTCCATACGCGGAACGCAGTCATTTGCTTATTTAAATCCCTAACTTTTGCGTGAACCGCCCTTTCGGGTTTTCAGTTCACCGGGATACCCTTTTTTGCCGAAGCCGCCCAGTGTAGGTTTTCGACTTCGCGGGTGTACATTTTTTCAATATATCCCTAATTTTTGCCCGAACCTTTTATTCTGTTTTTGGTTCGCCGGGATGCCCCTTTTTTGCCTGGACTTTCTTTTTTTTGTCCAGCGGGTCGCTTTCAAGCAAAGTATTTTTTAACTGCGTCCGCGTTCACCGGGGATGCAAAATCTTCACCATCCATCGTGGATAACAACAAAGCTCCTCCCGAGAAGACCTTGCTGACGACATACGGCCCTTCATAATTCGGAGTCCACTTGCCCCGGTGATCGGAGTGTGGCGGAAGAATCTTCTTCAGGACGAGATCACCCGTCTGAAAGCTTCGAGGACGCACCTTCTTATCATAAGCTTTCTTCATTCGGCTTTGGTACAGGCGACCAAATGCAATCGATGCTAACCTCTTCTCGTCCATCAGGCTGAGCTGGTTCAGGCGATTCGTCACCCATTCTGCCTCATCAAGTTTCACATCAACCAAAACTCGCAAAGAGGGAATCTCCACTTCTAGCGGTAGGACAGCTTCCATACCGTACACCAAGGAGAAAGGAGTTGCCCCGGTCGACGTACGCACCGTGGTACGATAACCGTGCAAGGCAAACGGCAGCATCTCGTGCCAATCTTTATACGTCACAACCATCTTTTGAACAATCCTCTTGATGTTCTTGTTGGCCGCTTCCACAGCGCCGTTCATCTTTGGCCGGTAAGGAGATGAGTTGTGGTGTTCGATCTTGAAGCTCTGGCATAGCTCCTTCATCATCTTGTTATTCAAATTCGAACCATTATCAGTAATGATCCGCTCGGGAATTCCATAGCGACAGATGATGTCCCTCTTTATGAACTTAGCTACCACCTGCTTGGTCACATTAGCGTACGAGGCTGCCTCCACCCACTTGGTGAAGTAGTCGATAGCTACCAGAATAAAACGATGACCATTGGATGCGGTGGGCTCGATCTTGCCTATCATGTCAATGCCCCACATGGAGAACGGCCAAGGGGAGGACATGACATTCAATGGGCACGGCGGCACATGAACTTTATCAGCATAAATCTGGCATTTGTGACATTTCTTCGCGAATCTGAAGCAATCTGACTCCATAGTCAACCAGTAATATCCTGCTCTCAGGATCTTTCTCGTCATGGCATGCCCGCCGGCGTGCGTACCAAATGTGCCCTCATGGACTTCTTCCATGAGCATACTTGCTTCTTTCTCATCTACACATCTGAGTAGCACGAGATCGTGGTTTCTCTTATACAGCACTCCATCAGGGTTGAGGTAAAAGTTTCCAGATAGCCTCCTCAGAGTCTTCTTATCCTGGGTTGACGCACCCGCGGGATACTCCTTAGTCATAAGGAAGGTCTGGATGTCGTGGAACCATGGCTTGCCGTCAGTGGCATCCTCGATTGCGAACACATATGCTGGTCTGTCAAGACGCGAAAGTACAATACTTGGAGCTTCATTCCAAAGATTGACCTTATACATTGAAGCCAACGTGGCTAAAGCATCAGCCATTTGATTTTCAGCTCGGGGTACATGATGAAGTTCTACTCGGTCGAAGAACGGAAGCAGCCTTCTGGCATAATTCATGTACGGTACTAGATTCGGTTGACGTGTTTCCCACTCCCCTTTGATCTGATTGATTACGAGCGCTGAGTCACCATATATGTCTAGATTCTTGATTCTCAAATCAATTGCCTCTTCTAGACCCATAATACATGCTTCGTACTCGGCTTCGTTGTTGGGAACTGAAAACGTCAGTCTCGCAGTAAACGGGATGTGGGATCCGTGAGGAGTCGTGATGATAACCCCGATACCACTTCCATAGGAATTAACCGCTCCGTCGAATATCAACTTCCACTGAGACTTCCTATCAGGCCCCTCGTCGGGCAATGGCTCCTCGCAATCCTTTGCTTTGAGAAACATAATGTCCTCGTCAGGGAACTCGAACTTCATCGGCTGATAGTCTTCGATTGGCTGTTCGGCAAGGTAATCAGACAATACGCTTCCCTTGATGGCTTTCTGAGAGACGTACTGAATATCATATTCTGTTAACACCATCTGCCATCTGGCAATCCTGCCCGAAAGAGCCTGCTTCTCGAAGACGTACTTGATCGGATCCATCTTCGAAATCAGCATAGTGGTGTGGTTGAGCATATACTGTCGTAGACGTTTGGCGGCCCAAGCTAATGCACAACACGTCTTCTCCAGCATCGAGTATCGAGATTCACACTCAGTGAACTTTTTACTCAAATAATAGATGGCATGCTCCTTTCTGCCCGTCTCGTCGTGCTGACCGAGAACACACCCCATACTATTCTCCAGAACTGTCAAGTACATGATTAATGGCCGTCCAGCCACTGGGGGTATCAAGATTGGAGGTTCTTGAAGATACTGCTTTATCTTATCGAATGCCTTCTGGCAATCTTCATTCCAAGCAATCGCCTGATTTTTCTTTAACAATTTGAACATCGGTTCACAAGTGGCCGTGAGCTGGGAGATAAACCTTGCAATGTAGTTTATTCGGCCCAGGAAACCACGAACTTCTTTTTCTGTTTTCGGCGCTGGCATCTCTTGGATAGCTTTTATTTTCGCAGGATCGACTTCAATACCTCGTTCACTAACGATAAACCCCAATAACTTTCCGGACCGCACTCCGAAAGTGCACTTGTTAGGATTCAGCCTCAGCTTGAACTTCCTAAGCCTTTCAAACAGCTTCAGCAAATTGACCAGATGCTCATCCTCCGTTTGGGACTTTGCAATCATGTCATCAACATAGACCTCGATCTCATGATGAATCATATCATGAAACAAAGTTACCATTGCTCGTTGGTAAGTGGCCCCTGCGTTCTTCAGACCGAAAGGCATTACCTTGTAGCAAAACGTGCCCCAGGGGGTAATAAACGTCGTTTTCTCCATGTCCTCTGGCGCCATCTTAATCTGATTGTAACCGGAGAAGCCATCCATGAACGAAAACACGGAAAACTGGGCTGTATTGTCGACCAACACATCGATATGAGGCAACGGGAAATCATCCTTAGGGCTCGCCCTATTCAAATCCCGATAATCGACGCACATGCGTACCTTACCGTCCTTCTTCGGTACAGGCACTATGTTGGCGACCCACGGAGGGTAGGTGGTAACGGCTAGAAATCCTGCGTCCAACTGCTTCTGGACTTCTTCTTTGATTTTTACAGCCATGTCTGGTCTCGTCCTCCTGAGCTTCTGCTTGACTGGAGGGCAATCTTCTCGCAACGGCAAGCGATGAACCACGATATCTGTGTCAAGTCCGGGCATATCCTCATATGACCAAGCAAAGACGTCACTATACTTTCGAAGCATCTCGACGAGTCTATGCTTGACATCATTCTGCAGCGCAGCCCCAACTCTGACATTCCTGATAAGCTCCTCAGAACCCAGATTTATGATCTCAATATCCTCTTCATGAGGCAGAATAACCTTCTCCTCTTGTTTCAACAAGCGGGCCAACTCTTCCGGAAGGTCTTCGTCTTCATCAATCTCATCCTCGGCTTGATAGATCGGGCAATCAAAGTTGTAGTGAGCCGTAGAGGGTCCAGAGTCGATGTCGTCTGTTACGTGGATCCTGCAATAACAAGGGTTAAGTTTAAAGCAGGAATATGCAGGTTAGCACGAACCTCGTTGCCATTTTGCTGTTTTTCAAAACAAACGTAAAATATGAATAACAGAGAACACAATATTTGATTACGAAGAAACGCCTTTTTATTTATTAACAAAATGCATACACATAATCCAACAAGGCCCTGACAGTAAAACCAATATGCCCCGGGCAGGACATAAGGTTGTACAAAGATTGTAAAAAGCAAATCATTACTCTTCACTCGTCAGCTCGATAATCTCCTTGATGGTCCAGTTGTGAAGGCGCTCGCCTGGCTTGCTCGGTTGAATCCAGGCATCCAGATCACAATCACTGTCCCCGCTGTCCTCCGACGCTGCGTTGACACTCTCGAATATTACTCCTCCCTTGGTGAATAGGATCGGCCCTTTCCCACGAGACGAGCTACCAGAAGAAGATGAAGCTTCAGCTTCAGGAGAATATCCCAATCCAAACTTATCCTGTTTGAATGGTATATCCAAGACATGCCCCCAGCCTGGGGTGGAACCAGCTTCGACAACGGCTCTAGCTTCCTTGAAAGAGGAGAGGTTCACCTCTCGCTTCTCTGCAACAACGGGAGCTACTTCCTTCACCCTGACGGTTTCAAACGCCTGGCAAAGAGTCTCATGGATCTCGCCATCCATTTCGACATATTTAAAGGACGACAGGTGGCTTACCATGATGTCCTCCTCTCCACAGACTGTCACTATGCTGCCCCCAACAGCATATTTAAGCTTCTGATGCAGCGTGGACGTCACGGCACCAGCAGAATGGATCCATGGCCGACCTAAGAGGCAACTGTAGGCGGGCATGATATCCATAATATAGAATACTGCATTAAACGTCTCTGGACCAACTTGAATTGGCAGGGTCAATTCTCCGAAGACGTGGCGCTTGGTTCCGTCAAAGGCTTTCACGACCAGATCACTAGGCGTGCACAGCAGTCCCCGGGTATCCAACTTCATCAGTGCCTTCTTCGGAAGCACGTTAAGCGAGGAACCCGTATCCACGAGGACATGTGACATAATCGTGCCTCTGCACTCTATCGAGATGTGCAAGGCATTGTTGTGATCTCTTCCCTTGGGCGTCAGCTCCAGGTCTGTAAAACCCAGCCCATTGCCAGCATTGACATGGGCTACTACTTCCTCCAGTTGATTAACTGATATCTCCTGCGGCACGTATGCAGCATTCAATACTTTCAGCAACGCGTTGCGGTGTGCTTCAGAACACAGCAACAGGTTAAGAATCGAGATCTTCGACGGAGTCTGGTGAAGATGATCTACAATCTTGTAGTCACTTTTCCTGATTAGCCGCATGAACTCTTCCGCGTCTTTAACCAACAAGTCTTTCTCTGCCCCTGCAGGGACCTCCTCAACAGCTTTGCCTTTGCCCTTGTCCACAGCGTCAGCCCGGACTACTTTCTCTGCTGCGACCTCTGCCGGCGCGAACACTCTGCCACTCCTGGTGATACCACTGACTTCAGTAAGATTCAGCGCAGTCGATCCGGATGACTCAAGCTCGATCTTCTGACCGTTACAATACACTTCGGCACCATAATGCCACGGAACGGCATTGGTACTCTCGAACGGGATTGGTCCGGCCCTGGTGATGGTGATAGTAGGCGGACGAGGTGCAGAAATAGTGATAGGGTGGCGAGGGATGGTAATAGTAGCAACTTCGTCCGCCTGCTTCAGCATGACTTCCCCTGACGCATTCTCAATGCTTCGACTAAACTGCAAAATACCCTCGGTCATCAGACTTTGGATACCTTCGATCAACTGCTCACACCCATCAGGAAGTGTAGCACATGCCATACAAAATTCTCCACATCCGGGAAAGAAGCCTTTCTTTAGCAACTTAGCTTTAACAAAACTCAACGGCGTCCTCAAATCTCTGACATCAGTCAGCAAGTCTGAATTCTCTTCAGTGATAACAGCATTTACTCCGCCTCCCCTATGATGAGGCATTGGATTCTTGGTGACGTTGGGCACGCTGTCAGAAAAGTTGATCACCTTGGCGTCGACCAAGTCCTGGACTTTATGCTTAAAAGCTTTGCAATTCTCAACTGTATGGCCAGGTGCCCCAGAATGAAATTCACAAGTAGCATTAGCATCATACCCCGGTGGTGGTGCCCCTGTCAAGGGAGCCAATGTCCTTTTCTGAACCAATTGGAGCTGAAGCAGCGTCTGCAGAAGCTGGGCATATGACATAGAAGGGGTTTCCAAATGACGGTTTGCCAGGGGACCCCGATTCTGATATCTCTTATATCCCGGATTATTCTGTTGCTGAGGCTGCTGCTGCGGCTGAGGGGGAGCAACTGGGATGTTTATGCTAGCGATCTGAGATTGAGGGCCCTTGCCCTTTCTCCTAGCATTAGTGACAGCACTGGCATCGCCCTCCCGACGCTTGCCAGTATAAGGTTTCTTGTTAGCTCCTCCAGATGAGGATGATTCGCCTTGAATCTTTCCAATCTTTATACCATTTTCAACATGCTCGCCCAAAGTGATGAGGGCCGAGAACGTTCCAGTCATGCCACTGATCAGCTTCTCATAATAGACTCCAGGAAGGGTAGCCACGAACATCTGTACCAACTCACGCTCAACCATCGGCGGTTGAACCCGAGCAGCCAATTCACGCCACCGCTGGGCGTACTCTTTGAAGCTTTCATTGCTCCGCTGCGAGAGATTCTGAAGCTGAACTCAGTTGGGAGCCAAGTCGCTATTATATTGATAGTGGAGGACAAACGCTTCTGCGAGATCTTTCCACGTGCGCACAGCAGCGGGTTCCAAACCCATATACCATTCGAGCGATGGGCCAGAAAGACTATCCTGAAAGAAGTGCATCAGCAGCTTCTCATCATCAGAATAAGCGGACATCTTTCTGTAATAAGATCGGAGGTGAACACGGGGACAAGTAGTGCCTCTATACTTCTCAAAGATAGGCACCTTGAACTTGTGAGGTACTTTAAAGTCAGCAATCAACCCGAGTTTGGACATGTCAACGCCCAATGTGTTCTGATTTTCTATATCTCTCATTTTATCTTCCAGCGCCTTGAACCTGAGTCGAGCCTCAGCAGTCAACTCAGCCTCTACACCTCTCTGAGAGAAAATGTCATCCTGATGGTCCTCCAGCCACGGTTGAGGCACCACCATATTTCCTGCACCAACATTGCCGTTGACCGGCCCCACGGTAACATTGGCTCCCAAACCACCATTGACGGCGCCCGCCGCGTTAAGTCCGAGATTAGTCATGAGATTGCCGTTAGCACTACCGTTGCCTCCGGCAGCAGGAACAACGTTCTGTGGAGTATCCCCTTGAGGAGGAGTGGGTACGGCCCCGCCGTGAAGTATTCCATTGCTGTCAACCCTGGAGATGAGAGGTTGGACCAAAGTACGAAGCTGATCTTGCCCATTCGCAACTACTTGCATCAACTCCATAAAACGATCCATCCTTTCACGAAGCTCCTGAACATCTGACTGTACTTGGTCCATGATTCTCGTTTGATTGGCGCGAGTTGAGTAGCGGTGGATGAATCTTTGATCAATCCTGAAAGCAGCTCGGAACCTGAGTACCTGAAAAACCTGTCAAGATCAAAGGTTAGGAAAAGCAACAGAATGTATGTCATGCAAGAATGCTTCATGCAAATGCATGCGTGAGTCTGTGTGCTTGAGAGATTTCCCCGATCCTGGCACCTGCTGGCAATAATAAGGAGAGGAATCTGGACCCAATCATGGAAACAGTAACCTCACATAGCAATAGTCAGATTCGATACATCAAGGACCGAGAACTCATACGCATCAGTCTTTCTGAGAACAGCTGCAGTAACACAGTGAGAGATCTTGGATCAGGGAAACGGTACCTGTCACAGACACACGCTAATGGAATGATTATGCAAGCTAATGCAAAATGCAGGCATGCAACAATATATCCAGGTGGCTGCTGTGGAGATTCGATGTCAACAGTCGCTGATGAGAAGGAAACCCCGGTGTAAAACCACTGATCTGATCTGTTGTGAATAACCATCTGATAGGATCGAGATCAAAATTCTGCTCTGTCAAGAACGAAGGCCTGATAATAAAGACCCCGGATGCAAGATCAAGGAATATCTGTTGAGGAAGCCTTCAGACCCCAAATCAAAAATCTGCCCTATCAAGAACAAAAATACAGCTGCTGATGAGATCTTCAAACCCCACTCAAAATCTGCCCTATCAAGAACAAGCAACAACTGCTGACGAGATACTCAGATCCCACTCAAAAATCTGCTCCATCCAGAACAAACCTCTGGTAATAATACACTGATCAAAGCCTGCTCTTTTAAGAACAGACAAACACCCGACGATAAGATCCTCTGATCAAACCCTTGCTCTATCAAGAACACCTCTGCAACTGAGAACCCAACATAACTGATTTACTGTCAAGAAAACCAGGTAGTCTGGAGGTCAAAGTTTCCTGCAATATCCCAACCCCACTCACAGGTATGATGGACCTGATCCACAGACAAAGGTACGGCATCCTATGCGGTCGTCAGCGTCACAGACATTCATGGGTGACAATACGATTCCCAGAAGGAGTGGCATCGTCAAGTCATGAAGAGGCCTCTCTTAGCTGACTTCCAAATGATCGGTCCCCAGAGTCGACAATCCTCACGTCTGGACTCCCCTCAGATCCTCAGGACCGGAAAGGAGCACCTCTGCAAGAATCTCGTCTGAGCGCAGATTTTCGTAGGGAACTGTGCCTGCTCAGCAGACAGGTTCGTCTACTACTTCTCCGCAACTATATCTAGGTGTGTACTCAAAGCCCAGGTCCGGCTTTTCACTCACGGTAACATCCCTCTCCCACAGCAGCACAGATAATCATATCAAACTGGAAATAAAATGCGGGAAATAAAATGCGGGAAGTAAAGTGCGGGAAATAAGAATGCGATAAATAAACGCAACCCAACAAGCAAGCACACAAACGATAGGATTGACTCGCGTAGGGGATGGGAAATGGTCCCAGCATAAGGGATGGGAAAAGTCCCTAGATGCTATATCGTCCCCAGCAGAGTCGCCAGCTGTCGCTTGCGCGAAAATAAGGTGCCGGCATGACAGAAGAGTCGCCACCTTTCGTTATTTATCCCTCAGAGCGGGAAAGGAAACGATCGGAAAAAACCTGACGGATAAGGGTAAGACAAGGTCGTCGCAACCATTGTCTGGGTTCGGGAGTCGGTTACGCAAGGGGAAGGTATTAGCACCCCTCACGTCCGTCGTACTCGACGGGATCCTCGCTTGTTTGTTTACTTGGACGGGTTGGTTATAATCTATCTACCTATCAAGGCTGGCTGAAAAAGAAAAGAAAAATGACTCGGCAAAGCATCGCGCTTTATGCCTACGTATTCTCATCAGAGAATGAGAAATCAGAGTCAACGTAGTTCGGCTAACTACGGGGGAAGATTGGGGAAGGTTGCTCGCTAGGACGTCGCATCCTATGCCTACGTACTTTCATCTGGTATGAAAGATCAGAGCAAACGTAGTTCGGGAAACTACGGGATAAATGGCTCAACTAGGAGGGAGACTATCAAGTCCTACTGTTATCATGCCATGGATTCATCCTATGGTTGAGGTTTGAACAGGGAACTCCTAGATGTTGTCATGCATAGGTTTCCACCTAAAAGTCTATCATCACTTCCTTATCAAAGGAAATGAGAATCCTAAGGGATCATGTCAATGGTACACCAGAACAGACAAAAGCATCAGCTTTAACAGTAAAATGCATGCAATGCAAGTGAGGGAGGAAATGTGTGTGGGGCTTCAGCCTCCACAAGCTCATCTCAACCTCAAGCCAGTCATGAAATAACAGCAATCATACTGAAGATGAACAACATGCTATCAAGCAATGAACAAATAAAAGAAGTGAAGTGCCATCAGGCAAACAAAACACACATGCTTGGGAAAGAAAGAATCAATCTACTCTTTAATCCTAACCCTAATCACAGAGTCTAAACAAATCTAAGCAAAGCTCTCAAGCAAAAACCCTAAACAAGAGAAAACAATCCCAGTCTTCAAGCTTCAGAACAAGCTTACCAAAGGAAGGGAGCTAAGCAAGCAGACTCATAGTGTCTTCCTCAGGAAAGCACTAAGAGGTGTATACTCAGGAGTCATACCCTATGTGGCTCAACCACTGTGATCAGTTTATATTCCTCCTCAGGAGAAATTAAACTCACAAGCAGGCTCCAACATCACTGGATATTTAGGAAATCCTATCTGAACTAGTGGAACTAAATGAATAGACCCATAGGACCTTCCTCAGGAAAGTACTAGGAGGCTTCCACTTAGGAGTTGTATCCCATGTGGCTCAACAACATGTGATCAGTTTACATTCCTCCTCAGGAGAAATTAAACTCACAAGTTGGCTCCAACATCATTGGATACTTGAGAAATCCTAGATAAACTAAGGGAACTAAGTGAATAGACCCATAGGACCTTCCTCAGGAAAGTACTAGGAGGCTTTCACTTAGGAGTTGTATCCCATGTGGCTCAACAACATGTGATCAGTTTACATTCCTCCTCAGGAGAAATTAAACTCACAAGTTGGCTCCAACATCATTGGATACTTAAGAAAGAGGTGAGAAGAAAGAATGAAAGTCATTCATAGTGCCTTCCTCAGGAAAGTACCAGGAACTTCCTTCAAACTTCAGGATCTCAAACCTCACAGACAGGGGACAGACCAAGCTCTGGGTCTCTGAATCTTGATCTACAATCTTCTCTTCATGATGCTCTCCATCAATATCTTCAAGGCAACACAAGCCCCTCAACCAATTCCCCTCAATGAACCCCAAAGATGAACAGATAACCACAGGGTACACCAAATCAACAGGCAACTTCAGAAAATACCTAAAAATACTAAGCTAATGGGGAAAAATCTAACAATTATTCACAAGGGTCCTCAACACCTACTCATAACATCTACAAAGGTCTCTACCTAAAAATCAAGACAAAACTCAATCAAAGAAAGTGAATCATCACCTAAACACAATTTAAACCCTAATTAGGATACCCTAAATCTACCCTAATTAAACTAATCAAGATTTAATTCTAAAAATCTAGAAAAAATCCTATGGGGAACTATGATTCATCATCTAATTGCACAAAAAAATAATGGATAAAAAAGATTAAAGGAAGGTCCTAAAATAATTCCTACAAAATCAAATACCAAACTAAGCCTATTTAAAAGCTATTTAATTGGAAAATCTATTAAAAATATTAAACCTAAAAATAAAATCTCATTTTTATTTTTATAATTTTCTACACATTTTCATCTACTCATAGGAAAAAAAAGAATTAAAAAAGAATTAATTTCCAATTTTTAATGAATTTTACAAAACAGAGAAAATAATAAAAGAAAATTAAAAGAATTAAAATGAATAAAGGGAGGGGGGGTGTATACAGCAACACGCGCTAGTTAAAAAGGATTGGGCCAGCAATAAGGGGGGTGGGAATAGAACATTGAGGCCCAGCGCTGGTTTAATGAAACGCAGCGTTTGGGATTAGTTTGAATTTCCCTCTCTTTCTCAGATTAAACCATCACCGTTGGATTAGATGAAATTGTCAAACTTTGGACTTGATCCAACGGCTTCTCCTTCATCGTCCCAAATGGGACCTAGGGTTTTCGGACCCCTCCCTCCATGCGCCAAGATTCAAGCTCTTCTATCTCTCTCCATACGCCACGAAACAACATGATTCAAAAATGAAAGTTGCTCTAAACCTCAAGGGGAACACAACCATACGTACACTTTTCATTAATTCGCCCTAGATTGTTCTAACAGAAAGCAACAAGATCATGGTTCAAAATCTTCAACTGATATCAACCTTCATTAAACTTCAGTTTAATGGTCTACAGATGCTCTTGATGTTACCCTAGTCCTAGCATGCTATCACGTATGGATTATCATTCCCTATGCTAATGGTTCTTGATCATTAAAGTTTTGCTGCCACTAATTCAAACTCCATGAAATGATCTCTAACTTTCAGGAATTGGTCCTCTAGTTGTTTCTAACAGTTCTATGCTAACAACTCAATCTATCAATGCATAATTAAGGGTGTAAAGAAGAAAATGGCAGACCTGGTTTCTTGGTGAACAGATGAGGAATTTGCTCAAACCAAGCCTCAATCTCTTGTGGAATCACTCAGGGAATCACCTCCTTGCTTCTGTTTGCACTTGTTGTGAAAGAGAAGGCTTGTGGTGGGAGATATCTTGGATTGCTTCAACTTGAAGAAATTGCTTCAATGGCTATCTCTCCTTCTCTCTCCTCTGACTTGGCTCAAGTTTCACCAACCTCTAACACTCCTCATGGCATTCTTTTTATAACAATTGATGGATGCTTCTAGATTCATCTAGAATGATGTGGAAAGTTCTTGAAAATTCCATGATATGCCATATTGGATATCTTATATCCCATGCTCCATGCCTTGTAATTTGGTCTCAAAATGTCCTTACATGAGTTATTAAGTGAGGATGAGTGAAAAACAAGTGTATCTTTGGCTTGTGTAGGGTTTTTCATCATTGCCTTCTTTTTCAAGTAATAAATTTCCAAAGGAAGTCCATTTTTGGAGCCTCAAATGAAAAATCTACTTAAACCAAAGTTCTTAAAATGGTTTTTCCAATCAAAATGATATATTGGATGACCTATTTTGGATTTGTGGATCTCCCAAATCACTTTTCAATTTCAACTTTTCAAAGTTATAAGCCATTTTTAGTTCATTTTTGACCAATCATGGAATTTCATGCTATGAGCTTTTCCAACAATTTGTGACCTTCTTTCTAGACTTAAAATCACATTTTGAGCAACTTTCATGTTTTGAGTTTTTCCATTTGAGGCTTGGAAATAGGAGTTTTAGGCACTGGCTAAAATGACCTATAACTGACAAATGACCAAAATACCCCTGCCTTGTTCAAACCATAAGTTGAGTTCCACAAATCCAATCAAGGACTTCTACCACTCAAATTAAAGCTAAGAGGATCCTCTTCAACATTCATGTTGACCAAGAAACCATAGGAATCATCCTACTAGGGCAAAAGTTGTCTGCAAGTTGGGTGACTTTCAAGGACCCAGATTCACACACCTCAGCTGACCTGTAATTTGTCAAAACCATAACTTGAGCTCTGTAACTCCTATCAAGGACTTCCACCACTCAAATTAAAGCTTAGAACAAGCTCTAAAACATTCATGTGATGGGGAAGATGAGATATCAATCACATCTAGAGCTAAAACTGCCTGGAAGATAGGAATCAAATTAGGGTTTTTCCACTGACAATCCTCAGAAACCCTAACTTGAAACTTCTCAAAATCCTCAATCATGATGAGTTGGTCTAGGAATCATCTTTATAACATCTCTATGCATCATTCCATGATCTCATGGCCCTTGGATTGAGTCTCAACCTTCTCCAAATTTCAGTTAATCTAGGGTAGACCCAGTCAAAACCCTAATTCTACCATTCATGGTTGAATCTTCTGAACTCTTACACAATGACTTCTCAGGGCTTCATGATGGCTATCAAGACATCTCATAAGCTTTCTCAAAACATCAAGTTCATTCTCAAAGTCTCAGGATCATCTGAGGGGCACCCACAACTTTCCAACTCTGAAGCACTCACTCCTGGTTTCAATCCACTCCTCTGAGGGTCTCTTGAACTTTCTGATGAAGGTATCAACTTTCAAACACTCAATGGGTGAATAATTGTTGGTCAAATTTTGGGGTGCAACACTGTGGAATTTGTTGATCTGCTTTCTTGACTGTCTGTTTTCTTTCTGTGCAATTGTATTGATGTGACTTGTTTGATTTTCTTGATGCATTAGAATAAGTTTATATCTAGATTGATTTAAGCTAGGAGCATGATTGCACTAGAGGTTGAGTTGCTCCCTCTGCTTGTGTTTTTACTGTATGGCTTTGCTTGCGGGTATTCGGTAGAGCCCTGCTCCCTTGCCTATGTGGTATTGTGTTTGCTTGATGGCATGTTATTTCATCTGTATGATTCCAGTTATTATATTTTGCTTGATAGCATTTTATTTTATTCTTTCTGTATGATTGCAGTTATTCATATTTGGCTTGAGGTCGAGACGAGCTTGTGGAGGCTGATGCTCCACACACCTTTCCTCCCTCACTTGCATTGCATGCATTTTACAGTCGTTTACTGTTTACTGTTTAAGCTGATGCTTTATCTGTTTCTGTTTACCATTGATATGATCCCCTAGGAATCTCACTTCCTTTGATAAGGAAGTGATGATTAGAACTTTAGGTTGACACCTATGCATGATAACTTCTAGGAGTTCCCTGTTTCAAACCTCAACCATAGGATGAATCCTTGGCATGACAACAGCAGGACTTGATAGTCTCCCCTGTAGTTGAACCTGTTCTTTCTTCTCATCTCAAAACAAATCAAAATACAATAATAAAGGTTAACTAACGTCGTACGTTACGAGCCTTAAGCTAGCTGAGAAAGGATTGTTGGAGAGTTTCTTTTCAACAGTCTGGATGTTTAGTGTGGCACCCTTTGGGCGACATGCGACGCATTCACTCTCAGATCCTAGTCTCTAGTGCGATATTAGTTTCAAACATCCATAAAAAACAATTCTTTCGTAAAAGACAGAAAACAAACTTCCCCCCGTATTATCCCGAACTACGTAAGCTCTGATCTCTCATACCTGTTGAGAGTATGTAGGCACAATACTGACGTATTGGCGAGCTACCTTCCCCATAACCCGTAGTTAGTTGAACTACGTTGACTCTGATTTCTCATTCTCTGATGAGAATAAGTAGGCATAAAGTGCGATGCTTTGCCGAGTCAGTTTCTTTTCTTTTTTTTTAAGCCAACCTTGATAGGTAGATAGATGAAACCAACCCGTCCAGTAAACACAACAAGCATGGATCCCATCGAGTACGATGGACGTGAGGGGTGTTAATACCTTCCCCTTGCGTAACCGACTCCCGAACCCAGACAACGGTTGCGACGACCTTGTCTTATACCTTTTCGTCAGGTTTTTTCGATCGTTTCCTTTCCCGTTCCGAGGGATAAATAACGAAAGGTGGCGACTCTTCTGTTTTGCCGGCACCTTATTTTCGCGGTAGCGACAGCTGGCGACTGTGCTGGGGACTTGATAGTTTCCTGGGATCCAACGTCCCTTATGCGAGTCAATATGGGGATCCAACGTCCTCTGCGAGAGTCAATCCTAGCGCTTGTATGATTACTTGTTGGGTTGTGTTTATTTATCGCATTTTATTTCCCGCATTTTATTTTCAGTATGATATGATTATCTGTGCTGTTGTGGGAGGGGCATTCTGATGAGTGAGAAGCCAGACCCAGGCTTGAGTGTACCTAGCATTAGTTGTGGAAATTAGTGGGCGCGTGCTTGCTTTGCAGGCACTAGTGTCTCATGAAATCCACGCTCAGACGAGGTTCTCCCCGTTGACTTCTTTTCCGGCCCTTTGGGCCTGAGGGGTTGTTGGTTTGGAGGATTGTCGACTCTCGGGACCGATCATTTGGAATTCAGCTGAGTGAGGCCGCTTTAGGAGATGGTGATGCCACACCTTCTGGGTATCGTATCACCCCTCTTGAATGTCTGTGACGCTGATGACCGCATAGGATGCCGAACTTGTGTCAGTTTAGGTCCATACCTGTGAGCAGGGTCGAGTTTGTTGCAGGAAACCTTAACCTTCAGACTACCTGGTTTTCTTGATAGTGAATCAGTTTTGTTGGTATCAGAGGTTCTCATCATCGGACATGTATTTGTTCTTGACAGAGCAGAGTTGTGGTCCTGTATCAAAGGTTCTTATCTTCAGCGATGTGTTTGTTCTTGACAGAGCAGAGTTATAGTCTGACATCAGGGCTTCTCATTATCAGATGGATATTTGTTCTTGACAGGGCAGATTTATGGTCCGATATCAGGGTTTTCTTCTCATTAGAGATAGGGTTGTTCTTGATAGAGCAGTATTGTGGTTTTGTTGATACAGAGCCTGCATCACCTCAACAGCACAGTCGTCTTGATCTCCTGTTGCATGATTGCATTTTACATTGCTTTGCATACTCATTTGCATTTCATTAACGTGTGTCTGTGTTGCAGGTACCGTTTCCCCCGGTTCATGTTTTCTTGCCTTCTATTGTGCTATTATGGGTTCTCTGAGGAAGACTGTGGCTTACAAGCTTCCCACTCCTGATGTTGTTCAGCTGACTGGTTTGATTGCCTTGGCAGACGATTCTGTGAGAGATGAATTCAGAAAGTCTTACGGTAAATTGCTCAGCCTAGTTCGTAAACCTTCTGTGTTTGAGTTGAATGGGTTGCACGCCCTGCTGCAGTTCTATGGTCCTCCTTTGAGATGCTTTACTTTCCAGGACTTTATTCTCGCACCCACACTAGAGGAGTATGCTGATTTGTTAGGTGTGCCTATCAGGAGTCAGATGCCTTTTGTTCCCGGTTTCTCCTTACAGTTCTTAGTGGGAAAGGCCCAGCAGTGCGCCAAAGACGGTTGTTGGATCGTGTTCAACGTGATTCTTGCTCTTTGCATATGCGACATCATTCTGTTCCCCAATATGCCCGACTTTGTGGACTTCGACGCCTTTCACATCTTTGCATCAGGGAATCCAGTCCCTACCTTGATAGGAGATGTCTACCATTCCGTCCACTACAAAAACGAGAATAGAAGAGGCAAGAATGTCTCGTGTTGTGTGCCATTGCTCTATAAATGGCTTGATAGTCACCTACCCAATAAGGGTCTCTTTGCTTCGTCTGCAGCTACAACTGAGTGGTCTGGGCGTCTGATGAGTCTGTCAGCGGAGGATATTGCCTGGTTTGATAGAGATAGGTTGGGTACCGAGATCAGCTGCAGTGGGTTTCCGAATGTGCCTTTGATAGGCAGGAAGGGTTGTATCAATTATAATCCATCTCTGCTGGTCCGACAGTTTGCTTATGCTTTGAGAGCTCTGCCGAAGGATGAAGAGGTGCAGGAATCTCTGTACCTCACGGGTCTTCTAGAGGGGGATATGTTATCTAAGCTTCAGCACGCTTGGAATGGTATCTGTAAGCGAGGAAAGTCGTTGCTGGGAAAGAGTAATAGCCAAGCCTACGCTCCGTATGTGACCTGGATCAGAGCCAGAGCAGATATTATAGGGATGCCGTTTCCTCCTGCCCAGCCAGAAAGCCCTCCAGTGATTGAAGAGCCTACCACCGTGCCTATTCAGCAGCATAATCAGGTGTTAGCTGAGAGAGATGAGCTGAAGAAGGCAAATGAAGAACTGGAGAAAGAATTGGCTCAACTCAGAAGCGAGAGAAGCGAAGTCGTCCACTCCTTCAAAAGGCAAACAGAGCTGGTGAACCAGTTAGGGACGAATTTGACTAAGCAGATGGCTTAGCGTGAGCGCTTGGGTCTGGACTTCAAAGTTGTCAATGACGTACTGGCCACCAGGAAGCAGCACTTGGATGAAGCGTACCGGAGGATATCCAAGTTTAATCAGCATTGGAAGGCCACCCTAGCCAACGACAAGGAACGAGAGGATAAACTGAAACAACAGATCTCCAGATTGAAAGCCCAGGTGAAGGCTAGTGAGAAGAGGTTTGATGAAGAAACCGCTCGTAGATATGCCGCTGAAGGCCTGCTAAACAAGGCTCTTGCTAACCTGAAGGAGCGCAAGCTGACGTTTGAATCCAAGAAGCGGAAGTTAGAAGATTGTTTCGACGAAGGAGCATGGGAAGATTCAGTTGAAGGTCTTCGGTACATTATTATGCAGACGGAGCTACTCGTCGAAGGGTTGCTCACCCAGCCTGATCATCCAGAAACGACGAATCTGTTAGAGGAGTTTCGAGCCCGTGGCCGTACTTGACTATATTTGTAATCCTTTTGTGTTGATCATTGTTGTATGCTGACCATCACCAGGCTTGTTGGTCGAGGTCATGCTATTGATTCTGCTTGTACTTAGTGACGTTGTGTACCGCCTTGATGGGCTTTCTTTATATATGAGATGTTATTTCCATGGCTGGACTCAGACTTCTTATTATCAGCACTGGCACTCAAGCACTAGGATCAGGGGATATCTCCCTAACGTAGAGACACACATTTGCGTTTGCATGAAGTATTTGCATAACGAGCACTTTGTCGTTTTTTCTAACCCTATTGTATTTGCAGGTTGTTTCAGGTTGTTCCAGGATTGATCAAAGACTAATCCACCGCTATCCGACCAGAGCAAATCAAGCCAGAGCTATGTAGCAAGTGCAGACTGATGTTCAGGAACTCCGAGAGAGGATGGACCACTTCATGGAACTCATGCAAGTGGTTGCCAACGGCCAAGACCAGCTCAGAACCTTGGTGCAGCCTCTGATTTCAAGGGTTGACAGCAATTGTGTACTCCATGGTGGGGCTGTTCCAACCCCTCCACCTGTTGAAACTCCTCAGAATGGAATCCCCGTGACCGGGGGGAATGGTAGTGGCAACGGTAACGTGATCGCTAACATGGGGCTCAATGGAAATACGACTGGCATCGGTAATGGGAATTTCGAAGCTAATGTCAATGTTGGGCTAGGCAACAGCAACACAGGTGTTGGGAATCTGTATGGGCCTCAGCCATGGTTAGAAGACCGTCAAGAAGATTTGTTCTCCCAAAAGGGTGCTGAGGGAGAGCTGACTGCTGAAGCACGTCTGAGGTTTAAGGCACTCGAGGACAAGATGAGGAGTTTCGAGAACCTGAACACCATGGGTGTTGACATGTCCAAGCTGGGACTGATTGCTGATTTCAAGGTGCCTCCCAAGTTCAAGGTACCCGACTTTGAGAAGTACAACGTCACTACTTGCCCTCGCATCCACCTGAGATCATACTACCGGAAAATGTCCGCTCACTCTGAAGACGAGAAGCTGCTGATGCACTTCTTTCAGGATAGCTTGTCCGGGCCGTCCTTGGAATGGTACATGAGTTTGGAACCTACCAGTGTGCGCACGTGGAAGGAACTTGCTGAAGCATTCGTGCACCACTACCAATATAATAGTGACTTGGCTCCGAACCGAGTCCAGCTGCAGAATTTGTCACAGAGGAACAACGAAGGGTTCAAAGAGTACGCCCAGCGGTGGCGTGAATTGGCAGCTAGAGTTCAGCCGCCGATGGTTGAACGGGAGCTTGTTGAAATGTTTTAGCCACCATCCCAGGGGTTTCTTACGAGAAATTGGTCAGCAGTATGTCTGGAAGCTTCTCAGATTTCATCATCACGGACGAGCACGTTGAAAATGGGATCAAACTGGGGAAAATTCAAGGTGATCTAGCCTCAGCTGGAGGAGGAAAGAAACCGTATGGTGGCAAAAGGCGGGAAGGAGAGACGAGCGCTGTGTCCAACGCTCGAAGGAAAGGCAAAGGCCAGCACCAGCAGGTGGCCAGTATAACCATCCCTGCTGTCCAACAGCAGCAGCAGCAGCAGCCGAATCAGCAAGGGTACAGGAAGTATCAAAATAGGGCACCTCTATCAAGTCGCCACCTCGAGGCACCGCCCATGTCTTATGCTCAGCTGTTACAAACTCTGCTTCAGTTACAGCTGATCCAGAAGAGAACTTTGGCTCCTTTGACAGCGGCACCTCCGCCAGGTTATGATGCGAATGCAACTTGTGAGTTTCACTCAGGGGCACCAGGCCACACGGTAGAAAACTGCAAAGCCTTCAAACACAAGGTGCAAGACATGGTGGATGCTAAGATCATCAACTTCTCGGATAATGTGCCAAACGTCACGAAGAACCCTATGCCGAATCATAGGGGAGGTGGAGTAAATGCCATTATTGAAGATGAGAATCGGGATGTGTTGACTGACGTCAAGGATCTAAAGACACCGCTTACCTTCGTCAAAGCCAAGCTGATGAAAAGAGGTTTCTTCCCAGGTTGTGGAGAATTGTGTATGGGCTGTGCGACTAGTCCTGATGGATGTAAACAGTTGATAGAAGGGATTCAGAGTCTGATGACCGAAGGGATCTTGCAGTTTAGCCGAAGGGCCGAATATGGATCTGGAGAGGTAATGCTTAAGCAAAATGATGAGGTTGCCACCATCACCATCCCTCGCCGGACGATCACTATTTCTGCACCTAGGCCGCCCACGATTACCATCACCAAGGCTGGGCCGATACCTTTTGAAAGCACCAATGCTGTCCCAAGGCATTACGGGGCAGACGTCTACTGCAACGAACAAAAGTTGAAACTAGAACCGTCTGGGTCGTCTGTGGATAACCTAGCGGGAATTGGCGGGATCACGCGAAGCGGAAGAGTATTTGTTCCACCTGAGGTTCTGGCGGACAAAGCCGACAAAGCTGATGTAACTGACAAGGGAAAGAGTAAAGTCATTGAGGAAACCCCTCGTGGGGTAGAGAAGGACTTACTTGTTAAATACGCTGAAGAGTTTATGAGATTGATTACGAAGAGTGACTACAAGATCGTGGATCACCTCCATCAAACGCCTTCGAAAATTTCCATCCTGAATTTGTTGTTGTGTTCTAAGGCACGTCGCAACGCGCTGCTGAAGGTTTTGAATGGTACGTATGTACCGCAAGAAATATCGGTCAACCAGTTAGAGGGGGTCGTAGCCCACGTGAATGCTGCAAACGGGTTAGGGTTCACTGACCTGGACCTGACGCCGAAGGGAAGAAACCACAACAGTGCCCTGCACATCTCGATAGAGTGTAGGGGAACGATTATGTCTCACGTGTTGGTAGACACGGGGTCGTCATTCAATGTTCTTCCGAAGAAGGCATTGATGAAGTTAGATACTCGAGGATTGATTTGCACACCCAGTGATCTAGTTGTGAAAGCGTTCGATGGAACCAAACGTCATGTTTTCGGGGAGGTGACGTTGCCAATCCAAGTGGGGCCGGAAACATTCGACGCAGTCTTTTACATTATGGACATCATGCCTGCCTACAGTTGTCTCCTAGGCCGGCCATGGATCCATTCTGCGGGCGCCGTGACCTCCACGTTGCACCAGAAACTCAAGTACGCTGTTGGAGGTAGCGTCGTGACTGTATGTGGCGAGGAGGATATAATGGTGAGCCACTTGTCGTCCTTCAAATATGTTGAGATGGACGGGGAAATCCACGAAACCCTATGTCAGGCGTTCGAGACTGTTAAAGCCAAGAACGTAGCTCCTGTAATCGCTGAAAAACCAGAGATGACTCTCTCTTCCTTCAAGGAAGCCCGGGCCGTTGTTCAAGCCGGATCTACCCCAGGCTGGGGGGCAAATTCTAGAGATACCTAATAAGCAAGAAAAGTTTGGGTTAGGATACTCTCCTGCGGTTGAAGCCTCCTCTTCTCACAGTGCGTCGCAAGGTAAAGGGCCGATCCAGTTTACCAGTGGCGGGGTGATATTCGAAAGTGTCAACGCGGTGTCTGGAGACGGCGAAGACAGCGATTGCGACCTAGACTCTTGGATCCAGCCAAGCAAACCAGGCCAGAGCCTCAACAACTGGTCCATCAGGGATACCATCCAAGTGACAGGCAAAGAGTAATGATTTACTTTCTCCAATCATTGTACAACCCTATGTCCTACCCGGGGCATAGTGGTTTTATTGTCAGGGCCTTGTTTGATTATGTACATGCATTTTACTAATAAATCAAAAGGCGTTTTTTCTTCGTATTCAAATGTTGTGATCTTGGTTATTCCTGTTTTATATTTGTTTTGAAAAACAATAAAATGGCAATAGGGTTCGTGCTAACCTGCATATCCTTGTTTTAAGCTTAACCCTTGTTATTGCAGGATCCACAGAGCAGATGACATCGACTCTGGACCTTCTACGACTCACTTCGACTTTGATTGCCCGATCTATCAATCCGAAGAAGAGATTGATGAAGACGAAGACCTTCCCGAAGAGTTGGCCCGCTTGTTGAAACAAGAAGAGAAAGTTATTCTGCCTCATGAGGAAGAGATTGAGATTGTGAATATGGGTTCTGAGGACATGGTCAGGAACGTCAAGATAGGGGCTGCATTGTAGAGTGATGTCAAGCAGAGATTGGTCGAGATGCTGAGAGAGTATAGTGACATCTTTGCTTGGTCATACGAAGATATGCCCGGACTTGATACTGACATAGTGATCCATCACTTGCCACTGCGAGAAGATTGTCCTCCCGTTAAGCAGAAGTACAAAAGCAGCTCGATGTTGGATTCTTAGCGGTCACTACTTACCCTCTGTGGTTCGCCAACATAGTGCCTATACTGAAGAAAGACGGTAAGGTGTGGATGTGCGTCGATTATCGGGATTTGAATAGGGCAAGCCCTAAAGATGATTTCCCGCTCCCTCATATTGATGTGTTGGTCGACAATACAGCTCAGTTCTCTGTGTTTTCGTTCATGGATGGCTTCTCCGGCTACAATCAGATCAAGATGGCGCCGGAGGACATGGAGAAAACTACGTTCATTACACCCTGGGGAACGTTTTGCTACAAGGTAATGCCTTTCGGTCTGAAGAACGCAGGGGCCACTTACCAACGAGCAATGGTTACTTTGTTTCATGACATGATTCATCATGAGATTGAAGTCTATGTTGATGACATGATTGCGAAGTCCCAAACGGAGGAGGGACATCTGGTCAATTTGCTGAAGCTTTTTGAGAGGCTTAGGAAGTTCAGGTTGAGGCTGAATCCTAACAAGTGTACTTTCGGAGTACGGTCTGAAAAGCTACTGGGGTTTATCGTGAGTGAAAGAGGCATCGAGGTTGATCCTGCGAAGATAAAAGCGATACAAGAAATGCCAGCGCTAAAAACAGAAAAAGAAGTTCGTGGTTTCTTGGGTAGAATAAACTACATTGCAAGGTTTATTTCTCAGCTCACAGCCACGTGTGAACCGATGTTCAAACTACTGAAAAAAGATCAGGAGATTATCTGGAACGAGGATTGCCAGAAGGCATTTGATAAGATAAAACAGTATCTACAGGAACCTCCGATCTTGATACCCTTAGTGGTTGGACGACCCTTAATCATGTACTTGACAGTTCTTGAGAATAGTATGGGGTGTGTTCTCGGTCAGCACGACGAGACGGGCAGAAAGGAGCATGCCATTTACTACTTGAGTAAAAAGTTCACAGAATGTGAATCTCGTTACTCGATGCTGGAGAAGACGTGTTGTGCACTAGCCTGGGCTGCCAAACGTTTACGACAGTACATGCTCAACCACACCACCATGCTAATTTCGAAGATGGGTCCGATCAAGTACGTCTTCGAGAAGCAAGCACTTTCGGGAAGGATTTCCAGATGGCAAATGGTGTTGACGGAATATGACATTCAGTACGTTTCCCAAAAGGCCATCAAGGGAAGCGTATTGCCTGAGTACCTTGTCGAACAGCCGATCGAAGATTATCAGCCGATGAATTTTGAATTCCCTGATGAGGATATCATGTTTCTCAAAGCAAAGGATTGTGATGAACCGTTGCCCGACGAGGGTCCAGACAGGAAATCCCAGTGGAAATTGATATTCGACGGGGCGGTTAACTCTTATAGAAGTGGCATTGGGGCGATCATCACGACTCCCCATGGATCCCACATCCCGTTCACTGCTAGACTGACGTTTCCGGTCACCAATAACGAAGCGGAGTTCGAAGCATGCATCATGGGTCTAGAGGAGGCAATTGATTTGAGAATCAAGAACCTAGATGTATATGGTGACTCGGCACTTGTGATTAACCAGATTAAAAGGGAGTGGGAGACTCGTCAATCGAATTTGGTGTCGTACATGAACTACGCCAGAAGGCTGCTTCCGTTCTTTGATCGAGTGGAACTCCATCATGTGCCCAGAGCAGAAAATCAGATGGCTGATGCCTTAGCCACGTTGGCTTCGATGTATAAAGTCAATTTTTGGAATGAAGCCCCAAGTATTGTCCTTTCTCGTCTTGATAGACCTGCATTCGTCTTTGCGATCGAGGAAGCCTTCGATGGCAAGCCATGGTCCCATGACATTCAGACCTTCCTTATGACTAAGGAATATCCTGCGGGAGCGTCAACCCAGAATAAGAAGACTCTAAGGAGGCTGTCTGGAAATTTTTATCTCAATCTTGATGGAGTTTTGTATAAAAGAAACCACGATCTCGTGCTACTCAGATGTGTAGATGAGAAAGAAGCGAGTATGCTCATGGAAGAAGTCCATGAAGGCACATTTGGTACGCATGCCGGCGGGCACGCTATGACAAGAAAGATCCTGAGAGCAGGATATTACTGGCTGACGATGGAATCGGATTGCTTTAAATTCGCAAAGAGATGTCACAAATGCCAGATTTATGCTGATAAGATTCATGTGCCGCCGTGCCCGTTAAATGTCATGTCCTCCCCATGGCCGTTCTCCATGTGGGGCATCGACATGATAGGCAAGATCGAGCCCACTGCATCTAACGATCATCGTTTCATTCTAGTAGCTATCGACTACTTCACCAAGTGGGTGGAGGCAGCCTCATATGCTAATGTTACCAAGCAGGTGGTGTCTAAATTCATAAAGAGGGACATCATCTGTCGTTACAGAATTCCTGAGCGGATCATTACTGATAATGGTTCGGATCATCCCTTGTGCATCTTAATACATCAATCCATGATCACATGGCTTTGAAATTAGGTCTCAACCTTCTTCAGATCATCTGTTGACCTAGGTTTGACCAGATGAAACCCTAGTTGCACCAATCTTGGTAGTAGCTTCATATCCTTCACATGATGACCTGTCTAGGCTTCAAAATGACTTTCAATACTTCTCATGAGCTCTCTCAAGGCTTCAAGTCCAACTCCATGGATTAAGAATCATCTGATGACCTCTCACAACCTTCAAGTTATGAGGCATACACTCTTATATCTAACCCCTTCCTCTGAGGAACTTTGTGGCTTCTTTGATGAGGATATCAACCCTTGAATTCTTGAATGAAGACTCTTAGATAGCTTCATCTCTTGGTAGCCCTTTGTTGGTAGTCATACCTCTTGATCTCCTGCACACATGTCAATGCAATGCAGATGATAATGCTAAAATGAATGCAATGAAACACAAGCTAGGTAAAGAAAGGTTAGGCAAATTTTGGGGTGCAACACCTTTGAGTCCAGCGGGATGCCATAATTTTTCCTAAGTCTCATTCATAGGTTTTGACTTAGCAGGCTTTTCCTTTTTATCATTTTTGATTTATGAACAAATCGTGTGACTTTAGGTTGCTTTGACTTATTGAAAGGATCGTGACTACCATTTTCCTTAGCTAGTTGAAGGATAATCATCATAGACTCGACTCCTAGCCTCCTAATGTGTGAGGGATAGGTATGGTGAAGTGGATCCTCAGATGTTCACTCCTCTCCTTTTTTGAAAATTTGGGCGCTCAATCAGCTTAACTGAAAACTACTCTGCCCCAGGTTAAAATTGAGGGTTTTTTTATTTGGAAAAGAAAACTCCTACTTTAAGGCTAAAAGAGGTTAATGAGGGTCTATCTCCCTTATATCATCAGCAGGGTTTTATTCACAAGCACACAACAAGAGATCTTGTGTTTTCAATTTCGTCATCCTCCTCCGAATTCTCTGCCTAGGTAAGAGATTGGATGACATTGGCATTACAAAATAGAAAAATCACTTAATGAGTGAATACAAATGGATTTATTCAATAAAAACATATTCATTGCATTAATCATTCAAAAATAAACAAGTTCTTACATGCAAATCATGCTTTTATAACCAAAGAAATAACAACAAATACAAGAAAATAAACAAACAGCCTGATAATCTTGGGAATGAGCTCTCCTCTTGATTTCATCGGCTTGGAAAGGACTTTCTTGAGTATTTATATCTATCAGCATAAAGAATTTCCATTCACAAATGGGCTTCCTTCCTTGAAGTTCAGCAATTCATCGTCAATCATCTCTTAGACCTTTTCCTGGAAAACCCTGCACTCTTCAATTGGATGTCCCACTACTCCATCATGAAACTCACAACTGGTATCTGGGTTGCACTAAGAAGGGGGAGATTTCATGGATCTAGTCTTTTTGGGCGTCATCACTGAGTTTCGGGAAAAATAAGACCATAATTGACTGTAAGTCACTAGGATTGGATCAAACTGGAGAGTCTCTTCTTCTAGACTATTCAAAGGTCTCTACTGATTCTGAGAGTTCAGGTTCTGAACTTGTCGATTCTGACATTGATCTTGAGAAACCAACCTTTGTTGTTGGTACAGAAATTCACGAAGTAGTGCTTGGTGGCACTGGACAGAAGCTGCATACTGATATTGGTGATAAGGCACCAAAACTGGAGCTCGCAAGATCTAAAGAAAATCCCAAACTACATCAACATTAACGCTCCTTTCCTCTTGGGAATCACTAATCAATTTCTCTTCACCAGCTTGGCTATTTGATCCATCTTGGATTCTTCCACTTTTGAATGTGTCTTTGATGGTTACTCCAACTTCCACAATTTTAGAGAACGCTAATGGTACAACGCCTACCATCCTAACAAAATAATGATCTGAAAATGTTTTTAGAAACATTTTAACCAACTCTTTCTCTTGGAGTGGTGGATGAACTTGGGCTGCCAAATCTTTCCACAGCTGTGCATACTCTTTGAAGGATTCGTTGTCCTTCTAACTCATACTCGTCAATTGATCGTTGGTTAGAGCCATGTCCACATTGTAATTGTACTGCTTCAGAAAAGCATCAGCTAGGTCTTCCCAAGATTGAATTTGGTTCCTTTCAAGCCTCATATACCACATCAAGGATGCCCCACATAAAGTTTCTTGAAAGCAGTGAATCATCAGTTTGTCGTTGTCGATATAAGCCGTCATATTTCGACTGAACATTGTGAAATGATACCTTGGACAGCTAACACCCTTGTATATTTCAAAGATAGGAATTTTGAACTTCGGGGGAATAACCATGCCCGGAACCAGACATAAGCCATGAGCCTTAAGACTAGATACATTGAGTCCTTTCATCATCTTCAATTGTTTCTCAGGATCATGAACTCCTTTCTCGATTTCCACAACTCTAGGATCATTCAACTTTCTCATAGGGCAAACATTCTGAGGATTTGGCATATACCTCGGAAATCGGGAATTTCTTTCATCAACTTGAACAACCATGTTATCTTCCACAGGCTGATATTGAGTAGGAACATCTACTTATGGAGCACTATTGTCAGGAGGGAAATCGTACATCGGGTTAGTCACCACTCTAAAGCATAATAGGGGATCAACATTTTCTGTCCTCTCCATTATCCTTCAGTGGCTACTTTAAGCTCAATACAAAGGCCAATAAACCAGCTAATTGATACAAAGACAAAAGGACGGATGAATTCCTGTTTAGGGAAAAAAGTGTATGCAAATGCAATGCTACATGATGCATGTTGTGCAAATGCAAATGAAATTCAAGGAACTCAAAAGTTACATTTGCAAACACCATAAAATGGATAACACTTTGAATGACTGAAATATTCCGATTTCATTAAAGTTTAAAGGATTGTGAAATGGAGTACAACTTCTCAAAATCCACAGTAAAACCTATGATGTTTTCAAGATAACTCTAAGTTCCTTGAAATAGTTAGTAAGATAGTGCATGAATGCATGGATGGATGGATGAATGTATGCATAAACACAGGTATACACAAATGGTATACAAACAAGGGCCTAGGTTTAAAGATCACAAGAATGGAGCCATGGTCTACCCTTCCCAAATGGTGTGTACTAAGGGTTCATTTTTACCTGTACAACGGTTTCTAAAAAGTTCCCAGAGTCGTTGATAAATCTTTTGGATATTATCAGCTTGCACGACTTCTTATACGGGATAATAATATTCTTAAGATAAACTTGTCTGAGTGTAGTATCGTATGACAACCATCACAGGTCTACACTTGGATAATCACTACACTATGCCCTAAAAAGTCTTAGAGGGGTGAAGGGATACTAAGGTCCTCAGCTTCACGGACTCCCAGGTCAGAAAAAGTAACACCAATACGACTACTCGTATGACATTAGTAATCCCAAATGGGCTTCTGCCGAGCGTGGTTACATCATATGTTAATCATGTTAGGACGACACCCAACAGTTAACTATTAATCATACCATAATCTTATCTTATGTGCACTCAAGTCCATGCTAGGACTTATCTTACAACAGTATGTAACAACCATGCACACAGAAAAACCTGTTGCACCCCAAAATTTGCTCAACCTTTTCTTGCCTGATTTATGTTTCATTGCATTGCCATTTTCATAGTTACATCATGTACATAGTTCAATCATTTGCATATCCTAGCATATCAAGTCATACAACAAGGGATCAAGTGCCATTTATGTCAAAGGAAGCCTATTTAGAGGTGTTATCTGAGCCTGAGAGACCATCCAAGTCATCAGAGAAGGATTGAAGTCATGAGAAGTTTGAGTGCCCACAGGTGGATTTCTCTCCTAACTTGAGGTTTTTTTAAGATCACCAACATGAAATTGTGAATTTGAGGCGTGTATGGATCTCATAGGATGCCTAGAAGGCCCTATTGAAGCTTAGACAAGTCATTGTATCAAGTTCAAGAGCCATGGTTGAGGTGTGTACAAGTAGGGTTTCATCTGGGTAACCCTAGGTCAAGGAGAGCCAAGAAAGGGCATCAAGACCTAGATCTAGGTCATGGAAGTCATGCATTGATATGTCTAAGCATGTGTATGGATGAGCCAAGATCAAGTTCAAAAGAATCAAGAGTAGTTGGAGGTGTTTGAGACGGGGTTCCTAGGGTAAAATCCCCTATATAGCACTGGACTTCAAAGCCACATAAGTCAAAATACAAGTTTCAAATGGATCGTTTGCCAACATGAAACTTTTGTAGCTTCTCAATACCTTTAATTTGAGTACTAGAAGTCTTCAAGAAGATTTGTAGAACTCAACTTATGGTTCTTGCAAATTACGAGTCACCAGAGGACACTGAAATTTATCTGTGAAAGTCAATTGACTTCCAAGCAACTTTTTCCCTTCAATGAGTCTTCAAATGGATTCTTGGCCAACATAAGAGTTGTAGGGCTTGATATTAGCTTTAATTTGAGTACTAGAAGTCCTCAAGAAGACGTGTGGAACTCAAGTTATGATCTTGGCAATCCAGGGGTATTTTGGGAAAGTTGAATTATAGGCCTTTTTCAACATCTGCCAAAATCTCTATCTTCCACTCCTCAAATGAAAACGTTTCCAACATGAAATGTGTTTAGAATGATGTTTTTAGGTCAGGTAATAAGTAATGAGGGTTTGAATGGGCTTGTATCACAAAGTTACCAAAAATGGCTTAAAAAAGGAAGAAATGAAAGTCATTTAAAAAGCCAAAAATGTGATTTTATGTTTTGGGGTCAAAATGAGGCATGTGACATATCAAATTGATCAGAAATGATGTTTTAAAGATGATGGCAATGTTACTTTTGGCAATTGAGGCATATTTCAAAGGATTGCATTTGGTGGATTATGGTTGAAGTAACATATGCAAAATCATTCACAAGATCAGCTACAAGGCTCTAACCAATTCCAATCAATTCAAAATGTCATGTGGTGAGATTTTGGATCAAAACCAAGCTGCTGAAGCAAGCTGAACCCAACTGTCATGTGCAAGCTTCTCATGAGATTTCAAGTGCAAGAGAAATTGAATTTCTCACATGGATCATTCCAGAACTTTCTTGATCCTTCTAACATGTTCTATATGTACCTAGCAACTGATTCAAAGCTTTTTTTGGTCAAGAATTGGAGTGAGTTGAGAGAGAGCATTCTGATTTTTCACTTTGCATAATAGAATCAATTTGACGAATTGGATCAATCTCAAAGAAAACTAGTGCATTCAAAAGCTTTAGCATGAGTTTGTGTTTGAATTTGGAGAGAATTCTGGTCAAGAACTCTGAAGAATTGAGAGAGAGCAAAGTGAGTTTATTCATAGCAAATCAAAATCGTGTTTGGTAATTCAGAGGGATTCAAAGCAAACCATTGCATACAGAAGCTTCATCAAGCATTGTTGCAGGAAACTGGAAGTTTTTGGAAGCTAAATCGTGCTGCAACTACTTCTGTTCATCCAATTTTCTCAGGTTTTTAACTTTCAACTTCTAGCCATAATTATAGGTAGTTGCTTGAGAATGAGTATGCGGTTAGGTTAGTATAGATCCTGAGAAGGTTTTTGATGCAAGAATTCAGTGTTTAGAGACAAAAATAGGATGGATTATTTTTCTGTTGAGGCATATATCTCGTTGTTCTTGATGGTTTAGACTAGTTTAGATAGCTAGAGTTACTCAGGGAAGCGTGTAGATGATGTTAGACTCTTTAATTTTGAGAATCCTGATGGTTGAAAATTGAGCATATTATGAACTTGGAGTCGTGATTTGATTTATGTTGAGATTCAAGAAGAATGGATGTTACCATTAGGTTCAGTGTTGAAAAACGAGTTGATTGGAGTAATTAGGTTTAAGCTTTGATGTTGTTTTGTGAAGTTAGTAGCTGGGGACGACGGTGGCACTAGGTTCCGGCCACCGTCTGGTTCACGTTCCCTCCAACTTTCAAATGAAGAAGATAACATAATGGCCCTTAGATCAACTTGGACTTTGACTGAATTATCCCACCAACGACCACGATCTGTTTTGGTTTTGTGAATAAGTCTGAACATGAGCTTAAACTCCCCGTTTCATTTAATATTTTGACTTGGGCTTAGTACAAGTTTTGCTATCCACACCTCATTCTGAGCCTAATTGAGGAAATATACCTGACCTGATTGCTATTCATCACGCTCCTTTTCCATTTTCTTTTATTTTCTTTTATTTTCATAGTTTTATTTAGGTTAGCTTTTAATTCATAATAAATTGAAAAATGATCATTTTAGGATGATACTTTTTTTCCCTAGTTCCCTTAGGACCTCTAGAATTTTATAGGTTTAAAAAAATATTAATATCATGCATTTTATTTTTAATGGCATATTTTATAGTTTTATTGCTTTTATGTTGGCATTTTGGTTTATTGCTTACTTTCTGAATTTTCTGTGAGTTTGGTGAGGATTTTTTGATTGATTCTTGTGAGGTTGACTAGAATAGGGAAGCATGTACCCTTAGGAATTTTATCATAATTTTGTGAATAAAATTTAGGTTAATTTGAGTGGTGGACATAAGGACTGTTAGAATTAGGGTTTTAAAACAACTAGTTGTAGTTTAGGGCATAGTTTGGGAACTTAGTGTTTGATTTAGATCCAGGGATTTATATGGGGTATTGGGTATAGGATTAGGTTCCCTTAGAAATTTAATTAGGATTTTGTGATCCATTTTAGCATTTTATTTGTATTTTGCAATTGGTGTGATGTTTGTGGGTTTCTCCCTTGAATGCTTGGTTTATTCATTTTGTTTGGGCTATTTTGGGTGAGCTTTTGGCTTGGACTTTGCTTGGATGAATTGAAGACCAATTGAAGTTGGTTTGGATACCTTGAAAGAGCTTGGAGTTGAAGATTTCTCATCAGTTGGATTGCTTGTCAGAAGCTTAGGGATTAGGGTTTTATGAAGAGCTTTCTTAGACTTAGTTCATTTCTTTCCTCAAACATGGAATGCTTTGTTTACTTCCATCCTATCATATGATTCAAAGTCCTCTTAAGGAAGCCCCATCTATCCCTTGGAGGGATGAGGGGGATGTCTTAAAGAGTAGAACTTTTGAGGATACCCTTATTTGCAGATGATGGTTTCTAGTGATTTCCTTTGGTTTTCACTGGTTTCCATTCATTATAACTTGATCCCAATAACAAATCTTTCTTGGTGGAGCTTGATTGAGCTTGGTTATGAAGATCTAAGATGTTGAAGATGCCTTTCATGAGGATTTCTTGAAGATGGAGTTGTGTTAGTGTCAACTTTGCTATCAGGAGCTTGCTGGAGGATTGAAGCTAGGGTTTATTGATGCTTTTGAGCTGGAGTTTTCTGTAGCTGTGGAGCTTAACTGTTTAGATTTTGAGGAGCCTTATTTGAAGTGTGCTTTCTCTTCCCTGGAAGTTGGAGATTGAAGTTTATTGAAGTCTGAAGATGAAAGTTGTTGCTGTCAGAGCTGCTGTTTGCTGTAGGAGTTTGGTGCTGCTGCTTGAGCTGCCTCCTCTGCTTTGGGTTTTGTTTTTCTGTATTGTTTGTTGGCTTGTATAGCTTGCCCCCTAGGTTTGAGGTGAATGTTGATTCACTTTGTCTGTTGTTTTCCCAGGTTCGAGGTTGAGTGGGACTCCCTTGCCTCGCTTGTACTGCTGCATTGCATGCATTTTACTGTATTTGATTGTTTTCTTTTCTGTTTATCCCCTAGGATCTCTGATTTCCTCTGTGTAGGAGGGAATTATGACAGACATTAGGATTCTTATCCATGCATGACAACATTCGGTTAGTTTTTATTCCCTTTTCAAACCCTAGGCTTTTATAGCTCCTTTCTCTTCTCATCTTAAACAACTCAAAAATACAGTAATAAGGCTAATCGATGTCGTACGTTACGAGCCTTAAGCTATTTGAGAAAGGGTTGCTGGAGAGCTTCTTTCTAGTAGTCTGGCTGCTTAGTGTGGTACCCTTTGGGTGACACGCGACGTAGTCACTCTCAAATCATAGTCTTTAGTGCGTCAGAGATTGCAAACAAACTAAAAAACACTTCTTTCGTAAAAGATTCAAAACAAATATCAAAGTGTCATTTTTGTCCTCTTGGACTCTTAATCAAGAAAAACCCTTTTTGAAGGTAATAAAAAACAGTCAGGCAAGCTTGTGTCTTCCGTAGCCCGAACTACGTTTGCTCTGATCTTTCATGCTGTATGAAAGTACGTAGGCATAGGATGCTGTATCCTAGCGAGCAACCTTCCCCTCCTTTCCCGTAGGTAGGCGAACTACGTTGACTCTGATTTCTCATTCCAGACGGGAATACGTAGGCATAAAGTGTGATACTTTGCCGAGTCATTTTCATTTTCTTTTCTTTTTAACCCTTGACCTGTAGAGTAGGTAGAATGACAATCCGTACTAGAAAACATGCGTGGATCCCGTCGAGTACGGCGGACGTGAGGGGTGCTAATACCTTCCCCTTGCGTAATCGACTCCTGAATCCAGGATTTGGTTGCGATGACCATTCCTTTCCCGTTTTGCGTTAGGTTTACTCTGAGCGTTTCCTTTCCCTCCGTTGGGATAAATAACGCACGGTGGCGACTCTTCTGTCATAGCCAGCGTCGATTTTCACAGTAGCGACAGCTGGCGACTCTGCTGGGGACTCTAACAGTTCCCTACGCGAGTCAGTCCTAACGCTTGTTTTCCTCGTCGTGGGTTTTGTATGGATTTACATTTCTGTCTTTACTTTCCACATTTTATTGTCAGCTTTATATTGTTATTGCTGTTGTGGGGAGGGGGTGATCTGTTGAGAGATAAGTCGGACCTGGCTTGAGTGCACCTAGAATTATTTGTCGAAAGTAGTGGGCGCGTGCATGCTTTGCATGTACTAGTGTCCCGCAAAATCCATGCTCAGACGAGGTTCTTCTGGTTTACTTCTTTTTCAACCCTTTGGGTTGAGGGGGCTGTTGGTTAGTTGGATTGTCGACTCTGGGGACCGATCAATTGGAAGTTGGCTAAGTGAGGCCTCTTCAAGACATGATGATGCCACACCTTCTGGGTATCGTATCATCAGTCTTGAAAGTCTGTGACACCGACGACCGCATAGGATGCCATACCTTGTGTCAGTTGATAGGACACCTACCTGTGAGAGGGATTGGGGCATGCAGGAAACATGACCTCCAGACTACCCGGTCTTCTTGATATTGGATCAGTATGTGTGGTTACTTAGGGTTCTTCATCAGGACAGTGTTATGGGTCTGTTGAGACCAGGTTGGAGCTTTGTTATAGGTCTGTTAAGACCAGGTTGGAGCATTGTTATGGGTTTGTTGAGACCAGGTTTGAGCAATACTGCGGGTCTGTTGAGACAGATATTGTGGATGGATCTCTTCAGCAATATATCACTTGATCCCTGTTACATGTTTGCATATTGCATTTTTGCACTCATTTTGCATATCATTAACGTGTGTCTGTGCTGCAGGTGCATTTTCATACCTCTGATTCTAGTTGCCCGGATTTCTGTCTGCTGATATTATGGATACTTTGAAGAAGATTGTGGCATACAAGTTGCCTACTCCAGATGTTACTTCTTTGCTTGGGTTGATGTCTTTAGCTGATGATGATGTGAAGAGGAGCTTCAGGAAGAGTTATGGGAAACTGCTCAGGTTGGTTTATAAACCATCCATGTATGAGCGTAACGGATTGTACGCGCTGATGCAGTTCTATGATCCCCCGCTGAGGTGTTTTACTTTCCCTGACTTCATTCTAGCTCCGATTGTGGAGGAATATGCTGAGATCTTAGAGGTAACCATTCAGAACAGGGTACCCTTCATTCGTATGGGTGTTGAGCCCAAGCTGGAGGATTTGGCTGTTGCTTTGCATTTAGACTCTTCAGAGTTGCTGTTAACCTCGTGGAATGGAGTTTCTAGTTTTTCTCTCAAGTTCTTGATTGGGAAAGCACAAGAGTATGCCAAGAGTGGTTGTTGGGCTGTGTTTAATGCTATCCTTGCTTTGTGTATCTATGGCATTGTAATGTTCCCGAACATGCCTGATTTCGTTGATTTGGATGCATTCTATATATTTGCTTCAGGCAATCCTGTGCCTACTCTGATTGGAGATTTCTATCACTCACTGCATTATAAGAACAAGAATAGGAGGGGCAATAACGTCTCTTGCTGTGTGCCTTTGTTGTATATGTGGTTTGATAGTCACCTGCCCAGGAAGGGTATTTTTGCTGAGTCTGCAGATACGGTGGATTGGTCTGAGCATCTGATGGGGCTTTCTTCAGAAGATGTTGTCTGGTTTGATAGAGATTTACTGGGATCTGAGATTATCTACATCTATGCCGGATATCCTAATGTTCCTCTGATTGGGAGGAAAGGGTGCATTAACTACAATCAGTCATTGTTGATCAGGCAATTCGGTTATGCTTTGAGAAGCCCGCCAAAAGAGGAGGAAGTACAGGAATCTCTGTACTTCACAGGTGATCTGAGTGGAGAATTATTGTCCAGGCTTCAGCGTGCTTGGAAAAATATCAACAAAAGGGGTAAGCCGTTGTTGGGTAAGAATGATTGTCAAGCCTATGCACCATACAAAGTCTGGATTCAAGATAGGGCAAAGCAGGTGCGGATGCCGTTCCCTGCAGTATTACCTCCTACTCCCCCCGTGATTGAGGAGCCAATTACCATGCCTATTGAGGGATATGAACAGGTTGTGAAGGAGAAAGAAGAGCTGATGAAAGCCAACGAGAAGTTGGAAGAAGAGCTAGTGCAACTCAGGAGCGAAAGGAATGAAGCCGTATATTCCTTCAAGCTGCAAACAGAGCTGGTGAACCAACTAGGCACAGAACTGACTGAACAGCGAAAGAAGCATGAACGTTTGGGGATAGATTTCAAGAGCTCCCATGATATGCTGGAGTCCAAAAAGAAAGCACTTGATGTAGCCTACTGGGAGATCTCCGCATTCAACAAAACCTGGAACGCCACGCTGTCCGGCAATAAGGAAAGAGAAGACAAACTGAAGATGCAGATCTCTGAGCTGGAAGGTCAGTTGAAAGCTAGCCAGAAGAAGTTTGAAGAGGAGGTTATGCGGAGATATGATGTTCAGAGTGCCTTGAACAAAGTTATCAAGCGCAAGAAAGAGTCTGTATCCCAGAAACGGAAGCTAGAAGATTGCTTTGGAGAAGGTGTTTGGGAGGAATCCATTGGGGATCTCCAGCGTGTTATAAGGCAAAGAGACTCGCTCGTCGAAGGGTTGCTTTCTCAGCCAAATCACCCCAAGACTAAGAGATTGTTAGAGGAGTATCAGGCATATGGTCGCACTTGATTACCTTATGTACTGTTGTACGTGCTTTATTTGTATTGTGTTGGCCATCACCAGGATTGTTGGTTGAGGTCATGCCTTCTTGTTATCGTACACCCAGTGATATTATATTCCTGACTTGATGGGCTTTTCAGCAATATATGAGATGTTTTTCCCCGTGAATGGATCCGAGCTTCTTATCACTATCACTGTCACTACACTAGCACTTTGATACTAGAATCGGGGGCGATTTCCCTAACACACAGACACATATTGCATCTGCATATCCATTTTGCATTACCAGTTACTTGTTGAATCTGTATCTTATTTCCTGCATCTCAGGTTTTTCAGGATTGACGACCAAAGAGTCCACCGCTATTCAACCCGAAACAGCTGCAAGAAGATAATGGATCAAGCTCCGGTCGAGATGTATGAAATTCGTGAGAGCTAACTCTTTTCATGCAAGCTATGGAGAGCATGGCCAAGGGCCAGGAGAATCTTCAGACCTTGGTGCAGCCGCTGCTGGCGCGGGCAAACGGAAATGGCAATACTGACCACATTTCTGTTGAAACTCCTCGCCGGGAGGATGAGATACCGGTAGTTGTTACTCCACCTGTTGTGACTGTCAATGGAAACACTGGTACTGGTGCAGGTGTTGGCGCCGGTAACGGCAATACTGGAAATGGTGGTGATGGGCATGTTGTCAACAACAAAGGCAACACTGTGGATGCTGATCAAGGATTCGTTGACAATGTTGGCTTCGGAAACAATGGGTATGGCAATGTCAATCAGGACGGGAATTTCGGGGTCAACAATCAAGGCTTCGGTAATGACGGTTACGACAACAATCAGGGGTATGGTCACGGTAATGGTGGATTCGGTAATGTGAATGTGAACGGCGCTGGAGCACTTCCTTTCAACAATGGTTTTGGACCTGCTGGGGTGAATCTGGGGTTCGGCAACCGAGGACAGGGTCCTGTGTTCAATCAGCCAGGATTTGGCCGTAACATGGGTTATGATGGGTATGCAATGACTGGAATGTGGATCAACAGGAGGACGCTTTTTCAGGAAGAGGTATGGGACCTGAAGGTCCTATTGACCCTGTTCAGAGGATCAGAATGCTAGAAGAGCAGATGAAAGGTATGGTTGATCAGAACTCCACTGGGTTAGATATGGCTACTATGGGGTTGGTACCAGGGCTGAGGGTGCCGTTGAAATTCAAGGCTCCAACATTCGACAAATACAAAGGGGATACCTGCCCAAAGGTCCATGTACGTTCTTATTATAGAAGGATGTTTGCATATTCCAATGATGAAAGGATGCTCATGCATTTCTTTCAAGATAGCTTATCGGGACCATCATTGGAGTGGTACATGGGACTGGAGCCCACTCAGATTAGAAGTTGGAAGCAGTTGGCTGATGCTTTTGTGATGCATTACAAATATAACAGTGATTTGGCGCCAAACAGGGTTCAGTTGCAGAGCCTGTCGCAGAAAAGCGGTGAAAGTTTCAAAGAGTACGTGCAGCGGTGGCGCGATATGGCAGCTCAGGTGCGTCCTCCTTTGGTTGAAAGGGAGATGAATGACATGTTTGTGGGGACGTTTACCGGAATGTACTATAACAAGTTACTCAATGTTTCGATGGGTAGCTTTTCCGATATGATCCTTATGGGAGAAAGGATCGAAAGTGGAATTAAAATTGGAAAGATTCAGGCAGGCGAATCTACTTCAGCCAGGGGTGCAAGAAAAGCGTTCGGTGGAAGACGACAAGGTGATACCAGTGCCGTGTTTGGTGGTAGAGGCCGGGGCAGAGGCAGAAACCAGTACATTCAACCTCAACAGATAGCCAGTGTTACTATTCCAATTCCACAGCAACCACAACAACAACAACAACAACCACAAAAACAGCAACAACAACCGCAGTAGCAGCAAAGGCAGAATCCGGGTCAGGGAAGTTTTCAGAATGTAAAGCCGAAGAGGGTATTTGATAAGCCTCCGTCGACATATGCAGAGCTTCTTAGACATTGTTGGGGTTGAATTTGGTCGAGAAAAGAACACTGGAACCACCTACAGGACCGGTACTTCGTAGGGGGTATGATGCTAATAAGCATTGCGAATTCCATTCCGGGGCGCCCGGACATGATGTAGAATCTTGTCATGCGTTCAAGCATAAAGTTCAAGACTTGTTGGATAGTAAAGCCATCAACTTTGGCCAGGTAGGGCCCAATATTGTACAACAGCCTATGCCTAATCATGGGGCAAACGCCATCTTAACAGAAGAAAATTTGAACCTGGTGATGGAGGTTAATGAGCTGAAGACACCATTGAGTGAAGTGAAAAGCAGGTTGCTCATAGGGGGAGTATTTCCGGGTTGTGATCAATACTGTTTAGAGTGTTGGACCCAGCCAGAGGGTTGTGATGATTTGAAGTAGGGCGTTCAGGCCATGATCGACGAAGGGACCTTGAAATTTGATCGAGCTGCAGTTGAGAAGCCTGTGGAGGCATTATGTGAAGAGCAGAATGATATTGCAACAGTGACGATCCCGAGGAAAACTATAACGATAGTGGCGCCCGCCAAGCGGCCAACTATTACAATCACCAAAGCAGGGCATGTTCCCTTTGAAAGTACGAAAGTTGTCCCGTGGACATATGGATTAGAAGCGTATTGCAATGGTGAAAAGATTATGATGAATAGCCAGCCAGCAGGAGCTGTTGATAATGTTGTTGGTACGAGGGGTATGACCCGTAGGCGAAGGATCTTTACCTCACCTGAAATAGAAGCAGATAGGTTGGCCAAAGGTAAATCCAAAGTAAGTGAAAGCGGGCCTTCTCAGTCGAAAGAAAAGGACACGTCGCTCAAGGACGTAGAAGAGTTCATGAGACTGATTCGCAAGAGCGACTACAAGATTGTTGAACACCTACAGCAGACGTCGTCAAAGATTTCCATTTTGTCGTTGTTGTTATGTTCCGAGGCCCACCGGAACGCTTTGCTGAAAATACTGGATACGTCATTCGTGCCTCAAGAAGTTTCTGTAAATCAGTTAGAGGGGGTAACGACGCATGTCAATGTTGGACATAGTCTGGCTTTCACAGAATTTGACCTAACACCTAAGGGTCGAGAGCACAACATGGCCTTGCATATATCGGTGGAATGCCGAGGCACCGTAATGTCGTGAGTATTGGTGGATACTGGATCGTCGTTGAACGTATTGCCAAAGAAAGCCATGATGAAATTGGACATACGGGGAGTTATTTGCACGCCCAGCGATTTGGTTGTGAGGGCGTTTGACGGGACGAAAAGATTAGTATTTGGGTCAATAACATTACCGCCGCAGGTGGGGCCGGAGATTTTTGATACCCAGTTCTACATCATGGACATCCATCCAGCTTATAGTTGTCTTCTTGGACGACCATGGATCCATGCTGCAGGGGCCGTAACATCCACATTGCATCAGAAGTTGAAATACATGGTGGGCAATAGTGTTGTTACCGTTTGCGGGGAGGAAAATATTTTGGTTAGTCACCTTTCATCATTCAGATATGTGGAGGCCGACGGAGAAACACACAAGACGCCTTGTCAAGCCTTCGAGGGGTTGCGGATTAAAGGCAAAGCTCAAGGTTCCAGCAAAATATCAGATGTGGCAGTGTCATCTTACAAAAAGGCTCAGTCTTTACTGCAGACTGGTGAGACTAAAGGTTGGGGGCAGGTACTGGAGATTCCCATGAAGAATGACAAGTTTGGGCTAGGGTATCGACCGACGTCGTCGACGTCATCTTCAGGAGCTCCCAGGTTTAAGGGACCGGTCACGATTACGCCAAGCGGGGTGTGCTTTGAGACTATCAACGCTATTTCCGACGCCGAAGACGAAGATAGCAAATGTGATATGGACGCGTGGATCAAGCCAAGCGTGCCAGGACAAAGTCTCTGCAACTGGTCCATCCGAGAAACTGTCCCAATGAATTTTAAACAGTAATGATTTGTTTTATCAATTGTTGAATAATCCTATGTCCTACCTGGGGCATAGTGATATTGCATTAGGACTGCTTGATTATGTGTATTGCACTGTTTTAATCATGAAATAAAGGCGTTTTTCATATTCAAATATTGTGATCCCTGTTTTTCTTGTTTTTACTTTAACAATAAATGGCAACGTGGTTATTTGCTTTGTTTGCGTGTTGAAGCGTTTAACCACTTCCTTTGCAGGACTAATATTTCAGATGACATCTTCTACGAACCGCCTATGACTCGTTTCGACTTCGAGCACCCGGTATTCCAAGCAGAGGAAGAGATTGTTGAGGATAGCGACTTGCCAGAGGAGCTGACTCGTTTGTTGAAACTGGAGGAGAGAATCATTCTGCCTCATCAGGAGGAAATTGAGATTATCAACCTGGGGTCGGAAGAAGTTGTGAGAAACATCCGTATTTGGTTGCGTTGCAGAGCGACATCAAGCAAAGGCTGATTGAAATACTGCGAGAGTATGGTGATATATTTGCTTGGTCATACGAGGATATGCCTGGGTTAGATACGGATATGGTTGTGCACCGTCTGCCGTTGCGAGAGGAATGTCCGCCTGTTAAACAGAAACTCAGAAGAACCAGACCAGACATGGCTGTAAAAATCAAGGAGGAAGTTCAAAAACAGTGGGATGCTCGTTTCCTAGCTGTTACAACTTATCCGTCATGGGTCGCTAATATAGTACCAGTGCCGAAGAAAGACGGTAAAGTGCGAATGTGTGTAGACTACCGTAATTTGAATAGGGAGAGCCCGAAAGACGACTTTCCACTTCCTCACATTGATGTGCTGGTTGATAACACTGCTCAGTTCTCCGTGTTCTCCTTCATGGACGGCTTCTCGGGCTATAATCAGATCAAAATGGCGCCAGAAGACATGGAGAAGACTACCTTCATTACTCCCTGGGGAACATTTTGCTACAAAGTGATGCCCTTCGTACTGAAGAACGCTGGGGCAACATATCAACGTGCTATGACGACCCTCTTTCATGACATGATGCACAAAGAGATCAAGGTTTATGTTGATGATATGATTGCCAAATCCCAGACGGAGGAGGAGCATTTGGTTAATCTGCTGAAACTATTCAATAGAATTAGGAAGTTCAAGTTGAGACTGAACCCTAACAAGTGCACCTTCGGGGTGAGATCGGGTAAACTGTTGGGGTTTATTGTGAGCGAAAAAGGAATAGAGGTTGATCCTGCGAAAATAAAAGCAATACAAGAAATGCCGACGCCTAAAACAGAAAAAGAAGTGCATGGATTTTTAGGGAGGTTGAACTATATCGCCCGGTTCATATCCCACCTAACTGCGACATGCGAGCCGTTATTCAAGTTGTTGAAAAAGGGTCAGGTGTTGACCTGGAATGAAAATTGTCAAAAGGCGTTCGACAAGATAAAAGAATACTTGCAGGAACCTCCTGTTTTGATACCCCCAGTGGCCGGGAGACCTTTGATTATGTATTTGACGGTTCTTGAGGAAAGTATGGGTTGTGTTCTCGGTCAACACGGCGAGACCAGACGTAAAGAGCATGCGATCTACTATTTGAGTAAGAAGTTTACCGACTGTGAGTCTAGATACTCAATGCTCGAGAAAACGTGTTGTGCGCTAGCCTGGGCAGCCAAGTGTTTGAGGCAATACATGCTGAATCATACAACCATGCTAATTTCAAAGATGGATCCAACCAAGTACGTGTTTGAGAAGCAAGCACTCTCCGGAAGAATTGCCCGATTACAGATGGTGTTAACCAAATACGATATCCAATATGTCTCGTAAAAGGCTATTAAAGATATCGTTCTGTCAGAGTACCTTGCGGAGCAGCCTGTTGAGGACTACCAATTGATGAGGTTTGATTTTCCTGACGAGGATATCATGTACCTGAAAATGAAGGATTGTGAAGAACCGTTGCCAGACGAAGGACCAGAGTTGGGTTCCAAATGGCAGTTGATATTTGACGGAGGTGTAAATTCTTATGGTAGTGGAATAGGTGCAATTATCACCACTGCTCAGGGGTCGCACATCCCCTTTACTGCCCGATTGACTTTTCCCGTTACCAATAATGAGGCTGAATACGAGGCTTGCATCATGGGTCTGGAAGAAGCCATTGATTTGAGAATCAAACATCTAGATGTATACGGAGACTCAGCTCTAGTGGTGAACCAGATTAAAGGAGAATGGGAGACACGTCAGCCCAATTTGATACCATATATGAATTATGCTAGGAGATTGTTGCCTTTCTTTGACAAGGTGGAATTGCATCATGTGCCACAAGCAGAAAATCAAATGGCTGACGCCCTGACTACATTGTCTTCAATGTATAAAGTTAACTTCTGGAACGAGGCTCCCTGGATTGTTATCTCTCGGCTTGATAGGCCTGCATTCATATTTTCCATTGACTAGGCTCCCGATGGTAAACCCTAGTACTTTGACATCCAAAATTTCCTGAAGAACAAGGAGTATCCGGCTGGGGCATCCAGTCGAGATCAGAAGGCTCTCAGGAAATTGGCTGGCAATTTCTATTTGAACCCGGACGGTGTCCTATACAAAAGAAACCATGACTTGGTGTTGCTACGCTGTGTAGATGAGAAAGAGGCGAAGTTGCTCATGGAAGAGATACATGAGGGTACATTTGGTACACATGCTGGTGGGCATGCTATGACGAGAAAGCTGCTGCAGGCAGGTTATTATTGGCTAACTATGGAAACAGACTGTTTCAAGTTTGCAAAGAGGTGTCATAAATGCCAGATTTATACGGATAAAATCCATGTGCCTCCAAGTCCTCTGAATGTGATGTCATCACCGTGGCCTTTCTCGATGTGGGAAATTGATATGATTGGCAAGATCGAGCCTACGGCATCCGACGGACACCGGTTCATTTTGGTGGCAACCGATTACTTCACAAAATGGGTGGAAGCAACATCATATGCCAATGTCACCAAACAAGTGGTAGCCAGATTTATCAAACGAGATATTATCTGCAGATATGGAATCCCCGAGCGGATCATCACCGACAACGGTTCGAATTTGAATAACAAAATGATGAAAGACCTATGCCAGAATTTTAAGATTGAACATCACAACTCTTCTCCTTACCGGCCCAAGATGAATGGCGCTGTCGAAGCGGCCAATAAGAACATAAAGAAGATTGTCCAGAAGATGGTTGTGACATATAAGGATTGGCACGAGATGCTACCTTTTGCTTTGCACGGTTATCGTACGACAATACGCACATCAACCGGGGCAACCCCTTTCTCATTGGTATACGGGATGGAGGCAGTGTTACCGTTAGAGGTTGAGATTCCTTCCCTGAGGATTTTACGTGATGTCCAACTTGACGAGGCAGAATGGATTAAAGATAGACTGAATCAGCTCAGTTTAATGGATGAGAAGAGACTGGCTTCTTTAGCGTACGGTCGGTTATATCAAAGCCGGATGAAGAAAGCTTACGACAAGAGGGTGCACCCTCGAAGCTTTCAGATGGGCGATCTTGTTTTGAAAAAGATTCTCCCACCACAAACAGATCACAGGGGCAAGTGGATTCCTAATTACGAAGGACCCTACGTTGTCAGGAAAGTCTTCTCTAGAGGAGCCTTGTTACTATCCACCATGGATGGTGAAGACTTTGCGTCTCCTGTGAATTCAGACGCAGTTAAAAAATACTTTCCTTGAAAGTGACCCGCTGGACAGTAAAAAGAGAGTCCAGGCAAAAATGGGGCATCCTGGCGAACCATAAAAAATGAATAAAAGGTTCAGGAAAAAATTAGGGATAAAATTTGCACTTCATTGTGTGGAGTTTTTTTTTGGTTTGGAGTCTATCACTTAAGTACTCCTTAGGCTTGGATCCCAAGGTAAGGTTTGGAATTTGGCTTGTGAAAATTGGTTTGGAGCTTAATGATATGATTTTGGGATGTGTAGCTTATTCATGCAGTCACAAATTGGAACACCATGAACCAAGCCCCAAATGAAAATTCTAATAATTCCAAAGTGTTTAGAACTTATTTTCCAATCAAAATGAGCACAAATTTGGCTTGAAATCATTCAATTACCAATTATTTTGAATTTTTCCCTTTTAATTCATTAAAATGGTCTTTATGTGAATTTTCTTCAACCAATGCTTGATATAATCCATATCAATGGACTCTTGATACTTGGCTAGGATAAAAATATCATTTTGAGCAACTTTCATGTTGAACAAAAATCCATTTGAAGCTTGCAAGATGATGAAATTGACCTATGATTCAAAATGACTTGTAATGTCCAAATACCCAAAATACCCTTGACTTGTCAAAGCCATAACTTGAGTTCTACAAATCCAATCATGGACTTCTAGTACTCTTTAGAAAGCTAAGAGGATAAGGAACAACATTCATGTTGACAAAATGTTCATAGGAATCATCCTTCTAGGGAAGAAGTGTCATGCAAGTTGGGTATCTTTCAAGCTCCAAATTCACATGCCTCAAATGACTTGTAACTTGTCTGGCTCATAACTTAAGTTCTATAAACCCTATCAAGGACTTCTAGTACTCAAATTAAAGCTAAGATCATGCCCTACAACAATAATGTTGGGGTCAAGATGAGATGAAGATCATATCTTGAGTTAAATGGCCTGGAAGTCAGGGGCCAAGCTAGGGGATTTTACACTGTCAAGCCTTAGAAACCCTAGCCTGAAACTTCTCAAACTCTTCAATCAAGATGATTTAACCTTGGAATCATCCTGAGAACATCTTAATGTATCCATCCATGGTCACATGGCTCTTGAATTAAGTATCAACCTTCTTCAAATCCTCAGTTGACTTAGGGTTGACCCAGTCACCCTAGCTGCACCAATCATGGTTGAGGCTTCTTAATCTTGCACAATGACCTATCTAGGCCTCAAAGTGATCCTCAACACTTCTCATGAGCTCTCTTAAGACCTCAAGTCCATCTTCATAACCTCAGAATCATCTGATGGCTTCCCACAACTCTCAAGTTAGGAGACCTACACACTTGGCTTCAATCACTCACTCTGAGGATATTTTAACCTCTCTAGTAAGGATATCAACCCTTGAACACCTGAATAAGCCTCCCAACTAGCTTCATAGTCTTGTATAGCTCTTAATTGGTAATCATACCTCTTGATCTCCTGCATACATGTCAATGAAGTGCAAATGATAATGCTAATGTGAATGAAATGAAACACAAGCTAGGTAAAGAAATGTTGGGCAAATTTTGGGGTGCAACAACTGCCCCTATTCAAACGGCTTAGACCTTACTAGGTGAGAAGCGAACGACTCTCAAAAAATCAAGGTAAAAGACGGTTGAATACCAATAAACCCGGAAATTTGCCAACTGCACAAGTACACGGTACTCTGATGGGGACAAATCTCCGGAAACTGAAATAACAGTTGCACGACAATTAGCTGGAGAATACTGATCTGAATCTCCGTCAGGATGATTCTTTGATTTATTTGATATCATTGCACCCTCAAATCATCAAGGGATCACTGGTTACGCTGTAACTGGCGATCTTCCAACCGCACAGGTAAACTATACTCTGGTTGGTAGGAACATCTTCAAAACTGAACATGATAGTTGCGCGGCAACTCTGCTGGGAGAATTGGTCACACGGTAGTCGGTGAAGGGTCTAATCTCAAATCTCCGTCAGGATGATCATCTGATTTTCCTGTAGATCTTCGCCCTAAAGTCATCAAGGGATCATTGGTTACACGGTAACAGGCGATCTTCCAACCGCACAGGTAAACGATACTCTGGTTGGTATGAGCATCTTCAAAACTGAACATGATAGTTGTGCGACAACTCTGCTGGGGGAATTGGTCACACGGTAGTCGGTGAAGGGTCTAATATCAAATCTCCGTCAAGATGATCATCTGATTTTGCTGTAGATCTTCGCCCTTAAGTCATCAAGGGATCACTGGTTACACGGTAACTGGTAATGGATGGTTGATCATGCCGTCAGGCATTCTGTGTCCTAGCAGAAGAATTCCTTATCGTCACCTATGGACTTATCATGTCGCTAGGAACGTCGACAGTATCTTTGTCGGACTTCATCAGTAAGTCAATACGGGATCACCGGTTATTCGGTAACTAGTGAATGATGGTTGATTCTGCCGTCAGGCATTCTGCGCCGCTGCAGAAGAATTCCTTATCGTCGCCTATAGACTCATCATGTCGCTAGGAACGTCAATAACATCTTTCTGGACTTCATCAGTAAGTCAATAAGGGATTATCGGTTATTCGGTAACTGGTGAATGATGGTTGATTCTGCCGCCAGGCATTCTGCGCCACTGCAGAAGAATTCCTCGGGACTCACCATGCTATCGGGCATTCAAAGAAATTTTCGGGCGTCAGCCAGACTTCGTCAGTAAGTCTGAAAATAGAATCCTTGGTCAATCATGAACCAAATAGGGATATCCAAACTTCTGCCATCAGGAACTCTGCATCAGTTGAGGGAATTGTGTCGACATCAAAGTTGGACTTCGTCAATAAGTCTCAAAATGGAATCCTTAATGCATCATGGACCAATAAGAACATACATTCTTTTGCCAACAGGCACCCTGCGTCAGCTAGGTAAACTGCTTCGACATCGCAGCTGGACTTCATCAGCAAGTCAGGTGATTTGGCACTACTGCCAGACTTCAATCACCAAGTCTTCAAGGGAAATTTCAACTTCTCGGTTTAAGACCCGCTAGGGATGACACATCTCCGCTGGGGATTCTAGAGAACTATCAAGTAACTCTGCTTCAGGGCTCCAGAAATCATTCCGGGTGAATCAACTCTGCTGAGGACTTCAAGAATCATCTTGGACAAATAACTCCGCCGGGGACTTCAAGGATCACCCTGAACCAATAACTCTGCTGGAGATTTCAGGAATCATCCTAAGCAAACACTCTGCCGGGGACTCTAAGCATCAATTGGAGCAACCAACTCTGGCGACTTCATTGGGGATTTTAAGAATCATCTTAAGCAAACAACTTTGCTGGGGAATTCAAGAATCATCTTGAGCAACCCATTCTGCGGAGGAACACCTGCAAAACAAGAACAATAACGACCTATCTCATGTTTCATATGCATATGCTTTGACAATGGCGCAATGCTCCATACGCTGGAAATGCTACGCATTTTTAGGGTAAATGCTATGTAATCATGCAAAATGCTATGACCCCATCAGCGAAATAAATGCTGAAGGGAGAATCCTCCTGTCAAGGAGAAAGAACAACTCTGGTGGAGGAAGGAATCATCCTGCCGAGGAGAAGAAATCATGCCAATCTCAATTGGACTCCGCCTGGGGAAATGGTCTTCAGTCGACTACTGCAGGGGAATAAAGCTCTCCGAGAACTTGGACTCGCTCAACCGGGTATTCAAACCACAAACTGCTGAGGAAACGATATCAGTCGTAGAAATAAACTGCACAGCCTTCGTGGCAAAACTTTCTGGGAGATAACGACTCCGATGGGGAAAAACAACCTCAGCTATTCAACACTCTACTAGGGAAAACCAATCATGTCCTGAACGGCTTCCAAGGACTCGGCTCTCTCGGGGGATTGCAAACTCGGCTGAGGATGGTAACCGGACGCTGGAATCACTCCTACCTGTCGGGGAGAATACAACTCTGTGGGGAATCTCAATTCTCCTGAAGACTTCAGTCTGGAAGGTCAGAAGTTGCACACTTGCGAATAGTCTCCTACGAGAAACTGCACCCTAACCCAGTGTTGGAGAAATAAACCCAAATCCGCTTGTTAGGGAAAACTTTGATCCTAAACCGTTAGGAATGCACAATCAATCTGCCGGGGATGGCTACACTCTGCCGGGGATATCAATCTCGGCCTGCTGAGGATAATCTTAACCCTACTCTGATAAAGGACAAGTGCCATCTCAACTTGCTGCAATCTCAAACAGCTGAGGAGAGTCAATCTTAACTTCACATCTCTGCTGAAGAAAATTTCCTAATTTAACAACATCGCCCCCTAAGGGAATATCGAACACTAATCATGGAGAACTGAGGTCATTCGAGCCGCGTGTCAAGGAACGTGATAGCACACGTCACCGGGAATATCGGGCCAGGTACAATTAGACTTCTTCTAGTTTAGGGATAGGTTTATAGTGATAGGGATTTATTTCTGGTTACCAACAAAAGTGGATTTGAAAGGGACATACTAGACGAGAACTAGTGTTCGAGGGTAGACTACAAGACGAGAACTGGAGGCAAAAGGGTTTAAGTCGTCAGACGTGAACTGACTTCTAGGTTTTGGATATCAGACGGGAACTGATTTCTGGTTTGCCAGACGAGAACTGGGCTTTAAAACTGCGTTAGCCAGACGAGAACTTGTTAAACAGTGGGTCGAGGAAAAGGTGACCAGACGGGAACTGGTTTAAAAGCTGGCAAGCACCAGATGAGAACTGGTATTCTAAAAAAGGTGGATCAGGCGAGAACTGGTTACATGTTTGCTAGACGAGGACTGGGCTTTGGAGGTTTGCCAGGCGAGCACTGGACTTTACAAATGACTTTGGTTACACGGTAAGTAACAAGTTTAGGTTGTAGGATAACAATCCAATGACAGCAAGGCTTTTTCAAAATGTTCAGGTTTTTTGGTAGGGTAACGACACGATTCCCCGACACTCAACTCTTGCTGGGGTGAACAAACTCGTTTGAACAACTTCCCCCAGTGCAATTCAACTTGCTCCAATCCGACTCTTGGGAAAATTCATTCTGAACAGAAAGCAACTTGCCATGAGGCGACCTCGAGATGGCTTGCCCCGATATTTGTGCAACGGAAGGATTTATCCCCAACTAACCAACTCTCAGCATGGCTGGTTTCAATATACTTCTGAAGTAGCTTGCCCCTGAACGAGCGTTGAGCGACTTAACCTGCTCTGATTGAACACTGGAGGGATCTGCCCTCAAATCACAGGATTTCTGGATAACTGCCCCTGATTGGGTCTCGAGAAGATTCACTTCTGATCAACTGCTTCTTGAACAAACTGTCCCATAATCAACTGATGCTTCGGGACTTATCCTTAGACCAACTGATTCCAAACTCACTGGAAGTCAATGCCCCAAATTCACAGGGCTTCGCAGTGTACCATTTTGATCCAGACTACTAAACGGTTCAGTCCTGATTGACTATTCCCTGTTGGAATTCCTTCATATCAACTACTGACCTACAATTAAAATTGTTTATTCACGAATGGTAACTTTAATGTAGTGTTCATGCAGATTTTGAAAAAAAATGCTGTCACTCATTTACGTGTCATGATAGTGAGTGACGAATGAACCAACAGTTCAAACGTAGTGCTGATTTGATCAGTGAAAAACACAACAAGGATATGATTAGCAAATCATGTAGGGGTCAGGTTACTCAACCTTATCGTAATGCGCTTTCAGAATAAACCCTGCCTCAATTAGGTCTTTTAAGGGTTGTATTGTGGTCGGGTCCACGGTTCGTGAAACAAGGGATATTAGGCTCAGTTAACCTAGCACGAGCGCTCGCCTCTACGAGGAATGTTAGGAACAATGGTTAAGGAAATCGCCAGGTTTACGGAGTGAAAGATACTCCTCTTTCGTTTTCGGGGTCTGTATCCACACGACTTGGTCCTTGTTTGAGGATTTTTCTGTTGAGATCCTTTCATTTTATTCTTTTGATTCCCTAATTTTTTCCTGGACTGACTCTTTTGAGTTCTTTTCGATTTCTTTTGAAGTCCAGCGGGATGCCCTGGTTTTTTGCCTAAGTATTTGCTTTCCAGCTGTTCTTTTCTTTTTACTTAGCGGGCTCTCTTTTTTCTTTTTCTTTTGCTTGGAACAAGTCGTGTGAAACTGGTTGTCTTGCTTGCTCCGAAAGGGTTATAAATGTCTCACTCCTGATTGGTGAAGTTTAACCACTACGGTTGACGAGGTACGACCTCCGGAGAGGAATAAACTATGATTGGTCCTCGAAAGGCAACACTCCTCTATAAGACTTGAACGCTTGGTCAAGCTAGCTGACGACTACCCTGCCTCGGGTTAAGATGAGAGGGTTTAAAAGTTCTAAAGAAACTCCTACTTCTCGGCTCGAAGTGGCTAACGAGGGACTAACTCCTTATATCTCCAGTGTTTAGGGAATTTGAAACAATGCTTGTACATCATAGGTAGGGTTTTATCTGAAAGCATACGATCCTCGGTTATGAGTATTCAGTTTCGTCATCCTCCCTCCAATCTTTGCTAATCATAGTGATAAAGTGGAATGAATAAAATGAAAGTGTCAGTGCAATGCAATAAATGAGTGACAGCGACATGATTAATTCAGAAAAATGCATAGTCACTTTATCAATATTACCATTCAAAACAAACAATGTTTAACAGCAAGTAGTAACTAACAGAAAGGAAACTACAAATGCAAAGGATAAAAAGTATGAGGACTGCCAATGTTGAGGACGTCTGCCTGTCTGGACCACTGGCCTCTAGAAATAACCTCTGAATCTGCAAGCTCAGACAGGTGAGAGGTTGTCATGCACAACCAAAACTCCTTCTGGAAAGGAAATGCACCCTTTGTCGATCAACTGTTGCACTTTTTCCTGGAAAGCTTTGCAATCTTCAGTTGAATGCCCTGGGGATCCACCATGGTATCCACATTGAGTCTGGGGATTGTACCCAGGAGGGTAAGGCTCTGGCACGGGCTTAAGAGCTTTGGGTTCCACCAAAGAATTTTGAATCAAATGTGGCAGAATCTGGCTATACGGCACAGGCACTGGATGAGAAGGAGCATTCCTTCGTTCCAAGTTGTTACGAGGTCGGTTCTGATTCTGATAACCTCGGCCACAGGCTCGTGGATTTGCAAGAGGAGCAACATAATGTTCCCGATGTGGTGCCCTAGGCACAATTGTCTGTCCAGAATAACGAGACACAGAAGATACCGACCGCTGAGAAGACGAAGAACCAACAGATTTCACCGATTTGTCTTGAGAATACCCATCATCTGTCATGATTGCATTGACCATGATTTCATCTTCAGCTTGAAAGCTACAGAGAGATTCGATTTCACCAGCCTGGCTGCTTGAAACATTTTGAATTCTTCCAGTTTTCACACCATACTCGATGTGTTCTCCTGCCCTTACCAATTCAGAGAAATTTGGTTCAACTCCAAGCATTCTTTCGAAGTACGGACTCTGCAAGGATTTTACGAACATGCCTTTTAACTCTCGGTCTAGAAGCGGTGGTTGCACTCTAGCAGCAAATTCTCTCCATCTCTGAACATACTTCCTGAAAGGTTCGTTGTTCTCTTGAGACAGTTCTTGCAGCTGCATGCGACTGGGAGCTACATCAAGATTGTAGTCATACTGCTTCAGAAAAGCATTGCTAAATCCACCCATGATCGGATCTGATTACTCTCCAACTGCATATACCAACTCAAAGATGCCCCAATCAGACTGTCCTGAAAGCAGTGAATCATCAACCTGTCGTCGTGCACAAACGAAGTCATTCTTCGGCAGAACATCACCAGATGTTGCCTCGGGCAACTATCTCCTTTGTACTTTTCAAACCTCGACGCTGTGAACTTTAGAGGTAACACTAGGCCAGAAACCAGACACATGTCTGCAGCATTGGGGTGAACAACATCTTTAACTTCCAAGGCTTTGAATCTTTCATCCAACGCACGAAACCTTTTAGCATACATGAGAGCTAATGGGTCTTCAGTCTTTGCTATCGGGACCTCTCTTCGGGAATTTGGCATAGGGAAAACAACAACCTGATAGTCTGAGGTATCAATAGAAGGAGAGCGTTCACTTCGGACAACAAACTGCTCATGTAGATCTCGGTCTTCAACAGAAGGCTGTACAAGTCGAGCTGCAGTAAGGTTGTTCACTTGGAGAAAGCCTTCATCAAGCATAGAACCATACAAAGGATTGGACGTCACAGTGAAACCTGACAAGGTATCAACAAACTGGAAGTTGCTCTCTGACATATCTACCAACAACTTTCAACTGACTTCACTGCTTGATCCTGCTCAAATCTGCTTCAACCCCTCGGTCGTCTTCTAACAATCAACCTTTGCTCAGGCCAAACACCGGAGAATCACCCTCTGAAGCAAAACAAAGGCTGGATAAGAGCTCTGGCTAGCTGGAGAATACTATGCAATATGATGCAAAGATGCTTATGCAAATGCAATGCAAGATGCAGCAAACACGGGATCACAGCCCCTACAAAGCTCTGATTACTGCTGCACTGCTGACAAGATAAGTTTGTCTAACGAGAGAAAACCAAAATACCGGGTAGGCTGGGAGTCAAGTTTCCTGCAAAAACCCTCCCACTCACGGGTATGGACCTAAACTGACACAAGTTCGGCATCCTATGCAGTCATCAGCGTCACAGACTTTCAAGAATGATGATACGATACCCCGAAGGTGTGGCATCAGCATCTCTTGAAGCGGCCTCACTTAGCTGAATCCCAAATGATCGGTCCCCAGAGTCGACAATCCTCCAAACCAACAACCCCTCAAGCCCAAAGGGCTGGAAAAGAAGTCAACCGGGAGAACCTCGTCTAAGCGTTGATTTCATGAGACACTAGTGCCTGCAAAGCAAGCACGCGCCCACTAATTTCCACAACTAATGCTAGGTACACTCAAGCCTGGGTCTGACTTTTCACTCATCAGAGCTTCCCTCCCACAACAACACAAATAATCATATCACACTGAAAATAAAATGCGGGAAATAAAATGTGATAAATAAAAACAACCCCATAGGTAAACACGCAAGCGCTAGGATTGACTCTCGCACAGGGACGTTGGATCCCCAGGAAACTATTGAAGTCGCCAGCGGAGTCGCCAGCTGTCGCTACCGCGAAAATAAGGTGCCAGCAAAACAGAAGAGTCGCCATCTTTCGTTATTTATCCCTCAGAGCGGGAAAGGAAACGATCGGAAAAACCTGACGAAAAGGTATAAGACAAGGTCATCGCAACCATTGTTTGGATTCGGGAGTCGGTTACGCAAGGGGAAGGTATTAGCACCTCTCACGTCCATCATACTTGATGGGATCCATGCTTGTTGTGTTTATCTGATGGGTTTATTTAACTACCTAGCTATCAAGGCCGGTCTAAAAATAAAAGAAAATGACTCAGCAAAGCGTCACGCTTTATGCCTACGTATTCTCATCAGAGAATGAGAAATCAGAGTTAACGTAGTTCGGCTAACTACGGGTTACGGGGAACGTGGCTCGCCAATACGTCAGTATTGTGCCTACATACTCTCAACAGATATGAGTAATCAGAGCTTACGTAGTTCGGGATAATACGGACTACGGGAATTCAGATTCATCTGTTTTTTCGAGTAGGGTTAACAAACAAATCCAGCAGTTTGGTGTACGTAGCTCGACCCTTGGAGACTTAGGCGTTACCGTTTGCGGTAGAACTGGCAGTTAACGACACTCTTTTCTTCAGAAAAGCTTCCTTTGAATTATGGGCCCATGGGGCAAAAAGGTTTGAAGTTTGTTTTCTGTATTTTACGGAAGAACTGTTTTTTATGGACGTTTGCAACCAATATCGTGCTAGAGACTATGACTTGAGAGTGTATACGTCGCATGTCACCCAAAGGGTACCATACTAAACATCCAAGTCGTTGAAAAGAAACTCTCCAACAACCCGTTCTCAAGTAGCTTAAGGCTCGTAACGTACGACGTCAGTTAACCTTTATTATTGTATTTTAATTTGTTTCGAGATGAGAAGAGAACGAACTCTATAGGGAGACTATCAAGTCCTAATGTTGTCATGCCAAGGATTCATCCTATGGTTGAGGTTTGAAACAGGGAACTCCTAGAAATTATCATGCATAGGTTTCAACCTAAAATTCTAATCATCACTTCCTTATCAAAGGAAGTGAGATTCCTAGGGGATCATGTCAATGGTATACAAAAACAGATAAAGCATCAGCTTAAACAGTAAACAGATATACAGTAAAGATACATATGCAATGCAGCAATACAAGCAGAGGGAGACCCACTCAACCTCTTAGCAATCAAGCAAAGAAAAACAGACAAAACAGGTAAGCAGAGGGAGCTCACTCAACCTCTATTATGCAAATACGGCAATTAGAAAAATAAAAATAACACACAAGCAAGGGGAGCACCACCTCAACCCTTAATGCAATACAAGCAGAGGGAGATTTACTCGACCTCTTGATGCAATCATGCACCTATTCTTATGCTACTTTAAGCATGAACTATCTTAGCACACCACATAATCATGCATGAAGGAAAGGAATTTATGACAAGTAAGGGATTCATCCCGCAAGTAATCATACAAGCTTCTAACCTAATGAAAGAAATTGAGTGTTGGGAGTCAAGGGTAAGGTCCACAGGAACTTATCCAAGGCACTCAACCAACTAAGAGAGATTTGGGGAATCCTAGGGGTTTGGCTCCTTCAAGAGATGTGCAACATTCCCCCCACAGGAAGGACTATGCTACCTCAAGAAGATTCCTAAAGAGAAAGAAATGAATGAGAGAAATTTAGGAGAATGGAGATGAGAAGCAAGGTAAGTTCCACAGGAACTTACTACAGACACTCAATCAATTCCATTTCCTTTAGAGAGATGGAGCTTTCATGGACTCAACCCCTTTATGATAGTGTAATGTATTCCTCCACAGGAGAAAACATTACTCACAAGAGAGATTCCAATCAAGCAAGGAAAAACTGAAGAGGAAACTACCCCTATAGGAAGAATCATCCACCTATTTAAGCTTCTAAAGAAACCACAAATGATACCTTCTAAGGATATCTATCCTAAAGATCAAGGGTTCTAAAAGATATTTCTATTTAATACCAATCTATCAAGAGAGGAAATGGGACCTAGAATCATCTAGAGGTCATTTACAAGCCTAATCCATACACTTAACCTAGTTAGGATCACCTATACTAAGGCCAATTTGTAAAATGGGAACGTAATAGAAAATCATTTCTAAAAATTCCAAGAAAAATACTACACTATCCTACATGTATCAACATGCTATGGTAGAAAAATCATAGGTTAAACCTAAGTCAAAAGGGTTCAAACTAAATCTAAAACTCAAGGGTACACCAAAGGGATTCAATCATGAACACTCCTAAACAACTACCCTAAAACCCTATTTAAAATCATCTAAAAATCATAAAAAAAAATTACACAACATCATCAACATGTATATAACAACAATTAAAAGGAATGAAAAGTTTATCTCATGCTAAAAGTCATCAATGAAATCAATCAAAAGGAAAGGCTATGTTATGAACATGTTAAGACTAGCCTAAGTATTATTTCAATCTAAAATACAAAAACTAATTCTAAAATCCTAGGAAAATTTCTAGGGGAGCCTAAGCATGTTAGGTATCTATAGTAGAAAAACCAGAGCCTAAAACTATGCTTAAATGCACTAAAGAAATCACACACCAAAATTGGTCAAAAGGGAAATCAAGTGGGGAAGCCTCTAAAGATCTAGTTCAAAACAGAACGTAAAGTTACCTAAAAATTACCCTAAAATATTTTGGGAGTTCCTTAATATGTCTATAACAAACTAACAAAGAATTAAGTCCAAATTCTATACCAAACTCCAGAACAAAAATAAGAAAGAAACTATGCAGTTTTTGACATTTTATTATCCAACTAAAGGAGAAAAACGAAATCAAATTGAAAATTAAACAAAACTAAAATCCAATTATGCACAAAGATCATAGACATGACAAGGACCATCCACGAATTTTATCATATTTTTCTAAGAATTCTTGCTATTTTATATGAATTAAAATCAAACATCTCACAAAACATAATTTTAATGCCATTAAAAAACAACAATCAAATGGTTAAATTAAATCGGAAAACCATCCTACGGATCGGTGATTTGATCTGGTGATCGTTGATCAAGTGAATTTGCAAAGATCCAAACAAGATTAGACGGAAAACTTCAAGATCCACAATAATTCTTGCAAGAAGATGAAGATCGAACACTTCGAATTCGAATTGCTCCGAATAAATGCTTCCAACTTACGCTCCAATATCCAACTTCAATTTTCATGAAAATTGATTACGAAACTTGATCCGATAATGATGATGAGTGGAGGTTTATGCTCAAGATTCCATTAATTTCAATGAAAAATCAATGGATCCGATGACAAGGAGCTATGGGTGAGGGTTTGGAGAATGAAGAAATTGAGAGAATTGAGAGAGTGAGAGAATTCTTGAAAATGAAAAATGAAAATTGTGAGGAGTTTTTTTTTTTTTGAAAATTGTAAGGTTTGGAGCTTAATGGTATGAATTTGGGATGTGTAGCTTATTCATGAAGTCACAAATTGGAACATCATGAACCAAGCCCCAAATGAAAATTCTAATAATGCCAAAGTGTTTAGAACTTATTTTCCAATCAAAATGAGCACAAATTTGGCTTAAAATCATTCAATTATCAATTATTTTGAATTTTTCCCTTTTAATTCATTAAAATGGTCTTTATGTGAATTTTCTTCAACCAATGCTTGATATAATCCATATAAATGGACTCTTGATACTTGGCTAGGCTAAAAACATCATTTTGAGCAACTTTCATGTTCAAAAAAAATCCATTTGAAGCTTGAAAGATGATGAAATTGACTTATGATTCAAAATGACCTGTCATGTCCAAATACCCAAAATACCCTTGACTTGTCAAAGCCATAACTTGAGTTCTACAAATCCAATCATGGACTTCTAGTACTCTTTAGAAAGCTAAGAGGATAAGGAACAACATTCATGTTTACCAAAAGTTCATAGGAATCATCCTTCTAGGGAAAAAGTGTCATGCAAGTTGTGTAACTTTCAAGCTCCAAATTCACATGCCTCAAATGACTTGTAACTTGTCTGGCTCATAACTTGAGTTCTATAAACCCTATCAAGGACTTCTAGTACTAAAATTAAAGCTATGATCATGCCCTATAACAATTATGTTGGGGTCAAGATGAGATGAAGATCATATCTTGAGTTAAATGGCCTGGAAGTCAGGGGCCAAGTTAGGGGGTTTTACACTGTCAAGCCTTAGAAACCCTAGCCTGAAACTTCTCAAACTCTTCAATCATGATGAGTTAACCTTGGAATCATCCTTAGAACATATAAATGTATCCATCCATGGTCACATGGCTCTTGAATTAAGACTCAACCTTCTTCAAATCCTTAGTTGACTTAGGGTTGACCCAGTCACCCTAGCTGCACCAATCATGGCTGAGGCTTCTTAATCTTGCACAATGACCTGTCTAGGCCTCAAAGTGATCCTCAACACTTCTCATGAGCTCTCTTAAGACTTCAAGTCCATCTTCATGACCTCAGAATCATCTGATGTCTTCCCACAACTCTTAAGTTAGGAGACCTACACACTTGGCTTCAATCACTCTCTCTAAGGATCTTTTATCTTCTCTAGTAAGGATATCAACCCTTGAACACCTGAATAAGCCTCCCAACTAGATTCAGAGTCTTGTATAGCTCTTAATTGGTAATCATACCTCTTAATCTCCTGCATACATTTCAATGAAATGCAAATGATAATGCTAATGTGAATGAAATGAAACACAAGCTAGGTAAAGAAATGTTAGGCAAATTTTGGGGTTCAACACATACACATAAACAAATAAGCCCTGAAATAAAATCACTATGACCTGGCTAGGACATAGGATTGTACATTAATCGAAAAAACAAGGCATTATTGTTTTGTCTTCACTTGAATAAAGTCCTGAATAGAGCAGTCGCATAGGCTTTGTCCTAGCTCGCTGGGCTTTATCCATGAATCTATGTCACAATCGCTATCTTCATCTCCACTTTCAGACACATCATTAATCGTTTCAAAACTGACTCCTCCTAGAGTAAACACAATCGGCCCCTTGAACTTGGGCGCGCTCTGTGATAAAGATGACGATGACGGGCAATATCCCAAGCCAAATTTGTCCTGCTTAGCAGGAATCTCCAGAACTTGACCCCAACCTCTAGTCTCCCCGGCCTGAAATACCGCTTGGGCTTCTCTGTACGATGACATAGCCACCTCTGGCCCATTGCTAATGACAGGAGATTGGTTTTTGATCTGCACCCCTTCAAAAGCTTGGCATAATGTCTCATGGATCTCACCATCCACTTCAACATACTTGAATGATGACAGGTGACTTACCAGGATGTCTTCCTCCCCACACATGGTGACAATGCTACCACCGACCATATATTTAAGCTTTTGGTGCAACATAGACATTACAGCCCCTGCAGAGTGAATCCAAGGTCGTCCGAGCAAGCAGCTATAAGCTGGCTGAATGTCCATGATGTAAAACACAGTATCAAACACCTCTGGACCAACCTGGATTGGCAAAGTCAATTCTCCAAACACGGACCTTCTAGTCCCGTCGAAAGCTCTCACTACCAAGTCACTTGGCGTGCATATTATACCTCGGGCATCCAGCTTCAACAGTGCCTTCTTGGGCAAAACTTCAAGGACGAATCAGTGTCAACAAGGACATGAGACATAACAGTGCCCCTACACTCAACTGAAATATGCAACGCACTGTTGTGGTTGCGGCCCCTGGGTGTTAAATCAAAATCTGTAAAGCCAAGGCCATGCCCCGCGTTCATGTGCGCAATCACTCCTTCGAGCTGATTAACGGATATCTCCTAAGGTACATAAGTAGTCCAAGCACTTTCAGTAAAGCGTTCCGATGGGCTTCAGAACAAAGCAGCAACGACAAAATCGAGATTTTGGAAGGCGTCTGCTGCAGATGATCGACAATTTTATAATCACTCTTCCGGATTAGTCTCATAAGTTCTTCCACATCTTTGGTCAAAGACTCTTTTTCCTTCTCTTGAGAAGGTCCTCTTCATTGGCTTTATCCTTCCCTTTAGCAATTCTCTCAGCCTCTACTTCTGGTGACGCAAAAATTCTACCGCTGCGGGTTATGCCCCTTGCCCCCACAAGGCTATCAACTGACCCAACCGGCGGGCTTTCCAGGTTAATATTTTCCCCATTGCAGTAAACTTCCGCCCCATAGTTACAAGGGATGGCTTCAGTGCTTTCATATGGAATGGGTCCAGCTTTAGTTATAGTGATAGTCGGTCGCTTGGGAGGCGCCGATATCGTGACAGTCTTAAACGGGATCGTAACCGTTGCAACTTCGCCCTGCTCTTCAGCTATTGCCTCAACAGGCTTCTCTTCAGCAGTACGGTCGAATTGCAGCGTTCCTTCATCAATCAACCCTTGAACACCTCTTCTTAAACCATCACAACCCTCAGGTCGAGCTAAACAGTTAACACAATCTGTATCACAACCAGGGAAGACTGCCCCTTTCAACAACCTGCTCTTTACACAGCCCATAGGCGTCTTCAGTTCATCTACATTCATAACCAAATTCAGACTGGTATCTTCCAAGATTGCACCCACCTGTGCAGATTCGTGAGACGCCATCAGATTCTTCTCAATATTGGGTGCCTCATTACCAAAGTTTATAGCTTTACTATCTATCAAATCTTGCACCTTGTGCTTGAATGCGAGGAAATTCTTTATGCTATGACCGGGCGCCCCGGAGTGGAATTCAGAATGTGCATTGGCGTCATAACCAAAAGGAGACGTGCCCTTCCGTGGAGCTAGTGTCATTTTCTCAACAAGCTGTAATTGTAATAGAGTTGGAAGAAGCTGAGAATCCGGTAGTGGAGGTACATCAAATACTCTTTTCACGGGCCTATCCCGACCTTGGTATCTTTGGGGAGCAGAATTCTGTTGTCCCTGTTGCTGTTGTGGCTGTTGTTGTTGAGGTACAGGAATCGTCACACTGGCGACCTGCTGCCTGCGCCAACTCTGACTTCTATCCCTTCTCCGATCACTACATACCAAATTAGTGTCTCCTTGCTTTTTATTTCTAAAGGCCCCTTTACCACCTTCAGCTGAGGTTGACTCTCCTGCTTGAATCTTACCGATCTTGATACTGTTCTCTATACGTTCTCCCAAGAGTATCATATCAGAAAAACTATCCGTCGTACAATTGAGGAGCCTGTCATAATACAAACCAGAGAAAGTGCCCACAAAAAGATCCACCAACTCATACTCTACCATGGGTGGGTGCACCCTAGCTGCAAGCTCACGCCACCTCTGGGCGTACTCTTTAAAACTCTCTCCATTCTTCTGAGAAAGATTTTGAAGTTGGACCCTGTTTGGCGCAAGGTCGCTGTTATATTGGTAATGCTTTACAAAGGCTTCCGCAAAATCTTTCCAGCTACCAATCTGAGTGGGCTCTAAACCCATATACCATTCAAGTGACGGTCCAGACAAGTTATCCTGGAAAAAATGCATCAACATCTTTTTGTCACTAGAATAAGCGGACATTCTCCGATAATAAAACCGTACATGAACTCTTGGGCAAGTATCCCCCTTATAATTTGTTGCACCCCAAAATTTTCCTAACCTTTTTCTTACTTGGCTTTTGTTTCATTGCATTAGCATATCATTGTTCTAGCATTTGCATAGCATAGCATTATTCATTTAGCAGGGGATCAAGTGTGGTTTATATCAAGAGGAGCCTATCTAGAGGTCTTGCTCAAGCTTGAGAAGTCATCAAAGTCATCAGAGAGAGGGTTGTGCTCTTGAAAAGTTTGGTTGCTTGTGTGGGGTCCATCTCCTTACCTGAGGACCAATTGAGGACCACCAGTGGCTTGTGGAGCTTTGGTCATGGATAGGGTATGTGGATAGAGCTCATGGATTACCTTTAGGGTCATGAGAGAGCTCATTCAAGTCATTATGCTAAGTGTGAAGAGCCATAGTTGAAGGTGTTGCAATTAGGGTTTTCTTCTGAGTAACCCTAAGTCAACTGTGCAAATGAAGAGGATCAAAGCTCAATCCTAAGTCATGGTAATCATGTAGAGTTGTGTTGAGATACATGATATGATATTACAAGATCAGTCCAAGAAGAACTCAAAGTGTGAGGAGTTGCTAAACTAGGGTTCTCAGGGTAAAATCCCCTATTTAATGCATAACTTCAAGACCACTTATCTCAAGATACAAGTTTCATCTCAACTTTTTGCCAAAATGAAAGTTGTAGGTCTTGATCTTAGCTTTCCAAATTGTACTATAAGTCTTGCATCTGATTTGTAGAACTCAAGTTATGAGGTTTACAAGTTAGGTGTATTTTGTGAAAGTGAGATTTTAGGACATTTGGCATTATAGGTCATTTTCACTATCTTGCAAGCTTCAATTGAAGTTTTGTTCAACATGAGACTTGCTCAAAATGATGTTTTTAGGTCAACCATTTATCAAGGATGAATTGATTTGGATTAGGGTGAGACTTGGTTTGAGAAATTTGGCAAAAGGGGAAATTAAAAGGCATTTATGTGAAAAAATTCAAAGTTAATTCATATGTGTTCAAACCAATGCAAATTGGTGCTCATTTTAATCAGAAAAATCATTTTTAGTACATTGGCAATATTGGAAAGTCATTTTGAAGCATAATTCATGACATTTCAACTTGTTACTTCTGAAATAAGTAACACATCAAACCTTGGTCTTATGATGGAAACAAGGGCTCAATTGTATCCATACACTCTCCATAGTCAATAAGCAAGGGAATTGAAGCTTCTTGGAGAAGTTTATAGCTCAGAACTGTGTACACCATGTTTGGAATTTTCAAGGAAAAGTGAAACTTGGATTTCTGAATTTGGGCCTCCATTGGGCCTCCGAATCACCCAAACTCATTCTATATAAGTTCAGAAAGTGGTTTTGCTCAAGGTTGGTGATTGTTTCATGCCATAGCCAGAGATTGCAAGTTGAATTTCAAAGCTCCAAGTGAAAATCGTGTTTTCAATTCTAGAGTGATTCAAGGAAAATTGAGGATTGAATCATCTTCAGCATCAGGCATAGAGTGAATCTGCATAATTTGAAGCCAAGGATCGTGCCCTAACTGCTCCAATTTGAAGCTTCAACTCAGGTATCTAAGTTTCAAAATTGTTGTAGATTCATGATGATCTAGCATGTTTTAGCATGAGGATAAGGTTTAGGAAGATGATTAGATGGATTCTAGATCAGAATTTGAAGGTTTAAAGACAAATTAAGATGCAACATGATTTCTGTTCGGATGCGAATTGGCCTGATCTTAAGGATTTAACATGATCTAAATAGTTTACGATGACCTATGAAGCAGGAGGAATAGATCTATGGCTTTGGATTGAGGTTTGGTGATGATCAGGAACTTGACATATTTTCTGTTTGCTATCGTGTTTTAAAATGCGTGAGGAATTAGGATAATTGGATGTGATATTTGAGATCTACGTGAAAAATGGAGTGAAATTGTGTAAATTTTGTTGAGGTTCCTTAACCTGCACATGATATCTCACCGGAGAAGATGACCGGCGTCGTTCTCCGGCCACCGCTGTAAACTTCCCTCCATATGAGTTTGAAAAGGTTGAAGACGACTTCCCAACCCTTGGATCAGCTTGACCTCTTGACTCAGTCTCCCAATCGTGCGCTCACGTTTTAACCTGAGATTTGACTTTGGACTGAATGAAACGCATCGTTTCATTTATGTGCTAGCAGCGTGTGGTCCCTTGGATGCATTGACCAAGTCACAGATCCAATGCCTCTGATTTAATTCAGCATTTTATTTCTTTTAATTATTTTCTTTTTATTTTAATTGCTTTATTCTTTTAAAATTCATAGTAATTTCAATATTGATCAGAAAAATAAAATAAAAATATGAGCATGATCGTGATTTTATTCTTGATTTTTTGATGCTTTCACATTTCATTTTCATGCAATTTTCCATTTAATTTGATTTTTGCATTTTTAATAATTCCTTAATTTTGGCTTATTTCTTCATGTTTTTGCTGAATTTTGATTGACTGTTTGGTATAGAATTTAGGGCTGAATTTTGGCTTGCTGGTAGACTAAAGATGCATGATCTCCTAAGATTTAATTCAGATTTTTTAGATGACATTAGGTTCTGTTTAGGACTAGTTCCCTTCACCTCCCTTTTTTAGGGTTTCTTTTGACCTCTTTGGGTTTTAGGATTTCTTTAGGGGCCTTCCCTTTAGATTAAGGCTCTGATCCTTTGACCACGTATCAATAACATGTTTAGGACCCCTTAGAAAATTTCATAGGATTTTAGAAGTAGGTTTGGTATTTTAAGTATATTTAATACTTAGGCTAGTTTTAAGGTGCTTTCAACATAACATTTGCACTAGTTGAACCCCAATGGCGGCCTTTAGTCCTAATAGGTTTGCTAATATTCTTTGTTGGTGCTTTAGACATGTAGAAGCTTTTGTTAGCTTGATGGTGGTGCTTGATTTTCGTGTTTAGACCTTCTTTTAGTAGCTTTCTTGTAGCTTGATCAATTAGGGTTAGGAAGAGCTTAGTTTGCTTTCTCTTTCTTCTAATAAACATGGATTGTTTTGATTGCTTTCCATCCTCATCCTATGATACAAGGTCCCTATGTGGAAGCCTCGTCTTTCCTTTGGAAGGATGTGTGGTATTTCACAAGAGGTAGAACCTTTGAGGATGCCTATCTCAGATGTATGGTTGAGTGCCAGGATGGATTCCTTTGGTTTCCATCCTGCTTCCCATCATCAAGCAATAATCTTGGTGTTAATTCTACTCTCTCTTGTTGGAGCTTGAAGTTGGAGTTTTAAATTCTTCCTCTTGAGGATGGCTTGGACTTGAAGTTGTTTGCAGACTGTTTGTTTGTTTGTTGTTTATCTGCTTGCTGTTGGGCTGCTTGTCTGCTGTCTTGTCTGCTGTATTCTCTGATTGTTGTGTTGTTGCTTGTGTGAATGTGTGGTATGTTGCATTAGAATAGATTCTCATGTAGAAGTTTCTAGGTCTTAGAGCATTCTAAAGGGTGAGCTTTCCTCCCCTTGCTTGTCTTCATTTAGAGGTTGAGTCTGTCTCCCTCTGCTTGACTGTTATTGCTTTGCTTTGCTTGCTGGCTTAAGGTTGAGTCTGTCTCCCTTGCCTGTGCTTTGTGTGTTGCCTTTGGGCTTACTTGCTGTAGAAGTTGAGCTTGGCTCCTTCTGCTTGTTTGTTGCATTGCATGCATTTTATTTACAGTTATTTCTTCTGCTGTTGTTTTCCTTTGCCATGTTCCCCTAGGAACTCTGACTTCTCTTGTTCAAGAGAAGTTATGACAGACATTAGGGTTCTAACCATGCATGATAACATTAGGGAGTTCCCTCCTAACCTCAACCATAGGATCAACTTTGCATGACAACTTTAGGATTGGATTAGTTCCCCTTTAGTGCGTCCTTTCTCTTCCCATATTCAAACAAATCAAAATACAATAATAAAGGTTAATTGATGTCGTACGCTACGAGCCTTAAGCTACTTGAGAAAGGGTTGTTGGAGAGTTTCTTTTCAACAACTTGGATGTTTAGTATGGTACCCTTTGGGTGACATGCGACGCATTCACTCTCAGGTCATAGTCTCCAGTGCGATATCAGTTGCAAACATCCATAAAAAACAGTTCTTCTAAAAAACAGAAAACAAAGATCAACCATCTTTTTGTCCTCTTGGACCTTTAATCCTTGGAAACCTTTTTCAGAAGGAGAGTTTTGTTAACTGCCGGTTCTACCGCAAACGGTAAACGCCTAAGTCTCCGTCGAGCGAGCTGCATACGCCAACTACTGAACCGTCGGTTAACCCTACTCGGATAAAAAAGACAAACCTGTGTCTCTCGTTGTCCCGAACTACGTTTGCTTTGATCTTTCACGCCGTGTGAAAGTACGTAGGCCCGAGATGCGATATCTCGGCGAGCAACCTTCCCCCGTAACCCGTAGTTAGGCGAACTACGTTGACTCTGATTTCTCGTTCCAGACGGGAATACGTAGGCATAAAACTGTTGTGTTCTGCCGAGTCATTTTCTTTTCTTTTCAGACCAGACCTTTAGTGTAGATAGATTAATCAACCCGTCATTTAAACACAACAAGCATGGACCCCATCGAGTACGATGGACGTGAGGGGTGCTAATACCTTCCCCTTGCGTAACCGACTCCCGAACCCAAACAATGGTTGCGATGACCTTGTCTTATACCTTTTCGTCAGGTTTTTCCAATCGTTTCCTTTCCCGTTCCGAGGGATAAATAACGAAAGGTGGTGACTCTTCTGTTATGCCGACACCTTATTTTCGCGGTAGTGACATACTTGTCGAAAGTAGGCGCTTTGAACTTGAGTGGCACCCTCAAGCCAAGAACCAACCCCATATTAGCCATGTCCAACCCCGTGGAGTTCTGATTAGCAAGATTTCTCATTTGCTCTTCCAACATCTTGAACCTTCGGTCAATGTCTGTGGGCATCTCAAGATCCCTTCCTGGCGGAGGGAAAGCATCTTCTTGACGATCCTCACCCCAATGAGAATCCCCATTATCATACCCAGCATACGCAACATTAGGACCAAAGCCATTCTGATTGAACCTGGGACTATACCCCACATTACCAAAACCCTTATTGTCAGCACCTGGCCCAAAACCAGCATTGTAAGCGCCTACTCCGAACCCGTTGTTGCTTGCGTTGCCAAAACCTGCATTGCCAAAGCCCTGATTACCACTAAAACCAGCATTGCCAACACCAATGCCTATACCATTATTCCCAGCACCAAAACCAAAACCAGCATTCCCGGTTCCAACATTAAAACCAGCATTTCCGGCTCCAACATTTCCGTTGGTTTCCCCATGTTCGTTACCATTACGAGTCATATTCCCATTTCCAGCCCCATTACCGTTTTCAGTAGTATTGAGGATGACCACTGACACAACATCACCCGCTCGGGTAGTCTCGCCATGAGGAGGATCAGTAGCAACCCCGCCATGCAGCACACCGTTATTATTGACTCGTGCAATCAGAGGCTGCACCAGATTCTGAAGCTGCTCTTGGCCCTTGGCCACAGTTTCCATCACCTGCATGAACTACGCCATCCTTTCGCGTATCTCCTGCATCTCAGTTTGCATTTGATCCATAGCTTTCTTGCAGTTACTTCTTGTAGAGTAGAGATGAATTCGTTGATCGGCAATCCTGAAACCTGTATCAACAGAGGGTTAGGAAACAACTCAAGGTACCTGTCATGCAGATGATTTATGCAAATGCAAACACGTATCCATGCATTTAGGAGGAAGTCCCCCTTGACTCTAGCTCCAAGACGAATAAAGTCTATCATCCAATCATGGAAAGAAACCCTCATATATATATATATATATGAAAAAGCCTACGTGGGTAGCATACAATAGCAACTGAATACAACTGGAACAACAAGCATGACCCCAACCAACAAGCCTGGTGGTGATCAACATATCAATGCATAAAAGGTACAAAGAAATACAAAGAAATCAAGTGCGGTTATGGGCACGAAAATCCTCTATAAACTTCTTCGTAGTGGGATGGTCAGGCTGAGTGAGCAGGCTCTGGATCAACAAATCTCTTTGCCTGATGGCATCCGGGAGGTTCTCAGCAATGCTCCCACAAACACCTTCTTCAGAACGGTTCTCCACCCTACTCCTCTTAGCGTCAGCCCGGAGTTGACAATCCATTAGGTTTTCCTTGATCTCAACCAACCTATACTGGACGTCTCGTCAGAGTGAGGCTTCAGCCTCTATCTGCTTGTTTTTGGCCTCAATCTGAGCTCCCAACTGGGCTATCTGTTGCTTCAGTTTTTCTTCCCGCTCTTTATGGCTAGTCAAAGTGTTGTTCCACAACTTCTCATACTGGGTCAACTTCTGGTATGCCTTATCCAGCTCCTGCTTTTTGGTGGTCAATACCCTGTGCACTGCCTTTAGGTCCAACCCAAGACGCTCTCTAGAATCAGTCTCCTTGGTCAAATTAGCGCCCAGGTGGTTGATCAACTCTTTCTGCTTCTTGCAGGTGTGTACGACTTCGTTCTTTTCTCTTCGGAGTTGAGCGATCTCGTTTTCCAGTTCTTCGTTGGCTTTAACTAGCTCTTCATTCTTAGCTTGAAGTTGCTCATACTTCTGGATTTCAATCATGGTAGGCTCTGAAGGATAATCCTGCTTGACAGGAGGAAAGGGCATCAACACCTTTTCTGCTCTGCTATGAATCCAGTCCACATAACGAGGGTAAGCCTGATTATTGCTTTTCCCCAATGAATTATTTCCCTTTCGGTGAACGTTGTTCTAGGCATGTTCAAATCTGACCAAATCGTCCCCTTCTAATGCACCAGTGAGGTACAGAGATTCCTGAACCTCTTCATCTTTAGGAGGGCCCCTCAAAGCATACCCGAACTTTTTGATAGCGATAGACGGATTGTAATTGATGCAGCCTTTCCTACCCACCAGAGGGACATTAGGAAAGTTCCCACAACTGTAAATGATTTCACTCCCAGGAGATCTCTATCAAACCAGTCAATGTCTTCGGCAGACAAACTCATTAGTCGCTCAGACCACTCCTTCGTCTATGCAGTTTTTATAAAAGGACCATCCTTACGTAAATGAGTGACAAACCATCTGTAAAATAGTGAAGCGCAACAGGACACACCCTTGCCTCTTCTATTCTTTTTCTTATAGTGCACCGAATGATACACGTCTCCGAGTAAGGTAGGGATGGGATTCTTTGAGACAAAAATACGAAGAGCGTCCACATCCACAAAATCTGGAATATTGGGGAATATCATGATACCGTATATGCATAATGCCAAAATAGCTTTGAATGCCACCCAGCCTTCCTTCTTGGCGAAGTGTCGGGCTTTCTCAGCTAGAAAAGGTAATGGGAATCCCCAGGCTCCATTTCTCCTAGCTGTTTTCCCCTTCAACTTCAAGACCTCAATATGCAAAGTTGTAGTAATACTAGCCAGATCTGGCTCCTGATCAATAGGACAAAAGGGTACCCGAGCCAGAATGGGTACTTCCAATATGGTAGAAAACTCTTCGAAAGTGGGGGCCAACACATAGCTTGGAAATGTGAAGCAACGCAGCGGAGGATCATAAAACTAAAGCAGAGTCTGCAGTTCATTCAATTCATACACAGATGGCTTGCACACAACACTGAGTAGCTTCCTATAGGTTCCCCTGAAATCTCTCATCACCTCCTTACCAGGAAAAAAAATCAAACCCCTCAGAGTAGTAATATCTTGAGTAGGAAACTTATAAGCCAAAGTTCTTCTCACATTGGGCTCCATGACGGACACAGAAAGGACCAGATTGCTAGAATCGAGAGAGAACTGCACACCTGCAACACAGATACGTGTTAGATGCAATGCAATATGAAAATGTAAATGCAAATGCAAAATGCAGCAGGAGATCAAGAGTGTTGTGTTGTAAAGTGGCAAGTCTTAATTTTTCTTCAGCAAGAATATACCACACTCTGATAATAAAGACCTACTGAATCCCACAATACTGATTCACTGACAAGAAAACCAGGTTGTCTGAAGGTTAAAGTTTCCTGCAATAAGCCTACTCCGTTCACCGGTATGGACCTAATCGCTAACAAAGGTACGGCATCCTATGCGTTCATCAGTGTCACAGACTTTCAAGAAACGATGATACGATACCCAGAAGGTGTGGCATCATCATCTTTTAAAGTGGCCTCACTCAGCTGAATCATAAATGATCGGTCCCTAGAGTCGACAATCCCTAGATTTGAAATCCTTTCGGCGGCCCACTGGGCTGGAAATGGAAATCGTCTAAGAGAATCTCGTCTGAGCGCAGATTTCGTGGGAACTAGTGCATGCCTAACATGCAAGTTCACCACTAATCTGCTTCTAAAGCTATGTACATACTCAAGCCTGGATTTGGTTTATCTCTCAAAGTGAACCCCCCCCCCCCCCCCCCACAGCACAACAGTAATAATATCATACTGAAAATAAAATGTGGAAAGTGAAAATGCGATAAATAAGCACAAACCCAACAGGTAAACACGCAAGCGTTAGGATTGACTCGCACAGAGAACCGTTGGAGTCCCCAGCAGAGTCGCCAGCTGTCGCTACCGCGAAAATAAGGTGCCGGAAAAACAGAAGAGTCACCACCTTTCGTTATTTATCCCTCAGAACGGGAAAGGAAATGATCGGAAAAACCCGACGAAAAGGTATAAGACAAGGTCATCGCAACCATGTCTGGATTCGGGAGTCGGTTACGCAAGGGGCAGGTATTAGCACCCCTCACGTCCATCGTACTCTATGGGATCCATGCTTGTTGTGTTTATCTGACGGGTTGGTTAATCTATCTAGCTAAAAGTCTGGTCTGAAAAGAAAAGAAAATGACTCGGCAGATAACAGCAGTTCTATGCCTACGTATTCCCGTCGAGAACGAGAAATCAGAGTCAACGTAGTTCGCCTAACTACGGTTTACGGGGGAAGGTTGCTCGCCGATATATCTCATCTCATGCCTACGTACTTTCACACGGCGTGAAAGATCAGAGCAAACATAGTTTGGGACAACAGGTTTGTCTCTTTTTTTCATCCGAGTAGGGTTAACAGACGGTTCCAGCAGTTGGTGTATGCAGCTCGCTCGTCGGAGACTTAGGCGTTTACCGTTTGCGGTAGAACCGAGAGTTAATGAAACTCTCCTTAAGAAAAGGGTTTCCAAGGATTAAAGGTCCAAGAGGACAAAAAGAGTTTGATATTTGTTTTCTGCCTTTTACTAAAGAACTGTTTTTTATGATTATTTGTAGTTTGTACAGCACTAGAGACTATGACTTAGGAGCAAATGCGTCGCATATCGTCCAAAGGACATATACTAAACACTCTAGATGATTGAGAGGAGACCGCTCAATCATCACTTCCCAAGTAGCTTAAGGCTCGTAACACGCTTGTACTAACTTGCCTTTATTACGTTTTTTACAGTGGTTTTGAGATAAGAAAAGAGCGAACTCTATGGGGAAACTGTCAAACCCTAATGTTGTCATGCAAAATTGATCCTATGGTTGACGTTAGGAGGGAGCTACCTAATGTTATCATGCATGGTTAGGACCTTAATGTCTGTCATAACTTCTCTTAAACAAGAGAAGTCAGAGTTCCTAAGGGAACATGGCATTGGTACATAGAAACAGACAAAGCTAATACTGCAAAGAAATAACTGTAAGTAAAATGCATGCAATGCAACAATACAAGCAGAAGGAGACAAGCTCAACTTCTTAGCAATCAGACAAAAAGAGAACAGTCAAAACAGACAAGCAGAGGGAGACATACTCAACCTCTATATGCAAATACGTCAATTAGAAAAAGAAAAACAACACACAAGTAAGGGGAGAACCACCTCAACCCTTAAGGCAAACAAGCAGAGGGAGACCCATTCAACCTCTTAATGCAGTCATGCACCTACACTAGACTATCCTAAACATGCACTATCCTAATGCAACACACCACTCAATCATGAATGAGGAAAAGGATTTATGACAGATAATGGATTCATTCCACAAGTATTCATACAAGGCTTCTACCCTAGGGACAGGAATTGAAAGTTGGGAGACCAGGGTAAGGTCCACAGGAGCTTATCCCAGGCACTCAACCAACTGAAAGGGACTTCGGAAAATTCTAGAGGCTTTGCTCCTTCAAGAGATGTGCAAAATTCCCACCACAGGAGGGATTGTGCTACCCCAAGAAGGCTCCTAAAAGAAGGGAGAGGAATAGGAGAATGAAAGTGGGAAGCAAGGTAAGGTCTACAGGAACTTACCACAGGCACTCAACCAACTTTACTTCCTCAGAAAGCTTTCATAGACTCAACTCCTTTATGATATTGCAATAAATTCCTCCACAAGAGGAAACATGCTCACAAGGAGGATTCTAATCAAGCAAGGAAAAAAAATGAAAGGGAAGCTAACCCTAGGGAAAGATCATCCACCTACTTGAACTACTAAAGAACCTCAAAGATTATCCCCTAAGGAACACCTACTCTAACAGTTCAAGGCTCTAAAGAGGCATCTATCTAATCACCATTCTATCAAGAAAGGATGTGAGACCTAAAATCACATAATGGTCATTATTGAAGTCATTCTAAAGGAAAGGTCATATTAGAAGCATATTAAAACTAGCCTAAGTTTTAAATCTATTCAAAATACCAAAACTACTTCTAAAATCCTATAAAAATTTCTAAGGGAACCTACATGTGTTAGGTATATATAGTAGAAAGACCAGGGATTGAATCTAAAGGGAAAGCCACTAAAGAATTCCTAAATCACAAGGTGTCAAAGGGAAACCCTAAAATGGAAGGTCATGGGAACCTAATTCAAAACCAGTCCTAAAGTTATCCAAAAATTGTGAAATAATTGCTAAGGGATCATGCATATCTACATTAACAGCCAGCCAAAAAACTCACTCAAATTCTATACCAATCACCCAAACAAAAATCAGCAAGAAAATGAGGAAATATGCCAAAATTAAAGAATTAAAGAAAATGCAAAAAATCAAATTAAATTGAAAATTGCATGAAAATAAAATCTAAAAGCACCAGAAAATCAGAAATAAAGTCTAGATCATGCACATATTTTTATTGTATTTTTCTGATCAAAATTGAAATTATTATGAATTAAAAATGGAAAAAACAATTAAAATAAATCCAAAAATCAATTAAAGAAAATAAAAGCTGAGAAAATATGAGGGACGTTGGATCTGGAGACCGGTCAGCTAATCTAAAGAACCAGGTGATGCCAGCGCATTAATGATACAACTGCGTTTCGCTTGGTCAAAGTCCAATCTCAGATTAAGTCGTGTGCGTTGGATTGGGAGACTAAGCCCAATATTCAAGCAGATCCAAGGGTGGGAGTTCATTTTCCTCGTTTGAACTCTGAAAGGGGGAAAATGACTCAGGAGAACCAAACGGTTGTCCGGTGGCTGCGCCACCGTCTTCTCCGGTGAGCTACCAGTTACAGGTCATCAAAACCAGTCAAACCTTATACCATTCTCCTTATTTTTTCCTCTTGAATCCGAATATGGCATTAGTTTCCTCTAATTCTCCCTAGATTTCAAAACCCTATCAAGAATCCAAAATATGTCAAATCATGGATCATCACCAAACCTCAAAATTAAGCCGCAAATCTTCTCCTCATTCATCATAGATCATCATAAACTATCTAAATCAAGCTAACACCTCAAGATCAGAGAGATTCGCATCCAAACAGAAAGTTGCTCACACCTTGAACCATCATCAAACTCTATAATTCCTATCCTAAAACGTTCCAGGCATCTTCCTAAAGCTTAACCACATATCAAATCAAGCTAGATCATCCTAGAATCTGTGCAATTTTGAAATGTGCATACCTGGTTTGTAGCTTCGAATTGAATCAGTTCCATTGTGATTCAGGCTTCCAAATGGTGTAGAATCGTTCCTTGATGAAGGATAAAGATGATAGAATCCAAGAATTGCCTTGATTTGCTATAGAATTGAAATTCGATTTCTCACTTTTTCTCTTGAAATTCAACCTCCAATCTCTGGTTCTAGCTGCAAATGATCACCATCCTTGATCCTAATGCGTTTCTTAACTTATATAGAGTGGATCGGAAGATTCTAGAGGCCCATGGAAAGCCCAAACAGAGATATAAAAAAATCCATTTTAGCTTGAAAGTTCAATCATGGTGTACACGAATCTGAGTCAATTCCTTCTCCAAGAAGCTTCATTTGACCTTCTTGTAACCTGGTGGGAGTGTAGGGATCAAATTGAGTCCTTGTTTGCATCATATGACCAACCTTTGATGTGTTACTTATCCATGAAGTATCAAAGTGAAATGTCATGAAATATGCCCCAAATTGATTTTCTAATATTGCCACTGTGTTCAAAATGATATTTCTGATCAAAATGAGCACTCATTTGCATTGTCTTGAGCACATATGAATTAATTTGGATTTTTCAACTTAAATGCCTTTAAAAATGCCCTTTACCAAATTCCTTCAAACCAAGTCTCACCCTAAGCCAAATCAAAGCCTCATGGACACATGTTTGAAGTTAAAATCCCATTTTGAGCAAGTTTTGTGTTGGACAAAACTTCATTTAAAGTGTGCAAGATAGAGAAAATGACCTATAATGCCAAATGACCTATAATCTTACTTTCCCAAAATGCCCCTGACTTGTAAACCTCATAACTTGAGTTCTACAAATCAGATGAAAGACTTCTAGTACAATTTGGAAAGCTAAGATCAAGACCTACAACTTTCATGTTGGCCAAAAGTTGAGGAGAAACATCCTTCTAGGTCAAACGTTCTTTGGAAGTTGGTTGACTTTTGTACACAAATTTCACATTCATCTGATGACCTGTAACTTGTCTGAATCATAACTTGAGTTCTATAAATCCAATGGAGGACTTCTAATACTCAAATTAAAGCTAAGAACATGCTATACAGGTTCCATTTTGGTCAAAAGTTGTGATGAAACTTGTATCTGGAGATAAGTGGTCTTGGAGTCAGGAACTAAATAGGGGATTTTACCCAGAGAACCCTAGTTTAGCAACTCCTCACACTTTGAATTTTTCTTGAATTTATCTTGGAATATAACCTCATGTATCTCAACACAAATTTCCTTGATCGCAAAGCCTTAGAAATAGGTTTTGATCCTCTTCAATTGCACAGTTGACTCAAGGTTGACCAAGCAAAAACCCTAATTGCAACACCCTCAACTGTGGCTCTACACACTTGGCATAATGACTTGGCTGAGCTCCCCCATGACCCTCAAGGCACTCCATGAGCTCTATCCACATACCCTATCCATGATCAAGGCCTCACAACCCACTGATGGTCTTCAATTGGCCCCCCCAAGTTAGGAGATGAATCACATACAAGCATCTGAACTTCTCAAGAGCATAAACCACTTTCTGATGACTTTGGTGACCTCTCAAGCTTGAATAATACCTCTAGATAGGCTCCTCTTGACATAAACCACACTTCATCCCCTGCTAAATGAATAATGTTATGATATGCAAATTCTAGACCAATGCAATGCTAATGCAATGAAACATAAACCAGGTAAGAAAAAGGTTAGGCAAATTTTGGGGTGCAACAGTAGTGCTTTTGAGAAAGTCAGTTTGCAATTGAAAATTTTGTAATTATGGAAGAGTTTATTTATAAGTTAACCATTGAAGTTTTATTTTGTCCTTGGTTGAACATTTCATTCATTTAGGGATAATTTCTTTGGGTTTCAATCAAAACCTGTGAAAAACTTTGGTTTGGGGATTATGTGATCAAATCAACGTTTAGGTTTAAAAATATCAACATGTTCAAAAGTTTTCAAAGGTTCGAGGTCAGCTTGGTGGTAAAATCTCATAGGTTCTTGGTTAGCCTGATATTAAACCAATTTTAACTTAAATCTCAACCTAACATAAAAAGCTTGTTTTGGTTCGAGATCAATCTGATGGTAAAATCTCATAGGTTTTTGGTTATACCAGTAAAAAAACCAAGTTTCAGTTTGTACAGCCTAATATTAAAATCTCTCCCAAGTTTAAGATCAACCCGTGATAAAATCTTGATTTGAAGTTTGAAGTCTAACTGCTCCAAGTTTCTTGTGGAATGAAGATTAACCACTTCAATCCTTCGTCTAGAAGGAAGACTCACTGTTTCTCTCTATGTTTTTTCTTTTGGTTGGAAGTTAGCCACCAACATTTTTTCTTGTATAAGAGATGTTATACCCTAAATTTTACCCTTATAATCCTTGATTCTTCGCGTATCATTTTAAGTCAGTCGTCTGTGCATAGTGTTGTACCCCAAAATTTGACCAACCATTTTCCTGTACTTGGCTTTTGTTTCATTTCATTTTCGCATTTCTGCATATCACAACATTTGTTCTTGAGGCATGGGATCAAGGTATTTATGTGGCTCAGGGTTCTCTTTTAGTGCAAGAGTCTAAACAGCGAACATCAGGGGCTCCGGCATTTATTTTGCCCAGCGGTCGATTTTATTTTATTCAACAGGATAATTTTTAGCTGAGGAGACAGTTCACAGGTTATCCCAGGCATTCTTACAGTTATAAAGTCAAAGGGCAAGTTTCAGAGGCTTAACGTTGCTCAGAACGGGTGAAAACAGACGAATGTGCAAGTTTCCCTCTTTATGGCGCCAAAATTTAAATTTTCAAGTGGTTAACCAATTAACCAATATGGTTAACCGGTTAATCATAGCGAAATTTTCCCAGTAACGTGAATTTTCAATGCTGCCACTTTTGGGGTCTATTTTGATCACTTGTAAATTTGATTTTACACTAGAAGAAGGATCTAAAATCACTCTAAATTTGGATTAGTTTTCAAAATTAATTAAACTTCCCTCCAATTTTCCATTTCTAATCCCATTCCAATTTTCATAACCTCACTCCAAACCACATTCTACTCCAAACCTAGAGCATATTTAAGTGAATTTGCTCCAAACCAAAAAGGGCTCACAATTACATTTCATTTTCAGATTTCACTTTCACTCTTTAAATTTTCTCTCCACTTTTTCACTCCCAAAACCTTCATTAGAGCTCTCACTTGAGTTCTTTGATTCTTCATCGGAATCACAGAATTCTAGAGCTAATCCTCCGTCATTTGTCTCCATTATCTTGAATTCACCATTCAATTTTCGTTTGGATTTGGATCTGAATTTGGAAGCTAATTTGGAAGTGCTTATTTAGACCGATTTTGCTTGATCTTGCTTGATCTTCATTTATACAACAAGAAAGCTCTTGGATCTTGAAGAATCTTCGGGTTTCTTGCTTGGATCTACTCATTACAAGAGAATCAACACTCACCAAAGTAAATCTCCGCTTTATAGGTTGGCAATTCTAGATCTAATTCTGTTTTGAGCTTGTTTGGATAATCACAATGTAGATCTATGGATTTTGATGTTTTTTGATCCATTTTGTTGATTTCGATATTTGATCTTTTTTATCTCAATGCTTGATGAAGTTTAACTTATGTTTGATCACTGATTTTTGGTGTTAAATTCGTGCATAATTGATTACATGATCATTTGGATGATTGCACATTGAATTAATTGTTGTTTTTCTTCTTCAGGTACAACGTTAATGGGTTAACCAAAATGGTTAACGGGTTAACGAGTGCAATTTATGAAATTTTCAAGTGGTTAATCGGTTAACCAAAAGCATTAACCGGTTAACACCGAACCAGAATATCATTTTTGATTGTTTTCAAGCATGTTTGGATTTCTTTCCACATGTAAACTTCATGGATTGATGTGATGCATTTATATGGATTATTTTGACATGTTTCCTCATTCTTGGATGTATACCTTGTGCCACAAGTGTTCTTTGAATCATGTATTTCCACTTGTTCAAAGTGTGAGATAATTGTTTGAACTTTAGTTCTTCAATGTGACATGATCATTCTTGTGCTTGCTTGATGTTTCAACTCTGAATTTGGATCATTACATTTGTGATTCACTTCTTCCCCATGTGATTTGACACTTGTTCATGATGACTTGGTGCTTATGTTTTCACTTTGAGTTTGTCATGAACATTGGTGTTTGTTTTGCATTGATCATTTGCATAGCTTTGGTTGATCTTAAGGAATTGTATGGTTGAGACGTGCTTGTGGTTGTTGCTGCCCCACACTTTTTTCCTCCCTCTTTTCTTTGTGTGTGCATCTTAGGATAACAATAATCCTCTTTGATGATTGATGGTACATGGTTGTAGGATTTTACTTCCCCCATTTCATCTCATCTCTTCTCGACTTGTTTAAGTCATTTCTTTGTGTTTAAGTCTCTTGTTTTTTAGTCTTGTTGCATTTTTGCATTTCATGTTTGCATCTCTTTTTGCATTGACTTGTTTAAGTCTTTTTCATCTCTTTTCATCTGTGATTGAATTGCTATGTGTTTACTTGGTCTTTTGCCATGATCCCTTTTGATTCCTAGTCCCTCTGTTTAAGATGGGAGTAGGAGAGACATTAGGTGTTCAATCCTTTGCATGATAACATTAGGATAGATTTCCCCTTTTAATCCCAACCTTAGGAGCATTTTGCATGATAACATTAAGGTTGATCTAGTTTCCTCTTAGAGTCTGTGTCTTCTCTTCTCATCTCATAATCCCTTAAGACACTTAATAAAGGATAATAAATGGTGTAAGCTACGAGCCTTAAGTACTTGAGGAATGATAGGTGGGGGGCCTCCTCTCACACTGTCTAGAGTGTTTAGCGTACGCGCTTTGGGCAATATGCGACGCATTCGCTCTCAAGTCATAGTCTTTAATGCAATATGAGTTACAAACTTAATTCAATTCACTTCTTGTCTAAAAAACACAAACAAAACATCAAATCTTTTTATCCTTCAGGATTTTTTGAAAATCATTTTTAGAAAGAGTGTATTAAGTCTTGGTTCTACCGCAAACAGGCATCATCCCTAACTACTAGAATGAAGGTTTAACCCTACTCAATTAAAACACTTGAACCAACCAGTAGTCGTGTCTGTCCGAACTACGTTTGCTCTGATTTCTCATACCAGATAAGGATAGGTAGGCATAAGACGACGATGTTTTGGAGAGCGACCTTCCCCACCTTCACCTGTAGTCTTCCGAACTATGTTGACTCTGACTTTCCCATTACACGAGGGAATATGTAGGCATAGAGAGGCGATGCTCTATTGAGTCTCTTTTCTTTTCTTTTGTCCTTGTGAGCCAGCCTTTTGATAGATTAACACCCTTTTAGATAGATAACAAGCGTGGATCCCGTTGAGTATAACAGACGTGAGGGGTGCTCATACATTCCCCTTGCGTGACCGACTCCCGAACCTAAGATTTGGTTGCGATGACCTGTCTTTTCCCTTTTTCATAGGTTTTCTCTGATCGTTTCCTTTCCCTCTCCTTAGGATAAATAATGAACGGTGGCGACTCTTCTGTCTTTGCCGACCCTTTCTTTTGCAATAGCGACATTTGGCGACTCTGCTGGCGACTTTTCCCATCCTCTATGTGAGTCGATCCTAGCGCTTGTGTGTTTTGTCTTTGGGTGTGTATATGTGTTGCATTTGTATAGTACCACATTTGCATTTTACTTTTCCGCATTGTATCATGTTATTGTTGTGATGTTGGGTGGGATTGTTCCTTTGAGAGATAAGCCAAAACCCAAGCTTGAGGATATACATAACATTAGAGTGGAAAGTAGTGAAGACCTGTATGGCAGCATGCACTAGTCCTCACAAAATTCGCGTTCAGACGAGGTTTTCTTTGAAGATGTCCCATCCTGTACATTGGTCAGGAGGGGATGTTGGATCTGAAAACTGTCGACTCTGGAGGCCGATCATTTGGGAGTCAGATAAGTGAGGCCCCTTTGTTTGACTGTGATGTCAAAACATAATTGGTGAACGTATCATCGTTTCTCGAAAGTGTGTGATGCCGACGACCGCATAGGATGTCGAACCTTGTCAGATGTTAGGTCCATACTGTCATACCCTAAATTTGTCCTACCCTTTTGTAAATATTTTCGCATTTATTATTTCATGCCTTTTAGACACGTGTCTGCTCGCAATTGGTTGGTTATTCAGAACTTTATCTTTTTGACCAATTAAAAGGTGACACGTGGCATAACAACCTTTTTGTGAATTTTATTTTCTTAAACTTTTTCTTTTTTTAAAATTTACTAATTATATTTTTAATAATTATTTTTTTGTTTTTTTTAAATTTTCAATCTATTTTTATTTTCCTTTTAATACTTATTTAATTGTTATTATTAATTCTTATTTTATTACTTAGTTTTATTAATTAATATTGCAATAATTAAATTATGTCATTAGTATTGGTTTAATATTAACTAATTGATTTTAAAAAAAAAGATAGGAAAAGAGTTTGTAACAAAGAAGAAAGAAGCAGGTTAGTGGGGGAGGCCCATTTACGGCCCGTTAGGGTTGGTCTTAGGGTTGGTATTAAAAGAGGGAATTCAGAGCAAGGAAAAATACTGTTCATCGCTCTCTCAAATCCCTAAATCGGCCGCCCCAAATTCACTTGAAAACCCTAGAAAGAACAGAGAAAATACGGTTCATGCTTCTTCACAAATCCTAATCGGCGTCGTTCTTCTAGAACTCACCCTCACCCTCACCGTTTCTCGCTCTCAATCCTCCATTCCATTACCCCTAAATCGAAGCCACTAACACGTTTCGAAAACCCCATTACCATTGTTCTTCATCTCTGAAACATTCATCACATTTAAGTCGGGTCATCATCGAATCTCTTATCAAGAACCAGCAACGACGACATAACATAAAGATGTCGATTCGCCTTGATCCTGCAACAACAAGGATGCCGAGTTGGTGATGCTGTGTTAGGATCGTCAGGGTCTATTTCAGCGACATCTATGCCGTTGAAGTCGCTCCGCAATCGCACGCCGGTGAGAATCCTCCGTTTTTGGGATTCGATTTTTGTCGGTACTCGCTAGTTTCGTTATTTCTGAAGTCATTCGTGGCTCACTGAGATCCGAGAATGTTGCGAATCCCTCGAAGTAGGTATTGTATGGCTGAGACTATTATGAACATTTTGAGTATTTTTTCTTATTAACTTGCTGTTAATGAAGTGTTCACAGGGATTGATTGTGTTCCTGTCATAAAAAAAACTACTAGTGTGATTCTAGTTTAAGTTTGATTCACTGATTCATGTTGGAGACATTTGTATATAATGTATAGATGTGTAGATTGCAGCAGTTGGAACCAGCAGCATTTGAGTTCTATAAAGGAAAGTCGAGCGGCAGCAGCAAGATGGCGATATCATTTTGGTCTTCGATTTAATTCTGTTGTCATCTGTTGTTATTTATCTAAAAGAAATTGTTATTGTCTGTGGTTGGTTTGTATGCAGGTTTGGACTCAAATCCAAGATCCAGACTCGATTTAGCTATCCCTGCAACAGCTCCATGTTGGCGGTTGCGACTTCTCCGTAATTCATCGCAGTCTCAATGATGCATGAATAGACGGGCTACTCAAATGGAATTTCCGATTCAGTCATGTTTCAACAAGACAAGCTCAGCAGCATCTCCCAATGTTCAATAGCAACATCATTGAGTCTCCGCAGCAACATGTCCTTCCGACCAATGTCTATAATGTTTTTCTTCACACTTTTTGTTTCCCAAGTTGTTAGCTTTTGTTACTGATAAATTTACTGCCACAAGATTTGTTTGTGTTGTCTGTTAGGAGGAGATTTTTTAAACTGGTTGGTTGTATTGCTAACGTTTCTTTTCGAATTACATTGCTGCATATTGTGGATTTTAGTTTACTGCTTTGAGTTTGAATCTGAATGCGGCCTCAGTGCGTCATTGAACTTCGATTCCAACGGCAATTCGAGCTCATTTCGGTTTTTTTTCAGCTGAGAAGCCAAGGACTGTTGTTAACTACAAGGTTGAAGATAAACAATTTTCAAGCTGAAGAGATCTCTTCAAGCGATTCTGATGGAGATGAGCGAGAATGGGTTATAAGCGATCGTAAAGTCAAGCCAGTTCCGACTCCGCTACCACTTCGTCGGGTGCCCTTATGTTTGCAGCTAGAAGTACAATTAGATTCAAGTCAGCGGCTCATATTTGCAAGAGAAGTTGGCACCCCAAGTGGTCACAACCATCGTGTACAATGCCGAAGAAGACGATGTTATGTTTTGCTCTCATATCACAGTGGCATCTTCAATTCAAATTCTGTTTATATAGATTTCATTCTTACTAATTTTGTTTTCTGTTTCTATTTGAACTAATGTCTGTTGCAGGCTATTGTGCAGGTTGTGACCTAACTCAAGATTTGGATTCCATTATATTCTTTTGGTGACATTGTAAGGAGCTGCTTCCGACTACACAACCATGGGTTCTGGTAGCAGCTGCAACAACAGCCGCGGCTCAGTAAGACTCTAGCTCATTCTTCGATTATCCTCATGGTGTTGAAGTCACGTTCTGAGACAGTACTGTGATAAGCTTTTGAGATAGAAAGGAAAGCAAGGAGTATGTAGGTTACGAGTATGGTTCAAACACAGCAGAACCACAGCTGAACATTGAATCTAGTTCAAGCGGAAGCCCTTCGTTGCTCAAACAACAACTCACACAAATCATCGTCGAATCATCTGTTGCATGAAAAAAGCTTGAAGCATTGTGATGCTGATAATCTAGGAACAATAACTCGGTATTCAACCGCGGAAGTATTCTTCGAGACTTGGATTCTGAGACATTGGCTGGCGAGGATTAAAGATAAGAGCTGGTTGTCGCAAATGCAACAGTCGCACAACGACAAACTTCGGGTCATTTATCTGCGACGGGGTCCATTTCTAATCTAACTCTTGTTTTTTATGTCAGTTTTATATGTTTTCAAGATATTACGTAGTCTGTTTAAATGTTCATTGTTGTGCTTTGGAAGTAAACAAATATGGGCAGGAAATGCAATTATATACGGATGACGTTTTGAGTTTGAATTCATTTTTTTTGGGGTCTGCCGTGAATGTATCAAGATTAATTGTGCTGTTATTGGTTTCTATTGCGTCTGTCTTTTTTACTTATGATGATGAATTAGCTCATTTGGAGACTTGAATTTGTGTTTAATCTTGGCAGTAGATAGATGGTAATTGCTGCTGCCCCATGTTGTTAGTGAAAACAAACTGTCATATTCATGTTGTGTCGAATTGTTTTGGTTTTTTTATCCCTGCTGTTGTTATGCTATTTCACCTGCGAGGTATGTTCGGTGTTACAAGCAGGAAGTGTCGGCGGAATGGTAGGTTCTATTTTGGCATATGGTTGTTGATGTGGTTACTAATCTATTTTGCTGCACTTAGTTTTCATATGGTGGCCATAACCCAATTCTGTGGTTTGTTTTAACGATAAACAATGTTAGCAGGATCTTTATCTGAGAATAGTGAGGCTTTCGTTCTATTTTTTATCAAAGTAAGATATAACTATTTTCTATAGTTTGATTATTATAAAGACTTTTATATTGATATATGGTGGTATCTGTTTACAAAATCACATGTGTTCTATTAAGCCAAGCCACCGATATTTTTCTTCAAATTGTGAGAATACATTTCAACCGAATATGCTTACATTCTACCAGGGGTATGAGAGCTTGCACATGTGTATAATGTTAGATTTTTTATTAGTTGCTTACTTTATTCATTATGATTGATGCCTACTGTCTATATTAGATAATACCCTTCGAAATTCTAATGCACTTTTCATTTTCACTATATAAATATATGCACTTGTGTTATAATGTTCCCTCATTTTAATTAATTTTGTTTGATTGATTAATTCTGGTCTTACTTATGTAATGTTAGTAATACAGCTTAACTAATTTGGTTATGTTGTTGAATTTATCAAATTAAATTATTTTAATTACCCCAATTCAAACTTCTATTTTATTATTTCAATTTCTAATAACTAAACAAACACTTTTCTATAAGCAAAATCTTTGATCCATGCCAATTGTTTCAATTTCAATTAAGTATTCTTATCTTAAATTCTTTTTTTTTAATTTCAAATCTTTTTTTTTAAATAATGGAAGTAGTGAGTCCTCGGGGTCTAGCATCCCTTGAATTCTTGAATAATCGCTCTTGAGGCGCACCCCTCGGGTTGTGATTATTCCGTCTTTCATTCTCCAAAACGTTTTTCACTCAATTGAAATTTCTAAAAAATATTTTTAATCACTTTCTATTTGATTAGATATTTTTATAAGAATATTCCAATTATCCCTTCTTAAGAAAATAAATTTCAAAATTATTAGAACAATATTTTAAAATATTAAACTTTTAGAAAGTTATACTTTATTAATTATATCAAAGCCGTTTTAAAAAAATAAATTTCTCGATTCAGTTGAGCCATTTTCTATCTTTTGTCATAATACATAACATTTAAAGCTTAATCCTGGGCTTCCTTACAGTGACACCTATTTGATCAGTTACTTCTAATGGGTCACTTAGAAGACTAACCCACTTTGCTAGCGCACACGCTTAAAATTTAAATTCAAACTTCGATTCTTTTCAAATACTTTTTTAAAGAAAATTTAAATTCGTGAAGTCTAGCACTTCTTGAATTTTTGGACAAACATTATTGGGGTGTACACCTTAAATAATATGTCGTTCGACTTTTCGTTTAGTACATGATTTAGAACATGAAATATCATAGGGATCTAGCATTCTGTGTGATATTTCCGCTCTTCATCCAAATATTTTTCAAATAAAAATGGTGTTATTGGAATCTAGCATTTCGGTAATACCCCGATTATTTAGTTGTGGGGCCGACGTCTCATTTATTAAATAATCGATATTTTCAAGCTCAATCTCGCGTTCTCACTTTTCACACGTTCACGAATTATTTTCATACCCCATTTCGCTTCAAATCATTTTTAAAATATTTTTTCTTGATTAAAACTCCGAAAGAAGGAGATTCTTGGAATCTAGCATTCCTTGAATTTTCGAGTGAATAATTCTCGAGGCACGCCCTTTGAGTTGTTATTCACTCAACCTTTCGATTATTTTTCAAACTCAATCATTTTTCCCATCGTTCTCCTAAGTCGAATTCTCGTCCGCATTCGCAACCCATTTCTTTCACAATCCCTCGTGGTCTCGATATTAGGAGCACCCTCAGGGACTGATATCGTTTCTCACCGTTCTTAACACTTGACACGTCGTCAAGCCGGTTCCATCTTCGATCAAATCTTCGACACGTCGTCGAACTACTTCCAAACCAACTTCCTTTGGCCTCGCATGCCTTTCTTCGATTCGGTCCTTTCACAAACATTTTTTTAAAAAACTTACGAAAGAGGGATATTCTCAGAATCAAGCATTCTTTGAATATTTGAATGAGTAACTCTCGAGGCGTGCCCTTGAGTTGTTATTAGTTCGTTCTTTCGTTTTCAAAACATCCAACTCTTTATCTCCAATTTATTCAGTTAATTCCCGAAGGAACTGAGTTCTTGGAGTCTCGCATTCCTTGAATTCTTGAGTGACAAGCTCTTGAGATACGCTCTTGGGTTCCTCGTCAGTCACCCTTTCGTCTCAAACTCAAACTTCAATCCTTGTCAACCCCTCCTCTTTTCTTGGTTGTTACCACGAACTACGACCGCTTTGATTCTTCATTCTCGTCCGAATGTAAGATACGTAGGCACAAGATTGCGATGATCTTGGCGAGCTACCTTCTATCCATCTCCCATTTCCCCCCATCCTTTCCCGTAGTCGAACTACGACGCTCTGATTTCTCATTCTCGTCCGAATGAGCATACGTAGGCACCCTATCTTCTAACCACCCATCTCTCCTTAGCGTCTTTAACCTTTTACCCTACCAATTCTACCTTTAATAACGAGAAGAAAACAAGTAAACCTAGACAACACTCCCCACATTTACCTTAAGAGGTTCCCGTCGAGTACGACGGACGTGAGGGGTGCTAATACCTTCCCCTCACGTAACCGACTCCCGAACCCGGAACTTGGTTGCGACAGCCCTGTTCCTATCCTTTCGTTTTAAGAGGTTTTCTCGATATTTTCCTCTCCTGTTTATTCGGGAAAAATAAATTTTGGTGGCGACTCTGTCGAACCGCATTTTCGCGCCTTTCGCGCGAGGGTTGTATGTTCGAATGAATTTTTCGAGGTGCGACAGGTGGCGACTCTGCTGGGGACGTTTTGCTCCATGCAAAGAGAGAGTCAAGCCCATCTTTTGGTTTGTGAGGAGTGTTTGTTTTTTATTTGTTTTCTTTTTGCATTTGTTCTCTTGTAGATTTTATTTGTGCTTTGTCGCCTGTTGGTTCCTGGGATGACATCATGAGTAAAGCTCTACACCCGAGCTTTGGTAAAAGCAGAGAAAACACTTAGTTTAGAATTGGTAGTCGAGTAGTGTTAGTCTCCGAGGACTTGCTCCTTATGGGCTTAGCATGAAAGCTCCTCCAGAGGAGACCTATTCGTAGATCTCGTCGTAACACAGCTAGCCTGTTTCACGACTTGATTAATGAAGGGTCCGTGATTCTGGGAACCTTTTATTAGCACCAGTTCCGATATTGGTGGTCGTGTAATGTTAGTCTCCAAGGACTCGCTCCTTGTGCGTCTAGCATGAGGACCCCACTCAGGAGAGACCTTATCGTCATTATCGTCGTAATACAGCCAGCCTGTTGCGTGATGCTAATACGATTAGTGTCCGTGATCTTGGGAACCAAACGTAGAAACCATCCCGTAAGTGGGTTTATGGGTAGAATGTCTAGATCTTCCCGTATAGGTCGTACCTGTCCATGTTCTTTGAGCAGGAGTATTGGTTACTTATCTATTACAGTTACCAGCTTCAGGAGTTCTTTGATTGTGATCTTGGGATCCTGGATCTTGTATCTTGCATTACATCTTGCATATCATTCGCATTGCATTTCATATGTTGTGCATTTTGCATTTCCAGTCCTCCAACAGAATCTTATGTCTCCATTCCTTCTTCTCCAGTAAATCAAGCTGATTCCTCGACACCAGTACGCAACTAGAGCCAATACAAGACGAATGATGGAGCAGATTCAGCAGGAGCAAGTCGCCTTCAGGGAAGAATTGGATTCTATGAAAGGAAAGATCGACCAGATTCTCGAAGTCATCCTCGCAGCCAGGAGAGAGGAAGAACAGCGTGAAGCCGCTGCTGTCGTCAACAATGGTCAAGGACAAGGGTCTACTGCCATCCCTTTGGTTCCAATTCCAAGTTCTCATGGGATGCCGTTGAACTTCAATAACGCAGCCGAGGGAAACACTTCTCAGCCAATCCCAGCGCCTGGAGTTACCGTTGGAGTTATCCCGCACGCCCAGCCTGCTGCTGTGCAAATCCCGGTTCCTCATGTCGAAGATACTCTGATGGATCAGTATGACGACGTTCAGAACTATCATGCTGCTATCCCCATTGCCAGTCCTGTTGCTGCTCAGGATTCTGAAGCCATGAAGATGTGTCGAGATCTAGCCGAGAAACTCCGAGCCATGGAGGGGCACAATTCAAATTCTTTCAGTGCTTTGGAATTATGCTTGGTTCCTGATGTTGTCATTCCTCCCAAGTTTAAGGTGCCCGAATTTTCGAAGTACAAAGGTCTCAGTTGCCCAAACATTCATCTGAAGATGTACTGTCGCAAGATGGCTGCCTATGCTAGAGACGAGAAGCTCATGATCCATTGCTTCCAGGACAGCTTGTCTGGGGTATCACTCAAATGGTATATGCAGCTGGAACGTAATAGTGTGCGCACTTGGGCTGAGCTAGCCGATGCATTTGTCAAGCAGTACAAATACAACACCGATCTCGCTCCGAATCGTACTCAGCTTCAGAGTATGACTCAGAAGGACAGCGAATCCTTCAAGGAGTACGCGCAACGATGGAGAGAGCTAGCCGCAAGAGTGCATCCACCTCTTGTTGACCGTGAATTGATTGACATCTTCATGGGTACCTTGCAAGGCCAGTACTACGAAAAGTTGATCGGTAGTGTCTCTGCTGGATTTTCTGACTTGGTGATCGTCGGTGAGAGAATTGAAGAAGGGCTGAAGAGTGGAAAGATCCCAGGAGGTTCCAACAACCAGGCCCATACCAAGAAGCCTTTCAATGGATACAAGAAGAAGGAGGGCGAAACAAATGCCATCTTTTTGCAGAAAGGGCAAGCTTCTCAACAAGCTCCTGCTCCTATGCCTTATCAAGTTCCCTACTATCAGTATCCATATGTTGCTGCTGCGCAATATGCTCCAATGCCTTATCAGCCAGCTGTTCAAGCAGTGCAAGCTCAGATGCCGCGGAAACAGGCTCCTCAGCAACAAGCCTACAACCAGAAAGGATATCAGTATCCTCCTCAGCAACAGCAGATGCAAGCTACTCAGCAACGACAAGGTACTCGCCCACAGCGTCCGCAGAGAACATGGAGACCAGATAGATGTAAGAACAGAGTATGCCTAAGAGGGGGGGGGGGGTGAATTAGGACTTTTGAAATTTTTCCGGTTTTTATATGGTTCTTGGAAATATACTGGATGGTGTTCTTGGTTATGGAAAGCAGTAAATCAACAGAAAGAAAGAAAGACACAGGATTTATAGTGGTTCCCCTCACAATCCGAGAGTACTCCACTCCCCTTTCAACAAGAAAGAGAATTTTCACTATTGTTTAAAACAGTACAACCTATCACACCATCAACCGGTGAGGCCTACTATCAAACAATAAAAACTCACAAGTGTACAAGAACAATCCTCTTGTAAACACTCACCCTTGTGTCCAACAATCCTGGATCACAAGTCAAATACAAAAAAAATTGTAATGAATTTGGATTGAGTATAATTGTCAAAGTGATCTTCTCCAATGAATCAAAGTTCACTCTTTGTAATTTTTTAATACAAGTGTTCAATGAATATGAAACTTTAAATGCAAGTATGAACACTTTTGAAAAATGAATTTGATTCTAAGACAATTTTAAAAATGAGTATTGGTTTTCTGTTTGGTTGTTTGTGTCTTTTCAAAAAATGAGAAACTCAGAATTTATATGAGTAAAATAACCTTTCACAAAAGGTATGATTTTAAAAGATTCAAACCATGAAAAGGTATGATTTTAAAAATAATTTTGAACTCAAAACAAAGCAATTTTTCACTGCACGTTCAGTGTTAATCGGTTAACCCATATGGTTAATCGGTTAACACTGGTACGTTAGCCCAGAAAATTCAAAATTCAAAATGGTTAACCGGTTAACCCATATGGTTAATCGGTTAACACTGCTAATTTTCAGAAAAATGCTTTTTAAAATTAATGTTATACCATTTTTAAAGTTTCAAACACATGTGTATGTATTATGCACAAAAGATTGATGTTTTTGAACACTTGTATATCAAAATTAAAAAGGTGGATTTGATATACCAGTAATGCAGGCAAGTCTGGAAGAATCAGTTCCATATAGCTTGACTTGAAAGATAGCTTGACTTGATCTTGATGACTTTGAACGGCTTGTCTTTTTGCAATCAAGAGATATTAACTTTGAGTAGCATTAACATCATCAAAACTTGAGACTGGAGCATGCTTCTACATTCTCCCCCTTTTTGATGATGGCAATCAAAAATGTTGTGCGATATCTCTTGGTTCTTGATCTGGTTCTCCCCCTATGTCTAGCAACTCCCCCTATCTTAACAGAGGAAAAAAAATCTGCACACAGAGAGATATTAACAGAACCAAGCTCTTCTCCCCCTTTGACATCAGCAAAAAGGAAGAGCTTTCAAAGAAATCACAAGATAGCAACAAATATAGTAATAAGCACATGCAAAGCCAAGAAAACACAAAGCACAAACATAGTACATATAAAATGCAGCAAATAGAAATTGTACTTGTTACAATAAAACATAGTTCAAATGAAAGCATAAAAACTTATAACTAGAAAGGAAAGCAATAAAAACAACAGCAACAACATATTCTCTAAACATCCTCATCCGCCATATCCTCCTCCTCTTCTTCCTCTTCATTTTCTTCATCAGATACAACAGGGCTGTCAGGGTTGGTATGGTGAGAAGAAAGGACAAGGTTCCGGAGGGAAGCAATGGCCGGGGAGGTTTCTCTATGCTGAGTCATGATAGTTTGGTAAAGGAACTCGTTGGTGATGCCTCCTGCAGGTACGGGAAAGGCCTGGTTAGCATTGGCTCCTTCTTCTGAGTACTTGTAAGTACCGTCATTATCCTTAAAAATTCCAGTATTCTTGACAATTGTAATCTCGTTGATCTCATTAGTTGTAGGTTTCATCTTGGAGGATGGTTCTCTGTTGAGGTCAAGTTCAGTTAATTCCAGAATTCTAGAAACCAAGCGAGCATACGGCAGCCGGGTAATGCAATGAAGTTGTTGCTGCAGATGATACATAATAGTCAAAATCCAATTGACTCTGATGCGATTCTTAATAGCAAAGATCAGCTGCATTTCCAAGTCGTTGATCTGAGAGTGATTTGAGTCCTTTGGAATGAGGACATAGCAGGTAATGTAGTGAAGCATTCGATCAGATACTGTCAGATTCTTGGCATAGCATAGCATACGAGCAGTGCGGGAGTTGGCAATAACGGTTTCTTTTGGGAACCTGCAAATCTGATAGTAATACTCCATTTTATCATAGTTTGCCCAGGGTCCATCTACATGGTTTACACCTTTTCTCAGGAAGCATCCCTTTGATGGGATCTTAAGGTGTCTAGCAAGGGTGGATAAATTCTCAACAAACTCATGATCTCTAATGGTGGACCGGATCATGTGGTTCTCATCCATATCCAGATATACAGACATTTTATTCATAAAAGCTTTAACCAGATCAGGATAGATAATACCAGAGTCGGTGACGAACTTGTCGATACGCTGATATTCCAACAGAGCAGGAAAATCAAAAGATATTGCAGGAAAAGCTCGAAGATTCACATACTTTACCGGCATAAGTTGACGAACACGCACTTTGAAATCCATCCGTCTCTTCTTGGTGGCTTCCATTGGAATACTGTCGTCATCTGATTCTGATGCAGAATGGTGTTCTGGAAGTTTTCCCTTGCCGCGGTTTGAGGCTGAAGCCATGGATGGAGGTTTGAGAGAAACTGGGGTTGTGGGTTCTGAGGAAGTTAGGGTTTGAGAGGTTATGGGGAGTTTTTCCAACTTTTAAGAGTGGGAGAGAGAAGTTATGATTTTAAGAGGGAATGTGGATGTTTGATATGGATGTGGATATTTAAGAGAATATGGACCACACAAAATATATAAAGAAAAATAATAAAATTTTCAAAAATTAATATAATTTTCGTTTCTGATTTTTTGAAAAATTAACAGTGTTAATCGGTTAACCATATAGGTTAATCGGTTAACACATTAAAAAATTTAATCAGAATTGAAAATTTAACAGTGTTAATCGGTTAACCCATATGGTTAATCGATTAACATGCTCGAATTTTTGAAAAATACATAAAAACAGAATGCATATACATGAAAACATATCACAATTAATGCATACATAAAATAGAGACAAGGATCAGATGTCACCTTCATCAAGAATCCCAAGTTCTCTCCGAATTTTGTAGAATGATTCTTTTGCCAAAGGCTTGGTGAAGATGTCGGCGAGTTGGTTGTGTGTGTCGACGAAAGTAACATCAACATCTTTGTTTAATACGTGATCTCGAAGGAAATGATGCCGGATATCAATGTGCTTTGTTCTGGAATGCATAACCGGATTCTTTGTGATATTTATGGCACTAGTATTGTCACACCGTAGAGGAATGCATCCGAGGTCAACACCATAATCCAGAAGTTGTTGTTTCAGCTATAAAATCTGTGCACAGCAACTTCCTGCGGCGATGTATTCTGCTTCGGCGGTGCTGAGTGCTACACAAGCTTGCTTCCTGCAGGCCCATGATACTAGAGCATTTCCGAGAATATGACATGTACCACTTGTACTTTTTCTATCGGTTTTGCATCCTGCATAGTCAGCGTCAGAATAACCAACTAAAGAACAAATACTACCTTTAGGATACCATAATCCAACGTTGGTCGTTCCTTTGAGATACTTGATAATTCTCTTCACAGCAGTGAGATGCGATTCCTTCGGATTTGCTTGGAAGCGCGCACACAAACAAACACTAAACATAATGTCAGGACGGCTTGCCGTCAAATATAGTAATGAACCAATCATACCTCGATATTTAGTAATATCAACTGGAGTACCAGATTCATCTTGATCAACATACGTTCCGGATCCCATAGGAGTAGACATCATCTTGCAACTATCCATATCGAATTTCTTTGTTAATTCCTTACAGTACTTGGATTGGTTGAGGAAGATTCCATCCTTGGTTTGCTTGATTTGTAGTCCAAGAAAATAATTTAACTTTCCCATCATGGACATCTCGAATTCTTCTCGCATCATGAGTGAGAATTCTTCGCACAGTTCTTTGTTTGTTGATCCAAATATGATGTCGTCGACGTAGACTTGTACTAACAAGGTGTTACCCTTGATCTTCTTTATAAACAGCGTCTTGTCAACCTTTCCTTTTGTAAATCCTTTCTCACATAAGAAGTTGCTAAGGCGATCATACCATGCTCGTGGTGCTTGTTTTAAACCGTAGAGAGCCTTCTTCAGTTTGAAAACATGTGAGGGATTTTTGAAGTCTTCAAAACCCGGAGGTTGTTTGACGTAGACTTCCTCATTAATGTATCCATTCAGGAAAGCGCTTTTGACATCCATCTGGAATAACTGAAAATTCATAGAACAAGCGTAAGCAAGTAGTAATCTAATTGCTTCTAACCTTGCTACCGGAGCGAATGTTTCATCAAAATCAATTCCTTCCTCCTGGTTGTAGCCTTGTGTGACCAATCTTGCCTTGTTACGAACTATAATCCTGTTCTCGTCAAGTTTGTTCTTGAATACCCATCTGGTTCCTATAATATGCTTATTGTCCGGTCTTGGTACAAGGGTCCAAACTTGATTTCTTTCGAACTGATTAAGTTCTTCTTGCATTGCTATAATCCATTGGTCGTCGCCTAAAGCTTCATCGATCTTTGATGGTTCAATTTGAGATACAAATGCCATGTTGAGACACGCATCCTTTAAGTTAAGTCGAGTTGCCACGCCTTGACTAATATCACCAATAACTTTATCAATTGGGTGATCTCTGTGTGTTCTCCATTCTTTCGGAAGATCTTGATTTTCTTGAGTAACATCTTCTTGTAATATTGATTGATCTTTTGAAACAATTTCTTCATTTTGTGAAGTATCTACAAAATCATCATCATCATCCAAAACAATATTATCCTCTTTCGAGGGGTTAGTCTCATCAAACAAAACATGAATGGACTCTTCAATGGTAAGAGTTCTTTTATTAAAAATTCTAAAAGCTTTACTATAAGAAGAGTAACCAAGAAATATACCTTCGTCGGACTTCTCATCAAACTTACCGAGATTGTCCTTATTGTTGTTGAGAACGAAGCATTTGCAGCCAAAAATGTGGAAGAATGATATATTCGGTTTCCTTCCCTTGAACAACTCATACGGAGTCTTTTTGAGTAGCGGTCGAATATTCACGCGGTTGCTTACAAAGCATGCCGTGCTTACTGCTTCTGCCCAGAAATATTTTGGAAGATTTGTGTCGCTGAGCATTGTTCTAGCAAGTTCAACTAGTGAGCGATTCTTCCGTTCTACGACGCCGTTTTGTTGAGGAGTTCTTGGTGCCGAAAAATTATGAGAAATTCCATTTTCTTCGCAAAATTCTTCAAAGTCTGAATTTTGAAATTCTCCACCGTGGTCGCTTCTTATGGAGGCTATAGTGAGTGACTTCTCGTTTTGAATTTGTTTTGCATACTTTTTGAATGCTTTAAACGCATCATTTTTCTGCACTAAAAACATTGTCTAGGTATATCGAGAAAAATCATCAACAATAACTAAAGCATAAATACTACCTCCAAAGCTCTTCGTTCTTGATGGACCAAAAAGATCCATGTGCAATAATTGAAGTGGTCTTGATGTAGAAACCACTTGCTTGGATTTGAAAGTTGTCTTGGTCTGTTTTCCCTTTTGACATGCATCGCATAATTTATCCTTGATGAATTTTATCTTCGGAAGCCCAACAACCAGATCATGCTTGATTAATTTGTTTAAATGCTCCATGTGAATGTGAGCAAATCTTTTATGCCAAAGCCATGCCTCGTTGTTGTTCGCCATAAGACACTTTACCTTCAAAGAAGAATCATCAAAAGAGATCATAAAAATATTATTGTATCTTTTACCTTTTAGCAGAATCTCATGAGTGACTTCGTGTTCGATCAAGCATTCCTCCTTTGTGAAGTTGATTTTGAACCCTTTGTCACACAATTGACTGATGCTAAGCAGGTTATGCTTAAGGCCTTCAACAAAAAGAACGTCTTCGATGACGGTACACGGAGGTGCACCAATGGTTCCAACTCCAAGAATTTTTCGTTTATTATCATCACCGTAAGTGACGTATCCTTTGGCCTTTAATGATAGACTTGAAAATTTGTTTATATCTCCCGTCATATGCTTCGAGCAACCACTATCAAGATACCATTTATTTGTGGTTGCCTTCAAGCATACCTACAAAACAAAATTAGGTAGTGTTAGGTACCCAAGTTGCTTTGGGTCCTTGATAGTTAGTACCTTTTTCCACCCACACATAATGCCCCTTTGCAACACCAATATTACGTACATAGCAAGCATTAGGTGTGTGCCCTTTAATACCACAATAAAAACATGTAGGTTGAAAATGACTTCTATATCTAGGAATATAATTCTTTTTCTTATTAATTCTTTTCTTGTTATGATTTTGATGCTGAGTCTTAGAAATGCTTGTCTCTTTCTTCACAATTTGTTCACTTGCTCTTACAAAAATGGTCTTATTGGTGCTTGGTTTTGAAAATTTAGAATATCCCAATCCACTTTTATCATTAGGATACCTTTGATGTTTAAGAATCTCTTCCAAGCCAATTTGACCCTTTTCGTATCTTTCTAAAACTCTTTTAAGTTGAACAATTTGAAAAGACAAAGACTCACAATTCTTACATACAAGACTTTGTTCTTCATCCATCACTTTTTGTTTTTCATCTTCAATATTTTTCAAGAAATCAGAATTTTGTTTTTCTAAAAGTAAAATTCTTTTCTTTTGTGATGAGATGTCTTTGTACAAAGTTTTGCACTCTTTTAGAAGTTCATCTATAACTTCTTGTGCATCATTATCATAGACAGAAAAATTACTACTAACCTCATTTTCGTCATCGGAATGGTGAGAGGCCATTAAGGCAATATTTGCACATTCATCGCTATCTGATTCCGATGATGAACTCACTTTGTTGTCGTCCCAAGCGACATAAGCCTTCTTTGTTTTGAAATCCTTCTAGAACTTGAATTTTCCTTTATTTGCGAGTTTTAGGCAGTCTGGCTTTATGTGACCTTGTCTTCCACATTCATAGCATGTAATTTCTTGGTTTGATGTGGATGCTTCCTTTTTCCTGAAATGTTTATTCTTTTTAGGAAAAGAAGAAGTTTTATTATTATTGAAAAACTTACCAAGCTTCTTTACTAGAAGCATGAAATTTTCGTCTTCGGAAGATTCGTCAATTTTGTCATCCTTTGTGTCAGTCTTCAAGGCAATTCCTTTGGACTTCTTGTCTTGACTTTCATGTTTCTCAAGCCTTCCAAGTTCCAGTTCATGCTCTTGAAGTTTCCCGAATAATGAAGCGGATGTCATCGTTGAAAGACTTTTCTTTTCCGAAATGGCAGTCACTTTTGGTTGCCATTCTCTTGTCAAGGATCTTAGGACTTTTAAGTTGAGATCATCGTTGGTGAAGGTCTTCCCAAGAGCAATCAGGTGATTTGTCAGATGAACGAACCTCTTTTGTAAGGCAACAATAGATTCACCGGGCTGCATACAGAACATCTCATATTCTTGACTTAACGTGTTAAGTCTTGATCTTTTTACTTCTGCTGTTCCTTCATGCGTTTCTACCAATGTATCCCAAATCTGTTTTGCCGATTGACACTGTGATATGCGAAAGAATTCATCCATACTGAGAGCGCTTTGAAGTATGTTGATTGCTTTCTTCTCATTCAAGATTCTCTTCTTGTCATCTTCATCATATGAGGATTTGATCTTTGGGGTTCCAACACCATTTACCACACTTGTAGGAACATGTGGACCAGTTTCAACGGTTTCCCATATACCATCTCCTTGAGCCTCAAGATGTGCCTTCATACGGATTTTCCAAAAATCGAAGTATTCTCCAGAAAAGAGTGGTGGTTTGTTACTACTTCCACCATCTTTGAAAACTGGGTTGGTACTTGCGGAAGCCATACTGAATCGTTAGGAACAGGTTACCTTAACCTGCTCTGATGCCAATAGTAAGAACAGAGTATGCCTAAGAGGGGGGGGGGGGGTGAATTAGGACTTTTGAAATTTTTCCGGTTTTTATATGGTTCTTGGAAATATACTGGATGGTGTTCTTGGTTATGGAAAGCAGTAAATCAACAGAAAGAAAGAAAGACACAGGATTTATAGTGGTTCCCCTCACAATCCGAGAGTACTCCACTCCCCTTTCAACAAGAAAGAGAATTTTCACTATTGTTTAAAACAGTACAACCTATCACACCATCAACCGGTGAGGCCTACTATCAAACAATAAAAACTCACAAGTGTACAAGAACAATCCTCTTGTAAACACTCACCCTTGTGTCCAACAATCCTGGATCACAAGTCAAATACAAAAAAAATTGTAATGAATTTGGATTGAGTATAATTGTCAAAGTGATCTTCTCCAATGAATCAAAGTTCACTCTTTGTAATTTTTCAATACAAGTGTTCAATGAATATGAAACTTTAAATGAAAGTATGAACACTTTTGAAAAATGAATTTGATTCTAAGACAATTTTAAAAATGAGTATTGGTTTTCTGTTTGGTTGTTTGTGTCTTTTCAAAAAATGAGAAACTCAGAATTTATATGAGTAAAATAACCTTTCACAAAAGGTATGATTTTAAAAGATTCAAACCATGAAAAGGTATGATTTTAAAAATAATTTTGAACTCAAAACAAAGCAATTTTTCACTGCACGTTCAGTGTTAATCGGTTAACCCATATGGTTAATCGGTTAACACTGGTACGTTAGCCCAGAAAATTCAAAATTCAAAATGGTTAACCGGTTAACCCATATGGTTAATCGGTTAACACTGCTAATTTTCAGAAAAATGCTTTTTAAAATTAATGTTATACCATTTTTAAAGTTTCAAACACATGTGTATGTATTATGCACAAAAGATTGATGTTTTTGAACACTTGTATATCAAAATTAAAAAGGTGGATTTGATATACCAGTAATGCAGGCAAGTCTGGAAGAATCAGTTCCATATAGCTTGACTTGAAAGATAGCTTGACTTGATCTTGATGACTTTGAACGGCTTGTCTTTTTGCAATCAAGAGATATTAACTTTGAGTAGCATTGACATCATCAAAACTTGAGACTGAAGCATGCTTCTACAATAGAGTCTTCGATCGTCTACCAATGTCATATGCCAAAATTTTCGCTCAGTTGTTGGAGAAGAAAGCTGTTGTTCCGAGAGATTTAGCTCCTCCAACCATCCTTCCTGCCGATTACGATGCAAATGCTCATTGTGAGTTTCATAAGGGCGCTCCAGGTCACACCATTGAGGACTGCAGGGCTTTCAAACACATAATTCAAGACATGATCGATAGAGATGCTATCAACTTCAATGGGAAGTCTCCAAATATCATCAACAATCTGATGCCACCAGTCAACTAGCGCCAACGTCAGATTGATTCCAGTCAAGTTTGTTCCCCGAAGAAGGCCGTCACGCTGCCATTTTATATTTCTCATTTCTTATGTTGTGTCTTTGTTTATTCAAGTACTGTATGCTTTGAACAATTGCCATTTGTATTTGGTTTCCATTAATGTATCGTTTATGCATGTTTTGAATTAGTTATGTCGTATTCGCTCTTCTTCACTTATCACCGACACATTTATTTACTCCACTCTATTCACTGTTGTTTATCATGATTTGAGGGAGGATGATGAAAACGAGATACCCATAATTACAAATCGTATGCTTTCAGACAAAATCCCGTCAATGATGTACAGGCATTGCTTCAAATCCCCAAACACCGGAGATATAAGGAGTTAATCCCTAGTAAACCACTTCGAGCCTAGAAGTAGTAGTTTCCTTCGGATATTCAAACCTTTACACTCAACCTGGGGCAGGGTAGTGTTCAGTTAATTCAACCCCGCACTCGAATCAACAAGCAAAATTCAGGAGATGACTGTTTATCAATGACGCATGACCTGGCAGTCACAACCTTCCAATAAAATCCAAAAAAAAACATCAAAAGCCTGCTAAGTCAGACACCTTAGAGGGGACTTAGACAAAATCAAGGCAATCCCGATGGATCTGACAAGCAAAGTCAATCCATGCAAAAGTTAGGGATCAAAACAAAAGCAAAAGAGGACCCCGAAATCCTCAACAACAAAAAACTCAGTGGCCACTCAGATCAAAGGGGCACTGGCATCCATAAAAAAAAACATAAATAAGGTGACTGCCATGACAAGCAAATCTTGTACCATCAAGTTTATACCGTCAAGACAAGTGTAGAATTAACTGATCGTAGGACTGGAGATCATTAAGAAGAAGGGGTGGGTACTTTGAGCCTAATAACCTTTTGTTTCATAACCGTGAACCAGACCACGTTATAACCCTCAAAAGACCTAATTGAGGCGAGGTTTATTCTGAAAGCATATTGTCGCAAGGTTGCGTAACCTGACTCCTCGTATGATTGCTAATCATCAGTATTGGTGTCATTTCTCTTGATATATCTTTCACACCAATCAAATTAGCACAACGTCTGAGCTAGCAGTCCATTCGTCTCACACTTTCACGACACCCCAATAAATGACATTTTTTTTCAAAACTTACATTGAACTTTGCATTAATATTACCATTTATGAATGTACAGTTTTAATTGCAAAACAGTGCTAGGTAGTCAAAGACACTCCAGCAAGGGGCAATTGAGGAGGAATTTGACTTTCAGTGGCGCACATGAGGCAAGATTATTTCAAAGCCCACAGATGGGGCAAATCATTCAACAGCTCGAGCAGGGGCATATCATTACCATATTCGGACTGGTGCAAGACCAATCACCCAAATAATCAAGCAGAGTTTCATCCTTCTCTGAAGCAAATTCATAAATTACCAAGTACCCAGACTTGGGGCATCCAGAGCATCACCTGCTTTAATCATGGCATCTTCAGCAAAATGCGTGTCGAGGCAGTCAATCCCTCTCACCACCCGAAGTCCAAACCGCAGTGGCAACTACCCAGAGTCCACCACGCTGGCGTCTCCACTTGCATTTCCAATTACCCGTTTACAATCATATGCATCACGCGCATTACATTCGCTATCATAAGCATCTTGCATCATATGCATACATAACCATATCATGCTTCCCCAATTCTTGCATCTCTGCGCGTCAGCATTTGCATTTGCACGCCCACTCATATGGAATATCATTTAGCATCCAGCAGTCATATATGCAAGTCAAGGTCCAGGGTCAATCTCAAAGATCCAAGACCGTCGACCACCCAGTCAGGGGCATCTTCCGCAAGATGGTGGGTTTGCCCCACGATTTTCAAGAGCTTCAAAGCAGTCATCAGCCCAGTCAGGGGCAATCTTCTGCAATTGTGGGTTTTTCCCACAAAATTTGAAGTTATTCAAGGCAAGACTCAGCCCAGTCGGGGCATCTTCTTCAAGACCATGGGCGTCTCCCGTGACGTATTTCAACCTCGTGGTTGATCAAATCTGCAAATCAACATTCAGCCCAGTCAGGGGCATCCTCTTCAGAATTCATGGGCATAACCATGAAACCATTTCAGCAAACTATGATCTCTAAACAAAACGCTGGGCGTGCCCCGTTGACTCACTTCAAGTTCAATCTTCCTCTTGGGGGGTCCCCCATTGAGTTGTACCCAGCAAACGTGACCGTTGTCAATTGCCTTACTATCATCCTTTTGGTGATAGTCGAACTTCGTCAGTTCACCCTAGCCTGCATCCTTGTGGTGTTGGTAAACCTCAAATCTGTGTTGTCCTGTCATCCTTTTGGTGATAGCGACATGTTTTGTTTGTGTTTTCGCTCTACCATCCTTTTGGTGGTAGGTCTGGCATTTCGTCGATGTCAGATTGTGCGATATTTCTTTTATGTTTTCGCTCCATCATCCTTTTGGTGGTGGGTCTGGCATTTTGTCGATGTCAGATTGCGCGATGTTTTGTTTATGTTTTCGCTCTACCATCCTTTCGGTGGTGGGTCTGGTATTTCGTCGATATCAGATTATGCGATGTTTTGTTTGTGTTTTCGCTCTACCATCCTTTCGGTGGTGGGTCTGGTATTTCGTCGATATCAGATTATGCGATGTTTTGTTTGTGTTTTCGCTCTATCATCCTTTTGGCGGTGGGTCTGGCATTTCGTCGATGTCTGATTGTGCGATATCTCTTTTATGTTTTCGCTCCATCATCCTTTTGGTGGTGGGTCTGGCATTTCGTCGATGTCAGATTGCGCGATGTTTTGTTTGTGTTTTCGCTCTATCATCCTTTTGGTGGTGGGTCTGATATTTCGTCGATATCAGATTGTGCGATGTTTTGTTTGTGTTTTCGCTCTATCATCCTTTCGGTGGTGGGTCTGGTATTTCGTCGATATCAGATTATGCGATGTTTTGTTTGTGTTTTCGCTCTACCATCCTTTTGGTGGTAGGTCTGGCATTTCGTCGATGTCAGATTGTGCGATGTTTTGTTTGTGTTTTCGCTCTACCATCCTTTTGGTGGTAGGTCTCGCATTTCGTCGATGTCAGACTACGCGATGTTTTATTTATGTTTTCGCTCTACCATCCTTTTAGTGGTAGGTCTGGCATTTCGTCGATGTCAGATTGTGCGATGTTTTATTTATGTTTTCGTTCTACCATCCTTTTGGTGTTAGGTCTGGCATTTCGTCGATGTCAGAATACGCGATGTTTTGTTTGTGTTTTCGCTCTACCATCCTTTTGGTGGTAGGTCTGGCATTTCGTCGATGTCAGATTGTGCGATGTTTTATTTGTGTTTTCGCTCTACCATCCTTTTGGTGGTAGGTCTGGCATTTCGTCGATGTCAGATTGTGTGATGTTTTGTTTGTGTTTTCGCTCTACCATCCTTTTGGTGGTAGGTCTGGCATTTCGTCGATGTCAGAATACGCGATGTTTTGTTTGTGTTTTCGCTCTACCATCCTTTTTGTGGTAGGTCTGGAATTTCGTCGATGTCAGATTGTGCGATGTTTTGTTTGTGTTTTCGCTCTACCATCCTTTTGGTGGTAGGTCTGGCATTTCGTCAATGTCAGACTACGCGATTAGATAGGGGCATCTGTCATACCCTAAATTTGTCCTACCCTTTTGTAAATATTTTCGCATTTATTATTTCATGCCTTTTAGACACGTGTCTGCTCGCAATTGGTTGGTTATTCAGAACTTTATCTTTTTGACCAATTAAAAGGTGACACGTGGCATAACAACCTTTTTTGTGAATTTTATTTTCTTAAACTTTTTCTTTTTTTAAAATTTACTAATTATATTTTTAATAATTATTTTTTTGTTTTTTTTTAAATTTTCAATCTATTTTTATTTTCCTTTTAATACTTATTTAATTGTTATTATTAATTCTTATTTTATTACTTAGTTTTATTAATTAATATTGCAATAATTAAATTATGTCATTAGTATTGGTTTAATATTAACTAATTGATTTTAAAAAAAAAGATAGGAAAAGAGTTTGTAACAAAGAAGAAAGAAGCAGGTTAGGGGGGGAGGCCCATTTACGGCCCGTTAGGGTTGGTCTTAGGGTTGGTATTAAAAGAGGGAATTCAGAGCAAGGAAAAATACTGTTCATCGCTCTCTCAAATCCCTAAATCGGCCGCCCCAAATTCACTTGAAAACCCTAGAATGAACCGAGAAAATACGGTTCATGCTTCTTCACAAATCCTAATCGGCGTCGTTCTTCTAGAACTCACCCTCACCCTCACCGTTTCTCGCTCTCAATCCTCCATTCCATTACCCCTAAATCGAAGCCACTAACACGTTTCGAAAACCCCATTACCATTGTTCTTCATCTCTGAAACATTCATCACATTTAAGTCGGGTCATCATCGAATCTCTTATCAAGAACCAGCAACGACGACATAACATAAAGATGTCGATTCGCCTTGATTCTGCAACAACAAGGACGCCGAGTTGGTGATGCTGTGTTAGGATCGTCAGGGTCTATTTCAGCGACATCTATGCCGTTGAAGTCGCTCCGCAATCGCACGCCGGTGAGAATCCTCCGTTTTTGGGATTCGATTTTTGTCGGTACTCGCTAGTTTCGTTATTTCTGAAGTCATTCGTGGCTCACTGAGATCCGAGAATGTTGCGAATCCCTCGAAGTAGGTATTGTATGGCTGAGACTATTATGAACATTTTGAGTATTTTTTCTTATTAACTTGCTGTTAATGAAGTGTTCACAGGGATTGATTGTGTTCCTGTCATAAAAAAAACTACTAGTGTGATTCTAGTTTAAGTTTGATTCACTGCTTCATGTTGGAGACATTTGTATATAATGTATAGATGTGTAGATTGTAGCAATTGGAACCAACAGCATTTGAGTTCTATATAGGAAAGTCGAGCGGCAGCAGCAAGATGGCGATATCATTCTGGTCTTCGATTTAATTCTGTTGTCATCTGTTGTTATTTATCTAAAAGAAATTGTTATTGTCTGTGGCTGGTTTGTATGCAGGTTTGGACTCAAATCCAAGATCCAGACTCGATTTAGCTATCCCTGCAACAGCTCCATGTTGGCGGTTGCGACTTCTCTGTAATTCATCGCAGTCTCAATGATGCATGAATAGACGGGCTACTCAAATGGAATTTCCGATTAAGTCATGTTTCAACAAGACAAGCTCAGCAGCATCTCCCAATGTTCAATAGCAACATCATTGAGTCTCCGCAGCAACATGTCCTTCCGACCAATGTCTATAATGTTTTTCTTCACACTTTTTGTTTCCCAAGTTGTTAGCTTTTGTTACTGATAAATTTACTGCCACAAGATTTGTTTGTGTTGTCTGTTAGGAGGAGATTTTTTAAACTGGTTGGTTGTATTGCTAACGTTTCTTTTCGAATTACATTGCTGCATATTGTGGATTTTAGTTTACTGCTTTGAGTTTGAATCTGAATGCGGCCTCAGTGCGTCATTGAACTTCGATTCCAACGGCAATTCGAGCTCATTTCGGTTTTTTTCAGCTGAGAAGCCAAGGACTGTTGTTAACTACAAGGTTGAAGATAAACAATTTGCAAGCTGAAGAGATCTCTTCAAGCGATTCTGATGGAGATGAGCGAGAATGGGTTATAAGCGATCGTAAAGTCAAGCCAGTTCCGACTCCGCTACCACTTCGTCGGGTGCCCTTATGTTTGCAGCTAGAAGTACAATTAGATTCAAGTCAGCGGCTCATATTTGCAAGAGAAGTTGACAACCCAAATGGTCACAACCATCGTGTACAATACCGAAGAAGACGATGTTCTGTTTTGCTCTCATATCACAGTGGCATCTTCAATTCAAATTCTGTTTATATAGATTTCATTCTTACTAATTTTGTTTTCTGTTTCTATTTGAACTAATGTCTGTTGCAGGCTATTGTGCAGGTTGTGACCTAACTCAAGATTTGGATTCCATTATATTCTTTTGGTGACATTGTAAGGAGTTGCTTCCGACTACACAACCATGGGTTCTGGTAGCAGCTGCAACAACAGCCGCGGCTCAATAAGACTCTAGCTCATTCTTCGATTATCCTCATGGTGTTGAAGTCACGTTCTGAGACAGTACTGTGATAAGCTTTTGAGATAGAAAGGAGAGCAAGGAGTATGTAGGTTACGAGTATGGTTCAAACACAGCAGAACCACAGCTGAACATTGAATCTAGTTCAAGCGGAAGCCCTTCGTTGCTCAAACAACAACTCACACAAATCATCGTCGAATCATCTGTTGCATGAAAAAAGCTTGAAGCATTGTGATGTTGATAATCTAGGAACAATAACTCGGTATTCAACCGCGGCAGTATTCTTCGAGACTTGGATTCTGAGACATTGGCTGGCGAGGATTAAAGATAAGAGCTGGTTGTCGCAAATGCAACAGCCGCACAACGACAAACTTCGGGTCATTTATCTGCGACGGGGTCCATTTCTAATCTAACTCTTGTTTTTTATGTCAGTTTTATATGTTTTCAAGATATTACGTAGTCTGTTTAAATGTTCATTGTTGTGCTTTGGAAGTAAACAAATATGGGCAGGAAATGCAATTATATACGGATGACGTTTTGAGTTTGAATTCATTTTTTTTGGGGTCTGCCGTGAATGTATCAAGATTAATTGTGCTGTTATTGGTTTCTATTGCGTCTGTCTTTTTTACTTATGATGATGAATTAGCTCATTTGGAGACTTGAATTTGTAATTAATCTTGGCAGTAGATAGATGGTAATTGCTGCTGCCCCATGTTGTTAGTGAAAACAAACTGTCATATTCATGTTGTGTCGAATTGTTTTGGTTTTTTTATCCCTGCTGTTGTTATGCAATTTCACCTGCGAGGTATGTTCGGTGTTACAAGCAGGAAGTGTCGGCGGAATGGTAGGTTCTATTTTGGCATATGGTTTTTGATGTGGTTACTAATCTATTTTGCTGCACTTAGTTTTCATATGGTGGCCATAACCCAATTCTGTGGTTTGTTTTAACGATAAACAATGTTAGCAGGATCTTTATCTAAGAATAGTGAGGCTTTCGTTCTGTTTTTTATCAAAGTAAGATATAACTATTTTCTGTAGTTTGATTATTATAAAGACTTTTATATTGATATATGGTGGTATCTGTTTACAAAATCACATGTGTTCTATTAAGCCAAGCCACCGATATTTTTCTTCAAATTGTGAGAATACATTTCAACCGAATGTGCTTACTTTCTACCAGGGGTATGAGAGCTTGCACATGTGTATAATGTTAGATTTTTTATTAGTTGCTTACTTTATTAATTATGATTGATGCCTACTGTCTATATTAGATAATACCCTTCGAAATTCTAATGCACTTTTCATTTTCACTATATAAATATATGCACTTGTGTTATAATGTTCCCTCATTTTAATTAATTTTGTTTGATTGATTAATTCTGGTCTTACTTATGTAATGTTAGTAATACAGCTTAACTAATTTGGTTATGTTGTTGAATTTATCAAATTAAATTATTTTAATTACCCCAATTCAAACTTCTATTTTATTATTTCAATTTCTAATAACTAAACAAACACTTTTCTATAAGCAAAATCTTTGATCAATGTCAATTGTTTCAATTTCAATTAAGTATTCTTATCTTAAATTATTTTTTTTAATTTCAAATCTTTTTTTTTAAATAATGGAAGTAGTGAGTCCTCGGGGTCTTGCATCCCTTGAATTCTTGAATAATCGCTCTTGAGGCGCACCCCTCGGGTTGTGATTATTCTGTCTTTCATTCTCCAAAACGTTTTTCACTCAATTGAAATTTCTAAAAAATATTTTTAATCACTTTCTATTTGATTAGATATTTTTATAAGAATATTCCAATTATCCCTTCTTAAGAAAATAAATTTCAAAATTATTAGAACAATATTTTAAAATATTAAACTTTTAGAAAGTTATACTTTATTAATTAAATCAAAGCCGTTTTAAAAAAATAAATTTCTCGATTCAGTTGAGCCATTTTCTATCTTTTGTCATAATACATAACATTTAAAGCTTAATCCTGGGCTTCCTTACAGTGACACCTATTTGATCAGTTGCTTCTAATGGGTCACTTAGAAGATTAACCCACTTTGCTAGCGCACACGCTTAAAATTTAAATTCAAACTTCGATTCTTTTCAAATACTTTTTCAAAGAAAATTTAAATTCGTGAAGTCTAGCACTTCTTGAATTTTTGGACAAACATTATTGGGGTGTACACCTTAAATAATATGTCGTTCGAATTTTCGTTTAGTACGTGATTTAGAACAAGAAATATCATAGGGATCTAGCATTCTGTGTGATATTTCCGCTCTTCATCCAAATATTTTTCAAATAAAAATGGTGTTATTGGAATCTAGCATTTCAGTAATACCCCGATTATTTAGTTGTGGGGCCGACGTCTCATTTATTAAATAATCGATATTTTCAAGCTCAATCTCGCGTTCTCACTTTTCACACGTTCACGAATTATTTTCATACCCCATTTCGCTTCAAATCATTTTTAAAATATTTTTTCTTGATTAAAACTCCGAAAGAAGGAGATTCTTGGAATCTAGCATTCCTTGAATTTTCGAGTGAATAATTCTCGAGGCACGCCCTTTGAGTTGTTATTCACTCAACCTTTCGATTATTTTTCAAACTCAATCATTTTTCCCATCGTTCTCCTAAGTCGAATGCTCGTCCGCATTCGCAACCCATTTCTTTCACAATCCCTCGTGGTCTCGATATTAGGAGCACCCTCATGGACTGATATCGTTTCTCACCGTTCTTAACACTTGGCACGTCGTCAAGCCGGTTCCATCTTTGATCAAATCTTCGACACGTCGTCGAACTACTTCCAAACCAACTTCCTTTGGCCTCGCATGCCTTTCTTCGATTCGGTCCTATCACAAACATTTTTTTAAAAAAATTACGAAAGAGGGATATTCTCAGAATCAAGCATTCTTTGAATATTTGAATGAGTAACTCTCGAGGCGTGCCCTTGAGTTGTTATTAGTTCGTTCTTTCGTTTTCAAAACATCCAACTCTTTATCTCCAATTTATTCAGTTAATTCCCGAAGGAACTGAGTTCTTGGAGTCTCGCATTCCTTGAATTCTTGAGTGACAAGCTCTTGAGATACGCTCTTGGGTTGCTCGTCAGTCACCCTTTCGTCTCAAACTCAAACTTCAATCCTTGTCAACCCCTCCTCTTTTCGTGGTTGTTACCACGAACTACGACTGCTCTGATTCTTCATTCTCGTCCGAATGTAAGATACGTAGGCACAAGATTGCGATGATCTTGGCGAGCTACCTTCTATCTATCTCCCATTTCCCCCCATCCTTTCCCGTAGTCGAACTACGACGCTCTGATTTCTCATTCTCGTCCGAATGAGCATACGTAGGCACAAGGGCCCCAATCCTTGGCGAGCACCCTATCTTCTAACCACCCATCTCTCCTTAGCGTCTTTAACCTTTTACCCTACCAATTCTACCTTTAATAACGAGAAGAAAACAAGTAAACCTAGACAACACTCCCCACATTTACCTTAAGAGGTTCCCGTCGAGTACGACGGACGTGAGGGGTGCTAATACCTTCCCCTCACGTAACCGACTCCCGAACCCGGAACTTGGTTGCGACAGCCCTGTTCCTATCCTTTCGTTTTAAGAGGTTTTCTCGATATTTTCCTCTCCCGTTTATTCGGGAAAAATAAAGTTCAGTGGCGACTCTGTCGAACCGCATTTCCGCGCCTTTCGCGCGAGGGTCGTATGTTCGAATGAATTTTTCGAGGTGCGACACATACCTTGTGAGGGGGAGGGTTATGCGGGAAAATTGACCTCCAACCTACCCGAATTTCTTATCAGCGCGGACCTTTGATCTCTGATGTTATAAGGTTCCTATACTTTGGTCTTCTGATTTTTTTGGTATTTTTTCGCCGAAGCGAAGCTCTGGTTCATCTCAGTCAGCAACACAACAACTGTTCATAGCTTCGTGGAAGCCTTGATCCCATGTATTTGCATCTGCATCGTCATAGCATGTTTGCATTTTGACATACATGTTCTTGTATTTCCAAGGATCTTAACTTTGAGACTCGTTGTTGAGCATTAAATCTTTATCTTGTGGTTCGTCTGTGTAAAACATGAATCAAAGTAGACAGATTCCATGGAAATAGTCGAACATGGCATTTGCATTTCATTTGCATAACAGGTGTTCGAGGCTGGGTTTTTGTTATCCTGATATGGTTTCTCTTCGGAATTGTAGACATTGACTTTTCAAAGAAGACAGAAGTTGACTATGGATCAGATTCAAGCAGAGTTGAGGGAAGTCCGAAGCCAGATGGGACAATTCATGGTGGACATGCAAGCTTTGTGTCAGTATCAGACAGTGCTTAGGGAGGAAGTTCAACAACTGAAGACTCAGATGGGACTGATCACAAAAGTCATAAGAAAGGTGCTAAGAAGGGAAGGCGATCATGTGCCTGAAGTTGCACCAGAAATGGTTATCCCACCCTTGCCTGTGGAATTTCTCCTAGAGCGTGATGTGCCTCGTAGATCATTTGCACAAACTGAGGGCCCAGAATTTCCATGTCAGCAGCTACCTCTTGTTTCCCAAGGTAATTCTAGGAGTATGAGGCGTACTCAGAGGCCGAAGCAACCCGACAGAATCTTTGACCAGATCCCTATGGCTTATACTCAGTTGCTGCAGCTCTTGCTTCAACTTTGATTAGTTGAACTTCTGAATCTGTCTCCATTGGTTGGTAAGCCACCATGAGGCTATGATGCAAGTTCCCATTGTGATTTCCATTCTGGGGCACCGGGGCATAATGTGGAGAATTGCAAAGCTTTTAAGCACAAAGTGCAGGATGATTCAAAAGCAGTTGAATTCGTGCCGGGCAGTGTGAGTGTTCCAGGTGGTCTTATTTCATTCACTGCAAAAGAGGTGGATGTTCCTATTCTCTCCCCTGAGGCTGCATCAGGTCAGGAGTGTGTCTTACAATCTGTGATTTCAGAATCTCCATGCCCACAGTTGTTGTCTGTTCCTAGGCCAAATCTGAGGATGAAAGTACTTGAACAATGGGAGTTCCCGATACATCAGACTCAGTCTCTAGATGTTTCAATTGTTCAGAGTCAACAATCTTTTGGGTATTTGTATCAGATATCATTTCCCCTCCAGAGTCAACGGTCATACCGTCATCAGCCGCGCCAGCACTCTCGGAAAAGACCAAAGAAGCCAAAAAGGCATTTCACTCGGTTGCCAATATCGTACAATCAGATGTTACCAGATCTGATCAAAGGTGGATTGATAGTGCCAAAGAAGATCAATTAAGAGAACCCTCTATATCCTCCAGCTTTTAATGTCAATGCCCATTGTGAGTACCATGTTGGGGCACGGGGACGTTCAAGCGAAGATAGCAAGGTGCTTAAAAGTAAGATTCATACCCTGCTGGATTCCAGTATGTTCTCAATCACGCCTCAAGGCATCCAGATCAGCAAACATCCTGCATCCAGCCATGTAGGTTCATCGGTTCATATTTTGGAGGAGGTCACCGAAGGCGGGTGTTCAAAGAGTATCAGACTGACTATGACGAGTAATTTTGAAGATGGATGATTCCACAGCAAATTCAGATATGAAAGCTCGGTTCTCCAAAGCTGGCCATCTTTTTTATCATGTCATTCCTTTGCATTCGTAGTTTCTTTTCTATTTAAGTGCAAATTTCATTTGTAAAACTTGTTTGTTTTCGATTGATAATGATAATGAAATGAATATGCAGGTTTTTGATTAAATCCATTCGTGTTCACTCGATTCTTTTACTAATGTCAAACGCTTGTTCAAGCGGAATCCGGAGGAGGATGACGAAGTTGAAAGACACGTAAGCTTCCGATTGTATGCTTTTGAATGAAACCTATGTTGATGATTTACATGCATTGTTTCAAATTCCTAAATAATGGAGATATAAGGATGATAATCCCTTGTCAACCCCTTTGAGCCTAGTAGTAGGAGTTTCTTTTTGAAAAACGAAAAAGCCCTCAATCGTAACATGGGGTAGGGTAGGTGTCAGTTAATTTGACCGAGCGTCCAAATTGAAAAAGGAGTGTTCCCGTTCGAGGATCAATCACGCCTCTAGAGGTCATGCCTAAAAACCAACCATAGTGGTTATCCATTACCGACCAAGGAGTGAAACAATCACAATCCCTACAACAAGTCAGACAAGCCAGTGTCACATGATTTGTTCTAATAAAAAAGGAAAAAGAGGAAAGAAAAACAAAGAAAAGAATCAAAAGAAGAAGCCTGCTAAGTGAGTAACTTGAAAACAAGTGGCTTAGGCAAAAATTAGGGCATCCCACTGGACATTGAAATCAAAAGAAACTCAAAAGAGTAACTCCAGGAAAAAGTAGGGAAATAAAAAAATGACAAAAAATAAGTCGTGTGACTCCAGGCACCAAAAGACGAAAAGCGAGTGACTGTCACTCCAAAAAACTTGTGGTTTCTTGAACCATCATTATTGTCATTCTAATCTTTGAAAGGTGAGCGCTTGTGAAAAATTAGCTGAATATAGGATTTGAGAACATCAAGGAGAAAGGGTGGGTTAGAACAAACTTTGAGCCTTATATCCTTTCTTTCAAACCGTGAACCTGACCATGTTACAACCTTCAAAAGTCCTAATTGAAGCAAGTTTGTTTCGAAAGTATACTTCGGTAAAGATCACGTCGAAAATGACTCCTAAAAGGATTCGTCTTACCATGTTGGTACTAATGTTAACATTCTGGTAAGTGATTCGTTCACTATATGTCACAACTTTTTCCCAGTGAACAGACTCGGATTTCAAAATTGTCATATGCATTGCATGAATATTATCTTTTGTGCAGAATAAGATGCAGAATGCCTGAATACTCTGTTGAACCGGGGAAATTCATATCAAAAGATCACATAATGGGAGTCAGCCATCCAAAAGTTAGTTAATATGAGGGCTATCATGTTAAGGTTCGATAAATCCCTCGAAGTCAGAGGTACTGCTCCATAAGTCGATCAATCAAGGGGAAAATCATTGCAAGGATGGGGCAGGCCACCCTAAGAGCCTAAAAGCTATTCTTATCCAAAAAGCAATTGACTTAAAGCGCCTCTTCAAAGTTCAGAATGCTGAGGCATTCTATGTCAAACCATTAGGGTATAGAGATTTCAGGATTCCTCTCGAGGAAGGTTTTCATAGAGATCCCACAAGTTGGGGCAAGATTGGAAACAAAGGAATTATTCCTCTCCATATCTTCAGAGCTTATCAGAGTTGGTCAACAAGGGACGAATCCTTTCATGGTACAAATTATGGGGCAAGCCATCTCGAGGTCATCTCATGGCAAGCTTTTCTTTTCAAGATGAATTGTCCTAGAGATCAGACAGGGGCAAAGTTTTTCAAGGGCTCCTTTTGGGAATAGATCATTTCAAGAACGCGAAGTCTCTAGCAAGCTGACATATTTGGTCATTGCCCCAACAGAGAAGTGAGGATGGAATCACCCCCTAGTAGAGTGGGTATCATCTTTAGTCTTCTCTCCCCAGCAGTTTGAGATTGCATTCATCCTCAGTAGGTCGAGATTGACATCCCCGGCAGAGTGGAGCCACCCCTAGCAGGTGGAGCGCGTACACCTATTCTCAGCAGTTCAAATGCATATATATTATCCCCTAGCATGTTGACATATGAGTTATCCCAGAGGGTCGAAACTGAGGTTCCCCAGTAGTGGTATGCACTATCCATTGACAGGTAGATTTGGGATTATCCCCAGTAATGGAGCGAGCTTAGTATGGTTTCTCCATAGGTCTTCGGCTCATTCCCCAATCAGAGGTTGGTGTCAATGAGTTTTGTTTCCCTAACCAGAGGTCGATGTTGTGGATTTTTATTCACATTTTTCCCCAATCCGAGGTTGGTGTTGATGAGTTTTGTTTCCCTAATCAGAGGTTGATGTTGTGGATTGTTATTCACATTTTTCCCCAATCAGAGGTTGGTGTCGATGAGTTTTGTTTCCCTAATCAGAGGTTGATTTTGTGGATTTTTATTCACATTTTTCCCTAATCAGAGGTTGGTGTCGATGAGTTTTGTTTCCCTAATCAGAGGTTGATGTTGTGGATTATTATTCACAGTTTTTCCCAAGCAGAGGTCGCTGCTGATTCCCTCTTTGCTTAATCCCCAACAAAGTCGGTGGAGTAGTTTTCTTCCCTGCAGAGTGGGATTGACTCAAATACTGGTATTATCCATCCTCAGTAGAGAAAGTTTGGAATAGCTTCCCAGTAAATCTTATTCATTATCTCTAGCAGGTAGCGGATTCAATCTTCAGTAGAGCGGAATCTCCGGCAGAGTGGAGCTATTCTTCAGCAGTTTGCTTTGTATCCTAGAAGAGTTTTTGTCGTTCTAGGAGGCCATCCAGGGCTGATATCCCCGACAGAGTGAAGTTTATTCCTTAGTGTTATAACCCAAAATTTGACCAATCGTTTCTAGAAATTTGGCTTATGTTTCGTTTCATTTGCATTTGCATACGCATACCGCATACTGTGCATTTTTTCCAGCCAGATTGATTTTATCAGGAGTACATCCCCTTTGCTCGCGTTTCAGACGATTTAAACTAGTTCAAATAAGGAGGTTTATTTTGGAATTTGTGTTTTTCCCGATGATTCGGTCTATGCTGTTATTTTGGGGATATTTCGGTGTCCGCCTTGTTACCGTTTATTTCGTTGCATGCTCGCATTTTATGTTCACTGGTTTAATTTTCTAGAATTTATTTTGTTAACTTTTGGCATAGAAATTAGAGTTTTTAAATAGGTTTTTAGATTTAATTTATCTTTTTTAGATATTTTAGTTTTTAATAGATTTTAAATAATATTTTCTAAAATCATTTTATTAGAATATAGGTTTTTATTATTTTAGAATGATTTAGATTTTTATTAGATTTTATTAATCTAGATTAGATTTGGTTAGAATTTTAGATATATTTTAATTTTCGATATTAGTGGTTATTTTGATTAGGTTTAATTAGTTTACTTTAATTAAATGGTTTTAGTTTTAACGTTGCATCATTAAGTTTTAGCCAGCATTTACTAGCCAACTTTTGTCTTGATTTAATTTTTAGTTAGTTTAAATGTCGGCATTAATATTAGTCAGTTTGTATTAATCATTGTTCCGATTTATTCATTAATTCCAATTTACATTAATTAATCAGTCCTTTAAGCCTAATCGTAGGCTACATGTCAGGTGTCAGGGCTATAAATGCCATTTTCATTCTCTCTCTCCAGGGGCTGACACGCATGTTGCACCCCAAAATTTGCCCAACATTTCTTTACCTAGCTTATGTCTCATTGCATTCACATTAGCATTATCACTTGCATTTCATTGACATGTATGCAGGAGATCAAGAGGTATGATTACCAATCAAGGGCTACACAAGAGTTTGAAGCTAGCTGGGAGGCTTATTCAGGTGTTCAAGGGTTGATATCCTTGTCAGAGAAGTTGAAAGATCCTCAGAAAGAGTGGTTGAAGCCAATAGGGTGTGTCTCCTAGCTTGAGAGTTGTGGGAAGTCATCAGATGATTCTGAAGCCATGAAGTTAGACTTGAGGTCTTGAGAGAGCTCATGAGAAGTGTTGAATATCACTTTGAGGCCTAGATAGGTCATTGTGCAAGATTAAGAAGACTCAGCCATAGGTGGTGCAATTAGGGTTTGACTGGGTCAACCCTAAGTCAACTGATGATTTGGAGAAGATTGAGACCTAATCCAAGAGCCATGTGATCATGGATTGATACATTGAGATGTTATAAGGATGATTCCAAGGTTAATTCATCATGATTGAAGAGTTTGAGAAGTTTCAGGCTAGGGTTTTTAAGACTTGACGGTATAAAATCCCCTAGTTTGGCCCCTATCTTCAAGACAATATAACTCAAGATATGATTGCCATATCATCTTGACCCCAACATGATTGTTGTAGAGCATGATCTTATCTTTAATTTGAGTGCTAGAAGTCCTTGATTGGATTTGTAGAACTCAAGTTATGACTTTGACAAGTTACAAGTCATTTGAGGTATGTGAATTTGGAGCTTGAAAGTTACCCAACTTGCATGACACTTTTGCCCAAGAAGGATGGTTCCTATGAACTTTTGGTCAACATGAATGTTGTTCCCTATTATCTTATCTTTCTAGAGAGTACTAGAAGTACTTGATAGGATTTGTAGAACTCAAGTTATGGCTTTGACAAGTCAAGGGTATTTTGGGAAGTTGTGATTATGAGTCATTTTTGGTTATAGGTCATTTTCACCAACTTAGACACCTCAAATGAAATTTTGTTCAACTTGAAAGTTTCTCTTAATAGGGTTTTAACCTTGATCATGCATCAAGGAGACATTGAAATGGCTCAAGGAAGGACTTGGTTCAAGGAGTTGTGAAAAAGGAAGGATTAAATGACCTAAAAATTGAAATAAATCATTTTGTGTCCAAACAAGGCAAAATTATAGGTCATTTTGATTGGGAAAATCATTTTAGAAACAATGGCAATATTACATTTTTGGTTTGAGTCTATTTTCATGCCATTTCATGTTGTTGCTTCATGATGAAGCAACATATCAAACTTACACCATTGGATTGAAACAAGGAAATGATCATAAGAAATCAGTTCAATATCTCATGAGATGAAGATTCCAAGGTTTTTCATGCCCAAACAGAGTGCAAATCATGACTGCGCATATGGTATTTTGGAGGAGAAATTGAAATTGCAAAATCTCATTTGGAAGCTTACAGAAGTTTCTAGACATTTCCATTAAGTTGTATATAAGATTTGGAGTGTGTTCAGCCAGTTTTTTGGAAGCATTTGAAGTGGAAACCAAAGAGAGCATTGGATTTTGCAGAGCTGCAACTCAAGATTGTGTTCTTAGATTGAGGAAGAATCAGAGCAAATTGAGGTGTGCAAAAGCTTTAGGAGTGAATTTGGAGTGATTCTAGATAAGCTTGGAGGAAGAATCGAGCAAAGATTGTACCTGTTCTTCATCTGAAACCAGGTTTGTACCAATCAAAATTCTGCTTAATCTATAGAGAGATAGCTAGAAATCTTTAGGTGGTTAGGTTCATAGCATGATGTAGATGGGTTTTGGTGCAAGAAATTAAGGAAGAGAGACACTTTAGGTCATGGATCATTTTCTGTTGAGGCTGATATCTCAAGATTCTTGAAGGAATAATCATGTTTGGATGGTGGAAATTGATCAGTGAGAAGTGTAGATTGCATTAGGATCATTATTGTTGAGAATTGTGATGATCAAGATTTAGTGTGTTTCTGAAAATGTGATTGGGTTTGAATTTAGAGAAAGAATTAGTAAATTTGGAGATTGGATTCGTGTTCAGGATGAAAAACTGAGTGAGATGAGGATTTGTTTTGTTATTTTTGATGACCTGTGATGAGCACTTCACCGGAGAAGACGGTGGCGCTGCAACTCAGGCCACCGTCTGGAGATTTCCCTCCCTCAGTTTGAATTTGGGGACGATGCATGGGAGCCATTGGATGAGTGTTTGACCCTTGACTCAGGCAAGCAATGGACGGCCATAATGGATTGCTGAAACTCTAAAGAGAAGATTGAGAATTGATACGCTGCGTTTCATTAATTGGTTTGGTTTGGACTTAGTGTACTAAGTGATATCCATACCCCCATTTTGGCCCAGTTTGTGAAATGAATTGGAAATGATTGCTATTCATCACGCATGTTTCATTATTTTCTTTTATTTTTCTTTATTTTTCATCATTTCATATAGTTAGAAAATAATTCATAATAAATAGGAAAATAACTCAATTTGATCCAGGTTTTTTTCCCCTGACTCATGAATGAGTCTAGAATTTGAGGAAATTAAGAGTTTGGGAATTCATGCATTTTTTTTTAATTTCAATTTTTGTATTTTAATTGATATTAATTGCATTATGGTTGATACCTTGTCTTGCTGATTTTTGTGTGATCTTTTGATGATGATTTTTAAGCTGATTTTTTGTGTGTAGCTAGTTTAGACAAGTATGCTCCCATAGTATTTTTCTCACATTTTTGTGATGAAATTACGTGGTGTTTTTAAGTTGAACTTAAGGTGCTCTAGTTTTAGGGTTTAACCTTAGTACCCCATAGTTTAGGATTTAATTCTAGGACTTATTGGATGATTTGATCTCTGGAATTAACATGGTAGAGTCATGATGTGACTTAGGTTCCCATAGTTATTTTTGTAGGATTTTACAATTGTTTTTAGTATTTTAGTTAGGATTAACTTTAGTACTAGGTTTTAGGTGATCCTAACTTGCAAATTCAACTAGAATGATTTCTTTAGTTCCCTTAGATTAGGGTTTTGCTTCTCTTGCTCTTGGATGATGACGAAGGCATGTGTGGGCTGTTGTGGAATGCTTGATGGAGCTTGGACTTGAAGTTTGCTCCTCCTTTGGTGTAGTTTGTTTAGGGTTAAGGATTAGGGTATGTAAGTAGAGCTTCTAGATAGATTCTCCTCTTTCATGAAACATGGAAGATGTTGATCACTTCCATTCCTCCCTATGATGTAAGGTCCCATTATGAAGGCCTCATCCCTCCTTTGGTAGGATGAATGGCTCCTCACAAATTGGTAGAACCTTTGAGGGTTCCTTTCCTTGTTGGTAGAATGCTTAGAGGTGACCTTTGGTCATCACTTTGCTTTCCACTATCCACACCTTACTCTTGTTAGATGAATCTTTCTCCCTTTCTAGAGGATGGAGTTCCTTGTTTGAAGATTGAAGATGCTAGAAGTTGCCACTTCCCTGTGTTTGAAGACTGCCCTTGGAGTTGAAGCTTGAAGACCAAGAAGAACAAGTTGACAGTTGTGAAGAAGATCAAATTGAGATTGAAGAAAGAGCTGAAGCTTGAAGAAGCAAGTTGATACTTGATATTGAAGATGAAAGCCTTGAAGAACAGTTATAGACTAAGGACTGAGCTGCTGTCAGAAAGAGTGCTTTGCTGTGGAGCTGTGGAAGCTGTTGATTTGCTTTCTTTCCTGTCTGTTTGCTTTCTGTGCAACTGTATTGATGTGACTTGTTTGATTTGCTTGATGCATTAGAATAAGTTTATGTTTAGATTGTGTTAAGCTAGGAGCATGATTGCACTAGAGGTTGAGTTGCTCCCTCTGCTTGTATTTTTACTGTATGGCTTTGCTAGCGGGTATTCGGTAGAGCCCAGCTCCCTTACACATGTGGTTTGTGTTTTGCTTGATAGCATTTTATTTCTTCTGTATGATTGCAGTTATTCATATCTGGCTTGAGGTCGAGACGAGCTTGTGGAGGCTGATTCTCCACACACATTTCCTCCCTCGCTTGCATTGCATGCATTTTACAATCGTTTACCGTTTACTGTTTAAGCTGATGCTTTATCTATTTTTGTTTATCATTGACCTGATCCCCTAGGAATCTCACTTCCTTTGATAAGGAAGTGATGATTAGAACTTTAGGTTGAAACCTATGCATGATAACTTCTAGGAGATCCCCGTTTCAAACTTCAACCATAGGATGAATCCTTGGCATGACAACATTAGGACTTGATAGTCTCCCCTTAGTTGAGCCTGTTCTCTCTTCTCATCTTAAACAACAGTAAAAAAACGTAATAAAGGCAAGTTAGTATAAGCGCGTTACGAGCCTTAAGCTACTTGGGTAATGATAATTGAGCGGCCTCCTCTCAATCGTCTAGAATGTTTAGTATACGTCCTTTGGACGATATGCGATGCATTCGTTCCCAAGTCAAAGTCTCTAGTGATGTACGAACTACAGACAACTAAAAAACAGTTCTTCCGTAAAAGACAGAAAACAAACTTCAAACCTTTTTGCCCTGTGGACCCGTAATTCAAAGGAAGCTTTTCTGAAGAAAAGAGTGTCGTTAACTCTCAGTTCTACCGCAAACGGTAACGCCTAAGTCTCCAAAGGTCGAGCTGCGTACATCCAACTGCTGGAACTGTTTGTTAACCCTACTCGAAAAACAGATGAATCTGAATTCCCGTAATCCGTATTAGCCCGAACTACGTAAGCTCTAATCTCTCATACCTATTGAGAGTACATAGGCACAATACTAATGTATTGGTGAGCCACCTTCCCCGTAACCCGTAGTTATCCGAACTACGTTGACTCTGATTTCTCATTCTCTGATGAGAATATGTAGGCATAAAGTGCGACGCTTTGCCGAGTCATTTTCTTTTCTTTTTTAAGCCAACCTTGACAGGTAGATAGATAAAACCAACCCTTCAGATAAACACAACAAGCATGGATCCCATCGAGTACGATGGACGTGAGGGGTGCTAATACCTTCCCCTTTTGTAACCGACTCCCGAACCCAGACAACGGTTGCAATGACCTTGTCTTATAACTTTTCGTCAGGTTTTTCCGATCGTTTCCTTTCCTGTTCTGAGGGATAAATAACGAAAGGTGGCGACTCTTCTGTTTTGCCGGCACCTTATTTTCGCAGAAGCGACAGTTGGCGACTCTGCTGGGGACTTGATAGTTTCCTGGGATCCAACGTCCCTTATCTGAGTCAGTTTTGGGATCCAACGTCCCCTGCGATAGTCAATCCTAGCGCTTGTATAATTACTTGTTGGGTTGTGTTTATTTATCGCATTTTATTTCCCGCACTTTATTTTTCAGTATGATATGATTATCTATACTGTTGTGGGAGGGGCATTCTGATGAGTGAGAAGCCAGACCCAGGCTTGAGAGCTACATAGTATTAGAGTGGGTTAGTGGAGGACGTGCTTGCTTTGCTTGCAGCTGTTCCCACATAATCCACACTCAGACGAGGTTCTCTTTGATGGCTTCCTATCGGTCCTTTGGACTCGAGGGGTTGTTGGATCTGAGGATTGTCGACTCTGGGAACCGATCATTTGGAATTCAGCTAAGTGAGGCCGCTTCTAGAGATGATGATGCCACACCTTCTGGGTATCGTATCATCGTTTCTTGAAAGTCTGTGACGCTGATGACTGTATAGGATGCCGAACCTTTTCCGTGATTAGGTCCATACCGGGGAGCAGGGTCGGGTTATTGCAGGAAACCTTAACCTTCAGACCACCTGGTTTTCTTGACAGTGAATCAGTTTTGTTGATATCAGAGGTTCTCATCATCAGATATGTGTGTTCTTGACAGAGCAGAGTTATGGTCTGGTATCAGAGATTCTCATCATCAGATATGTGTGTTCTTGACAGAGCAGAGTTATGGTCTGGTATCAGGGGTTTCTTCTCATCATCAGATATGTGGTTGTTCTTGACAGAGCAGATTTATAATCTGATATCAGGGGTTTCTTCTCAGAGATATGTTGGTTGTTCTTGACAGAGCAGTATTGTGGTTTTGTTGATACAAAATCTTCACCTCCTCAACAGCACAGTCGTCTTGATCTCCTGCTGCATGATTTCATTTTGCATTGTTTGCATCCTCATTTGCATGTCATTAACGTGTGTCTGTGTTGCAGGTGCATATTTCTCTCCTGGTTCTAGTGATCTTGATCCTCACGGCAGATATGGCGTCTCTGAAGAAGACTGTGGCTTAAAAGCTACCAACACCTGACATCCGAGAGTTACGAGCTTTGATTTCCTTGGCTGATAAGACAGTGATGGAGAGTTTCAGACAGAGTTATGGGAGACTGTTGAGTATTGTGTATAAGCTTCCTACGTATGAGTTGAATGGCCTCTATGCTCTTCTGCAGTTTTACGACCCATAGCTCAGATGCTTTGTGTTTCCAGACTATGTCATTGCCCCGACTTTGGAAGAGTAATCTGACCTGTTGGGGGTGCCTTTGATGAATCAAATGCCTTACTACCATGTTGAGGGTGAACCCAAATTGAGTAAGTTGACTGACGCTCTTCATGTAGATGAGTCTGAATTGGAAGGGATGGTATCCAGAAATATTGGAGTTCATGGTTTCCTTTTGTCTTTCCTGATGGAAAAAGCCCGAAAGTTCGCAGAGAAGGGTCGCTGGGATGTATTCAATGCCTTCTTAGCCCTCTGTATCTATGGGATCATGTTATTCCCAAGTCATCCGAACTTCATAAGCATGGATGCTTGCCACATATTTGCCTCTGGGAATCCAGTACCCATGCTCCTCAGAGACGTCTACCATTCAGTGCACAGCAAGAACAAAAACAGAAAGGGGAAGAACGTGGCGTGTTGTGCTCCTTTACTGTATAAGTGGTTTTCTAGTCATCTTCCTAAATCAGGGCCGTTCATTGATTCTACTGAGTCTTCGCCTTGGTCTGCACGGTTGATGGGTTTGATTGCGGACGATATCATCTGGTTTGATAGATATCTGCTGGGCAAAGATATTGTGTATAGCTGTTGTGGCTTTCCGAACGTCCCCCTGGTCGGAAGGAATGGATGTATCAACTACAATCCATCTCTGCTAGTACGACAGTTTGGGTATGCACTACGAGGTCCTCCTGAGGAGGAAGAGATACAGGAATCTTTGTATCTCACAAGGTTGCTTGAAGGCGACACTTTGGTCAAGGTACAAAATGTTTGGAGCAAAATTCACCAAAAGGGGAAAGTCTTGCTGGGAAAAAGCAACAACAAGGCCTTTGACCCGTACGTGACTTGGGTTCGAGAGAGAGCCACCAAGTTTCTAATGTCGTTTCCTGCCATGGAACCATTGTGTACTCCCGTGTACAAAGAGCCTACTACAGTTGATATTCAGAAATTCAACCAGGTACTCCGAGAGAAGGAAGAGCTACGAAAAGCCAACGAAGAGTTGGAGAAAGAGATTGCTCAACTTCGGAAAGAGAAAAGCGAAGCCGTTTATACCTGCAAGAAGCAGACTAAGATGATCAACCATCTAGGCTCCAACCTGACCAAAGAAACTGATGCTAGGGAACGTCTGGGATTGGATCTGAAGTCAGTACATGGCGTGTTGACAACCAAGAAACAGGATCTGGACAGAGTGTACCGGAAGCTAACCTAATACGATAGGGTCTGGAGCAGCACCATAGCCAAGTACAAAGAGCGGGAAGAAAAACTGAAGCAACGAGTAGCCGAGCTGGAAGCTCAGATTATGGTGAAAAACGAGAACACAGAGGCTGAAGCCCCCCTGCGACATGATGTCCAGTATAGATTGGCTGAGGCCGAGGCGAATTTGCAGGACTCTCAACTCCGAGCTGATGCCAAAAGGAGAAGAGTCGAGAACCATTCTGAAGAAGGTATTTCTAGGAGCGTTGCCGAGAACCTCCCTAAGTCCATCAGTCAGAGGGACCTGCTGGCCCAGGGTTTGCTTACTCAGTCAGATCACTCCACTACAAAGAAGTTGATAGAAGATTTTCATGCCCGTGGCCGCATCTGATCTTTTGTATTTTCTTTGTACATTTTATGCATTGATATGCTGATCACCGCCAGGTCTGTTGGTTGGAGTCATGCCTTATTGCTTCAGTTGTATGTGATTACAGTTGTACGCTACCCGAGCGGGCTTTTCAGATGAATATATGAGGATTTCTTTTCCATGATTGGATCATAGACTTTATTTTTCTCGGAAACTAGGATCGGGGGGAATCTCCCCAAGGCACAGACACACGTTTGAATTTGCATGAAGCATTTGCATAACGAGCACCTTGTTGTTTTTCTAACCCTTTGTGTATGCAGGTTGTTCCAGGATTGATCGAAGACCGATCCACCGCTATCCGACCAGAGCGAATCAAGTTAGAGCAATGGAACAAGTGCAGACTGACGTCCAGGAACTCCGAGAGAGGATGGACCGCTTCATGGAGCTCATGCAAGTGGTTGCCAACGGCCAAGACCAGCTCAGAACATTGGTCCAGCCTCTGATCTCAAGGGTTGACAGCAATGGTGTGCTTCATGGAGGGAGCGTTCCGACCCCTCCTCCTGTTGAAACTCCTCAAGGTGGCATCCCCGTGACCGGGGGGAATGGAAGTGGTAATAGCAATGTGATCACTAACATCGGGCTCAATGGTAATACGACTGGCGTCGGTAATGGAAATCTTGAAGCTAATGGCAATGCTGGACTGGGCAATGGCCAAACAGATGCTGGGAATTTGTATGGGCCTCAGCCATGGTTAGAAGATCGTCAAGAAGATTTGTTCTCATAGAGGAGTGCTGAAGGAGAACTGACTGCTAAGCACGTCTGAGGTTTAAGGTACTCGAGGACAAAATGAGGAGTTTCGAGAACCTGAACACTATGAGTGTCGACATGTCTAAATTGGGATTGATTTCTGATTTCAAGGTGCCTCCTAAATTCAAGGTACCCGACTTTGAGAAATACAAGGGCACCACCTGCCCTCGTGTCCACTTAAGGTCATACTACCGAAAGATGTCTGCTCACTCTGAAGACGAGAATTTGTTGATGCACTTCTTTCAGGATAGCTTGTCCGGGCCATCCCTAGAATGTTACATGAGTTTGGAACCCACCAGTGTGCGCATGTGGAAGGAACTTGCTGAGGCCTTGATGCACCATTATCAGTATAACAGTGACTTGGCTCCGAACCGGGTTCAACTGCAGAACTTGTCACAGAGGAACAACGAGGGGTTCAAAGAATACGCCCAGCGATGGCGTGAATTAGCAACTAGAGTTCAGCCGCTGATGGTTGAACGAGAGCTTGTTGAAATGTTTGTAGCCACTCTCTCGGGGGTCTATTACGAGAAATTGGTGAGCGGAATGTCGGGGAGTTTCTTAGATCTCATCATTACTGGCGAGCACGTTGAAAATGGGATCAAATTGGGGAAATTCAAGGTGGTGATCTATCCTCAGCTGGAGGAGGAAAGAAACCATACGGTAACAAAAGGCGTGAAGGAGAGACGAGCGTCGTGTCTAACGCTCGAAGGAAAGGTAAGGGCCAGCGCCAACAGGTGGCTAGCATAACCATCCCTGTTGTCCAACAACCCCAACCACTGCAGCAGCCGCAGCAGTAGCCAAGTCAGCAAGGGTACAGAAAGTATCAGAACAGGGCACCTCTGTCGAGCCGTCACCTCGAGACACCGCCCATGTCTTATGCTCAGCTGTTACAAACTCTGCTTCAGTTACAGCTAGTCCAAAAAAGAACCCTGGCTCCCTTGACAGGGGCACCTCCGCAGGGTTATGATGCGAATGCAACGTGTGATTTTCACTTAGGGGCACCTGGCCACACGATAGAAAACTGCAAAGCCTTCAAGCACAAGGTGCAAGATATGGTGGATGCTAAGATCATCAATTTCTCAGATTATGTGCCGAATGTCACAAAGAACCCTATGCCGAATCATAGGGGAGGTAGGGTGAATGCCATTATTGAAGACGAGAACTTAGATTTGTTGACTGATGTCAAGGATCTGAAGACACCGCTTAGCTTCGTTAAAGCCAAGTTGATGAAGAAAGGCTTCTTTCCGGGCTGTGGAGAACTGTGTATGAGCTGTGCGACTCGTCCTGATGGATGCGATCAGTTGATAGAGGGGATTCAAAGTCTGATGACCGAAGGGATCTTGCAGTTTAGCCGAAGGGCCGAAAGTAGATCTGGAGAGGTAATCCTAAAGCAGGATGACGAGATTGCCACCATCACCATCCCTCGCCAGACGATAACCATATTTGCACTCAGGCCGCCCACCATTACCATCACCAAAGTTGGGCCGATACCTTTTGAAAGCACCAATGTTGTCCCATGGCACTATGGGGCAGATGTCTACTGTAATAGACATAAGTTGGAATTGGAACCCTCTGGGCAGTCTGTGGATAACCTAGTGGGAATTGGCGGAATCACGCGTAGCGGAAGAGTATTTGCTCCACCTGAGATTGTGGCGGACAAAGCGGACAAAGCTGAGGAAACTGATAAGGGAAAGAGTAAAGTCGTTGAGGAAACCCCTCGTGGGGTAGAGAAGGACTTACTTGTAAAGAAAGCAGAAGAGTTCATGAGGTTGATCAAGAAGAGTGACTACAAGATCGTGGATCACCTCCATCAAACACCCTCGAAAATTTCCATCCTGAAATTGTTGCTGTGTTCGGAGTCACATCGCAACGCGCTGTTAAAGGTTTTGAATGCCACGTATGTACCGCAGAAGATCTCGGTCAACCAGTTGGAAGGGGTAGTAGCCCACGTGAATGCTGGAAACGGGTTAGGGTTCACTGACCTGGAGCTGACGCCGAAGGGAAGAAACCACAACAGCGCCCTGCACATCTCGATAGAGTGTAGGGGAACAGTTATGGCTCATGTGTTGGTGGACACTGGGTCATCGCTCAATGTTCTTCCGAAGAAAGCATTGATGAAGTTAGATACTCGAGGGTTGATTTGCACACCCAGTGATCTGGCTGTGAAGGCTTTCGATGGAACCAAGCGCCATGTCTTTGGAGAGGTAACTCTGCAAATCCAAGTTGGCCCGGAAACTTTCGACGCAGTCTTCTACATCATGGACATCATGCCTGCCTATAGCTGTCTCTTAGGCCGGCCAGGGATCCACTCTGCTGGTGCCGTGACCTCCACGTTGCACCAGAAACTCAAGTATGCTGTAGGGGTAGCATCGTGACTGTATATGGCGAGAAAGACATAATGGTGAGTCATTTTTCGTCCATCAAGTATGTTGAGATGGATGGGGAAATCCACGAAACCCGGTGTCAGGCGTTCGAAGCTGTTAAAGTCAAGGATGTGGCTCCAGTAATGACTGAAAAACCAGAGATGACTCTCTCTTCCTTCAAGGAAGCCCGGGCCGTTGTTCAAGCCGGATCTACCCCAGGCTGGGGGCAGGTTCTAGAAATACCTAACAAACAGGACAAGTTTGGGTTGGGGTACTCTCCTACAGCTGAAGCCTCCTCTTGTCACAGTGCGTCGCAAGGTAAAGGGCCAATCCAGTTTACCAGTGGCAGGGTGATATTTGAAAGTATCAACGCAGTATCTGAAGACGACGAAGACAATGATTGCGACCTGGACTCTTGGATCCAGCCAAGCAAACCAGGCCAGAGCCTCAACAACTGGTCCATCAGGGATAACATCCAAGTGACAGGCAAAGAGTAATGATTTACTTTCTCCAATTATTGTACAACCCTATGTCCTACCTGGGGCATAGCGATTTTATTGTTAGGGCCTTGTTTGATTATGTACATGCATTTTACCAATAAATCAAAAGGCGTTTTTCTTCGCATTCAAATGTTGTGATCTCTGTTATTCCTGTTTTATATTTGTTTTGAAAAAAAATAAAATGGCAATAGGGTTTGTGCTAACTTGCATATCCTTGTTTTAAGCTTAACCCTCGTTATTGCAGGATCCACATAGCAGATGACATCGACTCTGGACCTTCTACGACTCACTTCGACTTCGAATGCCCGATCTATTAAGCCGAAGAAGAGATTGATGAAGACGAAGACCTTCCCGAAGAGTTGGCCCGCTTGTTGAAACAAGAAGAGAATGTTATTCTGCCTCACGAGGAAGAGATTGAGATTGTGAATCTGGGTTCTGAAGAACTTGTCAGGAACGTCAGGATAGGGGCTGCATTGCAGAATGATGTCAAGCAGAGATTGGTCGATATGCTAAGAGAGTATAGTGACATCTTTGCTTGGTCATACGAAGATATGCCCGGACTTGATACTGACATCGTGGTCCATCACTTGCCGCTGCGAGAAGATTGTCCTCCCGTTAAGCAGAAGCTTAGAAGGACACAACCAGATATGGCCGTTAAGATTAAAGAAGAAGTGCAAAAGCAGCTTGATGCTGGCTTCTTAGCGGCCACCACTTACCCTCCGTGGGTCGCCAACATAGTGCCTGTACTGAAGAAGGACGGTAAGGTGCAAATGTGCGTCAATTATCGGGATTTGAATAGGGCGAGCCCTAAAAATGACTTCCCGCTCCCTCATATTGATGTGTTGGTCGACAATACAGCTCAGTTCTCCGTATTTTCATTCATGGATGGCTTCTCCGGCTACAATCAGATCAAGATGGCGCCGGAGGACATGGAGAAAACTACGTTTATTACACCTTGGGGAACGTTTTGCTACAAGGTAATGCCTTTCGGTCTGAAGAACGCAGGGGCCACTTACCAACGAGCAATGGTCACTTTGTTTCATGATATGATTCATCATGAGATTGAAGTCTATGTTGATGACATGATTGCGAAGTCCCAAACAGAGGAGGGACATCTGGTCAATTTGCTGAAGCTTTTTGAGAGGCTTAGGAAATTCAGGTTGAGGCTGAATCCTAACAAGTGTACTTTCGGAGTACATTCGGGAAAACTACTGGGGTTTATTGTGAGCGAAAGAGGCATCGAGGTTGATCCTGCGAAGATTAAAGCAATACAAGAAATGCCAGCGCCAAAAACCGAAAAAGAAGTTTGTGGTTTCCTGGGCAGAATAAACTACATTGCAAGGTTTATTTCTTAGCTCACGGCCACGTGTGAACCGATGTTCAAACTGCTAAAGAAAGATCAGGAGATTATCTGGAACGAGGATTGCTAGAAGGCATTTGATAAGATAAAACAGTATCTGCAGGAACCTCCCATCTTGATACCCCCAGTGGCCGAAAGACCCCTAATCATGTACTTGACAGTTCTTGAGAATAGTATGGGGTGTGTTCTCGATCAGCACGATGAGACGGGCAGAAAGGAGCATACCATTTACTATTTGAGTAAAAAGTTCACAGATTGTGAATCTCGTTACTCGATGCTGGAGAAAACATGTTGTGCACTAGCCTGGACTGCCAAACGTTTACGACAGTACATGCTCAATCACACAACCATGCTAATTTCGAAGATGGATCCTATCAAGTACGTCTTCGAGAAACAAGCACTTTCGGGCAGGATTACCAGATGGCAAATGGTGTTGACAGAATATGACATTCAGTACGTTTCCCAGAAGGCCATCAAGGGGAGCGTATTGTCTGAATACCTTGCCGAACAACCGATCGAGGATTATCAGCCGATGAAATTTGAATTCCCTGATGAGGATATCATGTTTCTCAAGGTGAAAGATTGTGAGAAACCGTTGCCCGACGAGGGTCCAGACAGGAAGTCCCAATGGAAATTGGTATTTGACGGGGCGGTTAATTCTTACGGAAGTGGCATCGGGGCGATTATCACGACTCCCCGTGGATCCCACATCCCGTTCACCGCTAGACTGACGTTTCCGGTCACCAATAACAAGGCGGAGTACGAAGCATGCATCATGGGTCTAGAAGAAGCAATTGATTTGAGAATCAAGAACCTAGATGTATATGGTGACTCGACACTTGTGATTAACCAGATTAAAGGGGAGTGGGAGACTCGTCAATCGAATTTGGTGTCATACATGAACTACGCCAGAAGGCTGCTTCCGTTCTTTGATCGAGTGGAACTCCATCATGTGCCCAGGGTTGAAAATCAGATGGCTGATGCCTTAGCCACGTTGGCTTCGATGTATAAAGTCAATTTTTGGAATGAAGCTCCAAGAATTGTCCTTTCTCTTCTTGATAGACCTGCATTCGTCTTTGCAATCGATGAAGCCTCCGACGGCAAGCCATGGTTCCATGACATCCAGACCTTCCTTATGACTAAGGAGTATCCTGCGGGAGCGTCAACCCAGGATAAGAAGACTCTGAGGAGGTTGTCTGGAAATTTTTATCTCAATCCTGATGGAGTTCTGTATAAAAGAAACCACGACCTCGTGCTACTCAGATGTGTGGATGAGAACGAAGCGAGTATGCTCATGGAAGAAGTCCATGAAGGCACATTTGGTACGCACGCCGGCGGGCATGCTATGACAAGAAAGATCCTGAGAGTAGGATATTACTGGATGACAATGGAATCGGATTGCTTTAAATTAGCGAAGAGGTGTCATAAATGCCAGATTTATGCTGATAAGATTCATGTGCCGCCGTGCCCGTTGAATGTCATGTCCTCCCCGTGGCCGTTCTCCATGTGGGGCATCAACATGATAGGCAAGATCGAGCCCACTGCATCTAACGGTCATCGCTTCATTCTAGTAGCCATTGACTACTTCACCAAGTGGGTGGAGGCAGCCTCATATGCTAATGTGACTAAGCAGGTGGTGGCTAAATTCATAAAGAGGGATATCATCTGTCGTTATGGAATTCCCGAGCGGATCATTACTGATAATGGTTCGAATCTGAATAACAAGATGATGAAGAAGATATGCCAGAGTTTCAGGATTAAACACCACAACTCATCTCCTTACCGGCCGAAGATGAATGGCGCCGTTGAAGCAGCCAACAAGAACATTAAGAAGATTGTACAGAAGATGGTCGTGACCTATAAGGACTGGCATGAGATGTTGCCATTTGCATTGCATGGTTATCGTACGACGGTACGTACATCAACCGGGGCAACTCCTTTCTCACTAGTGTACGGTATGGAAGTTGTCCTACCGTTAGAAGTTGAGATCCCTTCTTTACGAGTTTTGGTTGACGTGAAACTCGATGAGGCAGAATGGATTAAGAACCGACTAAACCAACTCAGCCTGATGGACGAGAAGAGGTTGGCATCGATTGCATATGGTCGTCTGTACCAAAGCCAAATAAAGAAAGCCTATGACAAGAAGGTGTGTCCTAGAAGCTTTCAAACGGGTGATCTCGTCCTGAAGAAGATTCTTCCTCCATACTCCGATCACTGGGGCAAGTGGACTCCTAATTACGAAGGTCTGTACATCGTCAGCAAGGTCTTCTCGGGAGGAGCCTTGTTGTTATCCACGATGGATGGCAAAGATTTTGCATCCCCGGTGAACGCGGACGCAGTTAAAAAATACTTTGCTTAAAGAATGACCCGCTGGAAAGAAAAAGAATATCCAGGCAAAAATGGGGCATCCCGGCGAACCATAAAAAAGGAAAAAGGTTCGGGCAAAAATTAGGGATATAAAAGAAAAACGTACACCCGCAAAGTCGAAAACTTGGAAGGGCGACTTTGGCAAAAAAGGGTATCCCGGTGAACCGAAAACCCTGAAGGGCAATTCAGGCAAAAGTCCGGGATTCGAAAAAGCAAATGAATGCGTTCCGCGTGGGGACTTTCTTTGTTTAGTGGTTTGGAAGACCTGAGGGCCGTTTATCTGAATCAATCTCTTCTGAGGCTGAAGCGTCGGAGAAGTATCGAAGTCGAGTGGGTCATAGAGGGATCAACTCATGGTGTTCGTCTACGCCCTATTGCCGACATTTGTGTATATACTGATATATATTTATGTTTTCATATTTGCGCAGCTTCCTCATTCTAGGAGCTTGCATCTGTTGTAAAACATTTTTGCCCATTCAGGGGTTTGTCTATCTGTTTTGTTTGGGAAAAAGAACGCCGATGTTTTTGATAAAATGCGCATACATAAACTTACTGGCCTAGGCCACTGATTGTTGAAACAATGAATTACTTGAACCTTGTCACAAGATGATAACCTTGATAGGTCCCTTTGAGAAGGGTATCTTGTCTGTTTGTTTGTGTTGTTGCAGGTATAGTATATTCCAGGCGGTACGCTGTATGTGATCCCAAGCAGGATAATTCCTTCTTCTCCAGCAAGTGTAGCAGCATCTCCCCACGGAGTCAGAACATAGGACCAAGAGCATTGATATGTCTCCCCAAGCAGAGAAGATTCTCTCCCCAATCAGATGTATCCTGAAGGAACGTCATCTCCCCAGCTGAGTAATACACTAAAGTGTGCGTTCATTCCCCAGCGCTAGGTCAAAGTGCAGTTTTCGTATACGACTACTCGCAAGCGTGCAACTTTTGATAGTTCAGACTGAAGTCTCCAGCAGAATTGAAATTCCCCACAGAGTTGTACTCTCCCCGGCAAGCAGGATGATTCCTTCTTCCCCAGCCGAGTTGGCAGTTCCCTAAGAGAGTCGAGTCCTTGGAAGCCGTTGAAGCCACGATTGGTTTTCCCCAGTAGAGTGTTGAATAGCTGATGCTGTATTTCCCCATCGGAGTCGTTATCTCCAGGAAAGCTTTTCCGCGAAGGCCGTGCAGTTTATTTCTGCGATTGACATCGTCCCCTCGACAGTTTGGGGTTTGAATACCTGGTTGATCGGGTTCAGGTTCTTGTAGAACTTTGTTCCTCTGCAGTAGTCGACTGAAGTTCGTTTCCCCAGGCAGAGTCCAATTGAGATTGGTGTGACTTCTTCTCCTCGGCAGGATGATTCCTCCTCTCCACCAGAGTGGTTCTTTCTCCGTGACAAGAGGTTTTTCCCTTCAGCATTTATTTTGCTGATGGGGTCGTAGCATTTTGCATGATTGCGTAGCATTTACCCTAAAAATGCGTAGCATTTCTACCGTGTGGAGCAATGCGTCATTGTCGAAGCATATGCATACGAAACATGAGCTAGGTCGTTACCGTTCTTGTTTTGCAGATGTTCCTCCGCAGAATGGTTCGCTCAAGATGATTCTTGAATTCCCAAGCGAAGATGATTGTTTAAGATGATTCTTAAAATCCCCAGTGAAGTCGCCAGGGAGGGTTGCTCAAGTTGATGCTTAGAGTCCCCGGCAGAGTATTTGCTCAGGATGATTCTTGAAATCTCTAGCAGAGTTATTGGCTCATGATGATTCTTGAAGTCTCCAGCAGAGTTATTTGTCCAAGATGATTCTTGAAGTCCTCAGCAGAGTTGATTCACCCAGAATAATTTCTGGATCCCCGAAGTAGAGTTACTTGATAGTTCTCCAGAATCCCCAGCGGAGATGTGTCATCCCCAGCAGGTTTTAAAAAGAGAAGTTAAAATTTCCCTTGAAGACTTAATGATTGAAATCCGGCAGTAGTGCCAAACTACCAAGACTTACTGAGGAAGTCCAACTGCGATGTCGAAGCAGTTATCTCAGCTGATGCAGAGTTCCTGACGGCAAAAGATTGTATACCCTTAGTGGTTCCTGATTGACTAAGGATTTTATTTCAAGACTTACTGATGAAGTCCAACTATGATGTCGAAGCAGTGCTCTCAGCTGATGCAGAGTGCCTGATGGTAAAAGTTTAGATATCTCTATTGGGTTCATGATTGACCGAGGATTCTATTTCAGACTTGCTAACGAAGTCCTACTGACGCCCGAGAATCTCTTTGAATGATTGATGGCATAATTAACTTGATTGTTAAAAGTTCCTAATGACCTGATGAGTCCCAAGGAATCCTTTTGCCGTGTCGCTGAATGCCTGACGGCAATATCAGCTATGTATCACCGGTTGCCGAGTGACCAGTGATCCCTTAATGACTTGAGGAAGAAGCTGCAGCGAAATATAATAATCATCCTGACGGAGATTTGAGAACCATCCTTCACCAGTTACCGAATAACCGGTGATCCCTTATTGACTTACTGATGAAGTCCGACAAAGATGTTGTCGACGTTCCTAGCGACATGATGAGTCCATAGGCAACGATAAGGAATTCTTCTGCAGTGGCGCAGAATGCCTGACGGCAGAATCAGCCATCACTCACCAGTTACCAAATAACCGGTGATCCTTACCAATGAAGTCCAACAATGGTATTGTCAACGTTCCTAGCGACATGATGAGTCCATAGGCGACGATAAGGAATTTTTCTGCAGTAGCGCAGAACGCCTGACGGCAATATCAACCATCCATCGCCAGTTACTGCGTAACCGGTGACCCCTTGATGACTTGAGGACAAAGATCTACAGCAAAGTCAGGTGATCATCCTGACGGAGATTTGAGATTAGACCTTTCACCGGTTACCATGTGACCAATTCCCCAGCAGAGTTGTCGTGCAACTGTCATGCTCAGTTTTTGAAGATGTTCCTACCAATCAGAGTATCGTTTACCTATGCGGTGGCAGATCGCCTGTTGGAGCGTAACCACTGATCCCTCGATGATTTGAAGACACCATGATATCAGATAAATCAGAGAATCATCCTGACGGAGTTTTAGATCAGTATTTCTCCAGCTAGTTGCTGTGCAGCTATTATTTCAGTTTCCGAAGATTTGTCCCATCAGAGTACCGTGTACTTGCGCAGTTGGAAAATTTCCGGGTTTGTTGGTATTCAACCGTCACTTACCTTGATTGTTTGAGAATCGTTCGCTTCTCACCCAGTCAAATCCAAGCCGTTTGAATAGGGGCAGCTGCTGCACCCCAAAATTTGCCCAACATTTCTTTACCTAGCTTATGTCTCATTGCATTCACATTAGCATTATCATTTGCATTTCATTGACATGTATGCAGGAGATCAAGAGGCATGGTTACCAATCAAGGGCTACACAAGACTTTGAAGCTAGCTGGGAGGCTTATTCAGGTGTTCAAGGGTTGATATCCTTGTCAGAGAAGTTGAAAGATCCTCAGAAAGAGTGGTTGAAGCCAATAGGGTGTGTCTCCTAACTTGAGAGTTGTGGGAAGTCATCAGATGATTCTGAAGCCATGAAGTTAGACTTTAGGTCTTGAGAGAGCTCATGAGAAGTGTTGAATATCACTTTGAGGCCTAGATAGGTCATTGTGCAAGATTAAGAAGACTCAGCCATGAGTGGTGCAATTACGGTTTGACTTGGTCAATCCTAAGTCAACTGATGATTTGGAGAAGATTAAGACCTAATCCAAGAGCCATGTGATCACGGATTGATACATTGAGATGTTATAAGGGTGATTCCAAGGTTAATTCATCATGATTGAAGAGTTTGAGAAGTTTCAGGCTAGGGTTTCTAAGACTTGACAGTATAAAATCCCCTAGTTTGGCCCCTATCTTCAAGATAATATAACTCAAGATATGATTGTCATCTCATCTTGACCCCAACATGATTGTTGTAGGGCATGATATTAGCTTTAATTTGAGTGCTATAAGTCCTTGATAGGATTTGTATAACTCAAGTTATGACTTTGACAAGTTACAAGTCATCTGAGGTATGTGAATTTGGAGCTTGAAAGTTGCCCAACTTACATGACACTTTTTCCCAAGAAGGATGGTTCCTATAAACTTTTGGTCAACATGAATGTTGTTCCCTGTTCTCTTATCTTTCTAGAGAGTGCTAGAAGTCCTTGATAGGATTTATAGAACTCAAGTTATGGCTTTGACAAGTCAAGGGTATTTTGGGAAGTTGTGATTATGAGTCATTTTTGGTTATAGGTCATTTTCACCAACTTAGACACCTCAAATGAAATTTTGTTCAACTTGAAAGTTTCTCAAAATAGGGTTTTAACCTTGACCATGCATCAAGGAGACATTGAAATGGCTCAAGGAAGGACTTGGTTCAAGGAGTTGTGAAAAAGGAAGGATTAAATGGATTAAATGACCTAAAAATTGAAATAAATCATTTTGTGTCCAAACAAGGCAAAATTATAGGTCATTTTGATTGGGGAAACCATTTTAGAAACAATGGAAATATTACATTTTTGGTTTGAGTACATTTTCATGCCATTTCATGTTGTTGCTTCATGATGAAGCAACATATCAAACTTACACCATTGGATTGAAACAAGGAAATGATCATAACAAATCAGTTCAATATCTCATGAGATGAATATTCCAAGGTTTTTCATGCCCAAACAGAGTGCAAATCATGACTGCACATATGGTATTTTGGAGGAGAAATTAAAATTGCAAAATCTCATTTGGAAGCTTACAGAAGTTTCTAGACATTTTCATTAAGTTCTATATAAGATTTGGAGTGTGTTCAACCAGTTTTTTGGAAGCATTTGAAGTGGAAACCAGAGAGAGCATTGGATTTTGCAGAGCTGTAACTCAAGATCGTGTTCTTGGATTGAGGAAGAATCAGAGCAAATTGAGGTGTGCAAAAGCTTTAGGAGTGAATTTGGAGTGATTCTGGATAACTTGGAGCAAAAATCGAGCAAGAATTGTACCTGTTCTTCATCTGAAACCAGGTTTGTACCAATCAAAATTCTGCTTAATCTATAGAGAGATAGCTAGAAATCTTTAGGTGGTTAGGTTCATAGCATGATGTAGATGGATTTTGGTGCAAGAAATTGAGGAATAGAGATACTTTAGGTCATGGATCATTTTCTGTTGAGGCTGATATCTCAAGATTCTTGAAGGAATAATCATGTTTGAATGGTGGAAATTGATTAGTGAGAAGTGTAAATTGCATTAGGATCATTATTGTTGAGAATTGTGATGATCAAGATTTGGTGTGTTTCTGAAAATGTGATTGGGTTTGAATTTAGAGAAAGAATTAGTAAATTTGGAGGTTGGATTCGTGTTCAGGATGAAAAACTGAGTGAGATGATGATTTGTTTTGTTATTTTTGATGACCTGTGATGAACACTTCACCGGAGAAGACGGTGGCGCTGCAACTCAGGCCACCGTCTGGAGATTTCCCTCGCTTAGTTTGAATTTGGGGACGATGCATGGGAGCCATTGGATGAGTGTTTGACCCTTGACTCAGGCAAGCAATGGACGGCCACGATGGATTGCTGAAACTCTGAAGAGAAGATTGAGAATTGATACGCTGCGTTTCATTAATTAGTTTGGTTTGGGCTTAGTGTACTAAGTGATATCAACACCCCCGTTTTGGCCCAGTCTGTGAAATGAATTGGAAATGATGGCTATTCATCACACTTGTTTCATTATTTTCTTTTATTTTTCTTTATTTTTCATCATTTCATATAGTTAGAAAATAATTCATAATAAATAGGAAAATAACTCAATTTGATCCAGGTTTTTTTTCCCTGACTCATGAATGAGTCTAGAATTTGAGAAAATTAAGAGTTTAGGAATTTATCCATTTTTTATTTTAATTTCATTTTTTTATTTTAATTGATATTAATTGCATTATGGTTGATACCTTGTCTTGCTGATTTTGGTGTGATCATTTGATGATGATTTTTGAGCTGATTTTTTGTGTGTAGCTAGTTTAGACATGTATGCTCGTATAGTATTTTTCTCACATTTTTGTGATGAAATTAAGTGGTATTTTTAAGTTGAGCTTTAGGTGCTCTAGTTTTAGGGTTTAACCTTAGTACCCCATAGTTTAGGATTTAATTCTAGGACTTATTGGATGATTTGATCTCTGGAATTAACATGGTAGAGTCATGATTGACTTAGGTGATCCTAACTTGCTAATTCAACTAGAATGATTTCTTTAGTTCCCTTAGATTAGGGTTTTGATTCTCTTTCTCTTGGATGATGATCAAGGCATGTGTGGGCTGCTGTGGAATGCTTGATGGAGCTTGGACTTGAAGTTTGCTCCTCCTTTGGTGTAGTTTGTTTAGGGTTAAGGATTAGGGTATGTAAGTAGAGCTTCTAGATAGATTCTCCTCTTTCATGAAACATGGAAGATGTTGATCACTTCCATTCCACCCTATGATATAAGGTCCCATTGTGAAGGCCTCATACCTCCATTGGTAAGATGAATGGCTCCTCACAAATTGGTAGAACCTTTGAGGGTTCCTTTCCTTGATGGTAGAATGCTTAGAGGTGACCTTTGGTCTTCACTTTGCTTTCCACTATCCACACCTTACTCTTGTTAGATGAAGCGCGTTACGAGCCTTAAGCTACTTGGGTAATGATAATTGAGTGGCCTCCTCTCAATCGTCTAGAATGTTTAGTATACGTCCTTTGGACGATATGCGACGCATTCGTTCCCAGGTCATAGTCTCTAGAGTTGTACGAACTACAGAAAACTAAAAAACAGTTCTTCCATAAAAGACAGAAAACAAACTTCAAACCTTTTTGCCCCGTGGGCCCGTAAATCAAAGAAAGCTTTTCTGAAGAAAAGAGTTTCGTTAACTCTCAGTTCTACCGCAAACGGTAACGCCTAAGTCTCCAAGGGTCGAGCTGCGTACATCCAACTGCTGGAACTGTTTGTTAACCCTACTCGAAAAACAGATGAATCTGAATTCCTGTAATCCTTATTAGCCCAAACTACGTAAGCTCTGATCTCTCATACCTGTTGAGAGTACGTAGGCACAATACTGATGTATTGGCGAGCCACCTTCCCTGTAACCCGTAGTTAGCCGAACTACGTTGACTCTGATTTCTCATTCTCTGATGAGAATACGTAGGCATAAAGTGCGACACTTTGCCGAGTCATTTTCTTTTCTTTTTTAAGCCAGTCTTGATAGGTAGATAGATAAAACCAACCCGTCAGATAAACACAACAAGCGTGGATCCCATCGAGTACGATGGACGTGAGGGGTGCTAATACCTTCCCCTTGCATAACCGACTCCCGAACCCAGACAACGGTTGTGATGACCTTGTCTTATACCTTTTCGTCAGGTTTTTCCTATCGTTTCCTTTCCCGTTCCGAGGGATAAATAACGAAAAGTGGTGACACTTCTGTTTTGCCGGCAACTTATTTTCGCGGAAGCGACAACGCATTCCCAAAAAACCCTAATAGCCTTCGTCGGAGAAATCATAGCCGCCGCCCAACACATTGGAAAACCCATCAAGCTCGCCGGAATCTTCATAACTTCATTAATTTTCTAAAAAGCATCAATCTCCATAACGATTTTCATCAACATCATCCAAATCTTCATCAATCTTCATACAATTTTCCCAGAAATTCAAACCTTCAACAACATCTACCCGGATTTCCAATTATGAATAGTCACCTTCATCCATTGATGATCTCAACCGTAACAATAAACTACAGATCTAAACGCCAAACATTCCATGAACAAACCTTCATCTCATTTTCAGATTTCAATCGAACCATTTCCTCTGTGAAAGCTTCAATCAAATTCAATCCCAAATTAATTCCATCTTCATGATCTGGATCCACAAACTACATCCATAGATCTTCATCATGAATCTTCAGATCTTCACAAACACAACAACGAAAACACAAACTAAACCTAGATCTGAGCTTGATTCTTCATCCGCCATTACCATCTTCAACAAGCTAAACATGCATCTCCATATCCGAACATAAACCACTCATCAACGTCATCTGAACTTCCAAACTCGTTTCCGTCATCAATCGCACTCCCACGCGTCGCTACTGCGAAAATCGGCGCCGGCTGAATAGAAGAGTCGCCACCGTGCGTTATTTATCCCAAAGGAGGGAAAGGAAACGCTCAGAGTAAACCTACCGCAAAGACGGGAAAGGAATGGTCATCGCAACCAAATCCTGGATTCGGGAGTCAGTTACGCAAGGGGAAGGTATTAGCACCCCTCACGTCCGTCGTACTCGACGGGATCCATGCTTGTTTTCTAGTACGGATTGTTATTCTATCTATTCTACAGGTCAGGGGTTAAAAGAAAATAAAATGACTCGGCAAAGTATCGCACTTTATGCATACGTATTCCCGTCTGGAACGAGAAATCAGAGTCAACGTAGTTCGCCTACCTACTGGAAAGGAGGGGAAGGTTGCTCGCAAGGATATCGCATCCTATGCCTACGTACTTTCATACAACATGAAAGATCAGAGCAAACCTAGTTCGGGCCACGTACGACACAAGCTTGTATTGATTGTTTTTATCTCCTTCTGAAAAAGGGTTTTTCTGATTACTGGTCCAAGCGGACAAAAAATGACGTTTTGATGAATTCACATTCTTTTACGGAAGAAGTGTCTTTTATTGCGTTTAAATATTTATTGTGTTTTTCTGTTTGTTTTGAGAAAGAAGAGACAGAACTCTAACCTATGGTTGAAAAGGGAATCAAACTAACCTAATGTTATCATGCATGGGTTAAGACCTAATGTCTATCATGTTCCTCTCTTGCGCAGAGAGAAACAGAGATCCTAAGGGGATAGACGGAAAAACAACAGCATATACAGTAAAGCAGTAAAATGCATGAATGCAGCAGTACAAGTGAGGCAAGGGAGTCCCACTCAACCTCGAACCTAGAAAACAACAGGCAAAGTGAAACAAATTCACTTCAACCTAACAGGTCAATTAGCAAGCAATACAATCAGGGAAACTCAAACAATACATCAAAGACTTATAAACAACAAAAATAAACAGCAAACAGCAACTCTGCACAACAAGCTCCATCATCTTCTATCTTCAAGTCATCCTCAAAACATCTACAAACTTCAAGCAAGCATCAATCTTCATCTTCACAACCTTCAAGAAAGGTCTCTATCTTCAATCTTTCATGGCTTTTCTTCAAGTCCCACTCTCCAAGAGGAGTAGCAGTTAACAAGATGAATTGGATGTTAAGCAGTCAGTTGCCTACCAAGGGTGGCCTACTGACTGTTAACATGATACAGACAATTTTCTCTCAAAAGTTCTATCTTTTAAATACATTCACTAATCCTTCCAAAGGAAGGAGGTGAGTATTTAAAAGAGACTTTGAATCATAGAGAAAGAATGGAGGCAAACAAGACCTTCCATGTTTATGAAGCAAGTTTCTACTCTAGAGCTCTACCTAGCTCCTAGTTCCTATAACCTTCAACAGCTGCAGGCAAGCTACCATCTTCATCAACTCTTGAAATTGATCTTCACTCCTTTTGTCTTCAATGGCTTCATCAGCAAAGTCTTCACTCAAACCCAAACCCCCAAGCAAGCCCAATACCCCACACAATCAAACAATAACCCTAGAAAGGGCACACCATACAATCAATCAAATACAAAAATATACTAAAAATATTAATACAATGGGGAAAATTCTACTATTTATTCTAAGGGATCTATTATGCTTACCCTTAATACCCCTATAGTCCCAGGTCCTAATTCAGTCTAAAAACCCAAAAGAGAATTGTTTCAATACATCTATGTTATGTTCAAAACCCTAATTGACTAGCCTAAGAGTTTCTAACTAAAACTACCTAAAATGAAGTCCTAGAAAATGTGGTATAAAAACCAGGGGCACCTAATATCCATATCTAGTTGTACTAAAAAGAATGGGGTGAAAATCCTAAAGGAAACTCTTAAACTAAATTCAACAAATGATAGCATCAACTAAAAGAATTTAAAAAGCAATTAAATGTAAAAATATGCAAAAAAATATGAAAATGAAGTAAAATGACAATTTTATGCTTTTATATTTTTCTTGACAAAAAATAGAAAATGGGAAAAAAAGTCTCATTAAAAAATAGTTATTTTTCATTTTTATATGAATTTTTAAAGTTAAATGAAATTTGGAATGAAATTAAATTGAGAAATGATGAGGGGGGTATGAACAGAAATTAAATGCAGTTGGTTTCTCATTTGGGCCCAGATATGGGGGTGCGCATAGCATAGCGCCTGGGCCCAGCTTGAATTCAGAAAACACAAAATAAATGTAAGAAAAAGAAAGAAAAAAACAAGAACGCGATGTAAATAGCAGTGAATGGTAGTACAGCTATGGACTTGGGCCTGAAGGGGGGTTTGGAAAGCAAAATTCAACAAAAGCCCACGCCAGCGTTTTAATGAAACGCTGCGTTTCATGCGCGCAGAACTCCCTCCAATCTCGTCTTTGAATACCAGCCATCCGATCTGTTTGCAGTCAACCAAGTCAGCGCGTGATTAATGGCTTGGATTTCGTCTTCAACCTTGGTCATTAGGGTTTCAGAAAACCCCATGGAAATAACTCCCATGCGTGAAACTCCCATCAATGCGTGCTCACTCATCTCTCCATCAAATGACACGATGTAAGAACCAAATTCAATCTATTTTCCACGTAGAACACAACCATGGTGTTGGTTTGCATTAAAACTCTCTCTATCATCCAAACCGAAAGATATAACATTAGGGATTCAACATTTCCTCAAGTTTCGACCATCATCAAACTCACCAGTCTTTGCACAACAATAATCCTCATGCTATACTGATTAAGACTAGCCAATTATCTAAGATTCTAACAACTTAATCACTATGTTCTATGCCCAAACAGATTTCATGCTCGCATGTCAACCTTCACCAAATCTTGCTAAAGTCTCCAAAATCAATCATCTAACCACCTAAACCATGTTTAACCTAACAAATCTACCTCATGCTACCTAATTCAAGCCAAATTGTGAGAAACACTAACCTGATAAGAAGTTGAAAACAGATGGTGATTCTCTTCACTTCAAAGCCAACAATGCTCCAAGATCCACCAATGAACTATATTCTTGCTTCTGTTTGCAATAATTCGAGCTCAAACCACCTGGATCCTTGTAACCGATTTCAATTGCACTTGGATGTAAGAATTTACATAGCACGATTCAGGCACCAATCCACTCAGATCTTGGTTGCAATGTGATCACTGATGATTATTGAATAGAATGAGAACAAAATCTTGAAGAAATGATGAAGAATTGAGAAGGTTTGAAGCAATTTGCAAAAAAGCAAGATGAAGTGAAACTATGAGTTTTTGATCCAAATGAAGTTCAACCCCCTCTTGGATCAGTTATAATGAATATATAGATGATGATGGAAAGTTCTAGAATTTGCTAGATTGATCTCATGAGAAGTTTCTTATATCTTTGCATGAGAATTTGAAAAATGCAAGTTGAAAAATCAGCTCATGAAAACATTGTTGCAGCAGCCCAAAATATCTTGAATTTCTCTTTTCATGACAAATAGAAAGTGTAGGAACCATCCCTTGCCTTGCACCTTGTCCTAGCTTGATTTGGCAAGTGTATCTTCTTTTACAAGTAACTTATGATAACTCCAATTTCTTGACTTCAAACCAAAAAAATAATATTGCCAATGATCTTAAAATGCAATTTACCTTCAAAATGGTTGGTCATATGCTTGGTTTTGCTTTTGTATCAAAAAATCACAATTTTGGTCATTTAAAAAGGTATTTTTCCCTTTATAATTGGTCAATTTTGCAAATCTAATCTATGAGCATTTCCAACTTACCACAACCACTTTTCTAGACTCAAAATGTCATTTGGAGCAAGTTTGATGTTGACCATTTCTTCATTTGAAATTTGGAAATAGGAGTTTTGGGCATATGCTTGAAATGACCTGTAATTCCACTTTCCCAAAATACCCCTGGCTTTCCAAGATCATAAGTAGAGTTCTACAAATCAGATGAAGGCATACCATACCTTTATAGAAAGCTAAGATCATGAGGAACAACTTTAATGTTGGCCAGAAATCCATTTGAACATTCCTTGTGGGGTAAAAGTTGCTTGTAAGTCAAGTAACTTTCACAGACAAATTTCAGGGTCCTCAGATGACCTGTAACTTGCAAGAACCATAACTTGAGTTCTATAAATATCCTTGATGCCTTCCACCACTCAAATTAAAGGTCTTGAGATGTTATACAAGTTTCATGTTGGCCAAGGATCCATTTGAGACTTGAATTTTGAATTATTTTGCTTGGAAGTTTGACCTAAATCAGGGGATTTTACACAGAAACCCTAATTCAGAAACTTCTCTTCTTCTTGATTTCTTTTGATTTCTCCTTGGCACAACACTATATCCATATCCACATATCAAATGAGGCATCCCACATCTTTCAAACAGGCCTTGATGCCCTTCAATCAAGCATTTAACCTAGGGTTGACCCAGATGAAACCCTAGTTGACTATCTTCAACTGCAGCTCTTGCAATCACACCAATGACTGGTCTCACTTTCAAAATGACCCTCTAGGCCTTCCATGATGTCAATTCATAGCTCACCATTTCTCTGATGATCTTCACATATCCTCAAGATAGAAGAGAAACCCACTGCTTGGTCCACTAACTTTTCAGGCTTCAATTTCTTTCTAATGACTTGCATAGGCTTGAATTTGAATAAGAACCTCTTGATAGGCTCATAGAGATAAGAATGGCACTTGGTCCCTTGTTGGATGGCTTGCCCATGCTATGATATGCAGATGAATTAATTATGTACATGACCTAATATGCAAATGCTAAAGCTATGAGACATAAAATCAGGTGAAATAAGTTGAGCAAATTTTAGGGTGCAACACCACGGATTCAACAACAAGCTCAACTCACAATTCAGATTGTCACGCAAGCTCTCTTTCTTCATTGATTCTAGTTTCAAATCTAGATTTCGCTGATCTTTGATTTCCAGGCTTCATCTTCATCCGTCAGCTTCAGCAGAACTCAAACCCTAACTCTCAACAAGAGATTAAAAGGATCAACTTGGATTTTCTTTGAGTTGGTTTGATTAGTTTTCAGTTGTTTTTCTTTGTTTGGACAGGAGAAGAAGGAAAGCATGAGATCAGAGAGACAGAGATGAGTGTGATGTTGAATAAGAGGCAGAGCTAGGTTTTTTTTTAGCAAAGCAAATGAAGAAGATGATGAGGCTCTCGTGGACCCTTTCAAGCGGGTTAGTGGGCTTTCCAGCCCAACTGGATTTTAGCCAATGCACCCTTGTTCTGGATTGTACCCCTTATGCTTTATTTTTCTAAATATATTTCACTATTTTCTTTTAGAAAATTATAGTATTATTTTCTTATAGAATATTACATATATTTTGTATAGAGTTTATATTATATTTTTCTATAAATATTTTCCTTTTAAATTTCTTTTAGACCTTATTTTTCTTTTAGAAGTTTATTTCAATTTCCATTTGTTATAGGACTTGCCATCTCATTTTCATTTTGTTTTGGTCGACGACGAGACCTCCGTAAACCGTTATTAATCAAATTATTGATGGATAATGTAGGATCCGAGACCACCTTTCTCTCTCCTTATTTCTCTTCTCCTTCTGATTTTATTTTGACTTTCTTCTGTTCAGGTCCGTGTGACACGATTCAATTGGAGAATAATTCTCAATATCATTTCTCTATCTTTTGACACGGAAATTAATACGCAACCTCTTATAGCTTGACTTCCATTTATAAGTCGAGCTACCACGGTTTAGCGTCACGTTGATCCCGATTCGATTCGAACGTAATCATCAAGGATCAAAGAGGAAAAGCTTGGAATGGAGCTTGCACGCAAAGTCAAGAGTCAACAGAACCACTCCATTCAGTAACATTGTTTTTATTTCATCTCTTTTATTCAACCATCGAGTGTTGTGAGTTGTAAGCATTAGATTTGTGGGAAATGATGAGTGGGGATCCTCTTCTCACTCTTCTAGAATGTTTAGCGTATGTCCTTTGGACAATATGCGACGCATTCGCTCCTACGTCATAGGAATTAGCGTGTGCGTCCCGATTCAAACGTTTTCTCTCACGTCCTTGTGATTGAGACCTCTTTTCTCTCGCTTCCGTGCGATCGAGACTCCCTTTTGTCTCGCCCCCGTGCGATCGAGACCTTTTTCTGTAGTTGGCTGAACTACAACTACTCTGATTTCTCATACCATATGGGAATATGTAGGCACAAGACGCAATATCTTGAAGAGCACACTAACAACTAACTTCTTTTTTCTCTCGCTTCCGTGCGATCGAGACTTATCCCGCTGACGACTAATATCCCCTTCTCTTGCCCCCGTGCAATCGAGACCAACCAGTTGTTCTAAATCCTTTAGGTAATCCGTACCTCTAAACCAATGACGTGCTACGTCCAGTCTATCGCAAACAAGTAACACCTAAGTCTCCAATGGTCGAGCAACAATATACCTAACTGCTAGAATGCGTACGCTAGTATCGTCAACCTTTTCTCTCTCCCCCGTGCGATCGAGATCACCCCGTTTACCCGTAGTTAGCTCGAACTACATTTGCTCTGATTCCTCATACCAGATGAGTATACGTAGCCACAAGACGACGATGTCTTAGCGAGTAACCTTCCCCACCTTTCACCCATAGTTTTCCGAACTACGTTGACTCTAACTTTCTCATTGCACGAGGGAATACGTAGGCATAGAGCGGTGATGCTCCATCGAGTCTCTTTTCTTTTCTTTTGTCCCTGAGCCGTACCTTAGATAGTACACACCCTTTTAGACTAGATAACAAGCATGGATCCCGTCGAGTACGACGGACGTGAGGGGTGCTCATACCTTCCCCTTGTGTAACCGACTCCCAAACTCAGGATTTGGTTGCGATGACCGATCTTATCCCTTTTTCACAGGTTTTCTCTGATCGTTTCCTTTCCCTCTCTTTGGTATAAATAACGAATGGTGTAGACTCTTATATCATTGCCGACACCTTTTTTCACAGTAGCGACAGCTGACGACTCTGCTGGGGACCTTTCCCATCCCCTATGCGAGTCAATCCTAGCGCTTGTTTGCTTGTCTTTGGGTGTGTATGTTTGTGTGTTGTATTTTATATATTGTTGTATTTACATTTTCCGCACTCTATTATTATATGTTGCTGTTGTGATGTTGGGTGGTTGTTCCTTTGAGAGATAAGCCAAAACCCAGGCTTAAGTACACACATAGCATTAGAAGTGTAAAGTAGTGGTGAACCTACATGTTTTGCATGCACTAGTTCCCACGAAATTCGTGCCCAGGCGAGATTCTCTTCGATGACTTCTTTTCTAGCCCTTTGGGCTCGATGGGAATATTGGATCTGAGGATTGTCGACTCTGGGAACCGATCATTTAGAAGTCAGCTAAGTGAGGCCGCTTCATTAGACTATGATGCCAAACCAAAAATGGTGAACGTATCATCATTTCTTGAAAGTCTATGACGCTGACGACTGCATAGGATGCCGAACCTTGTCAGATTAGGTCCATACCTGTGAGTGGGAGGGTTTTTGCAGGAAACTTGACTTCCAGCCAACCCGGTATTTTGGTTTTCTCTTCAAAGCGAACTTACCCAGTCAACAGTTTTGTTCAGTGATTTGTGGGATCTTTGATCCTTTGTTTGTTGCATCAGTATTTTGCATTGCATTTCATTTGCATGTCATTTTTGCATGTCAATCCTCAACCGGAACAGAGACCTTACTCGTCTTTTGTCCAACCCGCAGTTGATTTCCCAACATTGGCATTGGACTTGAATTAGCTTCTGGAAGGATCATGAACTCAGGAGAGCAAAATTAGGTTGTTACGAGGGCCGAATTTGAATTGATGAAGAATCAGTTGGATAAACTCATGGAAGCCATGACATATATGACTAGAGGAGAGGCAAATATTCAGAGGACTCTAGTGAACAATATTTCTCAAGCTCAGCCTGTGCAGATTCCTATCGAAGAGCATACTATTGTCAGAGATAGAGATGCATCTTCTCTCCAAGACACGGACTATCAAAGTTTCACTTTCTCTGTGCCTGATTCTCAAAGGGTTGTTCCGAAGATTAATCCTAAGAACCCGCATACCGTTGAATTTATGAGAATATCTCGTATGTTGGATGAAAAGCTTTACACCCTGATGAGTCAGGATACTCTTAATCTGAATGCTTCGAGCATGTGTTTGGTGCCAGGTCTTGTAATGCCTCTGAAGTTTAAGACGCCAAATTTTGAGAAGTACAAAGGGGATAGTTGTCCGAAGCAGCATCTGGTTATGTTTTGCAGGCGAATGACCTCGTATGTTCATAATGACAAGCTTATGATTCATTGCTTCCAGGACAGTCTGAGTGGGGCATCTCTGAATTGGTACATGCAGTTGGAAAGTGGTTGCATTCGATCATGGTCAGATTTAGCCAATGCCTTTATGAAGAAGTACAATTATAATCTCAACATGAATCCCAGCCGCATGCAGTTGCAAGAATTATCTCAGGCACACAATGAATCCTTCAGAGGGTATGTGCAGAGATGGAGAGAGTTAGCTGCTCATGTTCAACCACCACTTATGGACAGAGAATTGGTTGACATATTCATGGGTACTTTGCAAGGCCATTACTTCGATAAGATGATTGGTAGTGGGGCATCAAACTTTGCTTACCTGATGATAATGGGAGAACGCATTGAGAGCGGAATCAAGAATGGAAATATTCGAGACATCTCAGATACCTTAGTTTATGAAGGCGAATCAGTTGTCAGTTCTCAAGAAGAATGGGAGAAAGAAAGTGATGTTATCCCGGAATCTCCCGTACCTCAGATTCAGTTTTTAGACACTTCGAGTGTCCATAGTCAGCAACCTGTTAGGGTTGTATATCAGATATCTGTTCCCCGCCAGAGTCAACAGTCATACTGTCATCAGCCACGTCAACACGCCCAACGAAGACCAAGGAAGCCAGAGAGGCATTTCACTCAGCTGCCAATGTCATACAGTCAAATGTTGCCGAATTTGATCAGAGGTGGGTTGATAGTACCAAAGAAGATTAATCCGGAGATTCCTCCATATCCGCTAAGTTTTGATATCAACGCCCGCTGTGAGTACCATGCTGGGGCACAGGGGCATTCAACCGAAGACTGTAAGGTGTTAAAGAGCAAAATTCAGACTCTGCTTGACTCCAACATGTTCTCAATCACGCCTCAGGGTGTCCAGATCAACGATCTTCCATCATTCATTCACGTGGGTTTAGAGGAATATCAGACTGGCTTCGACTAGCAATTCTGAAGATGGCTGGTTCAGCATCAAATCAAGACATGAAAGCCCAGTTCCCTGAAGATGGAAATTTCTTTGTTATGTCATTTATGTGCATTTGTAATTTCCTTTCTATTAAAGTGCAAATCTCATTTATTAAACTTATTTGTTTTCAATTGATAATGATAATGAAATGAATATGCATGTTTTGATTAAATCCATTTTTGTTCACTCTATGCTTTTATTGATGTCAAACGCTTGTTTAAGCGGAATCCGAGGGAGGTTGACAAAGTTTAAAGACGCAAAGCTTCTGATTGTATGCTTTTGAATAAAATCTACTGATGATGTACATGCATTGCTTCAAATTCCTAAACACCGGAGATAGAAGGATGATAATCCCTTGTCAACCCCTTTGAGCCTAGTAGTAGGAGTTTCTTTCTAAAAACAAAAAACCCTTAATCTTAACCTGGGGCAGGGTAGGTGTCTGTTATCTTGACCGAGCATCCGAATTGTAAAAAGAGTGTTCCCGTTCGAGGATCAATCACACCTGTAGAGGTCGTACCTAAAAAACCATAATGGTTATCCATCGCGACCAAAGAGTAAGACAGTCACAATCCTTTCAACAAGTTAGACAAGCCGGTGTCACGTGATTTGTTCTCGAAAAGAATTAAAATAACAGAGAAAGAAAAAGAAAAAGCCCACTAAGTCGATAACTTGAAAACAAGTGGCTTAGGCAAAAATTAGGGCATCCCGCTGGACTTTGAAAAAAAATATACTCAAAAGAGTCAGTCCAAGCAAAAATAGGGAGATATAAAAATGGTGAAAAGCAAGTCGTGTAACTCCGGGCATCAAAGACGAAAAGCGAGTGTCTGTCACTCCGAAAACTTGTGGTTTCCTGAACTATCACTCCTGCCATTCAACCTCTGAGAGGTAAGTGAGTGTTGAATTAGCTGAACATAGGATTGGAGAACATCAAGGAGAACGGGTGGGCTAAACATAACTTTGAGCCTTATATCCTTTCTTTCAAACCGTGAACCCGACCATGTTACAACCTTCAAAAGTCCTAATTAAAGCAGGTTTGTTTCGAAAGCATACTTCGGTAAAGATCGCGTCGAAACTGACTCCTAAAAGGATTCTTCTTACCATGTTGGTATTGATATTGACATTCTGATAAATGATTCGTTCGCTATATGTCACAAATATTTCTTCTAGTAAACAGACTTGGATTCCAAAACTGTCATATGCATCGCATTAATGTTATCTTTTGCAAAGCGATTGTTTTACTTGCAAGTAAGCACTTGACATCAGGAAAGTTTCTACAGTGGAAAGTTTCGTGCAGAGTGCTTGAGTACTCCGTTGAGTAGGGGCACGCCATATCAAATGATCATATCAGGGGAATCAACCATCCGAAGATGCAGTTAATCTGGGGCAATCAGGTTGAGATTCAGTAAATCTCTCTCGAAGGTCAGTTGGTTAGGGGTACTTCTCCACAAATCAGCCAATCAGGGGTAAAGTCATTTCAAGGCTGGGGCAGGTCACCCCAAGAGCTATCCTTATTTAGAAGGCAATGAATTCGAAGCACCTCTCTGAGGTTCAGAATGTTGAGCCAGTTCATATCAGACCATCAGGGTACATAGATTTCAGGTTCCCTTTCGAGGAAGATTTCTACAAAAATCCCACGAGCTAGGGCAAAATTTGAAATAGAAGGAACTGTTCCTCCCCATATCTTCAGAGCTACTCAGAGCTATTCAAGCAGGATCATTCAACCTTCAAGTTCAAGACGAATGATGGGAAGTCATGTTAACCATCTCCCGACCCTTCAACCATAAACCTTGTATTCAGACAAGCCGTTTTCCAACCCTGTATCCAAACTTCCCAACGTCAGTCGTACCTGACCCTTCACAAAAAACCAATGTCCAATCCCTATTGGAGACCAGTAGAAAGCCCAATCCCTATTGGCGCCTCATTCCAAAATTCAATTCCTATTGGTACCCATAAAAATTTCACCTGGTCTTCCCCAGCAAAAGTCCAATTACTTGGCTCATCCGGTTACCCCCAGCGGAGTTGGCTTCACCTCTTCAGCATTTATTTTGCTGGAGTGGTTGTTTGCATCCAGCTTTCCCCGACAGCATGAGCCTGCAACTGCATTTTTTCATAATATTATCATATTTGCATCATCTTTACATTTCATCCTCAAATGTGTAGCATTTCTATTTTATATGGAGCATTACACCATAGTAAAAAATTTCAAACATATGCATGTGAGGCATAAGCCAGTTTTTGTTAGCCTTCCGTGGAACCCTGAATCAACTCTTCAATTAAGACAGTGATATATCAACAACCTGGTTCAGTCGGCTCATCTGCTTGCTTTCTTTTGGATTTCAGATCATACGTCGGTCATGCTTTGTCTATCAGCCCTCTGATGTTGACATCTCCAAGCAGATTTTTTGTCCGTCAGCCCTCTGATGATGACATCTCTAAGTATATTTTTTGTCCATCATCCCTCTGATGATGATATCTCCAAGCAGATTTTCTTTGTTCGTCAGCCCTCTGATGATGACATCCCCAACAGGTTTTGTTTTCGTCGATCCCTATTGACAAAGTGGTTCTGTGGTTCGCCGAGGTGTTCTTTGGATTTGTTTTTCTTCTCGTCTACCATTAGACGATGTGAGTGTTGGATATTTCTTTCCATCTACCCTTAGACGATGTGGTTCCTCGGATATGGATATTTCTTTCTGTCTACCATTAGACGATGTGGATTTTGGGTATCTCTTCCCGTCTACCCTTAGACGAGGTGGTTCTTCGGACAAGTTTTCTTCCCATCTACCTTTAGATGATGTGATATTTTGGATATGAATATTTTCTTTCCGTCTATCATTAGACGATGTGAGCTTTGGATTTGTTTTCTTTCCATCTACTCTTAGACGATGTGATTCCGGATATTGTTTTATCTCTGTCTATCCTTAGATGATGCGAGATTTGGATGTGATTTCGGATATGGTTTGCCTTCTTGTCTACTCTTAGATGATGTGACTATGGTTTTCTTCCCGTCTATCCTCAGACGACACAAGTTTCAGATTTGGTTTTCTCTCCGTCTATCCTTAAACGATGCGAGTTTTCGATAATATCTTCTCAACTTCGTGTTGAGTCAGCCTTCGGGTTCGATGCTTGTTTTTATTTAACAGGTGCCTGACGGTGATGTCAGATGTTTCTTCTCAGCTACGGGTTGAGCCAACCTTCGGGTTCATTGCATATTGTGTTCGTTAGATGCCTGGTGGCGATGTCAGATATTTTACTAACTTGATGCAGAGGCCTGACGGAAAAGTCAGAAGTTCAGTATCCGCTACGTAATATCAGACAATCTTTCCGACTTAGTGTCGACGATTTGAAATTAGTAATCAGTTTGGTTGTTGCCATTGCAACTACCAAATTCAGTTATGTTGCAACGGAGTTTGCAGTTCTGTTTTTGCGGTTGGCAAATTTTCGGGTTCTTTGGTATTCAACCGTCTTTTACCTTTGAATGTTTGAAAGTCGTTCGCTTTTCAAACCTTCAGGTCCAAGCCGTTTGAATAGGGGCAGCTGTTGTACCCCAAAATTTGACCAAATGTTTCTAGCAATTTGGCTTATGTTTTGTTTCATTTGCATTTGCATCTGCATACCATATACTTAGCATTTTTTCAGCCGGATTAATTTAATCAGGATTATAGCCCCTTTGCTCGCGTTTCAGACGATTTAAACCAGTTCAAATAAGGAGGTTTATTTTGGAATTTGTGCTTTTCCCGATGATTCGGTCTATGCTGTTATTTTTGGGGATATTTCGGTGTCCGCCTGGTTACCGTTTATTTCGTTGCATGCTCGCATTTTATGTTCACTGATTTAATTTTCTAGAATTTATTTTGTTAACTTTTGGCATAGAAATTAGAGTTTTTAAATAGTTTTTTAGATTTAATTTCTCTTCTTTAAATATTTTAGTTTTTAATAGATTTTAAATAATATTTTCTAAAATCATTTTATTAGAATATAGATTTTTATTCTTTTAGAATGATTTAGATTTTTATTAGATTTTATTAATCTATATTAGAATTGGTTAGAATTTTAGATATATTTTAATTTTGGATATTGGTGGTTATGTTGATTAGGTTTAATTAGTTTACTTTAATTAAACGATTTTAGTTTTAACGTTGCATCATTAAGTTTTAGCCAGCATTTACTAGACAACTTTTGTCTTGATTTAATTTTTAGTTAGTTTAATTGTCAGCATTAATATTAGTCAGTTTGTATTAATCATTGTTCAGATTTATTCATTAATTCTAGTTTACATTAATTAATCAGTCCTTTAAGTCTAATCGCAGGCCACATGTCAGATGTCAGGGCTATAAATGCCCTGTTCATTCTCTCTCTCCAGGGGCTGACACGCATTCCCAAAAAACCCTAATAGCCTTCGTCGGAGAAATCGTAGCCGCCGCCCAAAAAACCGGAAAACTCATCAAGCTCGCCGGATTCTTCATAACTTCATCAATTTTCCAGAAACACACCAATCTCCATAACGATTTTCATCAACTTCATGCAAATCTTCTTCAATCTTCATACAATTTTCTCAGAAATTCAAACCTTCAACAACATCTACCCGGATCTCCAATTATGAACTGTCACCTTCATCCATTGATGATCTCAACCGTAACAATAAACTACAGATCTAAACGCCAAACCTTCCATGAACAAACCTTCATCCCATTTTCAGATTTCAATCGAACCATTTCCTCCGTGAAACCTTCAATAAACTTCAATCCCAAAGTAATTCCATCATCACGATCTGGATCCACAAACTACATCCATAGATCTTTGTCATGAATCTCCAGATCTTCACAAACACAACAACGAAAACACAAACCAAACCTAGATTTGAGCTCGATTTTTCATCCGCCATTACCATCTTCAACAAGCTAAACATGCAACTCCAGATTCGAACTTAAACCACTCATCAACGTCATCTGAACTTCCAAACTCATTTTCGTCATCGATTGCTCTCCCACGTATTCAACAACAAGTTCAACTCATGATTCAGATTGTCACGCAAGCTCTCCTTCTTCATTGATTCCTGTTTCAAATCCAGATTTCGCTCATATTTGATTTCCATGCTTCGTCTTCATCCGTCAGCTTCAGCAGAACTCAAACCCTAATTCTCAATAGGAGATTGGAAGGATCAACTTGTATTTTCTTTGAGTTGGTTTGATTGGTTTTTAGCTGTCTTTCTTTGTGTGGACTGTCGAAGAAGGAAAGCATGAGATCAGAGAGACGGAGATGAGTGTGATGTTGAAGAAGAGGCGGAGCTAGGTTTTTTTCTGAGCAAAGCAAATGAAGAAAATGACGAGGCTCTCGTCGACCCCTTCAAGCGGGTTAGTGAGCTTTCCAGCCCAACCAGATTTTAGCCAATGCACCCTTGTTCTGGACTGTACCCCCTGTGCTTTATTTTTGTAAATATACTTCACTATTTTCGTTTAGGAAATTATAGTATCATTTTATTATAGAATATTACATATATTTTATATAGAGTTTATATTATATTTTTCTATATATATTTTCCTTTTAAATTTCTTTTAGACCTTATTTTCCTTTTAGAAGTTTATTTCAATTTCCATTTGTTATTGGACTTGTCATCTCATTTGCATTTTGTTTTGGTCGATGACGAGACCTTCGTAAACTGTTATTATTCAAATTATTGATGGATAATGTAGGATCCGAGACCACCTTTTTCTCTCCTCATTTCTCTTCTCCTTCTGATTTTATTTTGACTTTCTTCTATTCTGGTCCGTGTGACACGATTCAATTGAAGAATGATTCTCAATATCATTTCTCTATCTTGTCTTTGACATGGAAATAAATACGCAACCTCTTATAGCTTGACTTTCATTTATAAGTCGAGCTACGACGGTTTAGCATCACATTGATCCCGATTCGTTTCGAACGTCATCATCAAGGATCAAAGAGGAAAAGCTTGGAATAGAGCTTGCACGCAAAGTCAAGGGTCAACGGAACCACTCCGTTTGATAACATTGTTTTTATTTCATCTCTTTTATTCAATCTTCGAATTTTGTGAGCTGTAAGCGTTAGATACGTGGGAAATGATGAGTGGGGAGCCTTTTCTCACTCGTCTATAATGTTTAGCATATGTTCTTTGGACAATATGCAACGCATTCACTCCTACGTCATAGGACTTAGCGTGTGCGTCCCTATCCAAACATTTTCTCTCGCGTCCTTGCGATTGAGACCTCTTTTCTCTCGCTTTCGTGCGATCGAGACTCCCTTTTCTCTTGCCCATGTGCGATCGAGACCTTTTTCTGTAGTTGGCTGAACTACAGCTGCTCTGATTTCTCATACCAGATGAAAATATGTAGACACAAGACGTCATGTCTTGGCGAGCGCACTAACAACTAACTTCTCTTTTCTCTCACTTCCGTGCGATTGAGACTTTTCCCGCTGACGAATAATATCCCCTTCTCTTACCCCCGCGCAATGGAGACCAACCCGTTGTTCTAAATCCTTTAGGTAATCCGTACCTCTAAACTAATTATGTGCTACGTCCGTTCTACCGCAAACAGGTAACGCCTAATTCTCCAATGGTCGAGCAGCAATACACCTAACTGTTAGAATGCGTACGCTAGTATCGTCAACCTTTTCTCTCGCCCCCGTGCGATCGAGGACACCTCGTTTACCCTTAGTTAGCCCGAACTACGTTGGCTCTGATTTCTAATACCAAATGAGGATACGTAGGCACAAGACGGGGATGTCTTGGCGAGCAACCTTCCCCACCTTTCACCTGTAGTTTTCCGAACTACGTTGACTTTGACTTTCCCATTGCACGAGGGAATACGTAGGTATAAAGCGGCGATGCTCTAACGAGTCTTTTTTATTTTCTTTTGTCCCTGAGTCGTAGCTTAGATAGTAAACACCCTTTTAGACTAGACAATAAGCATGGATTCCATCGAGTACGACGGACGCGAGGGGTATGTCCTTGTGTAACCGACTCACAAATCCGAGATTTGGTGGCGATGACCGATCTTATCCTTTTTTCACAGGTTTTCTCTAATCGTTTCCTTTCCCTCTCTTTGGGATAAATAACGAACGTTGCCGACTCTTCTGTCATTGCCATCACCTTTTTTCGCAGTAGCGACACTCAGCCGTTTGCTTTGTATCCTAGAAGAGTTTTTGTTGTTCTAGGAGGCCATCCAAGGTTGTTTCCCCAGTAGAGTGGATTTGTTTTCCCTAGTCGAGTGGATTTTTTAACACCCCAATTCTATACCCCCAAATAATCACATAATCATTTAGGCACATATTAAAAAATTTGTCAGAGTATAATTATAAACATATTATAAAAGAGGTATGACACATTATACATGACTTTAAAATATTAACCACCTGCTCAACAATTGATATGCAATAGTGGGGTAACTTTGCAACAGAGGAACTTAGTCCTTACACCCACATCTCAATATTTAGAATAAAAGCGGTAAATCTAAACATTGAATAACTTCAAACATATATATATATATATATATATATATATATATATATATATATATATATATATATATATATATATATATATATATATATATATATATATATATATATATATATATATATATATATATATATACATATATATATCATCGAGTATGAACCACCAACATAACTCATGTTTACATAAACATTCATCAACAAGATACATGTACAAATGTATCACAAAAGAATCATAATCATCCTAGCTATCCAGTGCTACATATCAGAGCCGACCGACCAAATGAATGAAGACACGCTTCACAAAAAGATCACCAGCATACCTACTCTGCAATGCCTCATAGAGCATCATAAAACACCAGAAGGGTGGGAAATATTATCGTAATACCAATGCATAAATTATATATCTTAGCATAAAAATACACATATTCTACATTCTCACCACAATTCATCGCCACTCACCCATATACATCATAATATATATATATATATATATATATATATATATATATATATATATATATATATATATATATATATATATATATATATATATATATATATATATATATATATATATATATATATATATATATATATATATACACTAAACCAAACATATTCATCACGCATACCTTCACAATTCTTATCGTTCCACATAAACATACATATTCATGTTTATTCATTAATGCAAAATTACAAAGATGATAAATGAAAATCATAGAGACCAACTCACGACTCTATGCAAATGCAATATGGTACCGACTCAATCATCTCAAGTTCACTCAGGAACTTATTGGAACCATCGCTCGTTACCAATGTAATCCTCGTCGGGCCTACGATGTTCACCCATTGCTCACACCTCACATAGGCACACAATATTTATGGATTGCTCACACCTCACATAGGCACACAATCTGATTGCTCACACCTCACCTAGGCACACAATCGTTGGTAATCATCGCTCACACCTCACACAGGCACACAACGTTACAACGGATTTTCATTAAAATCACACAACACAAGAATGTACGCCATTATGCTTCACATACAAAATGAAACAAGACACTCTTGAAATGCATACATATTCACAATATATTCATTCATTCATCTCATACTATCACATACAATCTATATACATTCACATCAATTACGCCAAACAGCATCCAACATCGCTTTACCACCTAAACGACAACGAACTCTTTCACAATTAACATGCATTTACATTTAATTTAAACAATGCATTTATTTGCCAAAATGCCACAATTCACAATAAATTCCACAATCTAAGATTCACTCCATAAGGCTACCCACAACACATTGTATAACAAAATGCACAAGCTATACATTATATAACAAAAGCGTACTGCACGATAACACATCAATCGCACACATTCGCGACGGTAAAAATCAACACAGCGATAAGTTTTCAATTTTCTGCTACAATTGAACCAGGTACAGGCCTTAAAACCATTTTTCCTAGAAAGAGCATCTCGTTAAATTTCCAACGCTTCGAACGGGGGTCAAAATCGACTTACGGTTCAAGAGTTATGAATTTTCGATGTTTTTCCACAACATAATTTTTCTGCATAAAGACTGCTACGGGTTTGAGCATTTTCGCCCGAAAATCCGGCCGATTCAATTATTTTCTTCGAAACAAATACATACTCATTCATACCAAATATATAGTAATGATTTAGAATCATCAAACGTGAAATCTACGACTTTCGATTTCAATCTGAATCTTAAACCCTCAAATCTCCAAAAATGCAAAAACTTACAAAATCAACAAAAGTCAATAAGACAAGCACACTCGATCACGGCCTAACATTACCCGATACAACTATGCAATCTATTCCGACTTTCGTTCAAAAAACCTCGATTCCTCACAAAAATCTCAATTTCAACCTAGAACTCAAGCTATGGAAAACAAGAAAACATCCAAGCAAACACATATATAATGATATACATTGATGAGATAATAAGATTTTACACCCTTACCCGATTAAATCGATTCCTAGAAGTTATTTTAAATATTTCCAAGTTTTTCCTCTTTTTCTTCTCTTTTCTCTTCTTCCTCTTTCTTTCTCTCCTTTTCTCTCTATTTCTCTTTTCTTTCTATTTCTCTCCTATTTCTTCTTCTTATCTTTTTTTTTACACAAATTTAATTAATTTATTTTCTCACATCATTCTACACTTAATCACTTTTCTACCAATTTTACTAAATTTCTCACATAATTCTATTTCTACTAAATTTCTAACTTATCATTAAATGAGAAATGTCCAAAATACCCTCCATTCTAATTTCCCCGAAAACTATCAAAAACGGCAAAATATCATAACATGTCAACATATCATATTAACACACCAATTTCACAAATAAAATAATTATCAGTCAATTTAAATAAAAGACTCAACAAAATGGTAATAATTGAAATTGGGGCGTTACAACTCTCCCCTACTTTAGAAATTTTCGTCCTCGGAAATATTACCTGATTCAAACAACTCCGGATACGACTCTCGCATCCCACTCTCTAGTTACCAAGTCATATTGTCTTCTGAAGCGCCTCCCCATGCTACTTGCAATATCCTTGCCTCTTAGCTTTCTAACTTTACGGTCCAAAATCCTAATTGGTAAAGCTTCAACCGTAAGGTTATCTCTCACTTCAACCGTATGGAATAAATCATGCGAATTCGAAAGATTCAGAGGCAATGCCACACGGTAAGCCACAACACCAACTCATGTAGTAATCTGACACTGACCAATAAAATGAGAAGTCAACTTCTTCGACTTCAAAGCACGACCCACACCCGTAACCGGTGTAACTCTCAAAAACACATGGTTGCCTTCTTGAAACTCAAGATCTTTCCTTCTCTTGTCATGATAGCTCTTTTGTCTACTTTGAGAAGCTTTCAACTTCTCCCGAATAAACTTCACTTTCTCTGTCTTTTGTTGTACCATCTCTGATTCAACTATCGTCCTCTCACCGGTTTCATGCCAACACAAAGGTGTTCGACATCTCCGACAATGCAAAGCCTCAAATGGTGCCATACTTATACTTGAACGAAAACTGTTATTGTAGGTGAACTCAATCAACGCCAAATAACTATCCCAAGCACCACCTTGCTCGAGCACACAAGCATGCAATAAATTCTCCAACGATTGAAGTATCCTCTCAGTTTGACCATCCATTTGCGGATGATAAGTCGAACTCAATCTTAGCTTAGAATCCAAAGCCTTTTGTAAACTCTCCCAAAACCTCGATGTAAATCTAGGATCTCTATCTGATACTATACTCTTAGGAACTCCATGTAACTTCACAACCACAAGAACATAAATCTCAGCTAACTTCTCCAAAGGATAACTAATATCAATTGGAATGAAGTGAGCAGATTTAGTAAGCCTATCAACGATTACCTAAATAGCATTATGACCTCTTTGCGTATTCGGCAATCCCGTAACAAAATCCATCGATATATTATCCCATTTCCACTCCGGAATATCCAATGGTTGCATCAATCCACTAGTCTTTTGATGTTCCACCTTAGACTTTTGACAAGTTAAGCATGCATACATAAATTGAGCTACATCCCTCTTTAATCCGGACCACCAAAAGATTTTCTTCAAATCTTGATACATTTTATTCGCTCCCGGATGAATACTTAAGTTACTTCATTGTCCTTCTTCCAATATCATCTTTTTCAACTCTGCATCATCGGGAATACAAATAAGACCACGGAATCTCAAAACTCCAAAATTATCAACCTTGAAAGCCTCATTCTCATTCATCATCAAATCAACGAACTTCAAATTCAACTTTTGCTTTTCACATACGGTTGCAAGAAAATCATTTGTAACATGTAGCATACCAAGTCTCACACCTCTCAGCGTCATTTCACAAACTAAACTCAAGTCTCTAAAATTCTCCAAAAGTTCCCATTCTCTCATCGTCAATGCGAACATATGTAACTTCTGACTCAAAGCATCGGCCACCATGTTTGCCTTACCCGGATGGTAATTCAAACCAAAATCATAATCCTCCAAAAGCTCTAACCACCTTCTTTGTCTCGTGTTCAATTCTTTTTGATCAAATAAATATTTCAAGCTCTTGTGATCACTAAAAACTTCAAATCTTGCACCATAAAGGTAGTGCCTCCAAATTTTCAAAACAAACACCACGGCCGCTAACTCCAAGTCATGTGTAGGATAATTCTTTTCATGCACTCTCAATTGTCTTGAAGCATATGCCACGACTTTTCCATATTGCATCAAAACACCACCTAAACTAGTCAATGAAGCATCACAATAAACCACAAATGGTTCTGTCGGATTTAGCAAAATCAAGATCGGAGTCGTTGTCAACCTTCTTTTTAGCTCAATGAAACTCTTTTCACAATGAATATCCCAAATGAAAGCCTTTCCTTTACAAGTCAATTGTGTTAACGGAAGTGCCAACTTCGAAAATCCCTCAATAAACCTTTGATAATAACCCGCCAAGCCTAAAAAGCCTCGACTCTCCGTAACCGATCTAGGAGCCTTCTATTGCATCACCGCATCAATCTTGGATGGATCAACACTAATACCACTACCGGAAATAACATGTCAAAGAAAACTTACTTCCGACAACCAAAATTCACATTTCGACAACTTAGCATACAGTTATTTCTCTTTCAAAATTTGTAACACAATCCTCAAATGCTCTTCATGCTCCTCTTGAGACTTAGAGTAAATCAAAATATCATCGATGAATACAACCACAAAACGATCTAACTGTTCATGAAAAATACGATTCATGTATTCCATAAACACACCCGGTGTTTTAGAAACCCCAAATGGCATCACGGAATATTCGTAATGGCCATATCGTGTCTTAAACGTCGTCTTTTGAATATCCTCTCATTTCACACGAATCTGGTGATATCCCGATCTCAAATCAATCTTGCTAAAAACACGCGCACCAACCAATTGGTCCATCAAATCATAGATCCTTGGAAGTAGATACTTGTTCTTAATTGTCACCTTGTTCAATTGTCGATAATCAATGCATAACCGCATACTCCCATCCTTCTTCTTTACCAATAATACCGGAGCACCCCAAGGAGAAACACTTGGCCTTACAAATCTCTTGTCCAACATGTCATTTAATTTCTTCTTCAATTCTACCAACCCTGATGCCGACATACGATGCGGTGCCATCGAAACCGGTCTAGTACCCGAAATTAGATCAATAGAAAACTCAACTTCTCTTTCCGGTGGTGCATCCGTAATATCCTCCGAAAACACTTCTAGAAAATCACACACTACTGGGAACATATCGAGCTCAACTTTACTCTCCACTGACAATGATGCAAACAAACCGAACAATTGAGCTTCGTCCGCTAAAAGTTTATTCAACTCTTTAGTGGATAGGAAACTCTTATCTTCATCATCTTCCAAAAAAGGAAACCTCACTAACTTGTGATAGCAATCTATATGAACTCGATTAAATTGCAACCAGCTCATACCCAAGATTACGTCTAATCCCTCCAATGGCAAACATACTAAATCCATAATGAAGTCTTTACCATACATGGTCAAAGGACAACTTACACACACCAAAGACATAGTTACCGACCCTAAAGCAGGAGTCTCAATAACCATCTCACCACCCCAAAAATTCATATACAAATTGAAACGCTTAGCGCACTCATGAGAAATGAATGAATGAGTTGCTCCCATATCAATAATAGCAACTAAAGGCGTACTATTAATAACGCATGTACCTTTAATCAAACGGTCTACACTAGTAGTGTCCGTCCCAGCTAACGCAAACACCTTTCCGCCCGCTTGAGCTTGTTTCGGCTTAGTACACTTAGTACTAATGTGACCCATTTCTCCATAATTATAGCACTTCACTACATTCCTTCTGCAATCGGTAGTAGCACTTCACTACATTTCACTACGGTTTTCCCACACTCAAATGATTTATGACCCATTTCACCACACTTTTAACACTTAACGGAACCGGAACCTCCTCCTCCAGATCTCTTATCAAAGTTTCCCCTATGCTTGCCCTTATCAACGGGTGTCACATAATGTCCACTTCTAGCTTGATGCTTTCCCTTCCTCTCATTCAAATGTTGTAATGTGTAGAACGAGCCATGCTATCTTCCTCGAAGATTCTACAATTTTCCGTCAAATCTGTAAACCTTCTTATCCTTTGATATCCCACTACTTGCTTAATCTCAGGACGCAAACCATTCTCATATTTAATACACTTTGAGAAGTCAGTAGTAATTGCAGCATAGTGAGGATGGAATTGAACCAACTCCACAAACTT